>JAEOAD010000005.1:18510000-19710000 GCA_036365145.1 Orientallactaga sibirica
GCTTGGGGGAGGGATGGCAAACAGATTACTATTCAGCCTTATCTAGTCCTCTTTTAGAATTCAGCATATTAGCTGGAGAGATGGCTGAAACGTTAAAGGCACTTGCTTGTAAAACCTGACAGCCTGAGTTCAGTACTCCAGTACCCACATTGCATCCATTCTCATTCTCTCTCTGTCTCTCCTTACAAATAAATAATTAAAAGGGAAAAAGAAATCAGCCATGCCTGACATAGTGGGAGGATTGCTATGAGTTCAAGGGCAGCCTGAGCTAGAGTGAAACCCCTTAAAAAAAAAAAAAAAAAAAAAAAGAGAGAGAGTGCTTGCCGCAACGAATCAGTAATCTATTAGTTTAACTCCTAAAGGTAGACCCATGTTTTAGATGAATACATAGACACTCACAGAAGTTAGCTTATGTACCTAAATTGCTAATAAAAAACAACCAGGATTTGTGCCCAGAAGCTGAGTTCTCAACCACTCCGCCCACCACTTCACTGCAGAACCAGAAGATAAACATAGCTCTTTGAGCCAGGCGTGGTGTGCACGCCTTTAATCCCAGCACTCGGGAGGCAGAGGTAGGAGAATCGCCATGAGTTCGAGGCTACCCTGAGACTACATAGTGAATTCCAGGTCAGCCTGGGCCAGAGTGAGACCCTACCTCAAAAAAAAAATAAAAAAACACATAGCTCTTCATCGAGAAAGAGTTTCACAAGCTGTGGGTTAGAAGGACACAGAAGAACACCTCTGCCATGGGAACTGAAACTTTGATTAGATTTCAAGAACGCACTGCCATTGGCCTGTACTGCGAATGAGAAATTGCTCATGAATAGTACAGCACATTGACGGTTTCACTGAACCAAAGGCCTGCCAGGAAAACGTTCTGCAAATGTCTTTTTAGAACAACTAAAATGTCATTTTTCAGAACTGTTCTGTCCATTTGTAAGGGGAGAATGCACAAAACAAAAGGGGACTCTCTTCAAAGTGTCACCATTTCAGACAATAACAGAAGACTAAGGGAAGGTTCGCTGTCCTCAGAATTAACACTTCAGGGGCGGGGGCTGGAGAGACGGCTTAGCAGTTAAGCACTTGCCTGTGAAGCCTAAGGACTCTTGTTCGAGGCTCAGTTCCCCAGGACCCATGTAAGCCAGAGGGGGCGCATGCATCTGGAGTTTGTTTGCAGTGGTTGAAGGCCCTGGTGTGCCCATTTTCTCTCTCTCTGCCTCTTTCTCTGTCTGTTGCTATTATAAATAAAAACTTAAAAAAAAAAAAGAATTAACACTGCATACACTTCCTGTTCACTGGGTTCCAAGCCATGTAACATCATGACAAAACAGTTTTCTGTTGCAGAGGAGACTATCCTATTTAAAATCAGAACACTTTTGCTAAGGTTTGAGTAAATTCGTGTGTTGGAAACTTAATCCCCATGCAACAGTGTTGCGAGATGGGGTTCAGCAGGAGGAAATTAAAGCCTCCTGAATGGATTAATGCCATCATTGCAGCACTAGGCTAGTTACAGTGAGAAATAGCTTTCTTTTTTCTTTTCTTTTGCAGGGGGCAGGTTTTGGGGGAGGGTTTTGTTGTTGTTGTTCTGTGTTTTTGTTTTGTTTTGCTATCTTTTTGTTTTTTGAGACAAGCCCAACAGACTGACCTTTTATTTATTTATTTTTATTTTTTTTATTTTTATTTTTTGGTTTTCCAAGGTAGGGTCTCACTCTAACTCAGGCTTACGTGGAATTCACTATGTAGCCTCAGGGTGGCCTCAAACTCACAGTGATCCTCCTACCTCTGCCTCCTGAGTGCTGGGATTAAAGGTGTGCGCCACCACGCCCACTTTAGACGGCCTTTTTTTAATGAGGGGAGTATTGGTGCGCCAGGGCCTCCTGCCACTGTAATTGAACTCCAGAAGAGTGCACCACTTTGTGTGCATGCGTGACCTTGTGCATGTATCACCTTGTGCATCTGGCTTATATGGGATCTGGGGAGTCAAACATGGATCCTTAGGCTTCACAGGCTAGTGCCTTAACCACTAAGCCACCTCTCCAGCGCTTGTTTTGCTATCATTTTGAGATAGGACCTCATGCAGCCCAGGTTGGCCTTACCTACTATGTAGTTGAGAATGACCTTCAACATCTGATCCTAATACCTTCGCCTCCTGAGTGCTGGGTACACTACCATGTGTACTACCATGATCAGCTAAATTTCATTTCTTTATAATTGAGCTAGTCTGTGGTATTCCGTTGTGGCAACAGGAAACAGACTGAGACCTATGCTGGTATCTTCAGAAGGCTCTGGCAGGAGTTCTCTCTTGCTTTGATCTTGGCTCTGATCTCTTTGCAGTGCTTTGAGATAGTAGTTTGGTTTTCCTTTTACTATTTTACTTATTTATTTATTTTAGTGAGAGAGAGAAAGAGAGAATGGGTGCATGAGGGCCTCCAGCCACTGCAAACAAACTCCAGACATATGTGCCACCATGTGTATCTGGCCGAGGTTCTGGGTCCTTAGGCTTCATAGGCAAGCGCCTTAACCACTAAGCCATCTCTCCAGCCCCATGATACTCTTCTAGTGACAGGGTCAGGTAGTAACATGTACTATGTTTACTGTAAGATTTTGTGATCCTGAGAAACCTTAACTGGTATCTTATTGATCACAGAAACTAAATTTGGTACATTGAGGGATTAAGAGAAAAAATAAAGCATTGTTCTTTAAGGCTGTGATTTATTCTCTCTCTCTCTCTCTCTCTCTCTCTCCTTTTTTTATGTTTTTTGTTTGTTTTTGTTTTGTTTTGTTTTTGTTTTGTTTTTCAAGGTAGGATTTCACTCTAGCACAGGCTGACCTGGAATTTACTATGTAGTCTCAGGCTGGCCTTGAACTCACAGCAATCCTCCTACCTCTGCCTCTCAAGTGCTGGGATTAAGGCATGTGCTACTACTCCTGGCTTATTCTCTTTCTTTAAAATCATTTCCCTCAGCTTCTGAAGAGAAAAAAATGTATTACACATTTTGTTTGTATTTTATGAACTTTAGATATGCCATTGACCATGTGAGCTCTTACGTAACTCAGCACCATTCATTTTGTAATCGTATTTTCTTCATGTACAATCTGTTGTAGATTCTGAGTGTCATCAACCAAACATTACTTAGCAGTTTCGATTTGATTTCCTCCCCATCAAGAGGATATAATCTTATTTACCTTGGGATATGAATAAGCTGTAAAAATAAAATGGAATCAAATTAGAGTGAATTCAATATTTGTACAGTATTAATTAAAAGCATCTTCAGGTGGGAGGAAGTATCTTTGTATTGAAGCTGGAAGTCAGGAGATGGAAAACCAAGTTGCTGTCTATGATGAGCTGGGCAGCCCTGAGCCAAGCTCCTTTCCTGGGCTGGAGAGATGGCTTAGCAGTTAAGGTGTTTTCCTGCAAAGCCAAAGGACCCAAGTTCTATTCCCTAGGACCCACGTAAGTCAGACGCACAAGGCAGTGCATCTCTCAAATTTTTGTTTGCAGTGGCTGGAGGCCCTGGTGCACCCATTCTCTCCCTCCCCCTACCCCGTGTGTGTGTGTGTGTGTGTGTGTGTCTGTCTGTCTGTCTTTCTTTCTGTCTGTCTGTCTGTCTTTCTCTGTCAAATAAGTGAAAATAAAATATGAAAAATAAAACCCAAGCCTAGGTTGGGTGGAAAACAGAAGAGAGGCTTTCTAAGTTCAGAAACACTGGCCTAAGTTGATATTCCAGGTTGGAAAGATAGCTCTGTCAATGAAGCGCCTGCTTGCCTTACAAACATGAAGCCCCAAGTTCAATCCTCCAAACCCATGCACACACACACACACAAAAAGCCAGGTATGGGACTGGAGGTCCTGAGTGCTGGGTACACTACCATGTGTACTACCATGATCAGCTAAATTTCATTTCTTTATAATTGAGCTAGTGTGTGGTATTCCGTTGTGGCAACAGGAAACAGACTGAGACCTATGCTGGTATCTTCAGAAGGCTCTGGCAGGAGTTCTCTCTTGCTTTGATCTTGGCTCTGATCTCTTTGCAATGCTTTGAGATAGTAGTTTGGTTTTCCTTTTACTATTTTACTTATTTATTTATTTTAGAGAGAGAGAAAGAGAATGGGTGCATGAGGGCCTCCAGCCACTGCAAACAAACTCCAGACATATGTGCCACCATGTGTATCTGGCCGAGGTTCTGGGTCCTTAGGCTTCGTAGGCAAGCGCCTTAACCACTAAGCCATCTCTCCAGCCCCATGATACTCTTCTAGTGACAGGGTCAGGTAGTAACATGTACTATGTTTACTGTAAGATTTTGTGATCCTGAGAAACCTTAACTGGTATCTTATTGATCACAGAAACTAAATTTGGTACATTGAGGGATTAAGAGAAAAAATAAATCATTGTTCTTTAAGGCTGTGATTTATTCTCTCTCTCTCTCTCTCTCTCTCTCTCTTTTTGTGTGTGTTTTTTGTTTGTTTTTGTTTTGTTTTGTTTTGTTTTGTTTTTGTTTTGTTTTTCAAGGTAGGATTTCACTCTAGCACAGGCTGACCTGGAATTTACTATGTAGTCTCAGGCTGGCCTTGAACTCACAGCAATCCTCCTACCTCTGCCTCTCAAGTGCTGGGATTAAGGCATGTGCTACTACTCCTGGCTTATTCTCTTTCTTTAAAATCATTTCCCTCAGCTTCTGAAGAGAAAAAAATGTATTACACATTTTGTTTGTATTTTATGAACTTTAGATATGCCATTGACCATGTGAGCTCTTACGTAACTCAGCACCATTCATTTTGTAATCGTATTTTCTTCATGTACAATCTGTTGTAGATTCTGAGTGTCATCAACCAAACATTACTTAGCAGTTTCGATTTGATTTCCTCCCCCCCCATCAAGAGGATATAATCTTATTTACCTTGGGATATGAATAAGCTGTAAAAATAAAATGGAATCAAATTAGAGTGAATTCAATATTTGTACAGTATTAATTAAAAAGCATCTTCAGGTGGGAGGGGAAGTATCTTTGTATTGAAGCTGGAAGTCAGGAGATGGAAAACCAAGTTGCTGTCTATGATGAGCTGGGCAGCCCTGAGCCAAGCTCCTTTCCTGGGCTGGAGAGATGGCTTAGCAGTTAAGGTGTTTTCCTGCAAAGCCAAAGGACCCAAGTTCTATTCCCTAGGACCCACGTAAGTCAGACGCACAAGGCAGTGCATCTCTCAAATTTTTGTTTGCAGTGGCTGGAGGCCCTGGTGCACCCATTCTCTCCCTCCCCCTACCCCGTGTGTGTGTGTGTGTGTCTGTCTGTCTGTCTGTCTTTCTTTCTGTCTGTCTGTCTTTCTCTGTCAAATAAGTGAAAATAAAATATGAAAAATAAAACCCAAGCCTAGGTTGGGTGGAAAACAGAAGAGAGGCTTTCTAAGTTCAGAAACACTGGCCTAAGTTGATACTCCAGGTTGGAAAGATAGCTCTGTCAATGAAGTGCCTGCTTGCCTTACAAACATGAGGCCCCAAGTTCAATCCTCCAAACCCATGCACACACACACACACAAAAAAGCCAGGTATGGGACTGGAGGGATGGCTTAGCGGTTAAGGCACTTGCCTGCAAAGCCAAAGGACCCAGGTTCGATTCCCCAGGACCCATGTAAGCAGTATGCACAAGGAGGCACATGCGTCTGGAGTTCGTTTACAGCAGCTGGAGGCACTGGTGCACCCATTCTCTCTCTCTCTCTCTTTTATTTATTTATTGGTTTTTTTGAGGTAGGGTCTCACTCTAGTTCAGGCTGACCTGGAATTCACTGTATTTTCAGGGTGGCCTCAAACTCATGGTGATCCTCCTACCTCTGTCTCCCAAGTGCTGGGATTAAAGGTGTGTGCCACCACACCTGACTTTCTCTCTCTCTCTTCCTGTCTCCACCTCCCCAACTCTGGGGCAACAGTCTGCACCCCAACGCCTGGCTTTTTACATTTGTGCTTTACTGAATGAGTCATCTCCCCAGCCCCCCTCTTCCTCATATTTTTTTGCTTTTTAAGTAAGACCACCTTGTGCGTCTGGCTTACGTTGCTCCTGGAGAATCGAAGCTGGGTCCTTTAGCTTTGCAGGCAAACACCTTAACCACTAAATCATCTCTCCAGCCTCCCACCCTCCACCACCCCAGTGATTTTTTTTTTTATTTGAGAAAGAGAGAGAGAAAGAGCAAACAGGCACGCCAGGGCCTCTAGCCACTACAAATAAACTCCAGATACATGTGCCCCCTTGTGTATCTGGCTATGTGGGTAGTGGGGAATATAACCAGAGTCCTTGGGCTTCGCAGGCAAACGCCTTAACCGCTAAGCCATTTCCTCAGCTGGACTTTTTTTTTTTTACTGTCTGCTAGTCCCCACAGGGCTGAGACACACATGGCCACAGCTATTTACATAAATCTGAAGGGATTAAACTCAGGGTGAATCAAGGCCTCATGCAAAAGCCTTCCTACCCGCTGAGCCGTCTCCCCATTCTCAGGCTGAAAATGCCTTACAGAAAATAAATGACTGTATTACTCATGTGTTTACTACACGACATGCTTCATCATTGTTTTAGAGCTTACTTATACTCGTCTTTTGCAAAGTTATTTATTTATTTGCAAGCAGAGAGAGAGAGAAAAATGGGTGCGCTGGAGCCTTGTTGTTGTGAATGAACACCGGATACATTTGCCACTTTGGACATCTGCCTTTACCTGGATGCTGGGGAATCAAATCTGATCTGTCAGGCTTTGTAAGCAAGCATCTCTAACTGCTGAACCATCTCTCCAGCCTCTACTTATACCCATCTTCAAGTTCGCTGTAAAACTGCCACATTGCGCCGGCAGCATCCTCTTATAATCAAGCATATACTTCTCCTGTCCGTAGCCAGAGGCCACACAGAGTGATTGACCTATCTTGGTTTGCAGTAGTTTACTCCATAACTTTCAAACAATAGCAAAATTGCTTAACACTGTTCCTCAGAACATACCTCTGCCATTGAGACAAAAATCAAAACTCTGGTGTATTTTAGAAACCCTAGAATTGGGTTTTAATTTCTGATTTAATACGATTTGCAGCTTTCATTTATAGTGAAATCATGAGACCCAAAGCCAAGGGACTTGGATTCTAGTAGCATCTTTGCCACTGACAGGCCTGGGTGACCTTGACCAACAAGGTTCCTGCATGTAGAATGGGAGCGGAAACTTCTCCAGAGGACCTTTCCAAGATGAAACCTGCCTGGAGGAACTTATCAGCTTAGGGACTTGTCTGCCTTCAGGCTGTCTGAAGGGTTGGGCATGGATCCTGTGACCCTGCTATCTCACATGACACGAGGGTGCTCCCTAGCCTCACTGAGATAAGTCCCTGAGGCAATTGTGTAAATTGTCCAGTCTAATCTTGTGTTCTGCATTTCAGGTGCCTGGGACCGAGGACTCCCAGGAAGTGGGTGGCCCTGAGGAATCCAAGGGCAGCTTGGAAAGTCCCAAACAAAGCAGCAGTAAAATGAAGCTCAAGAGTCGTCTGTCGGGTGAGTGGGATTCTGCTCTGCCGCCTGGAGACAGGCTTCTGTTTTCGCTCAGGAGCAAGGAGCCCTGGTGGCAGGTATGGCTCAGCTAGAACAATGCAAGTTCCTCTTGTCTCATCCTTCCCAGGGCAGGGTCTACAGGGGACCCTCACACCTGGGAGATGAGCCCTCCATGTCTGTACATTCTCAAATTTAGGCATGGGGGAATTTAGTTTTGTGAGTAGACTGCTTGCTTAGCATGTGGAAGCCTTGGGTTCAGTCCCCGGCACCTCATTAATGGATGTGGTGGTATGGCCTATAATCCCAGCACTCTGGAGGTAGAGATAGAAAGATCTGGAGAACAAGGTCATCCTCCATCATAGCACGGTTAAGGTTGGGGAGCTACAAAAGGCCTTGTCTCAAAACAAAACAAACACAAAGCCGGGTGTGGTGGCGCACGCCTTTAATCCCAGCACTCAGGAGGCAGAGGTAGAAGGATCACCGTGTGTTCAAGGCCACCCTGAGACTACCTCTGCCTCCCGAGTGCTGGGATTAAAGGCGTGTGCCACCACGTCTGGCTTATTTTTTAATTTTTAAAAAACTTTATTTATTTTATTTATTTGAGAGAGAGAGAGATAAAGAGGCAGGTAAAGAGAGAGAGAGAGAGAATGGGCAAACCAGGGCCTTCAGCCACTGCAAACAAACTCATGCATACATCACCTTGTGCGCCTGGCTTATATGGGTCCTAGGGACTCAAACTTGGGTCCTTTGGCTTTGCAAGTAAGCACCTTAAGCGCTAAGCTATCCCTCCAGCCTGAAATGAGTTTTTTAAAACCAACTTTATTTTATTATTTATTTATTTGAGAGAGGGGAGAGAGAGAGAGAATAGACATGCCAGGGCCTCTAGCCACTGCAAAAGAACTCTAGACACATGCGCTATCATGTTCATCTGGCTTACGTAGGGCCTGGGGAATTAAACCTGGGTCCATTGGCTTTGCAGGTAAGTGTTATAACCATTAAGCCATCTCTCCAGCCCTAAAATCAGTTTTTAAATAAGTGTTTGCTTTTCCAGTAAATGTTGAGAGCCTTCTGTGTCCTTGGCCTTTTGAAGACTGAGGTGAGAGAATGTGTTTGGCACTTCCACTCAGCACCGAGCCCTTCCTCGTAGTGGCTGCCACTGTTTTTACATCAAAATTGTCATCATCATTCTCATTCTTACTATTCTTGCCTCTTTCCCTCTCAAGAGGGAAAAGTGTCTGAATGGGTTCAGACAGGAAGGCTTTCCAAAGGACTTTAAGTCCCTGGGGAACGCAACTCACACATACATACGGCGCTGACCACAGTAAAGCACACACAAGAGGTATAAAAGCTGGAAATCCCTCTGTGGTGGCGCTCAGGGAAGGCATCCAAGGAGCAAGATAAAGGAGGGCCAAGACACTGGCAGGATTCGGGAGAGGGTAGAGCGATGGCTTAGACTTGGAGGGAAAGCATCTTTCTATGAATGGGAGGTTTTATGGAAGTAGGGGAAAGATAAAAGAAGTGGTGGACAACTGGTTTTTCTCCTCTACCATTTGAAAAGCCCAGTGTAACCTGACAACAATAATAATTCAATCCAGCAAAGCTTGGCCGAGTGATCAGGGGGGAAAAGATAGCCAAGTTGGGGTGGGAGGTGATGGCGCAGACAAGGTTGGATAAAACTTCCCACAGCATTTGTAGTTGACCAGTTCTGGAAAGGAGAAGGGAGGAGAACACATCCTTTCTTTTGACAATCATCCAGATAGAGTAAATTCTCAGAGCAGGGTATGCGGAGATAAGACTGGGAAAGTAATTGGGAGACATGTGGCAGAGGCTTAAGGACTCGGGTTTGATTCAGTGCCTCAAACTAAGTTCATTCTGAAGACATTTGCATGCAGAAGGCTTTAATGTGATCGGCTCCTAGTTTGTCTGCCCTATAAATCTGGATGTTTATTTCCTATTTTCTTAGTGTGAGTCACTGAGATAGTCGTGTATCACTGTATTATCAACAAATACTACCGTATGTGGTTTCTCTCCTGTTGATGACAAGCGTTTCCCTGTCAGCTCAAAAGGAATTTTCTTCTAATAAATCTTTCTCAAATGAGTAAGCATGCCAAGAAAGATTAATCAGACCGTGAATTATTAAGTCATAAATTATGTAAAGCAGCGTATGAAGTTCCAGCCTTTCCACTCGGGTTTTGCCCAGTCTGGCTCCAAAATGACTAAAGTAATATCATCTGTCAGTTCGTGGAACATTTTTCTGATATTCTAACCAGAGTTTTCCTTACTTCATATCTCCTTTCTTGCCAGCAGGGTTCCCCTTTAATTTCAGGACTTTTGATTTATCCATGTTAATCTCTTAGGTTTGTGATCTTTTTAAATGCAAAATTTTTCTTGGTTGCAAAGGAATTTCAGATGTTAGAAAACCTGCTTCAGAAAGTTAATATTTGGCTTTTGAAAAGCCAAGCCTTTCCTGATAACATTATAATGTTAACTGTATCAGCTTACTTCTCAGTGGGTCACTACTAAAAACTCAGCAAGGGCTGGAGAGATGGCTCAGTGGTTAAGGCATTTGCCTGCAAAGCCTCATGACCTGAGTTCTGTTTCCCAGTAACCCACATAAAGCCAGATGCACAAGGTTGGTGTATGCATCTGTAGTTCATTTACAGCACCTAGAAGTCCTGGCTCATCTATTCTCTGTCTCTGATCACAAATAAATAAATAATGGGCTGGAAAGACGGCTTAGCCTAAGGAACCTGGTTCGATTCTCCAGGTCTCTCCTAAGCCAGATGCACATGGTGGCGCATGCGTCTGGAGTTCGTTTGCAGTGGCTAGAAGCCCTGGCGTGCCCATTCTCACTCTCTTTCTCTTTCCCTTTGTCTCTAATAAAAAAAAATTTTTAAACATAAAAAAAAAATACGAACAAATAAAAAAATATTTTTAAAAATAAAAAACTCAAGCCAGGCATGTTGGTACATGCCTTTAATCCTTGCACTTGTGAGGCAGAGGTAGGACGATTGTCCTGAATTTCAGGCCACCCTGAGATTGCATAGTAAATTCCAGGGCAGCCTGGGCTAGAGCAAGACTCTACCTCAGAAAACCAAAAATAAAATAAAATAACTTCAATATATTATTTCTAAAACTATAGAGTCACCATTTCTTGGTCCATTAAAAAAAAAAAACATTTTTTTCAGGCCAGGGTCTCACTCTGAGCTCTAGCTGACCTGGAACACACTCTGTAGCCCCAGACAAACTCACAGCATCCTCCTTCCTCAGCCTCCTGAGTGCTGAGATTAAAGGTGTGTGCCTCCATACCTGGTCCAATAAATACACCCAGAGCTCACTTTGCTTGTGCTTGGCTTCAAGCCGCTGACCTCTCACTTGCGAGGCAAGCCTGATGACCACTACACTACAGAAGGCTCCATTCTCCATGGAAATTTTTTTTGTTTGTTGTTGTTGTTGTGTTGTTTTTCAAGGTGGGGTCTCACTCTAGCCCAGGCTGACCTGGAATTCACAATGTAGTCTCAGGCTGGCCTCAAACTCACAGCAATCCTCCTATCTCTGCCTTCTGAGAGCTGGGATTAAAGGCGTGTGCTACCACGCCTGGCTCAAGTATCTAATTTTTAAAAAGCATATAATATACATCAAGTATTAATGAGGCCTGGGTTCCAGCACCAAAAAAAAAAAAAAAAGCTATCATTATTACAAAGATTTCTTTTTTTTTTAGCAGGGCGTGGTGGCTCACGCCTTTAATCCCAGCACTCTAAAGGCTCCTACCTCTGCCTCCCAGTGCTGGGATTAAAGACATGCGCCACCACACCCGGCTAAAATATTTTTTAAAAAAGAATGGCTGGAGACTTAAATAGGCACTTTTCAAAAGAAAAGTAGCCAATGAATGTATGAAAAAGAAAGTTGATCTTGTGGGGGGAAGGGAAGTACCATGGAATATTGCCTACAATTAAGGAAGTTGTCAAAAGAAAGAAAGAGAGAGAGAGGGAGGGAGGGAGGGAAGGAATGAAGGAACAAGGAAGGAAGGAAAATTGATTTCATTCCTCATCAGTGGAATGCAAACTGAAAACCACAATGAGATCGCATTGTGCAGCCACCAGCATGGACGGAGGTGGCGAGACGAGCTCATCTGAGAGTGGGAACACTGCAAAGGCAAAGAGAGAGGCCAGTGGTCAGCTCCTCCACGTCTCTGCATCAGTCAAGAGAAACAACATGTATGAGAGACACACACAGATGTTCACTAACTCGATTCTTGTGCAGCACTTAGCAAACTATAGCTGTATGTGTGTGGCCCAGAAGTTAGAAATGCTTTCTCCATTTTTATTGGGTTGGAAGAAGAAAGAAAAAAACAAGTGACAAAGGCCACTCATGGCCCACAAAGACAAAAACCTGTCCTGTGTGGCCCTTAAAAAAGAAAAGTTTGCTGCCACTTGTTTTAAACCTAAGCTGGAAACAAGCCAGATGTCTGTCAACAACAGAATGAAGAAAGTGTTGTTATGTTTATGCAAGGAAATGTTATAGAGAATGGGAATGAGCAAAAACGATTGACATACAAACAACACAGTTAAATCTCACAAACAGAAGTTAAGAGCAAGGGCCTCACCAGGCATGGTGGTGCACGCCTTTAATCCCAGCACTTAGGACACTGAGGTAGGAGGATCACTGTGATTTCGAGTCTGGTTTGGACTACAGTGAAACCCTGCCTCAAAAGGAAGTGAAGAACAGAGGGAGAGAGAAAGAACAAGGATCTACAAAAAAAAAATTTTTTTTTAGGGCTTGAGAGATGGCTTAGCAGTTAAGGGGCATGCCTGCAAAGCCTAAGGACCCCGGTTCGATTCTCCAGCTCCCACGTAAGCCAGATGCACATGCATGTGTCTGGAGTTTGTTTGCAGTGGCTAGAGGTCTTGGCATGCCCATTCTCACTCTTTCTCTCTCTCCCTCTCTCTGAAAAATAAATAAAATATATATTTAAAGTTTATTTTGTTTTATTTATTTGAAAGAGAAAGAGGCAGAGATAGTGATTGAATGGGTGTGTCAGGGCCTTCAGCTGCTGCAATGGAACTCCATACACATGCGCCACCTTGTGCATCTGTCTTACATGGGTCCTGGGAAATTGAACCTGGGTCCTTTGGCTTTGTAGGCAAGCGCCTTAGCCACTAAGCCATCTTTCCAGCCCATATATATTTTTTGTATACATGATGCTTACATTCATTTAGAGAGTTCAGAAATATGCAGCAGTGATCTGTGATATCTGAATTCAGGGTCATGGTGACTGTTGGATGGTCAGTGGCACAAAGGGAGCTTCTGAGGTTCGGGTTAATGTTCTGTTGAGTGACCTGAGTGTTGGCCAGAGGTATGGTCACACTCTAAAATTTCTCACCTGTATGCATAGGAGTTGTACACACTTCTCTCAAGTTGTTATACTTTAATAAAAAGTTTATTTTAGCTGGGCATAGTGGTGCACACCTTTAATTCCAGCACTCAAGAGGCCGAGTTAGGAGGATCACTGCAAGTTCAAGTCCAACCTGAGAAGCCTAGGCTAGAGCAAGATCCTACCTTAAAAAAAAAAAAAAAAAAAAAAAAAAAAAAAAAAAAACTGGGCTGGAGAGATGGCTTAGTGGTTAAAGCATTTGCCTGCAAAGCCAAAGGATCCCGGTTCGACTCTCCAGGACCCATGTAAGCCAGATGCACAAGGGGGTGCATGTGTCTGGAGTTTGTTTGCAGTTGCTGGAGGCCCTGGCACACCCATTCTCTCACCTCTTTCTCTTTCTCAAATAAATAAAAAATATTTTTTAAAAAAAAAAACAACAAAAAAGCTTATTTTAGGGCTGGAGGAATGGTTCAGTAGTTAAAGGCACTTGCCTGTAAAACCTGACTGCCCAGGTTCAATTCCCCAGCACCCACATAGAGGTAGATGTACAAAGTGGCCCATGGGTCTAGAGTTCATTTGCAGTGGCAAGAGGCCATGGTGTGCGCTTGCGCGCTCGCTCTCACGCTTGCTCTCACTCTCACGGGGGGGAGGGGGGATAGCACACAGCAAGCTAACGTAGTCCTACCAGGCAGTGGGACTGAACGAGCTCAGTGATTTGGGGGTCCTGTTGTAAATGCGGTGAGTTTAGGCTGATGGCTCCTATTCAGATTCTTCTCATCCCTTACCAAGCCATGTTTTTAAAGCAGGGGGTGTCCACCGCCTTGAGTCTGTTGAAGAGTATAATGAGCTGATGGTACGCAATGGGGACCCCCGGGTCAGGATGCTGGAGGTCTCCCGAGATGGCCGGAAGCACTCTCTCCCGCAGCTGCTGGATTCTACTGGATCATCACAGGTCAGTCCTGGGCCATCGGTCCTCTGGTTCAATCATGGCCATGGTTAGAGATGGAGGAACATGTTTCCATTCCCTGGCACTCAAGATGCGCATGCACGTGCGTGTGTTTTAAGACATCTGGACTTCTGTGTTCAGCGTTGCTGGCAGAAAACACATGCCCAAGAGCAGCTTGTGGGATGAAAGGGTTTATTTTGGCTTAAAGGCTCGAGGGGAAGCTCCATGACGGCAGGGAAAACGATGGCATGAGCAGAAGGTGGACATCACCCCCTGGCCAACATCTGATGGACAATAGCAGCAGGAGAGTGTGCCAAACACTGGCAAAGGGAAGTTGGCTATAACACCCATAAGCCCGCCCCCAACAATACACTGCCTCCAGGAGGCTCCAATTGCCACCAGCTGAGGACCTAGCATTCAAAAGATTATGAGGAGACACCTGAATCAAACCATCACAGGACTACTAGTATTTGGGACTAGACAGACAGAGTCATAGGGTGAGGTATACCCCAAGAGATTAGAAAAATGTCAGCCCTATCATTGGGGGGGAAAGTAGAGACATAATCTCTAATTGAATCTCAGCATCTCGATTCCCTTCCTGCTGTGTGTTTTGGAACTAAGAATTGCTCTCAACTGCCAGGACACAATGGCGTCTCACAGTCTGTGGTGAACCACCGCTACTTACTTAATAGGAACATCGTGTGTCCGTGTAAGAACCACGTAGGTGGATGTGAGCACATGGGCCTACACCATGACTGGAGGTCCTAACCTGCTCTCCAGTGACAACTCTCAAACACTAGGACTGGGCACGGGAGCTACAGACAGGGTGCAGTAGGCGGTTAATATTCCAGGGCCTGTTCCCATCAAAGCACCAGCTCCCCAGCCTCATGGAAGTGCAGCTCAGTCTTGTTACCAGCCCACTAGAAACTAGGTGACAGTGTGCAGTCAAGCTGGAAGCAGGCTCGGTCTGCAGGGAACTGGGATTCCTTGAGTCCTTGTACCATGAGCCACAGAGCACAAGAGGTCATTGGCATCTTGTCCCCAGGCCCGTGATCAAACAGCTGGAGGAGGAAGGTATGGCAGTAGTGACACCCTTAGATGCCTGGGGACCCACAGATGATAGTCTACAGGTCTTGGGCCCTTACTGTTGGCATGCTATAACCATTTTTTCAGCCAGAACAACTGAGTCTCAAGGAGGTAAAATATTTTGCTCAAGGTTATAGATTCAAGAATCTATAAAGAAAGATGGGTGGGGGCTGGAGAGATGGCTTAGCGGTTAAGGCGTTTGCCTGCAAAGCCAAACAATCCCGGCTCAATTCCCCAGGACCCACGTAAGCCAGATGCACAAGGGGGCACATGCATCTGGAGTTCATTTCAGTGGCTAGAGGCCCTGGCGTGCCCATCTCTCTCTCTCTCTCTCTCTCCTGTCTCTCTCAAATATAAATAAAATATATTTTTAAAAAGAGAGAGAAGAAAGAAAAGAAGAGAAGAAAAGAGAAAAGAAAAGAAAAAGAAAAGAAAAGAAAAGAGAAAGAAAAGATGGATGGGTGGAGCCGGGCATGGTGGCATACACCTTTAATCCCAGAACTCAGAGGCAGAGGTGGGAGGATCACTGTGAGCTCGAGGCCAGCCTGCGACTACATAGTGAATTCCAGGTCAGGCTGGGTTAGAGCGAGACCCTCCCTAAAAAACAAGGAAGAAAGAAAGGTGGGTGAATATGGCCAGTTATGCTGTCAGGATCATGTATTTATATTCTTCACACTGCTGTTTCCTGACCAGAGGATCAAGTGGCCATGTTTCAGAGGCTGATTTGTGCTGACTTCACCAAAGGCACTGTGGAGAGGGAGGTTTACATTAAGACTTAAAATTCACCTAGGGGCTTGAGACATGGCTTAGCGGTTAAGGCATATGCCTGTGAAGCCTAAGGACCCCGGTTCGATTCTTCAGGTGCCACATAAGCCAGATGCACAACATCTGGAGTTTGTTTGCAGTGGCTAGAGGCCCTGGTGTGCCCATTTTCACTGTCCCTCTCTCTCTTTCCTTCTCTCTGTCTCAAATAAATAAATTAAATTAAAAATAAAATCTTTTTAAAAAATGAAGGCATGTGCCACCATGCCTGGCTCTCAAAAACAAAATTAAAAAAAAAAAAATTCACGTAGACCAGTGACTAGAGAGAGAGCCAGGTCTGTAGCCTCCTCAGAATGACCTAATTAGAGCCACAGGGTGGGAGAAGACCAGAATGGATAGGAGAGCCTCGTTGTCATGTTGTCTTAGGGTCAAAGATAAGTGAGGGTTCACTGTCACCATGGGCCAGGCCTGGCATTGAGGTTATCTGTCCACTGAGGAAAAACCACATTTCTAGACCAGAAACACTTGTGACTTGGTCTCCAAGCATCTGGAAACTCAGGCTAGTGCAGAAAATCTGTCTCTTGTCTTCTCCTATTTTCAGCCATTTTCTTTTTCTCCCAGGATTCACCTTATTTCCCCCACCCCCCTGTCCTTTATCCTTCCACTAAAACATACTGCCTAGCATAGAGTTATCCAATAAAACTCAGTGGTGGATGGAAGTGTTTCGTGTCTGTATCATCAGAGAGGCAGCCACGTGCCTGAGCACATGAAGCCCGTCTAGTGAGTCTGAGGAGTATAATTTTAACCTTAATTACCTTGATTTAAGTATATGACTCCTGGTGGTCAGTGGCTAATGTATTAGATAGGACAGGTCTAGAAGGGGCTGGGAGACTCCAGAAACTCTTAAGACAGTCACGTGAAACACACATCTCCAAGAGGCAGATGGCATAAGGCAGCGAGGAGGACTGGAGATCTGAGAAAGAGTTCCCTCATGGGGTCACACGCAGACTTCTGTGTTTAAAGGTTGGCAACCCATAGACTGTGTCTGGCCCTCTCGACATGGATCTCAGTAAAGGCACAGTAACGTTGCCAAGCCCACACATCATTTATTTAATGAGACCAAGTCTAGGCGGCCCACATTGCTGGCAGATATTTTGTCAAACTGCACAGTAGAATTGTTCTGAGCTACCAGGGATACGAAATACCATTGGGGGGACATTCACAACCCTACATATAAATGTAGCAGACACAAATTATGGATAGGACCTATTTCTTGATGTCTCTTTCCTCATATTAACCACGAAGTGGTTTTTTTTTTTTTAGTTTGTGCTAGGATATCAGATCACATAAGACATTTATTATTCTAAAAAGGATAGCAAAACACTAGATTAAAGAGGTGCTCTGACAGCAGCTACTTAATCTCTTGATTATGTTAGAAATACGCACCCTGCTAATACACATGAATATCACGGATGGGGGCACGAAAAAGGGATTGGGATTTGAGCTGCTATGTGCCGGAAAGAGAAAGTGTGTCTTATGGGAAAGTATTTTATTTTCCAAAGATGAGGGATTAGAGCTGAAATGGCTGCAGTCTCTCAACAGGATATTTTTGTGTGTGTGAAAAAAAAAAAAAAAAAAAAAAAAACCAGTAGTCTGGGTTTGTGGCTTGCATTTTTAAGGACCAAGGGCTTGCTGAGTTTTTGAATGAGTAAATTAAGCTTAAAATGGCAAGATTGTGACCGTGATTATAACTTTGGGATGGAGGTACGGTGATTTCCAAGGAGAGTCCGACCATGGAGGAGTCATCCCACATCTTTGAGGCCCATAAGTTTCTGGTTCCTGACTTGATCCCGAAGAATCTGTGACGTTTGGTCAAGGAAGGAGTGACACAGGTCCTCGTTGGCCCCCAGGCATTCTGTGTGAGGGGAAGGCAATGCTCCCGTGGCATTCACAGTAAACTTTCTTTAAGCCACTGGACCACAGGCGGACCAGAGAAAAATCACTAACTCAAAAGGCAACTGAGATCTTTAGTCTGTTTGTATGCCAGCACCCACAGCGTCGAAAACGAGAATCTCTGGTCTTGCTTTGTGCTGGCTTTTAGGAATACCACATTGTGAAGAAGTCCACCCGCTCCCTGAGCACCACCCATGTGGAGTCTCCCTGGAGACTCATTCGGCCATCCGTTATCTCCATCATCGGGCTGTACAAAGAGAAAGGCAAGGTGAGCTCTCTCTTTTCTGCACACTCTGTTGCCCCAGGTAAGCGGAACCATAAATTCCTTAAATGGTTTCAAATTTTAAAAATGTTAAGATATGTTTTTTGTTGTTTGGTGCTTTTTGTTGTTGTTGTTGTTTTGTTTGTTTTGCTTTTTTTTTCTTTTGGTTTTCTCAAGGTAGGGTTTTGCTCTAGCCCATGCTGACCTGGAATTCACTATGTAGTCTCAGGATGGCCTTGAACTCACAGCGATCCTCCTACCTCTGCCTCCCGAGTGCTGGGATTAAAGGCATGTGTCACCATGCCCAGCTTTAAGATGTTTTTTTGTTTGGTGTTTAAAAAAAGATTTATTTTATTTATTTGAGAGAGGCAGAGACAGAGAGAGAGAAAAGATGCACCAGGATCTTTAGCCACTGTAAACTAACTCCAGATACATGGGCCACCTTGTGCATCTGGCTTATGTGGGTCCTGAGCAATCAAACCTGGGTCCTTTGGCTTTGCAGGTAAATGCCTTAACCACTAAGCCATCTCTCCAGCCCAAGGTATGTTTTTATATGAAATAAAAGATATAAGAAATATAGAGAAGGACAGTGTGATTTCGCTGGCATCCTTTCCTGAAGGCCCCAGAGTCAGAGGCAGCCACACTTTCCTTGCCTTCATGGCATGAAGACTAAATAGAAAGACCGGAACAAATAGGGCACCTGTGTGATGTAAAATGGCTCTTAGGAGCTGTTTGGTTGGTGCCCATGAAATTGCAATTCTTGAAGTGAAAGATTGTCAAATACGAGCAATTTCAGATGCCTCCATCTAGAACCCCCCACACACTGTAAAACATAACTAGTGCAATGCAAAAAGATCTAGTGAGGGAAATAAAGAGGAAAAACTTGAATTTAAAGTTAGTTGCCCAACTTAACTCCAATCCTGATTATGAAAGGATGCCTGAGTCAAATACTGCACTTGGAAGCATGCTTCAGTTCAATAACACAGAAGATGTGGGCTGGAGAGATGGCTTCACAGTTAAGGCAAAGGACCCAGGTTTGATTCTCCAGTACCCACATAAAGCCAGATGCACACAAGGTGACGCTCATGTTCGGAGTTATTTTGCAGAGGCTGGAGGTCCTGGCATGCCCATTCTCTCTCCCTCTATCTGCCCTTGTCTCTTCCTCTTTCTCCCTCTGTAACTCTCTCAGATAAATAAATTAAATAAGTAATTAATAAATAAAGAAATTTTCAAAGACAATAGCAGAAGAATGCGAGGATGCCCTCAGTTCAATACTACCTAAGAAAGGTGCTTTCAGTTGACTCCTACAATGACAGGAATGCGCTCATGCACAGTCAACCTGACTCCATGTACGTTGATTGCAGGGCCTTGGCTTTAGTATTGCCGGAGGCCGAGACTGCATCCGAGGCCAGATGGGGATTTTTGTCAAGACCATTTTCCCAAATGGATCAGCCGCAGAGGATGGAAGACTTAAGGAAGGTAAGACAAGCCCTCAATCATACTGAGCCTGACTCCTTGGGACTCTGCCCCCTCACAAGATATGTAGTGAGTGGCACAGCAGCAAAGGCATGAGCTCGAGAGCCCAGTAGACTTGAATCCAGCACTTCCTGATCAGGTCATGACCTTGCACAGTTCACATGACCTGACCTTCACTTTCCTCCGCCGTAAAGGTGGGATATCAATGCCTACCTTGAAGAGTTGCTTTTGCCGGGCATGGTGGCGCACGCCTTTAATCCCAGCACTTGGGAGGCAGAGGTAGGAGGATCACTGTAAGTTCTAGGTCAGCCTGGGCTAGAGTAAGACCCTACTTGGAAAAACCAAAAAAGGGGGCTGGAGAGATGGCTTAGCAGTTAAGGCACTTACCTGAAAAGTCAAAGGATCCCGGTTCAATTATCCAGGACCCACGTAAGCCAGATGCACAAGGGGGCACATGCATCTGGAGTTCGCTTGCAGTGGCTGAGGCCCTGGCGTGCCCATTGTCTCTCTCTCTCTCTCTGCCTCTTTCTGTCTCTCAAATAAATAAGTAAACAAAATTTTTTTTTTTTAAGTAAAACCAAAAAAAGAAAAAGAAAGCTGTTTTGAGGATGAAATGAGAGGTTTCATAGAAAATGGTTTGATACTTTTTTTTTTTTTTTTTGAGGTCGGGTCTCGCTCTGTCCAGGCTGATCTGGACCTCACTCTGTAGTCTCAGGGTGGCCTTGAACTCCCGGTGATCTTCCTACATCTGCCTCCCGAGTGCTGGGATTAAAGGCGTGCGCCACCACGCCTGGCTGGTTTTATACTTTTATTGGAGACTTTGTTCGTCTTGTCTGCTTGGTCCTGGATTGTGTTGTTTGCCTTGAACATCCCTGAGACTTCTCCAGTCCTTCCTCACCTCAGGGCCTCTATGGTAGCAGAGCTTGATCATTAATATCTCACTGTTGAAACCAACCACTATGTAGTTTGGCTTCTAACTGATTTTCTGTCATATTCTCCATAGCACCTGGCATTTTATCAAGCATAAATATCCTAGACAGGTGCTTTTGAATACAGATAAAAAGCAATACTAGGGCAAGGTGTGGTGGTGCATGCCTTTAATCCCAGCACTCAGGAGGCAGAGGTAGGAGGATCACCATGAGTTCAAGGCCACCCTGACACTACAGAGTGAATTCCAGGTCAGCCTGGGCTACAGTGAGACCCTACCTTGGAAAAAAAAAAAAAAAAAAGCAATACTTGGGCTGGGGAATAGGCTTAGTGGTTAAGGCGTTTGCCTGCAAAGGCTAAGGACTCCGGTTTGATTCCCCAGGACCTGTGTAAGCCAGATGCACAAGAGGCACATCTGTCTGGAGTTTGTTTGCAGTGGCTGGAGGCCCTGGAGTGCCTATTCCCTCTTTCTCTCTGCCTCTTCCTCTCTCTCTCAGATAAAATAAATTTTTTAGAAAGTTTAAAAAAGGCAATACTGAAGTTATGTCATGCACATAAAATTTTAACTGTTTAAATATACCTTGTATTTTATGGCACCTTAAACATTTACAGAGTATTTCTGTGTATTTAAAATATTCCATCCTCTCTGTCATAAGCCTGATGAATAGGCATTTTGGAGCAATCATTTTACAAGTAAGGAAAGTGGGATTCAGACATGTTAAGTGACTCGAAATTTCTCCTACTCTCCGAGTACAGCAGGAGTGAAAGTCATACTCAGCTCTCTGATCCCAAGTTCAATTCACCTCATTGTAGTCCTGCCGGTACCTCATTTGAGTACTAGAGACATGGAACTCGTTCTTCCTTTTTGTTGTTGTTTGGTTGGTTGGTTTGGTTTTTTGAGGTAGGGTCTCAATCTGGCTCAGGCCAGAATTCACTTTTTTTTTTTTTAGCCACGCCCGGCTGTTCTTCCTTTTTGAATGTACCAGACTTGAGGGAAAAAAAAAATTAAAGAGGCTAAAGTTTCATTTATGTAAATAATAAAGAATTGTATATATTTGCTATGCAAGATTTATCTGAGCCGGGTATGGTGGCGCACACCTTTAATCCCAACACTCAGGAGGCAGTGGTAGGAGGATCGCCGTGAGTTCCAGGCCAGCCTGAGACAACATAGTAAATTCCAGGTCAGTCTGAGCTAGAGTGAGACCCTACCTCAAAAAAAAGTTTTTTTATCTGGACTAAGGCATATACTCTCATAAAGCAATAGTACCAATAATGCTTGAGCATATTTTAAATCATACTTAAGGCATGAATCCTGATTTGTTTCCATCCTTGTTTTTGTTTGTTTGTTTGTTTGTTTGTTTTGGTTTTCCAAGGTATGGTCTCACTTTAGCCCACGCTGACCTGAAATTCACTTTGTATTCTCAGAGTAGCCTCGAACTCACGGCGATCCTCCTACCTCTGCCTCCCGAGTGCTGGGATTAAAGGCGTGTGCCACCGCGCCCAGCTTGCCATCCCTATTTAACATACATCTTTCATGAGATGATTAAATCATAATATTTCTTCAGAAATGGTTCTGTTGACTTAAACTCTAGTGGCTATTGTGTTATACTGGTTGCTTCTTTTGGGAACTGGCAAGAGTGAACTGAAGTGTCCTGTTTTTCAAGCAGAGTCTGTCACACGCTTTTAGGTCACAATATGGCATGAGCAGGCGTACTGCTTCTTGGTCCGAGTATTTATTTCTCCTTAAGGAGGAGTTAACATGCAGGTGGGGTTGGTGTCTAGTTTCAGAAAAGTGTCAAAGTCCAGCAGAGCATTTTTAAACCGGATGTGTCGAGTGTTCACTTGACTGAAACTCAGCCTGCATGACGGGTGGACTGGAGCAAAATAGAGAAAAGCACTCCATAGTTGTGAAAGGTTAATAGTACATGGCTCTCCTTAATGCTGGTTTTCATATGTGTTCACTTATGAGAAATATAAGTCATTGGGTTGGATTTCCAACCTATTGAGTGATATGCCTTTAAAAGTTCTTGTGTAAATTTTAAGGGCATGAGTAATCATTTGATGATTCTCTCCTTTTCCTGTGTGAATAGAACCTCAAGACATTGAGTAATTGGTTAGGCCAGGTGATTTTTTTTTTTAACAACTTTGACTTCATTTTTTTCATTTATTTATTTGAGAGAGTGCGAGAGTGAATGGGTGTGCCAGGGCCTTCAGCCAATATTAAATAAATAAACTCCAGATACGTGTACCCCTTCGTGCATCTGGCTTACATGGGTGCTGGGCAATTGAACCTGAGGTCATTTGGCTCCACAGGCAAGTGCCTTAACCACTAAGCAATCTCTCCAGGCCAGGCCAGGTGATTTTAAAAATTGTTTTTATTTTTATTTATTTATTTGAGAGTCACAGACAGACAGAGAAAGGCACACCAGGGCCTCCAGCCACTGCAAACAAACTCCAGATGCATGTGCCACCTTGTGCATCTGGCTTACATGGGTACTGGGGAACTGAGCCTCGAACGGGGTCCTTAGGCTTCATAGACAAGCACTTAACCACTAAGCCATCTCTCCAGCCCCCCCCCCAGGTGATTTTTTTTTTAATTTTTTAATTAATTATTTATTTATTTGAGAGAGAGAGATACAGAAATAGTCAGATAGAGAGAGAGGGAGAGAGAATGGGTGCGCCAGGGCCTCCAGCCACTGCAAGCGAACTCCAGATCAGTGCCCCTTGTGCATCTGGCTTACGTGGGTCCTGGAGAATCGAGCCTCGAACCGGGGTCCTTAGGCTCCACAGGCAAGCATTTAACCGCTAAGCCATCTCTCCAGCCCCCAGGTGATTTTTAAACAGATATTATTTCACCCGCAACTTCCACGGTTGTATTAAAGAGAATGCATGGGGCATTGCTGCGGTTTTCCTAACCCATCTGTAGGATTCCGTTAATCCTGTACACTGTTTGCTCCTGGGGCTGGCTGTCAGAGGCGAAAATGTGTCTGCCGTTTTACACTTTCAAGCAGTGGGCCAGGTCTCTTCCCCACAGCAGAGCCACACAAAGCAGGTGTGCTCTCTGGGGCATCTTCATACTGTGTGAACTGTTACTCCAAAACACAGCCCATGTTACAAGAGCACAAACTGGAAATGAAAGCTGATTAGCCAGCAGGATACCCAAGTCCTCTAACAGCCCCAGAAGACATTACCCACGGCTCGAACATGGCATGACTGTGTTTCTTCTTAAGGTTGAAAATGACAGGCTAGCTTGAGACAGGAAGAGGCAAGTGAACATGTGCAGACACACACACACACACACACACAAGCACGCACATGCACATACACACACGCACACCCTTACACATTGCCATCGCCCTGTGGAAACCTGAGACCAAAGCCTACAGCTGCATGCCAGCCTCAGGATGGAGTCCCTGGACCTGCCCCAGTGAGATCAGACATCCAGACTGTTTCTGGAAGGAGAGCAGTGACTTCTCAGTCATATCTCAGCAAGCTTTTTAAAAAATATTTTTTTATTTATATATTTGCAAGCAGAGAGAATGAGTGAGCGAGCTAGCGCTTGCGTGCAAAGAGACAAGAGAGACAGAGAGAGGGCTGGAGAGATGGCTTAGCAGTTAAGCGCTTACCTGTGAAACCTAAGGACCCCGGTTCAAGGCTCGATTCCCCAGGACCCATGTAAGCTAGATGCACAAGGTGACGCATGCATCTGGAGTTCGTTTGCACTGGCTAGAGACCCTGGTACATCCATTCTGTCTCTCTTCTCTCTCTCTGCCTCTTTCTGTCTGTTGCTCTCAAATAAATAAATAAAAATAAAAATTTTTTAAACAAAGAAAGACAGAGAGAATGGGTACACTAGGGCCTCCAGCCGCTGCAAATGAACTCCAGATGCATGCGCCACTTTGTGCATCTGGCTTTACGTGGGTCCTGAGGAGTTGAACTCAGGTCGTTAGGCTTTGCAGGCAAGCCCCTTAACTGCTAAGCCATCTCTCCAGCCCTCAGCAAACTTTTCTCTGTGCCATTGAAACTATTCTCTAGACACCGTAATGATCTCTGGATTTGGGAAGCTTTTCTTTCTCAATTCTCCAGGACCCACATAAGCCAGATGCACAAGGGGGAGCATGCATCTGGAGTTTGTTTACAGTGGCTGGAGGCCCTGGAGCTCCCATTCCCTCTCTCTCTCTCTCTCTCTCTCTCTCTCTCTACCTGCCTATTTCTGTATCTCTCTCTCTCTAATAAATAAAGAAAATATTTTTTAAAGAAACTTCTCAGACCAAAGCTGGTAGCAGCACCAATCTATACACATAACAAATAAAAACAAATAAATAAAAATAAGGCATTTTCACAGGTACATCATATCTATTTAGCAGAACAACAGCGTTAGCTTCCCCACAGGCTTTTGTCAGATTTACAGTACTGGCTGTGCCGTCCCTCCTGTGGAGCAGGCCTCAGATCCAATCAGAAAATAGTTGGTTTACCCCCATAACAGTCATGCCACTATTGCACCAGTGGGCACATCTTACCTGTCAAGTCACACAGGATCGACAGCTAAGTAAAATGCTGATGGCAGTTCTTGCCCAGCAGCCTGCATAGCACCATCTGGTACTGTGAAAGCTAGCCCACAGGGAGGAGGCATAGAGCTCAGTTCAAACTCGATTTCTCTATGCAAACAAGACATGCAGTGTCTTCAGCAGTAGGGTCTTACCATATAGCTCATATAGGCATCCAGTAGCAGTGGCAATGGCCTGTATTGTTTTGCATGCTTCAGGGCCATCCCTGGCCAACAGTTCATATGGAGGTAGCCTACTTCTGGTACCAGTTGGTTGGGTGGTTGGTTTCTTTCTGAGGCAGGGTCTTACTCTAGCCCAGGCTGACCTGGAACTCACTGTGTAGCCCAGGCTGGCCTTAAACTCATGGCAATCGTCCCACCTCAGCCTCTGAGTATAGGAAGTAAAAGCATGAGACACCAGACCCGGGGAGTAGCTTTATGGCTGGTTGGTTGTTTTGTTTTGTTTCTATGGGACAGATTCTTTTAAAAAAAAAAAAAAAATTGGGGTCAGGCATGGTGGTGCACGCTTTAATCCCAGCCCTCGGGAGGCAGAGGTAGGGGGCTCACCATGAGTTCAAGGCCACTCTGAGATTGCATAGTGAATTCCAGGTCAGCCTGGGCTAGAGTGAAACCCTACCTCAAAGACCAAAAAAATTAAAAAAAAAAATTGGGAAGCCAGGTATGATGGCTCATGCCTTTAGTCCCAGCACTTGGGAGGCAGAGGTAGGAGGATCACTATAAATTTGAGGCCACCCTGAGACTACAGAGTGCGTTCCAGGTAGCCTGGACTAGAAACAAGACCCTACCTCCAAAATACTAATAATAAAATTGGGGATATATAAATATATTATATATATATTATTTTTATTTTGCGATAGAGAGAAAAGAGGCAGATAGAGAGAATGGGCACGCCAGGGGCGTCTAGCCACTATGCTTGAACTTCAGATATATGCACCACCTTGTGCATCTGGCTTCACGAGGGTACTGAGGAATCAAACCTGGATCCTTTGGCTTTGTAGGCAAGTGCCTTAACCAATAAGCTATATCTCAGCCCAATGTGACAGGCTCTTGATTTGTAGCCCCTTAGGCTTCATAGACAAGCACTTAACCACTAAGCCATCTCTCCAGCCCCCAGGTGATTTTTTTTTTATTTTTTTAATTAATTATTTATTTATTTGAGAGAGAGAGATACAGAAATAGTCAGATAGAGAGAGAGGGAGAGAGATGGGTGCGCCCAGGGCCTCCAGCCACTGCAAACGAACTCCAGATGCGTGCACCCCCTTGTGCATCTGGCTTACGTGGGTCCTGGAGAATCGAGCCTCGAACCGGGGTCCTTAGGCTCCACAGGCAAGCATTTAACCGCTAAGCCATCTCTCCAGCCCCCCCAGGTGATTTTTAAACAGATATTATTTCACTTCGCAACTTCCACGGTTGTATTAAAGAGAATGCATGGGGCATTGCTGCGGTTTTCCTAACCCATCTGTAGGATTCCGTTAATCCTGTACACTGTTTGCTCCTGGGGCTGGCTGTCAGAGAGGCGAAAATGTGTCTGCCGTTTTACACTTTCGCTTGGTGGGCCAGGTCTCTTCCCCACAGCAGAGCCACACAAAGCACGGGTGTGCTCTCTGGGGCATCTTCATACTGTGTGAACTGTTACTCCAAAACACAGCCCATGTTACAAGAGCACAAACTGGAAATGAAAGCTGATTAGCCAGCAGGATACCCAAGTCCTCTAACAGCCCCAGAAGACATTACCCACGGCTCGAACATGGCATGACTGTGTTTCTTCTTAAGGTTGAAAATGACAGGCTAGCTTGAGACAGGAAGAGGCAAGTGAACATGTGCAGACACACACACACACACACACACAAGCACGCACATGCACATACACACACGCACACCCTTACACATTGCCATCGCCCTGTGGAAACCTGAGACCAAAGCCTACAGCTGCATGCCAGCCTCAGGATGGAGTCCCTGGACCTGCCCCAGTGAGATCAGACATCCAGACTGTTTCTGGAAGGAGAGCAGTGACTTCTCAGTCATATCTCAGCAAGCTTTTAAAAAATATTTTTTTATTTATATATTTGCAAGCAGAGAGAATGAGTGAGCGAGCTATTGCAACCTCCGTGCAAAGAGACAAGAGAGACAGAGAGAGGGCTGGAGAGATGGCTTAGCAGTTAGCGCTTACCTGTGAAACCTAAGGACCCCGGTTCAAGGCTCCGATTCCCCAGGACCCATGTAAGCTAGATGCACAAGGTGACCATGCATCTGGAGTTCGTTTGCACTGGCTAGAGACCCTGGTACATCCATTCTGTCTCTCTTCTCTCTCTCTGCCTCTTTCTGTCTGTTGCTCTCAAATAAATAAATAAAAATAAAAATTTTTTAAACAAAGAAAGACAGAGAGAATGGGTACACTAGGGCCTCCAGCCGCTGCAAATGAACTCCAGATGCATGCGCCACTTTGTGCATCTGGCTTTACGTGGGTCCTGAGGAGTTGAACTCAGGTCGTTAGGCTTTGCAGGCAAGCCCCTTAACTGCTAAGCCATCTCTCCAGCCCTCAGCAAACTTTTCTCTGTGCCATTGAAACTATTCTCTAGACACCGTAATGATCTCTGGATTTGGGAAGCTTTTCTTTCTCAATTCTCCAGGACCCACATAAGCCAGATGCACAAGGGGGAGCATGCATCTGGAGTTTGTTTACAGTGGCTGGAGGCCCTGGAGCTCCCATTCCCTCTCTCTCTCTCTCCTCTCTCTCTCTCTCTCTACCTGCCTATTTCTGTATCTCTCTCTCTCTAATAAATAAAGAAAATATTTTTAAAGAAACTTCTCAGACCAAAGCCAAGTAGCAGCACCAATCTATACACATAACAAATAAAAACAAATAAATAAAAATAAGGCATTTTCACAGGTACATCATATCTATTTAGCAGAACAACAGCGTTAGCTTCCCACAGGCTTTTGTCAGATTTACAGTACTGGCTGTGCCGTCCCTCCTGTGGAGCAGGCCTCAGATCCAATCAGAAAATAGTTGGTTTACCCCCATAACAGTCATGCCACTATTGCACCAGTGGGCACATCTTACCTGTCAAGTCACACAGGATCGACAGCTAAGTAAAATGCTGATGGCAGTTCTTGCCCAGCAGCCTGCATAGCACCATCTGGTACTGTGAAAGCTAGCCCACAGGGAGGAGGCATAGAGCTCAGTTCAAACTCGATTTCTCTATGCAAACAAGACATGCAGTGTCTTCAGCAGTAGGGTCTTACCATATAGCTCATATAGGCATCCAGTAGCAGTGGCAATGGCCTGTATTGTTTTGCATGCTTCAGGGCCATCCCTGGCCAACAGTTCATATGGAGGTAGCCTACTTCTGGTACCAGTTGGTTGGGTGGTTGGTTTCTTTCTGAGGCAGGGTCTTACTCTAGCCCAGGCTGACCTGGAACTCACTGTGTAGCCCAGGCTGGCCTTAAACTCATGGCAATCGTCCCACCTCAGCCTCTGAGTATAGGAAGTAAAAGCATGAGACACCAGACCCGGGAGTAGCTTTATGGCTGGTTGGTTGTTTTGTTTTGTTTCTATGGGACAGATTCTTTTAAAAAAAAAAAAAAATTGGGGTCAGGCATGGTGGTGCACGCCTTTAATCCCAGCCCTCGGGAGGCAGAGGTAGGGGGCTCACCATGAGTTCAAGGCCACTCTGAGATTGCATAGTGAATTCCAGGTCAGCCTGGGCTAGAGTGAAACCCTACCTCAAAAGACCAAAAAAAATTAAAAAAAAAAAAATTGGGAAGCCAGGTATGATGGCTCATGCCTTTAGTCCCAGCACTTGGGAGGCAGAGGTAGGAGGATCACTATAAATTTGAGGCCACCCTGAGACTACAGAGTACGTTCCAGGTAGCCTGGACTAGAGCAAGACCCTACCTCCAAAATACTAATAATAAAATTGGGGGATATATAAATATATTATATATATATTATTTTTTATTTTGCGATAGAGAGAAAGAGGCAGATAGAGAGAATGGGCACGCCAGGGCGTCTAGCCACTGTAAACGAACTTCAGATATATGCACCACCTTGTGCATCTGGCTTACGTAGGTACTGAGGAATCAAACCTGGATCCTTTGGCTTTGTAGGCAAGTGCCTTAACCAATAAGCTATATCTCCAGCCCAATGTGACAGGCTCTTGATTTGTAGCCCAAGATGGCCTCAAGTTCACTTTGTACCCCCAGCTAGCCTTGAATTCATGCACCTCCCAAGAGCTGGGATTACAGGTGTGTCTGCCATGCCCAGTTCTATAGTTGTTTTAATTGAAAATTGGAATGTAGAATTACTGCTAAAAATATGATTTAAAATTTTGTTTTAATTTTTTAAACATTTTTATTTATTTATTTGAGAGAGTGTGTGAGACAGAGGCAGATAGAAAGAGAATGGGCACACCAGGGCCTCCAGCCACCACAAATGAACTCCAGCTGCGTGTGCCCCCTTGTGCATCTGGCGTTACATGGGTCCTGGGGAATCGAACCTGAATCCTTTAGCTTGGCAGGCAAATGCCTTAACCGCTAAGCCATTTCTTCAGCCCCAGATTTTAAAAAAAAAATTTATATGTATGTATTTGCAAGCAGAGAGAGATAGACGAGAGACAGAGAGAATGGGCACACCAGGGCCTCTAGCCACTACAAATGAACTCTGAAAGCATGCGCCACTTTGTGTCTGGCTTATGTGGGTACTGGGGAATCAAACCTGGGTCCTTAAGGCTTCTCAGGCAAGTGCCTTAACCACTAAGCCATCCCTCCAACCCCATGAATTTTTATTAGTTCTTCCTTTGGGGTGACTTTCCTGGGAGCTAAACTAATGAAAGCTACTTTATATGGGAGCACATCAGGGACCAAGTGGGACACCTTTATAATTCTAATCAGAGTCCAAAAATAATACAGCTTAATGTTAACGTTGTTCTCATGTTTGCTCACCAGGGGATGAAATCCTGGACGTAAATGGAATACCAATAAAGGGCTTGACATTCCAAGAAGCCATTCACACCTTTAAGGTAACGGTGTTCTTGCTGGTCTGTGTCCTCTTGTTTTGCTTCCTTCATTTTCTCCCGGAATTTTCCCCCTTTGCCACAAGCGCAGTTGTAAATGTTTTCACTCAGCTTCCGTCTTAACTCCTGCAGCAAATCCGAAGCGGGCTGTTTGTCCTAACGGTGCGCACAAAGTTACTGAGCCCCAGCCTCACGCCCTGCTCAACGCCCACACACATGAGCAGATCGAGCTCCCCAAACTTCAACAGCAGTGGGGGGATCTCCGCAGGAGGCTCTGATGAAGTTGGTTCGTCCTCCCTTGGTCGGAAGACTCCTGGGCCCAAAGACAGGATTGTCATGGAAGTCACACTCAACAAAGGTGGTACTATGCTCCACTTCCTTGATTTCTGTTGAAGCACAACTTGCGATCAGGTTTACATTGATTTTTTTCTTCGAATGGTTCCTTTGGAATCTTTATCGACTGTCAGCAATAGATGGTGTTCTATGAGTGGACGGGAAGATCAAACGTAGAGATTTAAGTCATTTTACAAAAGTGAGGGAAGACACCGGTGATGTGCATCTTTGGTCTTTCCTCAGATGAGTCACTGTGTGTCAGAGACTGTTTGTAAAAAGAAATTGAAGGGGCTGGGGAGATAGCTCAGTCAGTAAATTGCTTGTCTTGCAAGCATGAGGTCCCAAGTTTGATCCTGTGTAAGAGTGGTGGTGCACTCTTGTAATCCCACTGCTGGGGAGGTAGAGACAGGCAGATCTTGAAGACTCACTGATCAGCCAGTCTAGCCCACTTGGAAAGTTCCAGGCCAGTGACAGACTGTCTCCAAAAAGGTCGAGACTGAAAGGACACCGAGGCTGTTCTCTGACCTCTGCGGGTACCTGTACACACACACACAGTCTACCACACATATAAAATTTTTAAGAATTAATACGTATAGTGAAGAATGCAAGGGCCAGGCGTCAAGGTGCATGCCTTTAATCCCAGCTTTCGGAAGGCAGAGGTAGGAGGATCGATGTGAGTTCAAGGCCACCCTGAGACTACATAGCGAATTCCAGGTCAACCTAGGCTAAAATGAGATCCTGCCTCAAAAAAAAAAAAAAAAAAAAAAAAAAAAAAAAAAAAAAAGAGGAGGAAGAGAAGGAAGAGGAAGAAGAAGAGAAGAATGCAATTAAGAGCTGGAGAGATGGCTTAGCACTAAAAGGTATTAGCTTGAAAAGCCTGACAACCTGGGTTCAGTTCCCCAGTACCCACATAAAGTCAGATGCACCAAATGCCATATGCTTTGGAAGTTTGCAGTGGCAAGCTGCCCTAGAGTGCCTATTCCTCCCCCCTCCCCCAGTGCTCGCTCACTCTCTCTCTACTTGCAAATAAGTAAAAATATATTTTTTAAAAATTCAGTTAATACCAGTAAGTAGAAAATGTGGGTAATCACCAAATCGTACCACTTTTCATCCTCCCACTACACACACACACACACACACACGCACACGCACACACACGTAGAAATGTGAACAACAATTTTAAATAATCAAGAGATTAATTGTTTAAAAAGTTTTGCTGGAGGTGCTGGAGAAATGACTCAACAGTTAAGGTGCTTGTCTGCAAAGCCTAAGGACCCACATACCTACATAAAGCCAGATGCCCAAGGTGGCACATGTGTCTGCAATTCATTTGCAGTGGCTAAAGGCCCTGGCACACCCATTCTGTCTCTCTCTCTGCCTCTTTCTCACTCTCTTTCAAATAACTAATTTAATTAAATAAATTGATAAATGAATTAATTTAATTAAATTAAGTAATTGCCTTTAAATATTTTATTTTTCTTAAGATGATGACATCAAATTAAAAGAGAGACTAATGGAGAGAGGGAGGGGATATGATGGAGACTTGAGTTCTAAAGTGGAATGGGGGGAGGGAAGGGAAATATCACGTGGGTTTTTTTGTATATAAGTAAAAAAGCCAATAAAAAAACAATAATTAAAAAATATATTTTTTATTTTTCTTTATTTAATTGAGAGAGAGAATTAGGCGGCGGGGGGGGGTGAGAATGGGCATGCCAGGGCCTGCAGCTGCTGCAAAAGAACTCCAGATGCATGCACTCCCTTGTGCATCTGGCCTGTGTGGGTTCTGGGGAATCGAACCTGGGTTCTGTGGCTTTGCAGGCAAGCACCTTAAACACTAAGCCATTTCTCCAGGCCCAAGAATTGCTTTAAAAACAAAAAAGGTTAACCAGGTATGGTTGCACACACCTTTAATCCTAGCACTGGGGAGGCTGAGGTAGGAGGATCACCATGGGTTCAAGCCCACACTGAGAGTACATAGTGAATTCCAGGTCTGCCTGGGCTAGAGTGAGACCCTACCTCAAAAAAAAAAAGGTTTGTGTCCAGAATAAAAGTATTAAGCTGTGGGTCTGAATGCACATCATTTCAGCTGTGGATCTGTTGTGATTCTTCTCTGGTTATTGTTAATGGTTGCTTCTGTTTTTTTTTTTTTTTTTTTTTTTTTGAACCATGCTTCTCACAGAGCCAAGAGTTGGGTTAGGCATTGGGGCCTGCTGTCTGGCCTTGGAAAACAGCCCTCCGGGCATCTACATTCACAGCCTTGCACCCGGATCAGTGGCCAAGATGGAGAGCAACCTGAGGTTGGTAGTATCCCCAACATTTTGGAGACAGTGTCTTATTTACCCCAGGCTGGCCTCGAACTCCCGATGTAACTGAGTATAAACTTGAACTTCTGATCCTCCTGCCTCCTCCTGAGTGCTGGGATTACAGACATGCATCACAATACCTGTCTGTTTGAATATAGTCTTCTGTGAAAATCTTTTTATGTTTGTTTGTTTGTTTCAAGGTTGGGTCTCGCTCTAGCCCAGGCAGACACTATGTAGTCTCAGGGTGGCCTCGAACTCATGGCAATCCTCCTACCTCTGCCTCCCGAGTGCTGGGATTAAAATCATGCACCACTATGCCCGGCTTATGGAATTCTTCATCTGTTGAATTTTTTTCCCCAATGATACAAAGATGACTAAAACACTTCCAAAGATGAAAAGCTCCTATGAATGAAACTCGGTTGAATCAGAGGACTCTAGATCCTAGCTTTCTGACCTCTCTTGTTGTATTTGGACTTGGAAGTTCAATCTCAGCATCTTGACAAAATACAACTCCAGGCGAATATCTATGATTATTTCAATATACTCTTTCATTTTTATATTCATTTATGCAAACCTCATGCAAGAAACTAGAGCTGCTTATACTGGTTCAGTCAGTGGATGCAAGAGTCTTGAAGTCATAGCCTGGAGTGGGAGGTCTCCTTACTATGATCTCTTGAACTTGTTCAACTGCCCTCGTTCTCATTTGAATGGGATGTCTTGGTGCCTGTTGTCTGAAATCCCGGGGCCGGCTGATTTCTCACTCCAGACCATTGACTGTTCTGTTTATACAAGAAATATCTAGGTATTCTGCTGTATAGCAGTTGCGTGGTTGGTGCCCACCTAAGTTTCACAAGAATGTGCACACATGGCACAAGGCCCTTTGTGCAAACAGTATCACCTTTCCCCTCCATAAACTTCTAAGTCCTTTGGCAGTGGAAGAATGGTCAAAATGGCATTGCGCAAGTTTGCCATGTTGGGACTCTGTTAATAGATTATATTACCTTTTTAGTTAATCTTCAGAGTGAATTTCCATATTAAAAAAAAAACTTAGCAAATCATCCAAAGTACTAAAGAAATATACTTTTAGAACTCAAGGAAAAAAAATATTCTTTAATGACATCCCAAGCTGATGTTTCTTTCCTGAGTGGTTCCACATGCCTGGAGCCTGCCAGCTGAGCATTCTTCCAGGCCCGTGTAAAGGGTCTTTGTTCTGTCCTGCAGAGTGCTTTCTCGATAATTTCAAGTCAAAATAGGCAACTTGTCCTAAATTTCTCATTTGAAACATTTTTGCAAGTTCTTGGGTAACCTTTGTGCTTCATATATTTCCTCTTTAAATGATATTACAAGTATCATTTAAGATGGTGGGAAGAAAGAATAAAGTGGTATTGGTCATGGGGCTATCATGTGATCATGAGTCTGACATCCCTGAGATAAATCAAGTGTGTGTCATCGGGGTTATCCCGCTAAACACCCCCACACACACACATATAGTACTTAATAGGAATGCTTACACCTGTGTGAGCATTACCATATAAACTTCTTTGCCCAGCATACAGTGGGTGCTCAAGAAGCAGCCTTTAGGCTGAAGAGATGGCTTAGCATTTAAAACACTTGCCTGTGAAGCCTAAGGACACAGGTTCGATTCCCCAGTACCCATATGAACCAGATGCTCAAGGTGACACATGTGTCTGGAGTTCATTTGCAGTGGCTAGAGACCCTGCCATGCCCATTCTCTATCTTTCTTTCTATCTGCCTCTTTATTTCTCTCTCAAATAAATCATATATATATATATATATATATATATATATATATATGGGCTGGAGAGATGGCTTAGTGATTAAGGCGCTTGCCTGTGAAGCCTAAGAACCCTAAGGTTCCACTCCCCAGAACCCACACAAGCCAGACACACAAGGAGACAGAAGCTCACAAGATCACACATGCTCACGAGGGCCACATATGTCTAGAGTTCAATTGCAGTGACTGAGGCCCTAGCTTGCCAATTCCCTTTTACTCTCTCTCTCTCTCTCTCTCTTTCTCTCTCTTTTTCTCTGCCTCTCTCACTCTCATAAAAAATAAAATAGAGGGCCTAGAGAGATGGCTTAGCAGTTAAGCACTTGCCTGTGAAGCCTAAGGACCCCAGTTCAAGGCTTGATTCCCCAGGACCCACGTAAGCCAGATGCACAAGGTGGCACATGCATCTGGAGTTCGTTTGCAGTGGCTGGAGGCCCAGGCTTGCCCATTCTCTCTCTGTCTGCTTCTTTCTCTCTCTCTCTCTCTCTCTCTCTCTCTCTCTCTCTCTTGCTCTCAAATAAATAATTTACAAAATAAAAAATAAAATAGGGCTGGGCGTGGTGGTGCATGCCTTTAATCCTAGCACTCAGAAGGCTGAGGTAGGAGGATCACTGTGAGTTCAAGGCCACCCAGAGATTACATACTCAATTCCAGGTCAGCCTGTGCTACAGTGAGATCCTACCTCGAAAAACCAAAAAAAAATAATAATAATAATATAATAAAATAGGGCTGGAGACATGGCTTAGTAGTTAAGGCACTTGCCTGCGAAGCCTAAGGACTCATATTCGACTCTCCAGGTCCTATGTAAGCCAGATGCACAGTGACGCAAGCACGCAAGGTCCCACAGGCACATGGAGGGCAAACACATCTGGAGTTTGATTGTACTTGCTGAGGCCCTGTCACACCAATTCTCTCTCACGCTCTCTCTCACTCTCTTGCATTAAAAAAAGGCCAGTCTGTTGGGCTTACCTCAAAAAAAAAAAAAAAAAAGTAAAATAAAATAAAATAAAAAGAAGTAACCTTCATTGTGGTTCTCTGTTTTACTTAACTTACTGTTTCTGAAAATGCCAGTCAATGATAAGGGCCTTTGCCAATTTAAAATGTGATGCATGTATGAATGTGTTGGTTTTTTAAACGGGTATGCAAAGATGAAAGAATGTCATTTGCCTCTTTGAAGTATTCAGAACAGATTTCCTACTATAAGCCTCTTCCAGAAAGAAAGCTGTCTTCGCTGTTTGAAAGCTGCCCTGTGACCACAATGTGTCATTCTGTATCTTTCCAGCCGCGGAGACCAGATCCTGGAAGTGAATTCAGTGAACGTGCGCCACGCTGCCTTAAGCAAGGTGCATGCCATCTTGAGCAAATGCCCCCCAGGACCTGTTCGCCTGGTCATTGGCCGACACCCTAATCCAAAGGTGAGGTGTCTCATCCTGCTTTGACTACGGGAAGATGTCCTGGCTGCCTGTCCAGCTGCAGTGACAGCAGGAATGCACCTTCCTGTCCACTGTGAAAACCCAACCCCTAGAGGTGGCGGATACATGCAGGGCATGAATCTCAGAGCTAGGCTTCTTCGACTATTAGAAACTTTTGCTAGAAGATGCTGACTAAGTTCTTTGGTGAACTTAAAAGCAGATCTGGTAGAAAGTAGGACTTCTGTCAGGTGTGGTGGCGCATGCCTTTAATCGCAGCACACTGGAGGCAGAGGTAGTAGGATTGCCATGAGTTCAAGGCCACCCTGAAGACTACATAGTGAATTCCAGGTCAGCCTGAGCTGGAGTAAGACCCTACCTCAAAACAAAAAAAAAAAGAGAGAGAAAGAAAGTAGGTCTTGTGAGTAACCCCCACTGGCTGTTGGATTGCTGGTGAGATATCTCCGTCTTCACGTGGAGAAAATCTAAACTGGGCTAGATAATCTGTATGGCTTTTCAGCTTTGAGATAAGAAGCCTTTTCATTTTAATCACAATCTCTTGTTTGCCTGTATGATGGCAATTAAGTTTAATGCTGAGTAATTATTAAAGCAAGTTCAGTGAATTTTAAACTTTTCTTCATGGGAGAAATCAAAAGATGGGGCTGGAGATGTGGCTCGGTGTTAGAGTGCTCGCTTAAGGCTCTGGATTTTAGCCCCAACACCACAAAAATAGATAAACAAATAAAATAAGCTTGGCTAGTTGTGTTTAATTCACTAAAACCAGAGACTGTGCATTTCCATAAAATGTTTAGAGTATAGAACGTTCAGATACTCTTCAAAGAAAAATGTCCTCTAGTTTGAGGTGGAAGGATTCCTTCTTCATGTTCATTCAGTTGTTGGGGAAAAAAAAAAAAAACCTATCTCATTGAATGGTTCTCATCTCATACAACGGAAATAAATGAAAATAGGTTGGAATCTGGGTTTTCAAACCAAACTCTTCATTCACATATGACTCTGGATTTTACGTTCATTAAAGTTAGTGAAAATTAGAGCCCCCCCATTTCAAATCAACTATTGTAGAGAAATTATTTGTAAAGTTTAGTCAGTGCTGTGGAAGATCCCACTTTTTCTGTCTGCTGGGCCAACTCCTCGAGACCACATCTTTTGTTTATTTTATTTATTTATTTATTTGAGAGCGACAGAGAGAGAAAGAGGCAGATAGATAGAGAATGGGTACGCCAGGGCCTCCAGCCACTGCAAAGGAACTCCAGATGCATGCGCCACCTTGTGCATCTGGCTTATGTGGGTACTGGGGAATCGAGCCATGAACTGGGGTCCTCAGGCTTCACAGGCAAGCGCTTCACCGCTAAGCCATCTCTCCAGGCCAAGACTACATCTTTTAACTCATGCTGTTATCTTTTATCACTCATTGCTTAACACAACCCTTCTCCACTTTTACACATGAAATTCTCCCTGCCATTTAGATGACATTCACTGTGTGCAAGCTGGTTTTGCTTGTTCTACTAAAGACACATGCTGAAAGCAGGAGAGCTCTCTGTATCCAGCTCATGTGGATAGTTCCCCAGGAGTAAAGAAAAACGCATGTGATCTGAAGCCAGCCAGACATCAAACTTCCTGCTCTCGGGCTGGTTTCATTAGCACATACACAAAATCCGTGCAGCTCAACCCATTTTCTGGCTGTGAAGAGGTTCGTTCACATAGTCTTCTGGTGACAATGAACCGTGAAATGCCTTTTTCTTACAAGTTAGACTTAGCGGGGAAGAGGGAAAACCTTGCAAGTCCAACGTTAGGAGGTCAGCCATGGGTGCCATCAGCCTGTGTGAACTTGCTAATAGACAAAAGAGAGAATCCCCTGAGGGTACCTTGGGGCAAGTGTGGAGCTTGGAGGCCAGCAGGCAGGCTGACCAGCATCAAGTGGAGCAGAGGCTGCTCTTCCCGGATTCTTGCCAGTCAGTGTTAATTCAGATGCCCAATCCTTGTCTTCCGTCAAATTCATTAGCTAAACATTTATTGAGCTTCCACCAGGTGATCCTCCTACCTCCGCCTCCTGAGTGCTGGAATTAAAGGCGTGCACCACCACACCCAGTTTAAAACAATTTTTTAAAAAAAAATTTTAAGTTACCTACTTATTTGAGAGAGAGTGAGAAAGAGGCGGATAGAGAGGGAGAGATAATGGGCATGCCAAGACCTCCAGCCACTACAAATGAACTCCAGACACTACAAATGAACTCCAGACACATGTACCACCTTATGCATCTGTCTTATGTGGGTATTAGGGAATCGAGCCCAGGTCTTCATAGGCAAATGCTATAACAACTGAAGCATCTCTCTAGCCCCCAAAACAATTTTTTAAATTTAACTAATTTATTTGTATGTGTGTGTGCATGTGCACAAGAGAGAGAATGAGCACACCAGGGCCTCTAGCCACTACAAACAAACTCCAGATGCATGTGCCTCTTTGTGCATCTGGTTTACATGGGTAACTGGGCAATCGAACCTGAGTCCTTAGGTTTTGCAGGCAAATGCCTGAAGCCATCTCTCCATCCCCCGCAAAACAATTTTTAATGATACCTTTCTCGTGAAACCAAGTACTGCTTCTACTTTTTCCCCCAGGCTTTTTCTTGTTTATTACGCATTCTTATCCTCACTTTAGGTGGTTCTGATGCCTTCTCCCAGAATCTGTTGTACTTTCTAGAATCGTTCCCTGTTTGCCCACAGCTCACTCGCCCTTGCACACATTTTGACATCATTTTGCCTCGTGAGTGCAGCAAGCAAGAGCAGTCCTCAGCTCCTTCCTCCACAGTCTGCACTTGGACTCCAACACCCACATCACCCCCTTTTACCTCAGAAGTCAGTCCTGCAAACTGTGGCTGACCTGCTAAGCCCCTCAGCGACACTATGGACCATTAAGGTTCCAAGCGCTCGCGGTCAATGGCCTCGGGGAGTGTCTTCCTCACACGAGTGGTAATTTGTTCGGTCTGTTTCATCTCAGCCCAAAAGCATGGTCCTTTTTTTTTTTTTTTTTTTTTTTTGCCAACACAACCGATATCCAAACAACATTTCAGTACAGAGCCTAATAATCTGATGGGTGATGGGCGGGTGGTCTGAGACCCGGTGGAACGCACAAGCTTAATTCATGTTTCCAGCCCCAATAAACTGGCCGCCTGTGACGTGTTGGAGATGTGTTCAGCAAAACCACATTTCAGCACTGGATGGGCTTCCACGTTTCTTCCTAGGTGAATGTGGTTATTCTTGGTTGTCACGTGATACTGTATTTTTCTTTTGGTCAAGATCCTGTTTTATGTTGAATGTATTTTCGTACCACTTATTCCAGCATTCCATGCCAGTAGTGTGTTTTGATAGGGAAATATATGTGCTTCCTTAATTTGTGTGCGGTTCCAAAGGAAACACCACAGGATTTTGTTTTCTCCTGTTTCTCATAATGTCTGGAGCAGTGGCTGCCTGATTCGGGATATTCAAACCTCCCAGGACTGGACAGCTAAGATCAGGACCTACTGGGAGAGCAGCTTCCAGCTTATGTTAAATACAAGAAAGTAATAGGAATTGGTTTTTCTCTCTCTCAGAAAAACAGTTGAAATCTTGAAAGTCTAGTTTCATGAAAAACAGCAACCAAGGCCTGGTGTGGTGGCACACGCCTTTAACCCCAGCACAGACAGAGATAGGAGGATCACTGTGAGTTCGAGGCCACCCTGAGACTACATAGTGAATTCCAGGTCAGCCTGGGCTAGAGTGAGACCCTACCTCAAAAAATAATAATTTAAGAAAAAAAAACAATAGCAACCTCTGTTGAAGCTGACGTCTTTCCTGGGTCATTTGTATAAGGTTACTTTCTGCTCTGTGGAGGCATGTGTATGTTTCTGTGTGTGTGTATGTTTTATTTCCTGTGACATCTATTCTAAAATATTACATATAGCCCATGGCATGATGATGATTTATCTGTGAGGGAAAATGTGAGGCCAAATACTGTACAGAACTATGAAGGTGAATCACTATATTTATCCAAATATGATTTATGCTGAACATTACTTGAGTGCACAAAATTGCTATTCTGAGTTTAAAACAGTCTTTCCTTTAAAAAAAAAAAAAAAGGCCGGGTGTGGTGGCGCACGCCTTTAATCCCAGCACTTGGGAGGCAGAGGTAGGCAGAGCACTGTACTGTGAGTTCAAGGCCACCCTGAGACTACATAGTGAATTGTAGGTCAGTCTGGGCTACAGTGGAACCCTACCTCCAAAAACCAAATAAATAAATAAATAAATAAATAAATAAATAGGAGGAAGGAAGAGGAAGCAGCAGCTGAGATAACTCATTGGTTAAAGGTACTTGCTTGCAAAGTCTGATGGCCTTGATCCCCCAGGACCCATGTAAAGCCAGATGCATGAAGTGGCACGTGTGTCTGGAGCTCATTGCAGGGTAATAGGCCTTGGCGCCCCCATTCTCACTCTCTGTCTGTATCTCTGCCTGCTCACAAATAAAAATCATAAAAAAGTAAGTATTCTAATTATCTTTTGAAATAGTATCATAGTTCAGTATGCATTAGCCAGATGCAGTGACACAAGGGTGCAATGCCACACTTGACCACAAAGGGGCGCACGCATCTGGATTTCGTTCGCAGCAGCTGAGAGGCTGCTGGCACTCCCATCTCCATCGGTCCTCCTCTCCCTCTCTCTCTGTCTCTCTCAAAAAATAAATAAATAAGTAAATAAATAAATAAAGCCGGGCATGGTGGCACATGCCTTTAATCCCAGCACTCGGGAGGCAGAGGTAGGAGGATTGCCATGAGTTCAAGGCCAGCCTGAGACTACATAGTGAATTCCAGGTCAGCCTGGACTAGAGTGAGACTCTACCTGGAAAAAAAAAAAAAGAGAGAGAGAGGGAGATGGAAGACATGGTAGTTCAACCTTTGATTGCCAGAAATAATCCTTCCACAAAGCATTACTGTGCAGATGTTGGGACATGGTGACCCACTGCAGGTCCAAAACCGGGCGACTGCTCCAGAACATAAATGGGTTTCATCCTTATGCACATTGAGTCCAGTAGGTATATTTTTCCATGAAAGACTTTGCTGATGGCGGAAGCTGTGAGCTCGTTTGCATTCTGGAGGAAAGTCCTCACCTCACCACAGGCTGGAACCACATTCGATTAGCAGGTTGCAATCCATAGACACACTCTGAGTAGAAATTCTAAAAGATGGTGTTACCTTCCAAGTCTCAGGATCTATTGTGGAAGAGGTTGTGGGAAGAATGTAAGAGCCAAAGGAAGGTAGGACTTCTTACAATGCACTCTTCCAGACACAGAATGGCCTGGATATCCATGACCTTGCAGTGTCTGACACTACATGCACAAGACCATCATAATAGGAGAAAAAGATGATGACATCAAAAATGAAAGACTGAAGCTGGGCGTGGTGGCGCATGCCTTTAATCCCAGCACTCGGGAGGCAGAGGTAGGAGGATCACCATGAGTTCGAGGCCACCCTGAGACTACATAGTGAATTCCAGGTCAGCCTGAGCTAGAATGAGACCCTACCTTGAAAAACCAAAATAAATAAATAAAAATAAAAGACTGATTAAGATGGGGAAGGGGCATGATGGAGAATGGAGCTGTGAAGTGGAAAGGGGGGAGTGAATTACCATGGTTATTGTCTATAATTATGGAAGTTGTCAATTAAAAAAAAGCTGTTATTAGGACAACTGACTCAACTGGAACATGAAATGTATATTCAACGTTCATCAGTATGCCATTTCCAGGGAGCATTCTTGTTTCACATGCTAAGATGCGTACAAGTGAAATATCATATCTCCAACATACAAATGGTTCAGCAAAAAGATTGTGTGCACGTGTGCATATGTCTAAACAAAGGAACACATGTAAATGTGGCAAAATGTTAAAAATTAGTGAACACAGGTAAATAATATACCATTCTTGTACTGTTCTTGCATTTTGTGTAGTTTATTTTATTTATTTATTAGAGAAAGAAGCAGATAGAGAGAGAGAGAATGGGCACGCCAGGGCCTCTAGCCACTGCAAAAGAACTCCAGACACATGCACCATCTTGTGCATCTGGCTTACGTGGGTACTGGGGAATCAAACCTGGTTCATTAGACTTCTCAGGCAAGTGCCTTAGCCACTAAGCCATCTCTCCAACCCTTTTGTAGGTTTTAATTTGATTAAGCTTTTTCTTATAATATGAGAAATGAGTGTTCTAAAGAGGCAAATACCAGTCATGCTGTTGATGGGCATAGCACATGGTTTCTTTGCTTAAAGAATCTGGGGACTGGCTGGAGATCTTGCTGTGTATACACAGTTTGAAGCAATCCATTATCTCACGTGTGCTGACATGTCCTGAGTTACTGCTCAGAGGATGGTTACAATCTTTGCATCTTTCTCTGCCCTCAACTCTTGACTAGTTTGCTTTTATTGTAATGAAATAATAAATAAATAAATAAATAAATAAATAAATAAATAAATAAAGCCATCTAATTTGTGCTTTCTGCTGCAAATCAGGTCTCTGAGCAGGAAATGGATGAAGTGATTGCACGCAGCACTTACCAGGAGAGCAGAGAGGCCACCAGCTCCTCGCCCTGCCTAGGTACCGTAATTGAATGTTTCCATTCAGCATTTCAAAGAGCTTCTCGCTCCATTCACCCACGGGGCACTCCCGAGCAGTGATAGTGGATCTCTGTCATTATCAGGGCTGGTGAAGGTAAAGAGTCTGTGCCTTCTCTCAGATGCTTATTTTGACTTCTGCCGGTACTTAATGTGCTCCATTAAGGGTCTGATCAGGCATGCTTCTCATATGGCTTTCAGATAGTTTGTGAGTAAGTTGACAACATTCCATGTACCTGTAGCATGATTCATCGGAAATACCACAGGTGAGAGGGAAAGGGCGCCAAGACAGGAGTCATTTGGTAATTCAGAGTTTTTCTCACTGGAAAGCTCGCGGGGTTTTTTTTTTGTTTTTTTTTTTTTTTTTTTTTGGCATGAATTTAAAAGCTTTAATGCAAAGAGGGTCTTAGAAGCAGCAAAAATCATTAATTTTTCCCTTAAGTGAAAATCTTTAGGCAAAAAATGATTGAGATCCTATGAAATTTAAATACTGTGGGCTGGAGAGATGACTTAGTGGTTAAGGCACTTGTCTGCGAAACCTAAGGACCCAGGTTCGACTCCTCAGAATCCATGTCAGCCAGATGCACATGGTGGCACATGCATCTGGAGTTCATGTGCAGGGGGTAGAGGCCCTAGTATGCCCATTCTCCCTCTCTCCCCCTTCTCTCTCTCTTTCTCATAAATTAATTAATTAAAAAACATTTTAGCATTGGGTGTGATGGGGCACTCCTGTAATCCCAGCACTCAGGAGGCACATGTAGGAGGATCGCCGTGAGTTCAAGGCCACTCTGAGACTACAGAGTGAATTCCAGGTCAGCCTGAGCTAGAACGAGACCCTACCTCAAAAAACCAAAAAAAAAAAAAAAAAAAGGTTTAGAACTAATGTTTCCTTAGTGTGGAAAAACCACAAGGGACTCTGCAAACATTTCTGAGCTGGGGATTTTACTGCCATACAGACTGATGTCCTGGAAGAAGAGGAACTGAGATGGGGTCATATGTTGTCAGAGGAAAAGAAATAGGATTTTGTTTTTGGCAACCATGAAATATCCTGATCACTTGCATCCATAATTAATACACTAAAGTGGACCTAACAGGCTCTTTATCTACCCAGTCCATTATCCTGACTGTGTGAAAGCTGTACTAGTGCCTTGTCAACATTTCCACTTGATAAGTTAGCAAAGATGGCCTTACGCCAGAATCCTTATGCCCTGAACCTCTTTTGCCCATGATGTATAATTCAAAGTCTAAGTGCTAAACTGTCCATCCTTCAGTTTAAAAGGAAAATAGATATCCAACCCTTTCCCCGGGTCTTTCATGAGTTTTTTTGGTGGATTGTTTGTTTGTTTGTTTGTTTGTTTGTTTGTTTGTTTGTTTGTGAGGTAGCATCTCGCTCTAGCCCAGGCTGACCTGGAACTCACTGTGTAGTCTCAGGGTGGCCTCGAACTCACGGTGATCCTCTTACCTCTTCCTCCCCAGTGCATGAGTGTTTTTGGATGGAATTCACTTGCTCATTCATCCCTGCAGCCATTCACCAGATGTCCCTGCACATGGATGTACTAGAGGGCAGGTGCATGTACAGTAAGCATCTCTGTTCCGTGGATTGTTAAAACAGCTGGAGTAGAGAGAGAGAACCAACTTGTCCACACACCACTAAATTGTCCTGTGTACACAGAAATGAATTATGGGGCAGAGAAAGTATTTGGAAAAAATCCAGAGAAATGACTTGAGAGTGAGGACATCATGGAGGTGGAAGCCAGGGATTGGAGCATGAGCAGAGATCTCAAGAAGGGAGGTCACACACACACACACACACACACACACACACACACACACACACACTTCTGCTTATGCACACAGTCCATCAGTGCCACCCAGGCAAAGGGAGGTTCTGTTCAATCTGCTCAACTTCACCTTTTCTGGAGAAATTTGTGTGCCTACTTGTGATCTGAGCTTCATGGATTTGACCATCTGGTTAATTACTTCCTCCTCCCCACAGGTACGCCCCTGAAGAGTCCCTCTCTTGCCAAAAAGGTGAGTCAAAATGCATACTGGCCGGGCATGGTGGCACACACCTTTAATCCCAGCACTCGGGAGGCAGAGGTAGGAGGATTGCTGTGTGTTCAAGACCACCCTGAGACTACATAGTTAATTCTAGGTCAGCTTGGGCCAGGGTGAGACCCTACCTCAGAAAAAAAAAAAAGGCATACTGCCTGGCTGACTTGGTAGGACCAGTTCTGCCCATGACTCCTTTTGGCTACTTTATACAGAAAATAATAGCCATACTAATTTGAGAGCAAATACCCAAAAGTGTGTTTCTCTGAGTAAATATTCACCCAAGAAATCAGTGGAGTAAGAAAATAGGCATGATGGCACATGCCTTTAATCCCAGCACTGGGGAGACAGAGGTAGGAGGATCATTGTGAGTTCAAGGCCACCCTGAGACTACATAGTAAGTTCAACTAGTGAATTTCCAGGTTAGCCTGAGCCAGACTGAGACCCTAGCTCGAATAAACCATAAAAAATAAAAAATAAGAGAAGCTGGGTGTGGTGGCGCACGCCTTTAATCCCAGCATTTGAGAGGCAAAAGTGGGAGGATCACCAGGAGTTCAAGGCCACCCTGAGACTACATAGTGAGTTCCAGGTCAGCCTGGGCTAGAGTGAGACCCTCAACCCCACCTCACCCCCAAAAAAAAAAAAAAAAAAAGGAAAGGAAAGGAAACAAAAATAAGAGAAATGAACTGCACTTTGGAAAGTCATGTTTGAAACTGCTGTGTAATTTAAAAAAAAAAAAAAAAAAGCCAACCTGAGTTTTCTCTAAAACTGTAGCTTTAAGAAAACTGGAACATTCCTCAATCCCACTGGATCAGGGCAGGGCCTTGGATTTAAACTCCTTTTTTTTTTCCATCAATTGGACCATTTAGCTTGGATTTTTATTCTTTTCTCCCTCCTCCCAGTGTTTTCCATGACATGGTCAAAAAACTGCTACTGTGGCTTTGCTAGTCATTGCCAAAAAATGTGCCTCCCGTCAGTCTTCCCCCAACACACACACCAAAAAATAAAATAAAATAAATAATAATAATAATAGTGATCTAAAAACAGTATCTGGCCAAGCAGTCGCCTTTTTAATTCACTAATTGTTGATTTAACCATCTTAAAGTAAGTGAAGAGCCGCAGCTGTTTCCAATGACCAGGGATTAGAACAAAGTGTTCTTGGAGAGATAGGAAGTCCTTACTGTTCCATACACTCCCCTTCTGGTACCTCTTCCAAGACATCGGAGACACCCCCAGTGTTTTCTTTTCCAACAGGACTCCCTCCTTTCTGAGTCTGAGCTCTCCCAGTACTTTGCCCGTGATGGCCAGGGCTCCTTGTCAGACTTCATGGTGGCTGGCTCTGAGGACGAGGACCACCCAGGAAGTGGCTGTGGCACTTCGGAGGATGGCAGCCTGCCTCCCGGCCCCTCCAGTGACCAGGAGAGCCCCCGGGCGTCCTGGGCTGTGCAGTGCAGTAAGCAGTTGCTAGTCTTTTGCTCTCCCTTATTCTGAGGTTTAGCTTGCCTGGTGCTATAACCTGAAAGAGACCTGGGATCCCTGTCCCTGGTAGAATAGAAGCCATCTTTCCACCCTGACTAAAGGTGGCATCTACCATTAACAGATGGAGCCACCGTTAATGACCAGTCAGCAGCAGGCAGTGGGCAGCTGGGATACCTTTTAATATTTTATTATTTATTTACTTATTTATTTATTTGAGAGAAAGAGGCATAGAGAGAGAGAGTGAGCACACCAGGGCCTCCAGCCACTGCAAACAAAGTCCAGATGCATGCGCCCCCTTGTGCATCTGGCTTACGTAGGTCCTGGAGAATTGAACCTGGATCCTCTGGCTTTGCAGGCAAATGCCTTAACCGCTAAGCCATCACTGCAGCCCCTGGGATACATATTTTATTGTGGGGAAGGGTAGCTCACCCAGGATCCCCTTTAGGTGCCAGGTACAGCATGTAATTGTAAGTTTTATGGCATTAAATTAGGGTGGCATCCTGAGGCCATCACAATTTGGGGAATCCCAACCAAATTTCAGGTCTCTTCCCTCACTGGGCCCTTCCTTAAAAGTGTGTGTGTGTGTGTGTGTGTGTGTGTGTGTGTGTGTGTGTACCCGCACGTGTTTATGTGTGCATGGAGGCCAGAGGTCAAGGTCAGGTGTCTTCCTCAATTGCTTTCCACCTTAGTTCTTGGCCACAGGGTGTCTCACTGAAGCTAGAGCTCACCAATTCAGCTAGATTATGTAGTCAGCAAGCGCCCAGCAACCAGCAGTCTGCTTGTCTCTGCTTCTCCAGCACTGGGATGACAGGCGGGAACCACCTCCCCTGGCCTTCACACAGGTGCTGGGGTATAAACTGATTCCTCATGCTTGTATAGTAATCCAGGCATGGTGGCACATGCCTTTAATCCCAGCACTTGGGAGGCAGAGGTAGGAGGATCACCATGAGTTCAAAGCCACCCTGAGAAAATAGAGTGACATCCAGGTCAGCCTGAGCTAGAGCGAGACCCTACCTCAAAAAAACAGAAAGAAAGAAAGAAAGAAAGAAAGAAAGAAAGAAAGAAAGAAAGAAAGAAAGAAAGAAAGAGAGAAAGAAAGAAGAGAGAGAGAAAGAAAAAGAAAGAAACAAAGAAAGAAAGAAAGAAAGAAAGAAAGAAAGAAAGAAAGAAAGGAAAGAAGTAAGTTGGGCTGGAGAGATGTCTTAGCAGTTAAGGCACTTGCCTGCAAAGCCTAAGGACCCAGGTTCGATTCCCCAGTACCCACCTAAGCCAGATGCACAAGGTGGCACATGTGTCTGGAGTTTGTTTGTGATGGCTAGAGGCCCTGGTGCACCCATTCTCTCTCTCTCATAAAGAAAAAAATAAATTAATTCTCTCTATCTGCCTCATCTTCTCTCTCTCTCTCTCTCTCTCTCTCTCTCTCTCAAATAAATAAATAAAATATTAAAAGGGGGGCTGGGGAAATGGCTTAGTGGTTAAGGCATTTGCCTGTGAAGCCTAAGGACCTCAAATCGATTCCCCAGAACCCACATAAGCCAGATGCACAAGGGGGCACATGTGTCTGGAATTCATTTGTAGTAGCTGGAGGCCCAGATGTACCCATTCTCTCTATATATCTGCCTCATCCTCTCTCTCTTTCTTTCTCTCTCTCTCTCTCTCAAATAAATAAATTTTATATATATATATAGTTTTTTTTGTTTTTTTTTTTTTGGTTTTTTGAGGTAGGGTTTCACTCTGGTCCAGGCTGACCTGGAATTAACTATGTAGTCTCAGGGTGGCCTTGAACTCATGGTGATCCTCCTACCTCTGCCTCCCGAGTGCTGGGATTAAAGGCATACGCCACCACACCCGGCAATAAATAAAATATTTTCATTCTTGAGCCGGGCATGGTGGCACACACCTTTAATCCCAGCACTCAGGAGGCAGAGGTAGGAGGATTGCCATGAGTTCAAAGCCACTCTGAGAATACAGAGTAAATTCCAGGTCAGCCTGAGCTAGAGTGAGACCCTACCACAAAAACAACAACAACAAGAATAAATAAATAAGTTCATTCTTTTTAAAAAAGAAAGTAGTAAGTTAAAGAGTCAAGACTTGTAAGAGACAGATATTTAATCTGCTGTGAACTGCACTGATTTCTTGGGCTGCTACAGACAGGGTTTCCTTTTTATTTCTAACATCTAAGCAAGAAAAGCCCCTGGTCTTTGGAGATGAGGCAGCCAGTGGCAGCTCTGACTCACTGGAGCCGCTGCCAAGCACGCTCGTCCTGATGGACACATCTCAAGGCACATGCTTTACCCTGTCAGGACAGAGAGCTCTATCTCACAGACTCGCTTTATCTTTGAGAAGTAGACGGCGCAGGCTTCGCTGTTCTGTGCCTTCTGCTGCAGCTGGAGGAAGAACGTCCAGTGAGGAGAAGGCCCAGCTGTGTGGAGCGTGTTATTGGTCCCACCCTTCCGGGGGGTGATTCTCAGCATCAGCATTTAGTGCAGACCCTCCCAACATGGGAGATAAAACAGAGACTGAAAACTATAAACTCCCTGTGTCCACGCAGGATACAGTTTAAGTTAAATAATCTGGAGACTAGGTTTTTTTAAAAATATTTTATTAGTTTATTTGAGAGAGAGAGAAAGAGACAGAGAGGCAGATAGAGAAAAAGTGGGAGAAGCCGGACGTGGTGGCACACGCCCTTAAACCCAGCACTCGGGAGGCAGAGGTAGGAGGATCGCTGTGAGTTCGAGGCCACCCTGAGATTACATAGTTAATTCATTCCAGGTCAGCCTGGGCCAGAGTGAGACCCTACCTCGAAAAACAAAAAAAAAAAAAAAAAAAAAATGGGAGAGAGAGAATGGACACACCATGGCCTCTAGCCACAGTAAACAAACTCCAGACACATGCACCACCTTGTGCATCTGGCTCAGATGGGTACTGGGAAATCCAACCTCGGTCCTTAGGTTTACCAAGCAAGCTCCTTAACCGCTAAGCCATCTCTCCAATGCAAGATTAGATTTTGTTTTTCAAGGTAAGAGAAGCCAGATTGAAGAGAGGAGTGACAGGCTGGCTGTCCACTAGGTATAAACCCCAAGAAACCATATTGTTGACATGTGAGTGGCCAGTGGCCAGTGGTTAAATGTGAATCTGGAAATGCCGGGTTGTTACGATGAGGTTTGTTGTGAGAAGATAAGGGCAATGCAAGTGGGAAACTCGTTTTTAATTGGACTTCTCTCTCTATTCCTTCCAGCTCCAAAGGAGCCAGGAAAAGCCAGGGCCAACAGCCTTGTAATTCTGGGAAGCCAGCGGGCCTCTGGGCTCTTCCACAAACAAGTGACAGTCGCCAGGCAAGCCAGTCTCCCAGGAAGCCCACAGGTCCCCAGGAACCCTCTCCTCCGCCAGAGAAGAGTGCGCTGCTATGATGCCAATGATGGCAGCGACGAGGAAGACTTCGCCGGGGAGGGGGACTGCATTTCACTCCCAGGAGCCCTGCCGAGTCCTAGCAGGCCTCCAACAGGGGATGGTACTAGGTATGCCTCGGCAACTTCTTCCAAAGTCATGGATGTCGACAAGCAAGAGGAGCAACCCCACAAAGTACTGGTCAGTAAGGCCTGTTCTGTGCCTCTGCTTGGGAGCTCCCTGGACTTAGAAGACAGCATCTCCGTGGGGCCAGTGGGCACCACCTCCAGAGCCACCAGCCTCCCGGGCTCTGCAGAAGCCCCCAAGAGTAGCCCTGGAGGTTCAGGGAAAAAGGAATTGACGGGATCTAGGAGTTCCCCAAAATTGGAATACAAAGTCCCCGCAGATACCCACAGTAGTCTGAGGAGCCCCCAAAACCCTGTCCCCCCACCACAGAAGAATGAAAACCTGGAGCAAAACAGGCATAGACCTGTCGCCAGGGTCAGCCCGCACTGCAAGAAGGCTGAGGCTGAGGCTGAGGCCCAGCCCAGTGGTGCAGGTGCGACGTCCCTGCCTGGCAGAGCCAATGGACAGTGTGATCAGGACTTGAACGTCCCGGCCACTTCCTTCAAAGAGACCACGACTGGCTGTCAGTCAGGGGGAACTGCAGAAAAGGTAACTGACTTTGTCTTAGCTTCTCTGCGTTCGAATCCTACGTGAATGAATAAGGGGCCTTTAATAGGTCACCAGCTAAACTGTTCAAAAGGTTGATGATGACCAGAGGATGATCTTTCAACAGAGTCATTGATGGGAACCTATTGCTAAAGTGGGCAAGTGGCTAGTCCTAAGAGCACTCACCAAAAGGTGCAGCCACTCTCTTAGCAGTACACAGGCCCAGTGGGGGTGATGGGAAGGTGGAAGTGGCACAGGGACCAACTTGTGCAGTGACTAGACAGCATAGATTACATGATGACTTGGTCACTTTGAGCAACCCCAAGCTTTAGTTTTCTGGACTGTAAGGTAGGAAGGGTGCTGTCTGCCTTGGTCAGCTCAAGGGTGGCCATCAGATTAACAGCCATTCTCTCCAGCTGATATGGTCAGGAGCGCTCCTGATCTTGTCAAAATTTCTGCAGTGGGGCTGGAGAGATGGCTTAGCGGTTAAGGTGTTTGCCTGCAAAGCCAAAGGACCCCCATTCAACTCCCCAGGACCCGCGTAAGCCAGATGCACAAAGGGGCATTGGCTAGAGGCCCTGGCATGCCCATTCTCTCTCTCTCTCTTCTCTCTGTCTGCCCCTTTCTCTCTCATGCTCTCTCGAATAAATTAATTAATTTACAAAAAAAGATTTTTACACAAATGGCCTGGATATCCATGTCCTCACAGTGCCTGACACTACCTACACAAGACCATCATAATAGAAGGAAAAGATCATGACTTCAAACTGAAAAGAGAGACTGATTGAGAGGGGAAGGGGATATGATGGAGAGGGAAGTTTCAAAGGGGAAAGTGGGGGAGAGAGGGAAGTACCGTGGGATATGGTCTACAATTAAAGAAGTTGTCAATTTAAAAAAAAGATTTTTAAAAATTTCTGCAGTGATCATGCATAGTTGTAGCTACACATACCCTGGCTGTAAGTGTATCATGTGAAGACAGGTGGTACATGCCTGTAATCACAGCACCTGGACAAAGGCAAGATGGTCAGGAGATTGAGGCTAGCCTGGTCTTCAAAGGGAGACCCATGCCCATAAAGTGGAAAGAAGGAAGGGAGGAAGAGAAAGAAGGAGAAAATCTGTGACATAAAAGAAAGGAGTTGTGTCTACTGAACAACTTGTGATGGTGGGGCTGTCACCAGGTAAAGTGCTCACTGCACAAGCACAAGGATCTGAGTTTGGCCCTCAGCACCCGTGTTAAAAACCAAGTGTGGAGCTGGGCGTGGTGGCACACGCCTTTAATCCCAGCACTCAGGAGGCAGAGGTAGGAGGATTGCCGTGAGTTCGAGGCTACCCTGAGACTACATAGTTAATTCCAGGTCAGCCTGGACCAGAGTGAGACCCTACCTTGAAAAAAAAAAAAAAAAAAAAAAAAAAAAAAAAGCGTGGGCTGGAGAGATGGCTTAGCAGTTAAGGCATTTGCCTGCAAAGCCTAAGGATTTAGGTTCGATTCCCCAGGACCCACGTAAGCCATATATGCAAGGTGCCGCATGCGTCTGGAGTTCGCTTGCAGTGGCTGGAGGCCCTGGAGCACCCATTCTCTCTCTCTTCCTCCCTCCCTCCCTCTCTCAAATAATTTTTTTTAATTTTTATTTATTTATTTTGAGAGGGAGAAAGAGAGAGAGAATGGGCATGCCAGGGCTTCCTGCCCTGCAAACAAACTCCAAATGCATGCACCACCTTGTGCATCTGGCTTACATGGGTCCTGGGGATGAACCAAGGTCCTTTGGCTTTGCAAGCAAGCGCCTTAACCACTAAGCCATCTCTCCAGCCCCTTATTATTTATTTATTTGTTTGTTTGCAAGCAGAGAGAGATAGAGGAGACTGACAGAGAAAGAATGGGTGCACTAGCCGGGAGTGGTGACACATGCCTTTAATCCCAGCACTCAGGAGGCAGAGGTAGGAAGATTGCCATGGGTTCAAGGCCACCCTGAGACTACAGAGTGAATGAGCTGAAGTGAGACCCTACCTCAAAAAACCAAAAAAAAAAAAAAAAAAAAAAAAAAGGGCACACCAAGGCCTCCAGCCACTGCAAATGAACTCCAGATGCATGCTCCCCCTTGTGCATCTGGCTTACATGAGAATTGAACCCAGGTCATTAGGCTTTTTTAAAATATATTTTTTTTTATTGGGCTGGAGAGATGGCTTAGTGGTTAAGTCATTTGCCTGCAAAGCCAAAGGATCCCAGTTCAATTCCCCAGGACCCACGTAAGCCAGATGCACAAGGTGGTACATGCATCTGGAGCATGTTTGCAGTGGCTGGAACCCCGGTGCACCCATTCTCTCTCTCTCTCTTGCTCTCTCTCTCTTGCTCTCGCTCTGCCTCTTTCCCTCTCCCAAATAAATAAAATATATTTTTGTAACAAAGACTCATGTAGGCTTGGGATGGAACTTACTGATAGAGTGCTGGCCTAGCATGCACAAGGCCACCAAGTTTTCAGTAAGGTTAGAAGGTCATATCAGCATTTAAATCATAATAATAACCAGACCTTTTGCCAGGTCTGGTGTTGTATGCTTTTATCTTTTTTCTAATTTTGGCCTGGAGAGATGGCTTAGTGGTTAAGGCATTTGCCTACAAAGCAAAGGACCCCGGTTCGATTCTCCAGGACCCACATAAGCCAGATGCATAAGGTGGCACATGCATCTGGAGTTTGTTTGCAGTGGCTGGAGGCCCTGGCATGCCTATTCTCTCCCTCTCTCCCTCTTTCTCTCTCTCAAATAAATAAATAAATAAAATATATATTTTAGAAAAAAATTAATTTTTATTTATTTATATTATTAGAGAGAGATAAAGAAAGAGGCAGAGAGAGAGAATAGGTGCACCAGGGCCTTCAGCCACTGCAAACAAGCTCCAGATGCATGTGCCACCTTGTGCATCTAATTTATATGGGTCTTGGAGAATCGAACTTGGGCCCTTTGGCTTTGCAGGCAAGCGCCTTAACCGTTAAGTAATCTCTCTAGCCCTCATATGCTTTTAATCCCAGCATAAGACTCTGTGTCAAAAAAAAAAAAAACACATGTACAGAAAAATAAGAGGTTTTGTAATTTTGAATTTTTATTTCCAAAACAAACTTTTAAAAAGAATTTTATTTTATTTATTTGGAGAGAATGAGCATGCCAAGGCCTCCAGACACATATTCCATCTTGTGCATCTGGCTTGTGTGGGTACTGGGGAATTGAACCGAGGTCCTTTGGCTTTGCAGGCAAGTGCCTTAACCACTAAGCCATCACTCCAGCCCCAAACTTTTTTTTTTTTTTTTTAGAGAGAGAGAGAGAATTGGTGCACTAGGATCTCAGGTGCTAAAATCAAACTCCAGATGCTTGCACCACCTAGTGGGCATGTGCGACCTTATGCTTGCCTCACCTTTGTGCATCTGGCTAATGTGGGATCTGGAGAGTTGAACATGGGTCCTTAGCCTTCGCAGTCAAGCGCCCTAACTGCTAAACCAACTCTCTAGCCCTCCAATACAAACTTTTGAACAGCATTTAAACTTTTACTAAAATATTTCCTCATAAGTTTTATTTCTAAATTTTTGTTTAATCTGTATATGAAAAAGAATGCTTTTCTATAAAGCATAGTCAGACATTAGAAGCTCAAAACAGCAACCCCTTTTAGTAAATGGTCTGTTTCCTGTTGTTTTCACTAATTTTGGTTATATAGATTGTACAATAAGGAAAAGTATTAACTATTTAAAAGCATTGTACCTCCACAGAGCAGTGCTGCCCCCACTGCTGTCCGTCTCCAACTCTTCCGCTATGTGCACTTCATGTAGGTCTTACTAGTAAACAGAATTAACTGAGTTAAACCCTATGAAGCTTTTTCCCTCAGCCAGTAGTTGACACTTTATGAAATAATTTTTTGTTTTTTGTTTTTTGTTTTTTTTTCGAGGTAGGAGATCTCATTCTAGCACAGGCTGACCTGAAACTCTGTAGCTCCAGGCTGGTCTCGAACTCACAGCGATCCTCCTACCTCTGCCTCCCAAGTACTGGGATTAAAGGCATCCACGCCCAGCCCTGAAATGATTTTTAACAAGAGTTGCTAAAGGACACATTATACCTTCATTTCTTTCCTCTGCTGCCACCTTTGGGCCACTTCGTGACTCACTCAATGGATACATTTCAAAGAATTCTGATTTAACTTTCAAGTAAGTTTGAAATTTGTTTCTGCAGTAAATATTGAAAAGAAGAAAGATAAAGTCATTGACATTTAACCTAAGGGAAATATTGAAATACCACGCATCACTTTCCTTTATCCCAATTCACCCTGTCCTTCACTACCAAATTCACAAAATGATTTTACAGTTTGGGTATCACAGCAAAATATTCGAGCCTTCCATCAACATAAACTTTCATGTGCTTTTTTTTTAATAACCATTCTCATTTAATCATCTTTTCTAAAATAAAGCTTTGAGTGAGGCTGAGCTAGTTGTTTTATTCTCGTTTGAAAGTTGAGAATACAGGCTCAGGAGAACAATCTAGAGCCGGGATCTTTTGGATCTCCCGGCTTTGGCCAAGCCAGCCCTCCACCATGCATACCACCATCCTTAGATGGTTACCATTATCATGTTAAGATGCAGAAAACCTAAAAGCTACTTATCATTGTGCCAGGGACCTCCGGGAAATCCCACCTCTGGGCATGAACACATCCCCCGCAACTGTGGACCAGCCAGTACCCCGTGCCACCCAAACGGCGGACCCCTCACAGATACCCTTCCAGGAGCTGCACCAGAGTGTGGACAATGCCCTGTGACTGGTAAGACGATAGTATCTATTGTTTAAAGACAGGGAAACCTAAGAAAAGGGTTATAAGCAGATAACTGTGTGCAGGGAAGAAAAAACTCTTAGAGAACTTCGTGATATTTCGGACTGGGGAGACGGCTCAGCACTTAAAGGTGCTGAGCATGCAAAACCTGATTGTCTAGGTTCAGTCCCCCAGTACCCAAATGCTCAAAGTGGCACGTGCATCTGGAGTTTGTTTGCAGTGACAAGAGGCCCTGATGTGTTCTAATTCTCTTTCCCTTTCTCGCCCTCCACCCCCACCCTCTGTGCTTGCAAATAATTTTTAATCTCAGCACTTGGGAGGCAGAGGTAGAAGGATCACCATGAGTTTGAGGCCGCTCTGAAACTACAGAGTGAATTCCAGGTCAGCCTGGGTGAGAGTGAGACCCTACCTCAAAGAAAAAAAAAAAAAATCCAGGCTGGAAAGATGGCTTAGCAGTTAAGGCACTTGCCTATGAAGCCTAAGGTTCCAGGTTCAATTCTCCAGGTCCCACATAAGCCAGATGCACAAGGTGGCATATGTATCCGGAGTTCGTTTGCAGTGGCCAGAGGCCCTGGCATGCCCATTCTCTCTCTCTCTAATAAACACATTAAAAAAAGGAAAAAAATCCAATTCATATCGAAACATAATATATTGGTTATCACTTGTTTTATTATTTTCAATTTTTTGTGTTTATTTGAGAGAGAGAGAACAAGGCAGATAGAGAGAGAATGGGCACACCAGGGCCTTGCAGCCACTACAAACGAACTCCAGATATATGCACCACCTTGTGCTTCTGGCTTACGTGGGTCCTGGAGAAATGATCCTGGGTCCTTAGGCTTCACAGGCAAGCACCTTAACTGCTAAGCCATCTCCCAGCCCCTTTTTTATGATTTTTGTTTGCATACATGTTCATGGTGAGTGTGGGTGCACACGTGTGGAGGTCCAAGCACAACTTTCAGGTCAGTCCTTGCCTATCCTGCTCCATGTGCAGTAAGGTTTCTCTTATCGTGCCTTCAACATCAGTGGGCTGAAATTACAGAAACCTGCCACAGCTTCCAGCCTGTGGTTTGGAGGCCGACCTCCAGTACTCCAGCTTGAGCTACAAGCACCTCTTAGTACCTCTTCTGCTGAGTCATCTCTCCAACCGCCATCATTGAATTCTGAAGTATAAAGGGCCTATGAGAATTGACTGGTTTTTTTGTTGTTGTTGTTGTCGTTTGTTTGTTTTTAATATTTTTTATTTACTTTATTTATCTATGTGAGAGAAAAAGGCAGAGAGAGAGAATGAGAATATGGGCATGCCAGGGCCTCCAGCCACTGCAAACGAACTCCAGATGCATGCACCCCCCCTAGTGCATCTGGCTTACGTGGGTCCTGGAGAGTCAAACCGGGATCCTCTGGCTTTGCAGGCAAATGCTTTAACCGCTAAGCCATCTCTCCAGCCCGAGAATTGACTGTTTTTTGTTTGTTTTTGTTTTTTTGGTTTTGCAAGGTAGGGTCTCACTCTGGTCCAGGCTGACCTGGAATTAACTATGTAGTCTCAGGGTGGTCTCGAACTCTCAACAATCCTCCTACCTCCGCCTCCCGAGTGCTGGGATTAAAGGCATGCGCCATCATGCTCAGCTGAATTGACTGTTTATTTATTTATTTTTTTATTTTGAGAGAGACAGAGAGAGGGAGAGGAAGACAGATAGGGATGGGTGCACCTGCAGCCTCTCAGCTGCTGCAAGCGAAATCCAGGTGTGTGCACCCCCTTGTGGGCAAGTGCGGCATCGCGCCCTTGTGTCACTTTGCATCTGGCTAAACGTGGGACCTGGAGATTGAAACCGGCGTTCTTAGGCTTAGGAGGCAGGCACCTTAACCACTAAGCCATCTCTCCAGCCCGAATTGACTGTTTTTAATCCCAGCACTCGGGAGGCAGAGGGAGGAGGATCACTGTGAGTTCAAGGCCAGTTTGGGACTACAGAGTAAATTCCACGTCAGTTTGGGCTACAGTGAGACCCTACCTGGGGTGGAGGAAGAAAAAAGAAGAGAGAAGATTGACTGTTACAGCAATACCCTTGTGCCCTCTAGGGCTTTAGGGTTTTAACTTAAGTATTTGACCAACATTCTAAACTACCTGATCCCAAAAATGTTTAGTGCTTCTGTCTCCTTCTGTAGAGTTTCCTCTCTTCTTCCCAGCTAAAAGGCTATGTTGTATATATGGCCCTTGGCTGTTGGCCCTTCTAATTTTATTAGAAATAACTTACTTTTGCCAGGCGTGGTGGCACACGCCTTTAATCCCAGTACTTGGGAGGCAGAGGTAGGAGGATCTCCATGGGTTCGAGGCCACCCTGAGACTACATGGTGAATTCTAGGTCAGCCTGAGCTAGAGTGAGACCCTACCTCAAAAAGAAAGAAAGAAGAAAGAGAGAGAGAGAGAGAGAAGAAAAAACTTACTTTCCAATATATAAGGAGGAAATTCTCCAAAATCAGACCTTTTCCCCCAAAAGGGAAAAATCCCAAAGCACATAATTGATAAAAAGAGGACTACTTTGTTTTGTTTTGTTTTGTTTTGTTTTGTTTTGTTTTGTTTTGTTTTGTTTTGTTTTTTGAGGCAGGGTCTCACTCTAGCCCAGGCTGACCTACAATTCACTATGTAATCTCAGGTAGCCTTGAACTCACAGTGATCCCCCTACCTCTGCCTCCTAAGTGCTGGGATTAAAGGGGTGCACCACCACACCCAGCTACTTTACCTTTTTTAAAACAAAATCTTCAGGCTGGAGAGATGGCTTAGTGGTGAAGGCGCCTGCCTATGAAACCTAAGAATGCCAGTTCAGTTCTCCAGGTCCCACATTTAGCCAGATGCAAAATTGACGCAAGCATGCAATGTTGCACGTGCCAAAAGGGGACACACACATCTGGAGTTTGTTCACGCTGAGAGGCCACTGGTGCACCCATTCTCTCTGTTTCTCTCTCTCTCTCTCAAAAAAAAATCTTCCTTTATAAATTTACAAAACTACACATACATAGCTTCCCACTATGCCTCTAGCCACTGCAAATGAATTCCAGATGCATGTGCCCTTTGTACATCTGGCTTACGTGGGTCCTGGAGAATCGAACTGGGATCCTTTGGCTTCGCAGGCAAACACCTTAACCACTAAGCCATTTCTCCAGCCCTATTATTTTAGAGACAGAGGGAGAGAGGGAGAATGGGTGTGCCAGGGCCTCTAGCCATTGCAAACAAACTCCAGACGCATGTGCCACCATGTGTGGGACCTGGAGAATCGAACCAGGGTCCTTAGGTTTCACAGGCATTTGCCTTCACCGCTAAGCCATCTCTCCAGCCCCTGGAGTCAACTTCTCAAGTGAGCTGTGACTGTGGTCATGGTGCTTAACCACTGAGTGACACCGTGACTCACCTTCCACTGTTACAAGGAGAATTCAATGCGTAGAAAACTCTTAGCACAGTGCTAATCCTTCATGAGTGTTAGCCCTACTAATTAGTTTGTAATTGTTCATAAAGGAATGTCAGAAGGAAAACAACGAAGGTGCTGCTAGAACAGGCCTGGTGACACAGACCTATTAATCTGAGTTACTCGGGGCTGAGTCGGGAGGCTCCAAAGTTCTGGGCCTGAGTGAGAGGACTAGTTGAAGGACACAGGTCTTCCAAGGAGGTGACTGCAGGACAAAGTGGCTCTCAGAACCCATTCTCAACTTCCCACTGTCCCCCATCCCTGCTGCCTCTGAACATTGTGATGTTAATTCTGTTGTCTTTCTCCTCTTGACTCTGGCCATCTTGTCACTCATGAGCCCCACTCAAGTCCCCTGTTCCACTGTGAGGCTTCCTGGAATACTCTGGCCTTCTGCAAGCCACATCAAGACAGAGCTAATGCTTCACGCAGACATGGAGCCCATCTGAAGCACCCTGCTGTTCTCATTGGCTTCATCTCCTGTGCTAAAAAGGAAGTCCCTTATCTGGGTGTGTTAGCACAAGCCTGTCAGAAGGATCTTAAGTTTGAGGCCAGCCAGGACTATATACAGATTGTGTCCAAAAAAAAAGAAAAAAGAAAAGAAACAGGGCCTGGAGCGATGGCTTGGCCGTTAAGCGCTTGCCTGTGAAGCCTAAGGACTCTGGTTCAAGGCTCAATTCCCCAGGACCCACATAAGCCAGATGCACAAGGTGGCGCATGCATCTGGAGTTTGTTTGCAGTGGCTGGAGGCCCTGGCGTGCCCATTCTCTCTCTCTTTGTCTCTTTCTCTCTCTGTCTATTGCTCTGAAAGAAGAAAGAAAGAAAGAAAGAAAGAAAGAAAGAAAGAAAGAAAGAAAGAAAGAAAGAAAGAAAGAGGGAGAGAAAGAGAAAGAAAGAAAGAGAGTAAGCCTCTTAAATTTGAAGATGAGACTGTTTTCTGCTAGTCACTCACTCACATTGCCGGAGGATAAACACACCTGTGATCTGTCAGATGCTACAATTGGGTGAGGTGAGATCTCTGCCCAGTCCAGCCAGAGATAAGGAATCAGGCCAAAAGTCCCCCTCTTCCTACAGCCTCTGCCATCAGAGGTGATCCTGTCAAAAATTCCAAGAAGTGGAGCATTTCTAGCATTCCTATCTGTTGAAAAAGAAAGTTACAGAGAGAAATTTTTTTTAAAAAATCAAAGAAGAGCCGGGCGTGGTGGCACACGCCTTTAATCACAGCACTCGGGAGGCAGAGGTAGGAGGATCGCTGTGAGTTCAAGGCCACCCTGAGACTACATAGTGAATTCCAGGTCAGCCTGAGCTAGAGTGAGACCCTACCTCAAAAAACAAAAATAAATAAATAAATAATCAAAGAAAATGTTGAAATTTCTATCACACCCCCCATGGCTCAGGGATCATTGCAGAAGAGGTGGTGGAAAGAATGTAGGAGCCAAAGAAAGGGGAGGAGTGCTTATAATGCTGTCTTCCAGACACAAAGTGGCCTTGATATTCATGACCTCACAGTGGTTGGTGCTGCCTACACAAGACCTGCATAATAGGAAGGGGGGAAAAGATGGCATCAACATAGAAGAGAGACTGGTTTGGAAAGAAGTAGGGATTCAATGGAGAGGGAGTAGGGAACGGGTAAAAGTAAGGTGGTGGTGGGGATTATGATTATGCTATATTATTTATATTTATATTTATGGAAGTTGTCAATAAAAAATTTTTAAAAAAGGAAAATATGGGCTGGAAAGATGGCTTAGCAGTTAAGGTGCTTCTCTGCACAGCAAATGACTCAGTTCAATTCCCCAGGACCCAGGTAAGCCAGATGCACAAGGGGACACACATATCTGAAGTTTGTTTGCAGTGGCTGGAGGCCCTGGTGTGCCCATTCTCTCTCTCTCAAATAAATAAATAAATATGGCTGGAGAAGGTGGCTTAGTGGTTAAGGCATTTGCCTGCAAAGCCAAAGGACCCTGGTTCAATTCCCCAGGACCCATGTAGGCTAGATGCATAACGTGGCGCATGCATCTGGAGTTCATCTGCAATGGCTGGAGGCCCTGGCACGCCCATTCTCCTCAGTATCGACCTCTTTCTCTCTCTCAAATAAATAAAAATATTTTTTAAAAAAGAGGGCTGGAGAAGATGGCTTAGTGGTTAAGGTGTTTGCCTGCAAAGCCAAAGGACCCTGGTTCAATTCCCCAGGACCCACATATGCCAGACACACAAGGTGGTACATGCATCTGAAGTTTGCCTGCAGTGGCTAGAGGCCCTGGCGCGCCCATTCTCTCTCTGTTAAATAAATAAATAAAATATACTTTAAAAAAAAAAGAAAGAAAATGTTGAAGCCAAGCATAATGGTGCATGCCTTTAATCCCAGCACGTTGGAGGAAGATAGGAGGATCGCTGTGAGTTGGAGGCGAGCCTGAGACTACATAGTGAAATCTAAGTCAGCCTGGGCTAAAGTGAGATCCTATCTTGAAAAACCAGGAAAAAAAAAAAAAAAAGACGAAAATGTTGAGATTGTTTATAGTTTAAAAATTTAAAGAGTTTCTGTTTGTTCACGTGTTCCCCTTCATCTTCCCTCTTACTCTACACAGAATGCACAGGCTCCCCAGACCTCCTCCCTTCCCCAGGGAAGACGCCGGCAGCTCATCCTGACGCCGCTAAGACCTCCACAGTCACGGGGCAAGTCCACCAGCTGCAGAACCTCAGCCAGCCTGCGTCGCCCGGGGCCACAGAGCCCACATCCCAGGACAGATCGGCCACGACACTGGCACATGAGTTCCATACATCCCTGGGGCAGAAAGCACCTGTTCCTTCTGCTGTGTGCAGGACTCAGGATGTACCTAGAGCCAGTTCACCCCATAACATCAGGAGGGTAGCTGCCCCCAGGGACACAAGAGGAATTCCAGCCAGTGCTATTCTGTCACAAGACCATCTCATAACACCAGAGAAGAGTTCGGGAATCCCAGATAACCACTGTAAAGCTTCACAAAGGACAGGAGTCCATGTACCCGAATGCTCACAAGACGCTGCTCGGCTTCAGGACCCAGATTCTGCACCTACAAGGACATCACAGGCCAGCTCCTCCCTGCCAATGACCATCGACAGGACCCTGAACACATGTGGCAGTGTCTCGGGACACTGTTGTCCTTTGGGGAGCGGGCAAGCCCCGTGACGGACATTGATCACTTTATCCAGGAGTCTGAGGCCTCTGAGACAAACTCTCCGTCTTCCCAGAAAGCAGACTACGGGGGTCACCAGGGCAGCTCTCAGGGGAAACCACCATCAGGAGTTGGAAGTGGCAGTCTCCACCATCCCCAGCCAGTCACAGGAGATCAGACACCCTCCCCGAGGAAGGTCTGGACTACAGACCCACCCCCACCCCCACAGTGGACCTCCCAGCCTTCCGTTTTAGATTCCATCCATCCTGACAAACATTTTGTTGTGAACAAAAACTTTCTGAGCAACTATTCTCGAAATTTTAGCAGTTTTCACGAAGACAGTACGTCCCAGTCAGGCCTGGGTGACAGCACAGAGCCATCGCTGTCCTCCATGTACGGCGATGCTGAAGACTCGTCTTCCGACCCCGACTCTCCGGCTGAAGCCCCGCAAGCTCCCTCCAGGAACAGCTGGTCACCCCCTCATTCCGGCAGATCTTCTCACAAAGAGGATTCTACAGAGTCTGAGGAGGAGCAAATAGAAATCTGTTCCATGAATCGTTGTTCCAACACCTCGCCAGTGACTGTCCATCCTCCTGCCCAGGCTGCACCCAGCCCAGCTTTAGCCAAAGTTCTGCCACTACAGCACGGTGCTCTGAGCGGACCGGTGAGGAGCCCCTATGAGAGAGCCTGCTTCTTGCCAGAATCCTCATGCTCTGCCATCCAAAGCTCTTCGCAGCCATTCTCTGTCCCCGATGTAAGCTCTCGGAAGCACGAAACACAGGTAGACATAAGTGTCTCACCGAACCACAGGCCCTTGTGCACAGAAGTCATGACAGTCACCATGGAAAACGGCCAGCCTTCTGAAGCCACCAGGCACTGTCACAACCTGCCGGTCAAAGTGATCAATGGCTTGGGACATGAGCTGCTGGAGGATGACACCCTTATTAAAGAAGCAAATGGTAATGCGGTGGATAACATGTATGCCTTGGGTACAGAGGTCCCTAAGAATGGAGAGTCTGTTTTGTCAAATCTGCACTTCTCCGAGAGTCGTGACCTGGCGGACTTGTTACAGAAACCAAAAATGCTCTCCAGGAGGCCCATTATAGCCTGGTTTAAAGAAATCAATAAAAACAGTCAAGGCACACATTTGCACAGCAAAAGCGAGAAGGAGTTCCCCACAATGGCCCCAAGTCCTGACTGTAAAACTCAGGGGCACAACAGCAACCACAAAAAGGGGGTGGCCATGCCTGGTAGTACCCCTCCATCGAAAAACAGCCAGGAAAATAAAAAGAGCTCCGTGGAGACGCTCCTCAACAACTGCCAGAAGCCCAAGAGTGGCCCCAAGTTGAGGAGACTGAGTATCAAAGGCAAAGGCAAAGTTGGCCCCGAGGCTCCTGCGGCCACGTCCACTAAGACTGCTGGGCTGGACCACAGGAAGTCCTTCATTTCACCCCAGACCTCCCATAAAGTGCTTTGTAAGGGAGCGTCGCACCGGTTCCCTGCAGCTGATCATGAGGAACCTAACAACAACCCTGCAGACAGCCCCAGGTCTCCCCAGCTTCCCCCAGCAGCCTCGGGGTCAGTGAGGGCCTCGGTCTCGGACACAAGCATCGGGACATTGCCTTCGCCGCTGCTGAGTTCTCCCAAGACTCTTCCTGAGCAAGGTGCGGGCAGTCCCTTCCGCACTGCCGTCCACTCAGAATCCGACAGAAGTTGTCCGATCCCCCCCAAATCCTCTAGATGTGGACCAGAGGGCAGGGCGCCCCGTGTTGACTCTGGGGAGTTGAGTGTCACAGCTTCACGGAGCAGTGTGGCCTTGGCAGGGGTCAGCCACGTGGACTCTTTGTCAGAAGCAGTCCAGCCCAGGGGAACCAGTGAGAAAGGAAGTAAAAGAATCGCTAGTGATCCCCTAGAGAAGACGAACCAGCTGAAGAGAGTTGAGATTTCTTCAGAAAGAATGCCAAAAAATGCATGCGGTAACAAGCCAGCTGAAAGTGACCGACAGGAAGGGTTCTTGGCCCAGAGCAACTGTCAGAGAAATGAAGGTAGATTTCACCAGGCAGTGGACTCGTCCCCACATCACCCATCCTCACTCCTGCCTCATGCCTCCCAAATGGACCAGGAAATGCCACGGTCCCTCAGCACGGCCAAACTAGCGTCCTCCTCTTCCTCCTCCTCACAGCTGCCTGCTAAAAGGGCAGATTCCTCCCAGGGAAGATCAAGCCAGGTGCCAACCTCCCTAGGGGTGCCCAAGAACAGCACCCCAACAGGCTCCGGGGGAGAGGAGCCCCCCTACTTCACACCAAGGCCAGCCACCAGGACCTACTCCATGCCAGCCCAGTTCTCAAGCCACTTTGCACGGGAGGCTCTGTCCCCACACAGCCCAAGTCGCTCTCCTCAGGGCAGCCAGGTCCATGCGACAAGCAGTGGTCTCCCTGAGGCAAAAGTCTCCAAGGGTGGCATCCTTGGCCTGGCTAATGGACAGGGTGTCTACAGTGTGAAGCCTCTGCTGGAAACATCGAGAAACCTTCCGATGAAGGATGAAGAGGCTGGCAGTTCAGCCCAGGAGATGAGATGCCTCGTGCCAGACAAGATCAAAGTCACCAGGAGACATTACTACTATGAGCAGAATTGGCCTCATGAATCTACCTCGTTTTTCTCTGTGAAACAGAGAATCAAGTCTTTTGAGAACCTGGCCAATTCTGACCGTCCTGCAGCAAAGTCCACGGCGGCGTTCCTGTCGGTGAGCTCCAAGCCTCCCATCAACAGACGGTCATCTGGCTCCATCGCCACGGGGGGCCTCTGCCACCCCAGTGATGCAGCAGCGAGGTCACTGAGGCGCAGCCTGAGCTCCTGCAGCGAAAGCCAAAGTGAGGCCAGCACCCTCCTCCCACAAATGACCAAGTCCCCGTCTAGCATGACTCTGACTGTCTCCCGACAGTATCCGCCCGAAACCGCTACCAAGGGCCCCAATTCAGACCCAAAGAAATGCCATGCTCCTTCAGGAATTCCCGCCCCAACGGTGACCCCAGCCTCTCCGGTCAAGAAGAACAAGCCCTCAGTACGCCACAGCCAGCCTTCACCCATGTCGCGCTCCAAGCTGCAGGAGCTGAGGGCTCTGAGCATGCCGGACCTGGACAAGCTGTGCGGCGGCGAGGAAGGCCCTGGTGCAGTGCTCTTCCGAACCCAGCTAGAGATTGTCCCCAGGAGGTCGCTCGGCTCCCCTGCTGACTCCTCCGCTGAAGTCCTCCTCAATGGCCCAGGCTCCCTTTCATGTCCTGGGAGCAGTGGGGCCAGCCCTGCAGCCAGTGAGCCCACAGTACCCCGCACAGCCGGGGAAGGAAGTGAACCTACCCAGGCCCTGCCTTCTGGAAAAAGCTGGTCTGTGAAGTAAGTAGCAGCCCTCCCTTCTCATTTAAATAGACTCGGGTTGCAGTCAGGTTCGCATTGCTGGCAGAAATCACCTGACCAAGTATAGCTTGTGGGAAACGAGGGTTTATTTTGGCTTATAGACTTGGGAAGTGCCATGATGGCAGGGGAAAACCATGGCATGAACATATGGTGGACATCACCCCCTGGCCAACATCTGGTGGACAATAGCAATAGGAGAGTGTGCCAAACACTGGCAAGGGGACACTGGCTATAACACCCATAAGCACCCCCCCAACAATACACTGCCTCCAGGAGGCGTTAATTCCCAAATCTCCATCGGCTGGGAACCTCGCGTTCAGAATACCTGAGGCTATGGGGGGGGGGGGCACCTGAATCAAACCACTACAACTTGCTTTGTTCAGGAATAATTTGGGGTGTAGAGAAGTTGCAGAGGTAGCACAGGGAGTTCCCAAGCACCTCTCACCAGCTCTTTCTAAAAGTGACATCTGATGCAACCTTGCTCCGTTTGTCAAAAATAGGGATTTCACATTGAACTTAAGCCACCAGCTATTCAGATTTTGCCAAATCAATTTCATGCATGTTCCCTTTCTATTCCAGGATCCAATCCACGTGAGTAAATATATTAGATATTTTTCAAGGTAGGGTTTCACTCTAGCCCAGGCTGACCTGGAATTCACTATGTAGTCTCAGGGTGGCCTCAAACTCACGGCGATCCTCCTACCTCTGCCTTCCAAATGTTGGGGACTAAAGGAATGTACCACCATGCCCAGCAATGTAGTAGATATTTCTAAACATGTCAGAAGTTGTCTGTCAACTCCCATACATGTTGGGCAGATTCCCAAACTCCCTTCCATGTTCAAAGAAACATTAATTCTGAGCTCACAAGGTTCTTCAGGTAGTCGGGAATAGAAGCCAATGCCCAATAGAAGGCTTAGAAATACCTGCAACACAGCAGGAAGATCTTTCATATGCTTTTTTTTCTTTAATGTTCTTCAAATATATTTATATAGTTTGGATCAACTTCTCGTGTCAGCGGGGGACCAGCAGAGATTACAGGCAGTCTTACTGTCTGTGGGGTCTAAATCTACCACCCTGACTCTCATCCAGGAAGCGAAGACACAATCAGAGGTGAGTGAAATGACAAAGCACAGGGAGGGGTCAGCAAGGGCAGTGGTGGTGCATGGGTGTGCGTGTGTGCATGCACTCTGTATCCTGCAGGTGTGCACTGAGCTCAGTCTGCCACCGGCTCCAGGAGCTGGACCTTGCCCGGAAGGGTAAGGATAGATGGGAGGTTGGTGTCACTGCTATTTTAATTCCCAAGTGGCACTTGGTTTCCATCCTTCCTATCCTCACATCCGGAGTTGGCAGGGGGTCCTCAGGCAGAACGAGGAATGCTGCATGACTACAAATACATAGTACATGACTACAAGACATAGACTATCCAGGGGAGCCACCTGCTGGTGAAAGAGAACTTACGTTGGCACAGCCCCACTTGCTCATAGACCCAAGTATAAGACAGATGCTAATTAGTGATTACAAGTAGACTTCTCTCTCTTTTTTTTTTAATATTTATTTGAGAGCAAGGGGGGCAGAAAGAGAAATAATGGGCACATCAGAGTTTCTAGCTACTGCAAATGAACTCCAGACACATGTGCCACCTTGTACATCTGGCTTACGTGGATACTGGGGAATCAAACCTGGGTCCTTAGGCTTTGCAGCAAGTGCCTTAACCACTACGCAATCTCTCCAGCCCCTACAAATAGACTTCTTTTTTTTTAAAAAAATCATTTTATTATTCATTGGAGAGAGTGAAAGGGAAGGGAGAATGGGTGCAGCAGGACCTCCAGCCACTGCAAATGAACTCCAGACACATGCACCACCTTGAGCATCTGGCTTATGTGGGTCCTGGGAAATCAAACCTGAGTCCTTAGGCTTCACAGGCAAGCGCCTTAACTGCTAAGCCATCTCTCCAACCCACTTCTTTTTTTTGTTTTGTTTTGTTTTTGTTTTTTGAGGTAGTATCTCACTCTAGCCCAGGCTGACCTGGAATTCACTATGTAGTCTCAGGGTGGCCTTGAACTCACAGCGATCCTCCTACCTCTGCCTCACAAGTGCTTGGATTAAAGGCGTGCACCACCATGTCAGCCAATAAAAATATTTAAAAAAAAAAACAGAACATGGGTTTGTATCTAGAACGATTCTCTGGAGAGTAAGAAATATGAATCCCAGCAGATGTTCCAGAGAAAATAAGCAATGTGAATGGCTTTTCCTTATCGACAATGTACCGGGTTATTAATGCCATCCAGGAACACTGTCCCACTATTACCCTTGCAGTCATATTTTTTGTCATCTCAGCAAAGGAGCAGCCTTGCTAACTAGTCAGCTGGCCAGGACAGTGAGGAAATAGGCAAACCTAAGAGACGGAGCCCTTTAGCTTCCCCTCCCTTGTAATTCTCAGCGCCCTGATTCCGGGCTATACAGTTAAGCATGTGGAAGCATCCAGCACTTGCACGTTCAGCAAAAGGGACTGTCCTGTCATCCCCGTGCTTCCTCTGATTGACAGTGTAAGCAAGCATCACGAGGGAAGGTCTTACTCTGGGATTTCGGGTCAAGGCAGCATTGGTGGTCACACACTTGCCAGCCCCCTCTCCCCCCCACCCCGTGCTCCAGAGGTGTTGCAGTGTTAGCGAAAACGTGCAAGGAGACTGGGAAGGAAGCCTCAGCTGGCCTCATGCACAAGAGGAATATGGTTGGTCCAGAAATAAAGCAGTGACTCTGTATAGCTGGAATACCAATGCCTTTGGTCTGACGCTCCCAGGCAAGCGCTGCGAGTTTCTGTCAAGAACCATCCTACTTCCATCCCCATGCCACGCTGGTGTCCTGTCCCCGTTGTCTTTTGCAGTTCAGTTGATTCCCGACAGGAGCAGTGTGCAGATAGCCAGCTCCTTTACCAGCACTGTCCTGCCTTTTCTTTTCTTTTCTTTCCTTTTCATTCTTTTCTTTTCTTTCTTTCTTTTTTTCTTCAGTTTTTTTTCTTTCTTCAAGGTAGGGTCTCGCTCTAGCCCAGGCTGACCTGGAATTAACTATGTAGTCTCAGGGTGGCCTTGAACTCATGTTCTTCTACCTCTGCTTCCCAAGTGCTGGGATTAAAGGCGTGCGCCACCACACCGGCCTGCCTTGCTTTTCTCCTTGAGAATGCTGTTCTAAAAACAGAACTGCACAAACCAATTTCCTGTGACCTTCTGGTGGTGCTGTGAGAGATGGGAGGGGCTGAAACCAAGTCCCAGTCTTCTGGCTACAACACACCCCAGCCTCAGGGAGCACTTGCTATTCATCTGGTCTCCCAATGCTGTGCCAATTTTATCAGGCAAAATATGACCTGTCAGCTGCCAGCACATGTTTCTTCAAAATATTCCTGGGGAAAAAAGATAATTTGAATGAAATTAAATTTTGGTGTCAGCATGTCCTACAAAGCAGGAAGGTCCCAATTTTCAAATATATGGTCTCTGCTCCAAAAGGCAAAAAGCAGTATTCATATCTTGGGCTGGAGAGATAGCTTAGCAGTTAAGGCATTTGCCTACAAAGCCTAAGGATTCCGGTTCAATTCTCCAGGTCCCACGTAAGACAGATGCACAAGGGGGCACACGCATCTGGAGTTCATGTGCAGTGGCTAGAGGCCCTGGAGTGCCCATTCTCCCTCTCTCTATCTCAAAAATTAATTAATTAATTAATTAAGGCTTAAAGGCGTGTGCCACCACACCCATATGTGGTTGTACACATAAAAAAAAGAAGTATTCATATCTTAGCAATAAACATTACCTCCCACTGAAGATGGCTGAGCAGTTAAAGCCACCTGCTTGCAAAGCCTGCCAGCCTGGGTTCAATTTCCCAGTACCCATGTAAAGCCAGATGTACAAAGTGATACATGCATCTGGGGTTCGTTTGTAGTGGCATGAGGCCCTGGCACACCCATATTCTTGTTCTGCTCACAAATTAAAAAATATATTTTGGAGTGCTGGGCATGGTGGCACGCCTTTAATCCCAGCGCTTGGGAGGCAGAGGTAGGTGGATCACAGTGAGTTTGAGGACACCCTGAGACTACACAGTGGAATTCCAGGTCAATCCCAGGTCCAGGGCTAGAGTGAGACCCTACCTCAAAAAAAAATAATAATAATAAATATATATATATGTTCATATATATGGCTGGAGAGATGACTCAGCAATTAAAACACTTGCTTGAAAGGTTTGATTCCCTAAATCCCCACATAAAGCCAGATGCACAGAGTGGAGCTTGTATGTAGAGTTCAGAAGTTACAGTGGTGGGGGACCCTGGTGTGCCCATTTATCATTCATTCTCTCTCTCCCCCCTCTGTATCCTTGCAAATATAAATTATATACACACACAAACATATATATATATATATATATATATTTTTTTTTTTTTTTTTTTTTTTTTTTTTTTTATTTGCAAGCAGTCCAGGCTAACCTGGAATTAACTATGTAGTCTAGGGTGGCCAGAACTCTCAGCGATCCTCCTACCTCTGCCTGAGCTGGGGGCCTCCAGCCACTTTTTTTTTTTTTTTTTTTTTTTGGTTTTGCGAGAAGGGTCTCACTCAGATGCATGCTGACCTGGGATTCTTTGTCTACATCTGGATCCTTTTTCAGTGCTGGATACACGGGCTATATATTTTTTATTATTTTGCAGGCAAGTGCCTCCAGCTGCTGCAAACCCAGGCATCTTTGTACATCTGGTTTTTCATGGATACTGGGCTTTGCAGGCAAGTGCCTTAGCTGCTAAGGCATCTCTCCAGCTCCTTCAATGTGCTTGTATCCAGTCTCTTTGCACTTACCTTTCTGTAGTTATTGAAAGTGGCTTTGCTGAACTGTCAGTTTAGGGGATGTAGCCCAGTTAGGAGAATACCTTTCCTGGCATGTACCAGTCCCCAGTTCAATCTCCAGCGATGCATAAAACTGGTTGTGGTGGCACACACTTGTCATCCCAGCACTCTGGAGGTAGAAGCAGGAGATCAAAAGTTCAAAGTTATCCTTGACTACCTAGCCAGCCTGGGATACATGAAACTACAGACTCTGAAAATTGTAGGACAGATTCACTTTCATGGCCAAAGTATGTGCTATGATCAGATCTGGAAAGACACATATAGTGCCTCAAACAGCTTGACAATTTAGGAACCCATGATAGCTAGCTGCCTGCCTGAGTCTCGTTAGTGTTCCCAGGAGTTCTACAGCTGCAGAGAAGAACCTTAAAACCTGGCACTTTAAAACACCATACAAAAGGGGCACAGGTGACTGAGCTGGAGTTACCTGGGTCCTCGTCAAGCACTTCCCAGGGGATTTAGATCAGAGCCTCTCACTCTGGGCACAAGGAATATATAGTAAATTGTCTGCTTCTCTTCCCTAGAATAAAGAAGATACTTGCTTCATAGTCCTGAATAAAAAAGAAGGCTCAGGTCTGGGATTCAGTGTGGCAGGAGGGACAGATGTAGAGCCAAAATCAATCACGGTAAGTGACAGTGTCCTGAGGCTGTCTGGATGTCACTCCTTAAGCAGCTACTGGCTTTGATCAGAACACCAGTTCCAGTCAGACCTTCCCTGCTATCAGTATGAGTGGAAATGTGGGGAAAGTACAATGGGGTGCTTTCTCTGTCAAAGATGAGCATTTTTACACATAGCTGACATGACATACAGGCCATATGCCAATACATATTAGCACAGCTATCTACATCCTTTTAATTGGCTAATTTTTTTGTCTGTTTGGTTGGTTTTTTCAAGGTAGGGTCTCCCTCTAGCTCAGGCTGATCTGGAATTCATGATGTAGTATCAGGATGGCCTGGAACCCATGGCGATCCTCCTACCTCTGCTTCCCAAGTGCTGGGATTAAAGGCGTGTGCTACCACGCCCGGTTTAAATTTTCTTTTTTTTTTTTTTTTTTTTTTTGAGACAGAGAGAGAATGGGTGCACTAAGGCCTCCAGCCTCTGCAAGCGAACCCCAGACACATGCGCTACCCATGCATCTGGCTTATGGGGGTACTAGGGAATCGGACCTGGGTCCTTAGGGTTTGCAGGCAAGCACCTTAACTGCTAAGCCATCTCTGCAGCCCTAATTGGCTAAATCTTTAAGTGTTAGAAAACAGGTGACAATGTAGCCGGGCGTGGTGGCGCACGCCTTTAATCCCAGCACTCAGGAGGCAGAGGTAGGAGGATCGCTGTGAGTTCAAGGCCACCCTGAGACTACATAGGTAATTCCAGGTCAGCCTGGGCCAGAGTGAGACCCTGCCTCGAAAAAAAAAAAAAAAAAAAAAAAAAAAAAAAAAAAACAGGTGACAAGTGACCAAACTTACAAATTGCTTCTTTCTGAAAACAATAAAGAATTTTATTTATTTATTATTATTATTTATTATTATTTTGTTGTTGTTGTTTTTCAAGGTAGGGTCTCACTCTAGCTCAGGCTAACCTAGAATTCATTATGTAGTCTCAGGATGGCCTCGAATTTATGACGATCCTCCTACCTCTGCCTCCCGAGTGCTGGGATTAAAGGCGTGTGCTATCACACCCGGCCAATAACTGAATTTTGTATCACTTAGAGACCTTGAAAACGTCAATGGACAGGCCCGGGTCTCATTTGTCCTTAGGTTCCTGCTGCCCCATGGATGCCAGACATGACACACTAACCAGAAGCTGAGCCAAAATATATGCATCTTCAGGTGCCGTCTGTAACCCTACTCCGGCTGCTTGCCGTGAGCTAGTTGCCTTAGTAGATTTGCAGCCATTCACTGAACGGATTTGGCTTTTGTTCCCTTTTTTCCTTTCTCTGTCCCAGGTCCACAGGGTGTTTTCTCAGGGGGCAGCTTCTCAGGAAGGGACCATAAGCCGAGGGGATCTCCTTCTGTCTGTCAACGGCACCTCATTGGCTGGTTTAGCCCAAAGCGATATCATGAAGGTTCTGCAGCAGGCACAACCGCACAGACGTGCCCTCGTGGTCATCAAGAAAGGGAGTGATCAGCCCAGGCTCTCCCCCAGGCAGGAGCTCCCCACGACCAATGGCAAGGGTCCACTGCCCAGGAAGGCAATGCTGCTGGAGCGTGGAACTGGTAAGATGTCCGCTAACTAGCAGAAACTGACAGGTAAAGCAGACTGTGGCGGGACGAGCAAAAGCAAAGGCAGATTCCTGGGTCAGGAAAGGGAATAAAGTGTAGTGTTTTGGGATGCTTCCTGCAAAATTCCCCAGTCGTTAAGAACACATGATTGAAGACTTAAAACGTTGGCTGGACCAAGCATGGTGGCACACGCCTTTCATCCCAGCATTCAGGAGGCAGAGGTAGGAGGATCACCGTGAGTTCAAGGCCAGCCTGAGCTACAGAGTGAATTCCAGGTCAGCCTGGACTAGAGCGAGACCCTACCTCGAAAAACCAAACCAAAAAAAAAAAAAAAAAAGAGCAAGTGAAGTCACCTTTTGAAAAACTGTTGGCTAAGGAGATGGTGACTGAACACATAGGAGTGTAAGCAGGAGAGGACTTGAATTCGACCCCCAACCAACCCCCACGTACAAAGCCAGGCACAGCCATACACATCGGCGACCCTAGTCACAGGAGGGGTAGGATGGAGGCAGATGATCAGGAGCGATCGCTGCTCGGCCAGTGTGACTGAAAATGGCAGCTCCAGGATCTATAGGAACCTCCACCTCAAGGAAATAAAGCAGAAAGCGGAAAAGTGACAAACCCAACGTTCTACGCTGGCCTCCACACGCATGCGCACAAACCAAAAAAAAAAAAAAAACCACATTGTGTCGCTCCCATTGTTAGTGTACTGACTTACTTTTTGTTTTGTTTTTGTTTTGGCTTTCCGAGGTAAGTGTTTCACTCTAGCTCAGGCTGACCTGGAATTCACTATGTAGTCTCAGGGTGGCTTTGAATTCACAGCAATCCTCCTACCTCTGTCTGCGAGTGCTAGCATTAAAGGCTCAAAAAAAAGTATTTTTAAAATTAATTTATTTATTTATGAGAAAGAGGCACATGGAGAGAGAGAATGGGTGCATCAGGGCCTCTAGCCTCTGTAAACGAACTCCAGGTGCATGCACCACCTTGTGCGTCTGGCTTATGTGGGTACTAAGAATTCAAGCCTGGGTCCTTAGGCTTTGCAGACAAGCGCCTTAACCACTAAGCCACCTCTGCCGCAGTAAAGGACTGTCCTTTATGCTCAAAGGCAGTTGCTGGCTCAACTGCAACCCCAATGAACCCCAAAAATGTTAAGTGATCAGTTGAATTCATCTTTCCTCTGCCTTGCAAGCAGCTGAGTGAGCCTTTCCCCTCGACTCAAATATCCTTGGCTGGTGCAGAACAGTAAGGGGAACTAAAAGGCAAGAAGTCTGCAGTCCCTATTCAGACCCCCAGCCTGGCGTCACCATGGAAACACTTCTCCCCACGGTGCAAGCCAGATGCCAATGAAGGCAGCCAGTGTGATGAAGGGACATGCCCTGGGGACGATGGGTTTCCTCTCACAGGAGCACCAAGGGTACACAGCAAAGAAGGAAGCTGGGCCCAGCTCCAAGCAGCTTCCCAGTCAATTATGACAGTCTCACAAGAGGCCATACACTTCCACGAGGCTGCTTTCAGTAGCAGATGGTGACACTCCGTTGCCATGGTAGCCAGCCTCGCCAGGAAAACGCATTTGATTCACAGAGCGTGACTCCCATCTTCCTGAGACATGTGCCACTCGAGTGTGAGACTTGACAAGAGCAGTTTGTCTCCTGGGGATTTCGGCTTGGGAGCAAAAGCATTCTCCACACTCGCAGACATGTGGAGAATGGCAAAAGATACAATTAGAGCAGGAATGTGGCCAGGCAGGCAGGTTCAAGGGTTATAAACCCTTCGTGGTAGGTAGGAAGGGGGGGTGTGCACAGGTAATGCCTTGGGGCGGCAGCCCGTTGAGCAACCTTGTTCTTATCTTGACAAACATCAGCTGCAGGGAGAAGCTCGGCTGCTCTGTGTGTTGAAGTGCTGAAGACCTCAGCTGGCCTGGGACTGAGTCTGGATGGTGGAAAATCGTCAGTGTCTGGAGATGGGCCCCTGGTTAAAAGGGTGTACAAAGGTAAAGTAGACCTCCATGAAAAATAAATCCATCTCTTCTGCTTAGAAATCAAACTTGTTTACCAAGCATAGTGGTACATGCCTTTAATTCCAGCAGGAGGATTGCTGTAAGATCGAGGCCAGCCTGAGACTACAAAGTGAATTCCAGGTCAGCCTGGGCTCGAGTGAGACCCTACCTAGGATCAAAAGAAAAAAAAAAAAGAAAGAGAAAGAAATCTAACTTGTTTGCCATGCTTTCAATGTGTTGTGACATACACCACTCACTCCACATTGGCTCACCTGTTCTGCCTGGATTACAGACATATTTTGCTCAAATGTGTCCTCATGTAAAGAAAATCTAAAATAACTGAGGGGAAGTAAGAGCTGATTTCTCCCCCATGCAGGTCCAAAAGCCTGCACAGCACACGATGTTTCCTAAGGATTTTCACCTGTTTCGGGTCGCTCACTCCTAACAGTCCAGTAAGATAGGAAGAACAACTCACCATCTCCCTTTTGCAGATGAGGTTTAGAGAAGCAATTTGCATAAAGTCAGACTTGAGACCAAACCCAGTCTGACGGTCACCAGCTCCACACTCCTGCTTTGCTTGATTGAAATCTGCCATGTTCTCAGAACTTGGTGAATAATTGCACAGGTCTTTGGGTTCATATAAACTGCTTGGCTGGAACAGTTATATATCCACAACAGAACACTGGGTATGTGTAAACACAAGTAAAACTCATGATGTCAAAGAATGTGGGACCTTCTAGGAATTTTCATCTTGAAAAAGCAATGACTGCCTAAAACATTTTTATTGGCTCCCCTACAGAATTGATGTAGGTAAGGCCTTTTCTAATAACTTTAGTAACAACCACACAATGGTTTTATCCTTGGGGGTCTGAACTTTTCATAGGTCCAGGCTAAAAAATAATTTTTATAATCAACTACATGCATATTTATAAAATAACATTTAAGCATTAAATTCTTCAATGTTTTATTTATTTGCAAGCAGACAGAAAAAAAAACGAGTGCTTATGGGCTGGAGAGATGGCTTAGCGGTTAAGGCACCTGCCTCCTAAGCCTAAGAATGCTGGTTCCAATCTCCAGGTCCCACGTTTAGCCAGATGCAAAGTGACGCAAGGGCGCAATGCCGCACTTGACCACAAGGGGGCGCAAGCATCTGGATTTTGTTCGCAGCAGCTGAGAGACTGCTGGCACCCCCATCTCTGTCTTCCTCTCCCGCTCCTCTCTGTCTCTGTGTCTCTCTCCAAAAAAAAAAAGAGTGCTGATTCTCAGAACCAGAGCATGTCAGCCAGTGTGTTAACAATCAGCAGCTGTGCCTGGTTATCTTTGATCAGTTTTCTCCTTATTGATTTGTGCTTTTTTTCGTCTACTCTGTGGATTAAATAAATCCTCCCTTTGTGAATTTTTGTCTTGCTTACATGTGTGTGGAGTGCTATGCAGTTGAACTATTTTGGGGTCTAATTTATTTTTAATGGATATATATGCTATGTAGCATATTTAAGAAATGATTCTTGGGGAATGGAGAGATAGCTTAGCGGTCAAGGCATTTGCCTGTAAAGCCAAAGGATCCCGGTTCAACTCTCCAGGACCCATGTAAGCCAGGTGCACAAGGGGGCACACGCATCTGGAGTTCGTTTGCAGTGGCTGGAGGCCCTGGCGTGCCCATTCTCTCCCTCTGTTTCTCTTTCTCTCAAATAAATAAATAAATAAATTAAATATATATATATTTTTTAAATACTTTATTTATTTATTTGAGAGAGATCAGAAATAGGCAGGTAGAGAGTGAGAGTATAGGCGCGCCAGGGCCTCCAGCCACTGCAAACAAACTCCAGATGCGTGCGCCCCCTTGTCCATCTGGCTTACGTGGGTCCTGGAGAATCGAGCCTCAAACCGGGGTCCTTAGGCTTCACAGGCAAGCACTTAACCGCTAAGCCATCTCTTCAGCCCAATTAAATATATTTTTTAAAAAAGAAATGATTCTTGGGCTGGAGAGATAGATCAGTGGTTAAACTGCTTGCCTGCAAAGCCTAACGACCTGGGTTCAGTTCCCTAGTACCCATGTGAGCCAGATGCACAAAGTGGCATGTGCATCTGGAGTTTGTTTGCACTGGCCATAGGCTCTCGCACGCTCATTATACTGTCTTTCTTCTACCTCACTCGGCTTGCAAAAGAATTTTTTTTAAAAAAAGAAATGGTTCTCAATCGTAAGAATTTAGGCCGAGTGTGGTGGCGCATGCCTTTAATCCCAGCACTCACGAGGCAGAGGTAGGAGGATCGCCATGAGTTCGAGGCCACCCTGAGACTACATAGTCAATTCCAGGTCAGTCTGAGCTAGAGTGAGACCCTACCTCAACCTCCCCCCCACAAAAAAAAAAAAAAAAAAAATTTAGGCATATCATCAAGAGACATTTTCCATTTAAACTTTATAGAATTTTTGGGGAGGTGGAGGGGCAGAGTCTCACTGTATAGTCCAGGCTGTCCTTGAGCCCATGATAGTTTGCCTGCCTCTAGAGTGCTGCCACTTTGCCTGGCGAGCTACAGGTGGTAACCCTCTCTGTGTATTTGTTCTGACAGGTGGTGCAGCCGAGCAAGCTGGAACAATAGAAGCTGGAGATGAAATCCTTGCGATTAACGGGAAACCCTTGGTTGGACTCATGCACTATGATGCTTGGAACATTATGAAGTCTGTTCCCGAAGGACCTGTGCAGTTAGTGATTCGAAAGCACAGGAATGCATGAATTTTAAGAATTTCTTCTTTCTTTAGTGAAGCAGAATGACTTCGCTAAATGATGCTGTCTTAACACAAGTAAGTTTAGCCAAGGCCTCTAATCTACATCTCATTTACATGAAGCCTGACCTGTTAGGTGGCAGTAGCAATGAAACTAAACTCGGAAACCTTCCACCCAAACCAGGGTTCGTTGTGTTCCAGTGCCTGTCCCCTCCTTGCATGTTTGTGGTGGGGACACCACAGAAAACATGCCCTTCTGCATCTGAAACACCTACCTGCCCCTTTACAGCCCTCTTGCCACCTCTCCCAACACAAGCCTGGTGTAGGCACTTGACAGATGATACAAATGTCCCAGCTAAAAGACATATATATATATAGTATATATAATTTTGTAAGTAAATGACATATGCTTTTAGGTGCATTTAATGGAAGGAAGAAGTATAGGTCTATATAGATTACCCTGAAAAGAAAATGAGATTTAACAAAAATGAATTATGACCTAATCGTTAGGCTGAGCTCAGGAATTATCCAAATAATGAATGATAACGGAAATTTTGGAAAGTACTGTTTGTAATGAGTGTAATGTATGGGTGCAGAGTTCAACTCAACGGGTCGCAGACTAGCAAGTACTGAGCATTTTCTGTTCGTGCAAGCTGAAGTTGTGCAGCTGCTTTACAGGGTGACTGTTCTGATAAACTGTACTGAATGGCTGGGAGCACCAGCTCAGAAACAACTTGGCGTCCAGTTTCCAAACTGCTTCAGAAAATGCTTGAACTTAAGACTGGTCAACACTAGAGCAGACAAACCCATCAGTAACGGGGTTTCCATGTCTGTGTATTCTACTCCAACCACCAACTAAAACTCCAATTTTTAGAAGTCAACTCCTTGGATTTATAAACAGGTGTTCTATGATCTCAACTGAAGAGCTTAAAATAATCCTCATGTGGAGATTTTCTTGTCTGGTTGATTTTTCTCTTCCCCAACATGCTTAAAGAAATATAGTTTCTAACTACTGGTTCTCTTTCCTTGACCTGATGATATATAAGACAGTGCTCCACAGACTGTTTTGTTGTTGCTGTTTTTGCTGTTTTGGTTTTCCTGTTTTGCAAATTCTTCCTGTTGCCAAAACTGTGGTCCTGCAGACAATTCTGACTCACTTTGCTTGTGAACTTGCCAGGCTGCCCTGAGCGTCTTTGGAGCCTTTCTCATCCATGAGGCTGGCTTTCTCCCTTCGCACTGTCCCTTATTTCTTAAAATTCCAAAGCCTCATCAGCTTCACTTACCAAAATTCACAAGAACTGGGAAAACAGGGTGAGTCACTCTCAAGGAAAAAAAGGACTCTAGTATTTGCAACCCAAATCCCCAAGAGGCACAGACCACTGCTGTCTGGGGTATGGGTGAATACTTCATTCGTCACTGCATGCTTAAGATTTTGTTGATTTCTTTAAATAACCAACAGCTGAGTCTATGGCAGGTCTTGGAGGTGCTTAAGCTGTTGGCTTTGTACATCATTTCTCTGAGACCGATCCTGCCGGCCATCCGTGGCACAGGGAGGCCAGAGGCCCCTCCGGTGGGGGTGAGCTATCAGGCTCCTTCTTCACCAGGTTCTACAAAGGAACATGTATACAGGAGGTAGCTAGACAGACCTGATTGCTTTAGCTTCAACTTTTCATTAGCCGTAGGTAGGATACTTACTGTAAGACTTCAGTACAAGGTGCATGCTAGGTGGTTGTTTAAGTCTCTTGGGTCAGTTTTTATGGTTTCTGCTTTTTTGCCTAAAGACAAGAGATTATTTGAAGTCAATACTGAAGGCCATTCTTCTTGCTATGCCTATTAATGTAAGAGAAGCCCTGTCCCGTGTGAAGAGAGGACATCCTAGGCCTCTCTCTACCTAAAGCAATGTGGAGTGATGGAATGGTCTTTGTTTCTGGAAATCAGACTTCCCATATACCATGTTAACAGGCATTAGCCGTTTGTGCTAGGTCTTGCACAGGGTCCCTGGCTCCCAGTAGGAATGTAAGGGAAGAAGCAAAGCTTCTGTCCTGGACCCTGCAATAGAAAGCTGTTTACTTGTCTTCAGTGTTCAAGGCATGACTCGTATTTCTAATTAGTCTAATAAATCCCCACACTTCTGGCAGTGAACACTAATGTATTGTCCTGAAGCTTTTTTTTGTTTTTAAACTGTTCAGTCATTCACAAGCTACAAGGATAAAAATGTGTGTAACACGTATGCTGTAGTTACAAGAAAATACCGTGAAGGCTGGTCGGTTGGTTGGGTTTCATTTCCATCTTCCCACACACATTGCATCGCATTGTATGGTTGACTTAGTTGGCACCACCCTGTTGTATAATAGTATACATTATTCTTTATTTATGTAAAATAAAATGCCTTATATATGGAAGAGTAAGTGCAATAATATGAAATAGCCTGTACATTTTTAAAATGTTGTCGTCAAGTTATGTAAATCCACATCTCTATAAACAACTTTTTAAAATAATTTTAAAAAAATAAACACTCTGCTTACTACTTTCTTGTGTGTTTTCCGTTGTTCTGCATTGACAGAGGTAAGGGGTACAAAGGCGAGTTAGCCTAGCTACATACAGAATGTTGACACAATCCAAAACATGTCTCTCTAAAACTCTTTTAAAATGTTGATCTCAGAGCTGGGCGTGGTGGCACACACCTTTAATCCCAGCACTCGGAAGGCAGAGGTAGGAGGATCACCGTGAGTTCAAGGCCACCCTGAGACTACATAGTTAATTCCAGGTCAGCCTGAGCCAGAGTGAAACCCTACCTCAAAAAAACAAAAAAAAAAAATGTTGATCTTAGGGCTGGAGAGATGGCTTAGTGGTTAAGGCGCCTGCCTCCTAAGCCTAAGAACGCTGGTTCCAATCTCCAGGTCCCACGTTTAGCCAGATGCAAAGTGATGCAAGAGCACAATGCTGCACTTGACCACAAGGGGGCACACGCATCTGGATTTCGTCCGCAGCAGCTGAGAGGCTGCTGGCACACCCATCTCTGTCTTTCTGTCTCTGTGTCTCTCTCCCAAAACAAAACAAAAAAAAAAAAAAAAAAAAATGCTGATCTCTGAGGGTGGTAAGCATAGGGAAGAGTTTGGCCAATAGGGGATGGGTTGTTTGGCTTGAGCAGTAAACAAACCCTTTTCCTAAGCAATGCACCTTGCAACTTGTTGAATCGGAGCCCCACCCACCACACACACACTCCCCTGCACCAAACTGCACCTACACCCCACTCCAGTGAACTGGTTTCTTCATATCCTTAGCAACTATTATTCTTGATTGCTACCTACTGAAGTATGTTCTTAGATCCAGGATAAGAACAGCAGGTGCTACCCAGTCTGGACTGGTTTTAGGTACATGCAGTGTAAGGCAAACGGTTTCAAGAATTTTTTTTTTTTTCAAGGTAGAGTCTCACTCTAGCCCAGACTGACCTGGAATTCACTAGTCTCAGGGTGGCCTCGAACTCATGGCATTCCTCCTAACTCTGCCTCCCCAGTGCTGGGATTAAAGACGTGCTCAGGAAGCAGCGGTAGGAGACTCACCGTGAGTTCAAGGCCACCCTGAAACTACATACAGACTGACTACAGGTCAGCCTGAGGTACAATGAGACCCTACCTCAAAAAAAAATCAAAAAAAGGCATGCGCCACCACGTTCTGCTCAAATGAACTTTGAGTAAAACCCCAGTTATCATTTTATACCTATGTTTAACAGCATGATTAAATCAAATACATCGTGGGAAATAACATGTACAATAAACATTCTATAACCCAAACCTGTCAATCACACCAGAGCACCACCTAAACTAAGCCCCTAATAAGCAGTCCATCCTCTCCTAAATATCCTATAAAAAGACCCAGATGAGGACTTGAGAGATGGACTAGTGGTTAAGGCGCTTACCTGCAAAGCCAAAGAACACACATTCAATTCCCCAGAACTCACGTAAGCCAGATGCACAAGGTGGAGCATGTGTCTGGAGTTCACTTGCAGCAGCTGCAGGCCTGTTGTGCCCATTCTGCCTCATTCGCTCAAATTTAAAAGGGGGAGCTGGAGAAATGGCTTAGCATTTGCCTGCAAAGCCAAATGATCCCGGTTCGATTCTCCAGGACCCACGTAAGCCAGATGCACAAGGTTGCGCATGCATCTGGGGTTCATTTGCAGTGGCTGGAGGCCTTGGAGTGCCCATTCTCCCTCTCAAATAAATACTCTTAAAGAAAAAAAAAAAAAAGACCCAGATGAAACTGGAGGCCTGCTGCCTCTTAGGTGTATGCAGACCTTTGCTAGTGGCTTTGCTCTTACGTTTCTCACTTAATGAAGTTTATTTTTCTGCACTATGTGTGCTGTGCTTTTCAATTCTTTGAGTAGGATGCCAAGGACTGAAAATACTGTGAGAGATGTGAGACCACCAGGGACAATGGTCTTTCTGTTTTTTCAAGCTAGGGTCTTATTCTAGCCCAGGCTGGCCTTGAACTCACAGTCAGTTTTTCCTCTTTACACAATTAACTTTATTTTTCTTAGGACCTTTCCCTCCCCCCTCATACTTTGTGGGAACTCTGAAGTGCTTATTACACTCTGGTTTCAAGAGGCCGATGGCATCTCACAGAAATCCAAGTGTGGGAATTCAGCATGTGACCAGAGGAATTCCGGGATGGCTGGGTTTTGAAAAGCCCAGGAGCCTCCACTGGTAGGGCTCTGTGGCTGTTGGAGAGCTCACTTTGGCTGGCCTGCTTCTCTCACAGTTGGCGACCTGTCCGTTAGCTAGAAACTTCCTACTGATGCCACTGTGCTGTCTGTCTCACTCTCCTCCACACTACTGCGTGCCTGGTTTTCCAAACACATTCTGAAAATCAGGCTCTGCTTTGCTCAACAGCCTGGCTTGGGTAGTTGTTTCAAGGACAAGGGGGCTTGAAGCCCACTGAAAGGAACAAGGGGGAAACACTAGCTCAAATACAATATAGAAATGATCACCAGCCCCATTCTGTGAGTCTGGAAAACTAGATAAGCACATATAGTAAGATCCAAGACCAAACTTCAGAACAACAATGAAATAGGAGCCATTTTCCTCTAGATGAAGGGAGAATTCTGAACAACAACAAGGAAACCCTTAGCTTAGAGAAGGAACTAGAGGACAAGGTGAGTGTAAGCAGGACAGGATCTGGGAATATGCTCAGTGGGTAAGAGCCCTTGCCTCACAAGCATGAGGTCCTGAGTTTGATCCCCACACTCACATTTTAAAAAGGGGGTGGGGGGAGCTGGGCATGGTGGTGCACGCCTTTGATCCCAGCACTCGGGGGAGGCAGAGGTAGGAGGATCACCATGAGTTAGAGGCCACCCTGAGAATACAGAGTGAATTGAAAGTCAGTCTAGGTTACAATGAGACCCTACCTTGGGGGGGAAAAAAAAAAAGAGCCAGGCCTGGATTCACATGCCGGGAACCCCGGCACAGAGGAGGGTGGACACAGGAGGATCCCAGAACCCCCGGCACTGAGGGTAGACACAGGAGGATCCCGGAACCCCGGGACTGAGGAGGGTGGGCACAGGAGGATCTCTGGGACCCCAGCACTAAGGAGGATGACACCTCATGTCATCATCTGGCCTTACACGTGAAAGAGGAGCATGTATGTGCACATGTTATGTATGCACATACCATATACTACATACACCAAAACAAGGATATGCAGCCAATGGGAATGAATCTTCTTCATGCCCAGGTTAAAGAGGGGACTGACCACTCATCTTCCCAAGCACTTGGTCACCAATCTAAGCATAACAGCCAAGCAACAATATGAATCCCTGTGGAACTCAGCAAAGGTAGCTGCCCAGCTAGTCACCGTCTCTTGATGTTCACTTTTTTTTTTTTTCCTTTGGTTTTTCGAGGTAGGGTCTCACTCTAGCTCAGGCTGACCTGGAATTCGCTCTGTAGACTCAGGTTGGCCTCGAACTCATGGCGATCCTCCTACCTCTGCCTCCTCAGTGCTGGGGATGTTCACTTTTTAACTTGTCTATCTGGCCTGAGCTTCTGGTAAACTCTCCTGCCTCCATCTCCCTTCTTGCCTGTAATTACGACTGGAATTACAAACATCTGCCCGTTGTCTGGCTTTTTACTGGGTGTTGGCATTCCAAACTCAGGTAATCAATTTAGCATGCCAAAGCACTTTATCCATTAGCCATCACCCCCATCCCTCCACAACTTTTTCACCTTCCCAAACTAAACTCTGTGACATATTTTTACACATAAAACTATAAACACATATAAACACAATTTTTCCCCAAACAGCAGTAACCATAGAATTAAGTGTCTGAGAGCCCAAATTATGGCTCCAAAATACCATTTTGTGGAAAAGAATACATGGCTATTTAGAGAAATTGATGATTAAGATACAGGGCAGGAGGGAAGAGATATGATGGAGTGTGAAATTTCAAAGGGGAAAGAGGGGGAGGGAGGGAAGTACCATGGGATATTATCTACAATTAAAGAAGCTGTCAATAAAAAAAAAAAAAAGAAAAATAAATAAAAAGATACAGGGTAGGAAATGTATAAAGTGGACTAAAATGTCTTGCCCCACCAAGAGGTCAGGAAAGACTATTAGAATTGTGCTAGAAAAACCAAAGATCCTTGAAGAGACTTCTACTGGCCCAAAGACATGACATTTTGAGGGCAACTATAATAGATCAAAACACATTTGTTGCATCACACTACATACAAAAATCAGGCACAAAAAGAAAAAAACACTGGGCTGGAGGGGATGGCTTAGCAGTTAAGGTGTTTGCCTGCAAAGCCAAAGGACCCAGGTTCGATTCCCCAGGACCCACGTTAGCCAGCTGCACAAGGGGGCACATGCATCTGGAATTTATTTGCAGAGGCTGGAGGCCCTGATCCACCCATTCTCTGTCAAATAAATAATAAAAATAAAATTTTTTTAAAAATGAAAAACACTATTATGGCCTCATAATGTTCTCTCACTTATACTTGGCCTCTAAGGTGCTGCGGTTACAAGAGGATGAGAAAGGAAGAATGAGGAAATAGATACTGATACAAGGTCTTAGGGTTAAGTTTTAGTGATCCGCAGGCATGGTGATGCACGCCTTTGTTCTCAGCGCTCGGGAGGCAGAGGTAGGAGGATCACTGTGCGTTTGAGGCCACCCTGAGAAGACATAGTGAATTCCAGCCTGGGCTAGAGTGAAACCCTACCTTGAAAAACCAAAAAATAATAATAATAAAAATAAAAAAGTGTTAGGGATCTGCTGTACTACCTATGAGCAGAGTTAATGGTAAGAATCTAGGCCAAATGGGGCTGCCACAGTGCTACAACACATGCTTACTATGCACAAAGACCTGGGTTCAATTCCAACAACAGAAAAAAAATAAATGGATTTCAAAATGGTTAAAACTTTTAACATTCTCCCCATAAAGGAGGGGGGGTGTGATCCCATCACTCCAAGGAGGCTGAGATATGAGGAGCACTGGGAGTTGGGCCTGTCTCAAACGAACATAAAAGCTTTAGTTGTTACAGGCCAATCATGGACCCTGCCTTAACAGGCCAGAGACATTCTTGGGCATTTAACACATGAATGCTTCTAAAAACAGCCCTTTGAATACTGGGGTATGGTAAAACTGCTCAGCATTGAACAGTAAACAACTTTGCCAGTTTTTATCAAAAGCAGCTGGGACAACTTACCCCCAGGGAAATGTATTAAAATGACCTTGGGGTGGGGGTGGAGTCTGCCGGGCTTTATCCCAACATTCAGGAGGTAGAGGTAAGAGAACCACTGAGATCTGTGACAGCTTGGGACTACACCGTGAGCACTAGGTCAGCCTGGGTTGACATGAGACTGTACCTCGAAAAAAAAAAATTGCCAATTAGCTAAAGATGTGACTCAGTGGGTAGGGTGCTGCTTAGCATGCACAAGGCCCTGCACTGGATCCCCAACACCAAATCCTGGAATGCTAGCACTCCCAGGTAGAGGCAGGAGGAGAAGGTCAAGGTCTACCTCAATCACACAGCAAGTTCAAGGCCAGCCTGAGCTACCTAAGACACAGTTTCAGAGGCTGGAGAGATGGCTTAGCAGTTAAGGCGCATGCCTGTGAAGCCTAAGGATCCCGGTTTGATTCTCCAGCTCCCATGTAAACCAGATGCACAAGGGGGCGTATGCGTCTGGAGTTCGTCTGAAGTGACTAGAGGCCCTGCATGGCCATTCTCACTCTCCCTCTCTCTCTGTCTCTAACAAATAAATAAAAATAAAAAATAAATTTTAAAAAAAGACACTGTTTCAAACAAAACAGAAAAAGGGTTGCCAAGCCCTACACTGAAAAGTTACAAGATACACTAAATAAAACTTCATTTGATAGCAAAACAAATGTGAGAACAAAAATACAAATGACAGTTTGCTCTGATTCAGGCACTTTCAAGATCATGTTTATTTATTACTTCAGATAAAAAGATAGGATACATATTAGGGGAATCCCTTAAAATTTAACTCTAGAGTTATAACGCCATCTAGTATTTTTGCATAAAATGTTAACCAAAAATATTTCTAAACACCTGAAAGCCCCACTATTAACATGAACTATGGTAATAAAAAATCTGACATTTAATTTGTTCAATGTATAGTATTTACATTATGGAACCAAAGGTGCAATAAGCAGTAATAAAGAGTAAAAATAAACTTTAAAAAGCAAAGGCTTGGAGTCTTACAATGTGCTGATTATCATAATTGTATATAAAAATTAAAGCACAGCAGAGCTCTCTGGCACAGAAGTCTTAATCATCTGTGTTGCAGTCATTATCCGCTACCCATTTACATGCAGCATCTGCTACAACTGAGATTTTATTTCCCCAACAAAGTAGGAGTAGATAAATGACATTTCAGAGCAGACATTAATCTGAGGATAGAAAAAGAATAAACTGTACTCAAGATTAGTACTGGTCACAGCCTCTCCCCTACAGAAATCATAAAAACAGTAAGACCGAGAAGAAAAAAAGTCCACAAAGATATGCAAAGGCAGAGTACCGTGAGTGGCACAGCTCAAGGCCCTGAACTAATCAATCACACACAACCTTTTCCTCTCCTTCAGTGATAGGCCGATTTTGCCATCTAATAACAATGACTGAAGCAAGTGGGGGGCACCAGGTGTACAAACTAATTAATTTTGCAAAATACTAAGACAGGGACAGGGGTGGCCATAGAAGGGCAATTTATATGTAATTCAAACTATATACAGCATAACTGGAATGCAGCCCATCCCAAACCGGCTTTGTGAAACAATTGGACCTTATGATTTAATAGTTAAAATTATAATAAGTGCAATAAAACAATAGATTTACATGGGAAGCAAAATCCAAGGGGCATTTTATAGTAAGTATTTAATGTGCTATTTCAATTTAAAAATAATTTTGCTAAGTATACATCTCAACTGAGGTCTATGTGTAAAATGTCCTAATAGATATTTACCTTTGGTGAGTTGAAGGCCTTGTTGTGACTTATCTAAACTGTAGGCAGAATGCCAGATGGATATGCACATGTGGGAAACTCAAGCTGAGGTCATCCGAAAGCTGTGCATGTGAGGTGACTGGATCTACTTTGAAAGTTCAAGTATCCCAGAAACCCAAACCAGATTAACAGTGAAGATGGCAACAGGGAATGAAATGCCAATGTGGCAGTAAAAACTAACAGGAAGGCTTCTCGTACCAGCAGAATCCTGCATACCTACAAAAAAGAAATAGCTACCCACCATTTCATAAAACAAAAGCCAATTAGAGTGTGGGAAAGTACAAACTGCAGAAAACCAGGAGTCAATAGAAGACAAACTCCCGGTTTACAGGAGAGAGGAAACATTTCATTCCGACAGTTACTTGGTGAAGGCTGCCACCACCGCCCACAGGACCTCATTGGTGTTGGCCTTCAGACACTCCGCTTCTGGGTCTAAGTCAAGAAGTTGCCGTACTCTCTTGGTGGCTAAATCATATTGCTCGTCCAGAAGAGGAGCAAAAGCATTCTCCAGAACATCTGAGGCATGGGCCAGGTAAATGAGGGCCAGCAAGCGCTTGTCCATGCGGTGGGGGTCATTCACCCATTTGTCAAGAACAGCTTCTTGCACCTTCTTGATGAGGCGCTGCTTAATATTGTTATTGGTCAGAGGATGTGTCGTCATGTCAAATAGCAGGAAGTTCTGTTTCTCTGTTGTCAGTACACCCTTTTCTACCAGGTTCTTAGCTAATCGTTCCCGTACGTTTCTTAATTGATAATGCAGTTTTAAGGGATTCCATGTCTCACCTAAACAGAAAATTTTACAAGTTAGAAACCATGATTATTAACTGCTAATTTTGCAGATTTTTTTTCCATTATTACAATGAACAATGAAATCTGACTTGCCCCAACCATATCTTGAAGCCCTTACAACTAAGACCTGGTGCATTCTAAGTACCTTGCACATTCTCTCAGGTACAGTAGTAACTAAGTTCTAAAAAGTCAAAACTGAGTTAAGCATGGTGGCTCACTTAATCCTAGTACTGGGGAGACTGAGGTAGAAGGATCACCATGAGTTCAAGGCCAGCCTGAACTACAGAGTACAGCTCCCAGTCAGTCTGGCTTAGAGTGAGACCCTGCCTCAGAAAAGTCAAGTCTAAACTGAACCATAGTCTTCAAATCTCAGTCACCTTTAATCTAATGGAGAAATGGACCAAACATTAAATTTTGTTCCAGCTTCCCTCCGACTATTGTCAAAAACCAGCCAATGGCTGGAAAGGTGACTTAGCATTTAAGGCGGCATAAGGAACCAGGTTCAACTCCCCAGAACCTAAATAAGCCAGGCACACAAGAGGACACATGTGCACAGGGTGGCACATACATATGAGGTTTGATTGCAATGGCTAGAGGCCCTGGGTATACCAATTTTCTCATAAATAAGTAAATTAATTAAATTAAATAAATAAATACCAGCCAATAAACAGGTGTGTTGGTGCTTGCCTAAGCCCAGTACACCCAAGGCAGCAGAAGGATGGTCTCAAGTTGAATGTAGCCTGAGCTGCATGATTTGATTTCAAAAACAAGGGAGGGAGGGAGGGAGGGAGGGAGGGAGGGAGGGAGGGAGGGAGGCTGGAGAGATAGCTCATCAAGTAAAACCATTTCCCTGCAAAGCCTGACAGCCCAGGCACGATTCCCCAGAACCTACAGAAAGCCAGATGCACATATATCTGGAGTTCTTCTGCAGTAAAGAGACCCTGGCATGCCCATTCTCACTCATATTCATATTCTCTCTCTCTCTGCTTATATACAAATAAATTGGGGTGGGGTTCGAGGTAGGGTCTCACTTTAGTCCAGGCTGACCTGGAATTCACTATGTAGTCTCAGGGTGGCCTCGAACTCACAGCAATCCTCCTACCTCTGCCTCCCAAGTGCTGGGATTAAAGGCATATGCCACACCAGGTTTACAAAGAAAAGTATTTTTTAGGGCTGGAGAGATGGATGGCTCAGCAGTTCAGGTACTTGCCAGCAAAGCCTAACAACCTGGACTCAACTACCCAGTACCCATATAAAAACAGATGCAAAGTGGCACATGCATCTGGAGTTCATCTACAGTGGCTAGAGGTCCTAGTGCACCCATATTCTCATTAGCTCCCTCCTCTCTGCATGCAAACAAATATTTAAAAAACATGTTTTTTAAAAGCAGCAAAGTAAGACTCTATAAAGTACTGGTCTACACAAAAGGATAAGAGGAAGAAACTTCATGATTTTACACCACTCTTAAAACTGCTCTAACAGGCAGTCTAAAAAGACAGCAAAAACTGTAACAATGACTTTTTGTTTGTTTGTTTGTTTGTTTGTTTGTTTTTGGTTTTTTGAGGTAGGGTCTCACTCTGGTCCAGACTGACCTGGAAGTAACTATGTAATCTCAGGGTGGCCTGGAACTCTCGGTGATCCTCCTACCTCTGCCTCCCGAGTGCTGGGATTAAAGGCATGCGCCACCATGCCCGGCTCAACAATGAGTTTTTGATGACAAAAAAATGTAAAGCTGATTCTAAAGAGGACAAAAAAATTCTCATAATTTATCCTTGCCATCTATAAACACTTTTAAGATAATTATTTAAATAAACCAACTTGTTTTTCTTTCCATTAAAACAGATTTTTAATTTTCCATTATAGAAGCCAGAGAAATATATCAAAATATGTGCTGGAGAGATGGCTTAGTGGTTAAGGCACATGCCTGCGAAGCCTAAGGACCCTGGTTCAATTCTCCAGGTCCCACATAAGCCAGATGCACAAGGAGGCACAAACATCTGGAGTTCATCTGCAGTGGCTAGAGGCCCTGGCGTGCCCATTCTCACTGTCTCTGTCTCTAATAAATAAATAAATAAATTTTGTAAAATCTTTAAAAGAAAAAAAAATATTATCAAAATATTAACTTTGGGGGCTGCAGAGATGGCTCAAGAAGGTGCCTGCTTGCAAAGTGTAATGGTCTGGGTTCAATTCCCCAGTACCATGTAAAAGCCAGATGCACAATGTGAGCATGTATCTGGAGTTCATTTGCAGCAGCCAAGAGGCCGGGGTGCTCATCCATATAATCTACCTTTGCTTTCAAATAAGATGAATAAAAATTGTTTTTTACTATAGTCCTATAGTACTTTCTAAATTATAATACGTAAAGATCAGCTGGGTGTTCCGCCTTTATTAGTCCCAGCACTCCTGAAGATCACTGTGAGTTTAAGGCCACCAAGAGATTACATAGTGAATTCCAGGTCCGACTGGGCTAGACTGAGACCCTACCAGAAGGGGGGGGGGGGGAGGGGGGAGGGAGGAGAGAGAGAGAGAGAGAGAGAGGGAGGGAGGGAGGGGAAGGGAGGGAAGGAAGGGGAGGAAGGAAGGAAGGAAGGAAGGAAGGGGAAGGAAGGAAGGAAGGAAGGAAGGAAGGAAGGAAGGAAGGAAGGAAGGCAGGCAGGCAGGCAGGCAAGCAAGCAATGTGCTCCTCCAGACACAAAATGGATATCCATGAGCTCACAGTGCCTGAAATTACCTACACAAGACCATCATAATAGGAGGAAAAGATGACGACATCAAAATTGAGAGAGATTGATTGAGGGGGGAGGGGATATGATGGAGAGTGGAGTTTCAAAGGGGAAAGTAGGGGGAGGGAGGGAAGTACCATGGGATATTGTCTACAATTAAGGAAGTTGTCAATAAAAGGAAAAGAAAAACAACAAGGGCTGGAGAGTGGCTGAGAGTGGCTTAACAGTTAAGGCACTTGCCTGCAAAGCCAAAGGACCTCTGTTCGATTCCCCAGAACCCACACAAGCCAGATGCACAAGGTGGCACATGCGTCTGGAGTTCATTTGCAGTGGCTGGACGCCCTGGCATGCCCATTCTCCCTCTCTCTGCCTTTCTCTCTCTCTCAAATGAATAATAAATAATTTTTTAAAAAGAATATGTTAAAAATCAACCACAGACAAAAGTTCTAAAGTTGACATTTTATAACAGAAATTCTATTTATTTATTTGTTTGTTTGTTTTTCTGAGGCAGGGTCTCTCAGTAGTCCAGGCTGACCTGGAATTCACTATGTAGTCTCAGGGTAGCCTTGAACTCAGAGTGAGTCTCCTACCTCTGCCTCTTGAGTTCTGGGATTAAAGGGATGCACCACCACACCTGGCCAAGAGAAATTCTTAAGCTATACAACTCATTACAAAAACCCTTAACTACTTGGAGCTATCAAATTTTTAGTTCCTCAGTTGTACAAGCCACATTTCAAGTGCCACAAGCCACCAAGTGCCCATTAGCACAGGAATAGAATGTATTCATCATCACAAAGCTCTCCTGTGCAGGGGCATCCTGAAGGACATTACTGTTAAAGACTTTTACTATCTGACTAAAGAACATCCTGGACTTGCTTCCTCATTTCATTTACTTTATCTGTATTTCTATCATGATAACTGTTTTCAGACACTAATCCATAAAGCATCCCTGAACTGTGACTCAAGGAAAATTTAATGTTCCAAACTTACTACCTGCAGGCACACCTCTGGCAACAGAATAGGAAGGACCCCAAGCAGAGCATAGCGTTCAGCCTGAGGGCAGAGGTCGGACCTCTAAAACACCTAGAATGTGCAAGGCAGAGCACTACACAGAGATAGTCAACAGTGTGCTGTTCCCTTGAGTCTCCTCAGGCTGAAAGCTAAGCTGCATATATTGAGGGAAGAAGCTCTGAAACCCAGGAAAAGACAAATACAAAAGAGGTGCGAGCTGGACACAGGTTCACACAGGGCTGAGAAAAACCTGATTGCCAACTAGCCTGCGTGGAAAGTCCTTACTCTACACCGAATACATGAAATAAAGAAGGATCTTACTTCAGTAATAGGGCTAAACTAGCCTTACAAAAAGCAACCCTAGACCTGCACTAACAAACTTTTTAAAGCAACTTAACCAACAAGCAACTGTCCCCATCTATACCAAAGCAAAATTCAATACTCTTTAGACAAACCAAAAATCTATACAATGTCTAACACTCAGTTAAAAAAAGTTAGGTTTGCAAAGAAACAAGAGAATGTGACCCAAAACTAAGGTGGAATGTTAATAGACAACTAAATCAAAAATGACAAAAGATGGTGAAATTAGTAGAAAAAAGAATTTAAAACAGCTATTATAATATCTAAATAATTTAAAGAAAAATTTGTACTCAAGAGAAAATGGGAACTGTTTTTAAAAAGAATGATCTCGAACTGCCACATTTTGTTTGTATTTTTTAAAATATCATACATGTATAATTTTGATCATATTCTGAAGTATTACTCTCTTATCTCCCCTATTCCATTTTGCAATTTACTTTGAAAAAGTTGGGATTCAGCCAGGCATGATGGTACACACCTTTAATCCCAGCACTTGGGAGGCAGAGGTAGGAGGATCACCATGAGTTCAAGGCCACCCTGAGACTACACAGTAAATTCCAAGTCGACCAGGGCTAGAGACCCCACCTCAAAAAAAAAAAAAAAAAAAAAAAGATTGGGATTTCAGGCTGGAGAAATGGCTAAACAGTTAGGGTGCTTGCCTATAAAACCTAATGATCCAGGCTCAATTCCCAGTACCCATGTAAAGACATATGCACAGTGGCACATGTATCTGGAGTTGGTTTGCAACAGCTGGAGGCCCTGGTGCACCCATTCTCTGTGTCTCTTTTATCTCTCACTGCTTACAAATAAATAATATATACCTTTTTTTGGTGTTTTTTTGTTGTTGTTTTTCAAGGTAGGGTCTCCCTCTAGCCCAGGCTGACTGGAATTCAGTGTGTAGTCTCAGGGTGGCCTTGAACTCATGGCCATCCTACTAGCTCTGCCTCCCGAATTTTGGGATTAAAGACATGCGCCACCCCCCCCAATAAATATTACTTTTTAAAGTTGGGATTTCAAAACTATTGAAATTGCTTAATGAGGGCTGGAGAGATAGATGGCTGAGTGGTTAGGGTGCTTGCCTGCGAAGCCTAAAGAACCATGTTTGACTGTCCCAATCCCTCGTAAAGCAGACACACAAAGGTGAGACAAGTGTACGGTCATACATACCCACCAGGTGGTGCAAGGGTATGGAGTTCAATTGCAATGGTTGAGGCCCTGGCACGCCAATTTTTCCTCTCTCCCTGCCTCCCTCTGCCCTCCCTCCCTCCTTCCCCCCTCTCCTCCTCTCTTTCCCTCTAAAAGTTAAAAAGAGAATTACCTGATGAAAAGCTAGTACCGTGAATCAGTAATAATTAAAGTCATTTCATGGATTTAAAGAAAAAAGTTTCAGGGCTGGAGAAATGGCTTAGCCATTAAGGTGCTTGCCTGCAAAGCCAAAGGACCACGGTTCAATTCCTCAGGACCCATGTATGCCAGAAGCACAAGATGGCGCATGCATCTGGAGTTCATTTGCAGTGGCTGGAGGCCCCAGTATGCCTGCCTGCCTCCCTCTCTCTCTCTCTCTCTCTCTCTCTCTCTCAAATTAAACTTTTTCAAAAAAGTTTCAAATAAAAAGGCCTAGCCGGGCATGGTGGAGCATGCCTTTAATCCCAGCACTCGGGAGGCAGAGGTAGGAGGATTGCTGTGACTTCGAGGCCAGCCTGAGAATACATAGCGAATTCCAGATCAGCCTGGGCTAGAGTGAGACTTTACCTCAAAAAAAAAAAAAAAAAAGGCCTAGCAAATCAGTTTTTATGAACACACAGAGACAAAAATAATTTACTTCACTCGATTTATTACTTTCAAAAAAGAAATGTTGGGCTGGAGAGATGGCTTAGTGATTAAGGCGCCTGCCTGCCCAGCCTAAGAATGCCCATTCCATCTCCAGGTCCCACATTGAGCCAGATGCGTGATGCAAGCACACAATGCCACTCTTGCCCACAAGGGGGTACACGTATCTGGAGTTAGTCACAGCAGCTAAGAGGTCACTGGTACGTCCATTCTCTCTCTCTCTCTCTCTGCCTCTTCCTCTCTCCTGTGTCTTTCAAATAATAATAATAATAAAAAAAATTTTTAAAGGAAATGTTGGGCTGGGCATGGTGGCGCACGCCTTTAATCCCAGCACTTGGGAGGCAAAGGTAGGAGGATCGCCATGAGTTCGAGGCCACCCTGAGACTACATAGTTAATTCCAGGTCAGCCTGGACCAGAGTGAGACCCTCCCTCGCAAAACCAAAAAAAAGGGAAATGTTGGGTGTAGTGGTACACATCTTTAATTCCAGCACTCAGGAAGCTAAGGTTGGAGGATTGCCATGAGTTCGAGGCCAGCCTGAGACTACATAGTGAATTCTAGGTCAGCCTGGGCTAGAGTGAGAATATAACACAGGGGCTAGAGAGACAGCTTAGCAGTTAAGGCATTTGCCAGCGAAGCCTAAGGACCCCAGTTCAATTCCCGAGAACCCATGTAAGCCAGATGCACAAGGGGGAACATGGATCTGGAGTTCATTTGCAGTGGCTGGAGTCTCTGGAGCACCCATTCTCTCTCTCCTTCTCTCTCAAATAAATAAATACATAAAATATATTTTAAAAGAAGAGTTTTTTTTTTTAAGAATATAACACAGGACTGGGGAGATGGATCAGCAATTAAAGACACTTTGTCTGCAAAGCTTAATGGCCTGGGTTCAATTTCTTAGTAGCCAAACAAAACCAGATGCACAAAGTAATGCATGCATCTGGAGTTCATTTGCAGTGCCAAGTGGACCGGGTGCACATGCATACACCCTTGTTTGAAGTATTAAAAAAGAACAGAATACAGTACAGAATACAGTTTTAAAAACAAGTAGCATATACACACCTAACCATGCAGACAGGTTCACCAATTTTACCGACATCTCTAATCCTTCTGAAAAGATACATTTCCTTGTGACTATTATTCCTCAACGGTCTATTACAAGGCCCACTTCCCTCTTCAGCTACTAAAATTTCCAAGTATTTTGGCTACTAAAGTTTGAGAGCACACAGTTAAAATTATTACCTGCTATCAAATTATTAGACACACACAACTGTTACTCAAATGGACTTTCAGATCCTTTCAATGTGTAATCCCTCTGAGTTCAGAGCACCTACATCAGTTCTACCACAACTGGTATTTAGTGCCACATCCAATCGTGCTGATGCTGCTGCTTCTGGCGCAGCAAGTCAAAATCAGGGCCTCACCCCTGCAAGGCAAGAACCCACCACTGAGTGCTACCTTCAATCAACTGAAAATTTTAATTTTTTTAAATTACTAATTTGGTCATAGAAGTGTATGCTTAGGAATGGAAAAAATGGTAAATACTGTATAATATATTTTTAACACAACTTAAAAATTTTAATTACAAGCTGATATGGTACTTGCTCAGTAGGAGCAGATTACTGTTTCCTTTTTTCCTTTTCCAGGGCTGGGAATCAAGCCCAGGGCCCTAAGCATGCTAATCAAGCACTCTACTTCTTACTTAAAGCAATGTGCCTGTCTCCTCCTCCCATTCTAGATACCCTTTCTCATGTTGAAATGGCAGCTCATTCCTAACATGTCAAGAGCAAGCAACTAAGGTGCCACAGACAAAATCTGGCATTTACAAACAACCTGAAATGTACAGGCTACAGTTTAAATTTCTATTAAAGTATTAGCCAGGCTAGAGATGGCTCGGCAGTTAAGTATACTTCCTATGCAAATATGAGGGCCTGAAAAAGCCTGAGACTGCCCAAGTTCAATCTCCAGGTCCCAGATAAAACAGCCAGGCATTCACACAGGTAAACCCAGTCATGAAGCTAAGTAGAGACCCAAGAATCTTCAGAGCCCCTAAAGCTCTGGAATTAGTAAAAGGAGACTCCAGTTCAAGAGCAATGGAACGGTTCAGCCAACATTCCACTCTGGCCTGTTCAGGTTAGTGAACCCCACTGTGGATGCGCACTCACACACACACACACACACACACACACACACACACAAAAACAAAATATTTTAGGAAGTATCATCCTCATAAATCCCTAATCCAAATGGATTCCTGTTTTATAAAACCCTAACTTTATTTAAATACTTTTGAGAAAAGCTTAGACTTATCTCTTAACTGCTCAATTAGGTGGGAAAGTACAACAGTAGCCCAACATAAGAACCAAGCTCCAATTAGCACTGAACTGGTGATTCATTCACAGTTAGGTACAAGGAGCACACAGTCACCTTCAATGTTCTAATACTTTGTGGTACACGGCTTGTTAAAGGAAATTTGGGGATCTCAGGCACTGACTACTAGATTAGATCTAGCCCAATGTGTGCCTGGTCCACCTAATTTAAGATCCAGAGACCATTTCTAGAAGAGCACCTGAAGACATCTCCACACTGAGCCCGTGCTACAAAGAATAAATGGCAGTGATTGTGAGGACGAAAGTGTGAACGAAGATTACATCTATTTCACTCATCTGTTCACTTTTGTGAAAGATGATCAATTTTTTTAAACCATCAGCCCCACTACATCATGTAACTGGTTGCCCAAATAACTAAACTAACTTCTGGCTATCTTTGTAAGTTCTTTTCAAAACAACTTTAAATTTTACAAACTCCTGTAAACAGAACTCAATGTTTACTTTTATACAGCAGCTTACCACTAAGTAGCTCAATCCAGTTCTGGACTGTTTCTGGAGGCTGAGTCTCCTTAACATGCTTTAGAGCTTCGTCAAGAAGAACATCCCCCGTTGGAGCATCCGACTTACAGATCACCTAAAATGCAAGCGGTCAGAAATGATCCAAAGGTGCCTTTGCTCTGGCCCAAACTCATTTTATGAAAAATAATAATTATGCAAATAATTCATGCTAAAATAGTTTATACTTACTATAATTCCTTTGATGCTAAACCTTGGGCTATTTGATTGCAGAAATCCATTTTTGAAAATAGTTTCAGAAACAGACTCAATGACATCGATTTCAATATAATTGTGACATTTCACATTAGTAAAGAAACTAATTTTCTCAAAAAGTTGCATTAGATCAATTGATTTAATCAATTGGAGAAAAAGTTTAGACTCTTCTGAGTTTATGGCACAATAAAAAATTTAAAAGAGAAATATAATTTTAGGAATGAGAAGATTTTAAACTGCCACTGTTAGCAGAAACATTAAAAGACAGCTCCAATAGGTTTGATTATATAAAAATTATTCATGCATCCAGTGGCTGGGGAAGCACATTCTCTCTCTCTCTCTCTCTCTCTCTCTCTCTCTCTCTCTCTACCTGCCTATTTCTGTATCTCTCTCTCTCTCTCTCTCAAATAAATAAATAAATAATAAATAATAAATAAAATAAAATATTTAAAAAAAAAAGATTATGTCCACAGAGAGCAGGCAGATTAAGTACAGAGAGCAGGCAGACGAAGCCCCCCCCAAAAAAAAGCCACCAAAAAAATGTAAATACTATTTAAAAAAAAAAACCTATATTGAGATAAAGAAGTCATCTTGGGCTGGAGAGATGGCTTAGCAGTTAAGCGCTTGCCTGTGAAGCCTAAGGACCCCAGTTCAAGGCTCAATTCCCCAGGACCCACATAAGCCAAATGCACAAAGTGGTGCATACATTTAGAGTTTGTTTGCAGTGGCTGGAGGCCCTGGCATGCTCATCTCTCTCTCTCTCTCTCTCTCTCTCTCTCTCTCTCTCTCTCTCTCTGTTGCCAATAAATAAATAAAAATAAAACAAAAAAAATTTTTTTAAGAATCTTAAGGCTAGAAAAATCCAGAGGAAAGGAGCATACTTCCCTATTTTAGCCACATATTAGATTCCCATAGCCTTCACTAAAGTTGCCAGCTGAGCAAATTCCTAGTTGAAATTCTATTAATATCAAAACTGATGCTGGGTGTGGTGGTGCACACCTTTAATCCCATACTTGGAGAGGCAGAGGTAGGAGAATCGCTGTAAGTTCGAGGCTACCATGAGACTACATAGTGAATTCCAGATCAGCCTGAGTTTGAGTGAGACTCTACCTCAAAAAACAAAAAAACATAAAAATTGAGAGTCAGGCATGGTGGTGCACACCTTTAATCCCAGCACTAAGGAGGCAGAGGTAAGAGGATCAATGTGAGTTCAAGACCAGCCTGAGACTACCAAGTGAGTTTCAGGTCAGCCTGGGCTACAGTGAGACTCTGCTTTGTAAAAAACAAAAAATAGGGGCCGGGCATGGTGGCACACGCCTTTAATCCCAGCTAGGAGGATCACCAAGAGTTTGAGGACACTCTGAGACTACATAGTGAATTCCAGGTGAGCCTGAGCTAGAATGAGACCCTACCTCAAACCCCCCCCCCCGCCAAAAAAAAAAAAAAAAAAAGAAATTGAATCTGCTAGTATCTTAACTTGCCTATTCTAAAATGTGACTTCAAAAAAGTGTCCTTTGGGCTGGAGAGATGGCTTGGTGGTTAAGGCACCTGTCTGCCAAAACCTAAAAACACCAGTTCCAATCTCCAGGTCCCACATTTAGCGAGATGCAAAAAATGACGCAAGGGTGCAATGCCACACTTGCCCACAAGGGGGGGGCATGCATCTGGAGTTCGTTCACTGTGGCTGAGAGGCCACTGGCACGTCCATTCTCTGTCACTCTAGCTCTACCTAAAAGTGTCCTTTACAATTTTGTTCATCTTACAAAAATTAAAAATATATACAGCATCTATTTCTGAGACCCAAAAGAAATTTAACCTGTAATGCAAACTACAAATATATTCTTAGATTTTTCTAGTAGTCATAATTTAAAAGAAAAAGATTAAATTTAGTATTTGATTTACCCCAGTATAGCCAAAATATTAGCATATCATAAGTGCATGAAAATTAAGACATTTAGGAATTTTTCCTCCACCCTGTTTTCAAATAGCTAGCATCTTTCTTACAACATGGCTCCATTTACAATAAGCACATGTCAGGTATCAGTGCCTGCCTCATATATGAGTCTACTGGCTACCAGACATAGAACATTTTCATCATCAAAAAAATGACCCACTGGACAGTGCTTATTTTAGACCCTGTTTTTACTGGAGAAAGGATCATAATAACCAGGGTATAAGTAAAATTTTTTTCTCTTACAAAATTCTGTCCACTAATTCCTTCTCAAATGCACCATTTTTCTCCATCACTTTTGTCATTATTCTAGTTTACCAAGTCTGGTTGTCTTTTGTTTGAAATAATTTAAGTCTCCTGGTCTTTTTCAGCCCTATTCTCTATAACAAGTTATCCAGGAAGTAAATCTTAGGACATTTAACTGCTTTCTGAAAATTATTCAAAAAACTCATAAAAGCGAGCTCTAAATTCCTCAGCAAAATTCAGTAGTAGGTATGGCTCACAAAAGAAGAATTCTGTTGGGGCCAGAAAGATGGCACAGCAGTTAAGGTGCTTGCCTGCAAAACCTAAAGACCTGAGTTTGACTCTCCAGGGCCCACGAAGGGCCAGATACAAAAGGTGGTATATGCATCTGGAGTCTGTTTGCAATAGTTAGAGGCCCTGGCATGCCCATTCTCTCTCTGCCTCTGCTTGCAAATAAATAAAAATATTTGGGCCGGGCGTGGTGGCCCACATCTTTAATCCCAGCACTCAGAGGGCAGAGGTACCAAGATCACCATGAGTTCGAGGCCACCCTGAGAGTACTTAGTGAATTCAAAGTCAGCCTGGGCTAGAGTGAAACTCTACCTCGAAAAACCAAAAAAAAAAAAAAAAAGAAAAAGAAATATATATATTATATATATTTGGAATTTAAAAAGTATACTGTTTTTCTCAAACATATTCTTGCTACCTCCAACACAGGAGTGATCAAAAGACAACAAGTTGGAAGAAGACATTGTAATAGATAAGCATTTCAAAAGGACCATAACATTCTCCAAAATTTTAAAGATATTATATCCATAAAACACACACTGGGAAAAATACAAACAAGGGCTCAAGAAAACTCAACATGAGAGTCAAAAAAGTCAGGGCTGGAGAGATGATTTAGTGGTTAAGGCGTTTGCCTGCAAAGCCAAAGGACCTCAGTTCAATTCCCCAGGACCCATGTAAGCCAGATGCACAAGGTGGCGCATGCGACTGGAGTTCATCTGTAGTGGCTGGAGGCCCAGGAGCGCCCATTCTCTTTAAAAAAAAAAAAAAAAAAAAGGAAAAAAAAGTCAAAGTAGCCAAGAAGCCCATGTTCAATTTTAAATGGAGGTCAGGAGATATCAGATATTAAAATCACCTACATCAAGAAATACCAGCAGGAAAGCCGTGCGTGGTGGTGTACGCCTTTAATCCCAGCACTCAGGAGAGAGGTAGGAGGATCACAGTGAGTTCAAGGCCACCCTAAGACTACAGAGCGAATTCCAGGCCAGCCTGAGCTAGAGTTAAATGCTACCTCGGAAAAACCTAAAAAAAAAAAAAAAAACAGGCAGGGGACTAGGGAAATGGTTCATCAGTTAAAGGTGTTTGCTTGCAAACCCAGGTTCATTTCTGTAGTATCCATGTGAAGCCAGATGCACAAAGTGACACACACATCTACAGTTCATTTGAAAGAGCCTTGGCATACCCATTTCCTGCCCTGCCCCCCACCATCTGCTTGTAAAAACATGAAAATATTTTTTAGCCAGGTGTGGTGGTGAACGCCTTTAATCCCAGCACTTGGGAGGCAGAGATAGGAGGATCACCATGAGTTCAAGGCCACCCTGAGAATACATAGTGAATTGCAGGTCAGCCTGAGCTAGAATGAGACCCTACTTAGAAAAAAAAAAATCTTTTTAAAGAAATACAGGCAGGAGGGCATGGTGGCAGACCTTAATCCCAGCACTTGGAAAGCTGAGGATGGAGGATCTCCGTGAGTTCAAGTCCAGTCTAGACTTGAGTAAGACCTTGCCTTGGGAATGGGGGTAAAAGAAAGACAGAAAGATGTAAAATTTCATAACTCTATGGATTAATTGAAGATTCAAAACCCAAAATGCTTTAAAATAAAATACAGGGGCAACAGATGCATTTTCAGGCTCAGAGGCTCTGCAAAAACACACAAGAAGAGCCAGGCGTGGTGGCGCAAGCCTTTAATCCCAGCACTTGGGAGGCAGAGGTAGGAGGATTGCTGAGAGTTCAAGGCCACCCTGAGAATACAGAGTGAATTCCAGGTCAGCCTGGGCTAGAGAGAGACCTTACCTTGAAAAACCAAAAAAAAAAAAAATAAACAAACACAAGAAAATGAGATCTAGGTAAATAAAATGTGACAAAAGTCCCAAGATGAAGCTGTGTAGCAGAATCAGAGATAACAAGCCAGACTGCCAAACCTGATCCTCCTCAATATCTGAAAGTGAGGGTAACTTTCCTCTCAGGAAGTATTTAATAAAAAAAAAAAAACTGTATTTAGAGAGACAACAAGAATTTCAGTCCTCCGCAAAGCAAAAAGCTACATAAAAAGGAAGATAGCCAGGCAGTGGTGGAGCCCGCCTTTAATTTCAGCACTCAGGGCAGCAGAGGTAGGAGGATCACTGAGAGTTCAAGGCCACCCTGAGACTCAGTAAATTCCAGGTTGGCCTAGGCTAGACTTGCGGCCTTACCTCAAAAAACCAAGAAAAAAAAAAAGGAAAATATGACAGGAAATAACTCCACAGTAAATAATTATCAACATAACTGTAATAATATAAGCAATTACAACTCTTTTGCAAAGAACTTCTTTAAGATTCTTAGCCAGAGCTGGGCACGGTGGCTCACGCCTTTAATCTCAACACTAGGGAGGCAGAGGTAGGAGGATCACTGTGAGTTCGAGGCCACCCTGAGACTACATAGTGAATTCCAGGTCAGCCTGAGCTAGAGTGAGACCCTGCCTTAAAAAATATATATTCTTAGCCAGGTGGCTGAGAGTTAACACACTTGCCTGCAAAGCCTAAGGACTTAGGTTTGACTTCCAAGAACCCACATAAGCCAAATGCACATGGTACCAAATGAGTCTGGAGTTTGTTTGCAGTGGCTAGAGTCCCTGGCACATCCATTTCTTCTCTCTCTCATAAATAAGTATATATATTTTTTAAAAATATTCTCAAACCGGGCATGGTGGCACACACCTTTACTCCCAGCACTCAGGAAGCAGAGTAGGAGGCTTGCCATGAGTTCAAGGCCACCCTGAGACTACAAAGTGAACTCCAGGTCAGTCTGGACTAGAGCAAGGCCCTACCCCGAAAAAACAAAAAAAAATTTTTTTTTAATTAAAAAGAAAGAGATTATCATCCAGGTATGGAGATGAACAACTTTAGTCCCAGCCCTCTGGAAGGCTGAGGTAGGAGGATCACAGTGAGTTCAAGGCCAGACTAGGGGGTTACAGAGTAAGTTCTAGCTCAGTCTGGGCTAAAGTGAGACCCTACCTTTGGGGGGGGGGGGAACTCCATAACTTAGTTAAGAATTATTCACAGGGGCCTTTTCCACTTCTGGAAACCTCCTCCTGCTGCCCAGGAAGCTTTGCTTTCCTTCCTTCTCTAAATTCTCTCCATAATATAATAAAATCACTCTAAACTTTAGGACATGGTAGAACATGACTATAATCTCAGCATTTGGGAGGCTGAAGGAGGAGGATGTCAAGTTCAAGGCCAGCATGAGCTACAGAGTGAGCTCCAGACCAGTCTGGGATAGAAAGCAAGATCCAGTCTCGAAAAACTAAACAAGTTTGGTTCTGACCTAAAATCCTGGATTAATCTACTATTAAAGAAAAAATTTTGAGCCGGGCGTGGTGGCGCACGCCTTTAATCCCAGCACTCGGGAGGCAGAGGTAGGAGGATCGCCAAGAGTTCAAGGCCACCCTGAGACTACATAGTTAATTCCAGGTCAGCCTGGGCCAGAGTGAAACCCTACCTCGAAAAAACCAAAAAAAAAAAAAAAAAAAAAAAGAAAAAAAAAATTTGCCAGGCATGGGGGCACACTCCTTTACTCCCAGCACTGGGAAGGCAGAGGTAGCAGGATTGTGAGGTCAAAGCCAGACTGAGACTACATAGTAAATTCCTGGTCATCCTGGGCTACAGACACCCTACCTTGAAAAACCAAAAAACAATAAAAATTTTGAAAAAATAGATAAATAAATGGCAGATTAAAGAAACAAAAAATCTAAAACTTATCCCACAGCATCTCTATTTTATCACAGAACCTACCCACAGACCTATGAATAATTAATATCCATATAATTTTTTTTAAAACTCTGTCAAATTTTTCAACACCATGGCTTTTCAGAAGGAGCAAATGAAGTTGGGCATCTTTCTAAGAAGCAGTGTTCACTGATCCTAAATGTATTACTTTTATGACGTGTTAAACAGAAAACCAAGAATGCAGAAAAAATATGGAAATACAATCCAATAGACAATTATACAATCATTTTACCTTTAAACCTATTCTAGAAACATTCATCATTTTAGGCCATATAAATTATTTTAAAAGGATGTACTTAGAAATCCTTACCTTTCTTGTTAAAAGACTTTTCCGTCTCATTCCACAAGCTTCTAGTTGTAATCTTCCTCTCAATGCTAATTCAATTAACATACAGCCACGTAAACCAGATGATATACAGTCATTCCAAAATGATGTATAACCCTATTTAAAAAGAAAGAAAACAAAATATCTAACTTACTATAAATTAAGAGTCAAAAACAGGGCTGGTAAAGAGGGTGCTTGGAGAGAAAGCTTAGTGGTAAAGCGCACTACCTGTGCAAACATGAGGGCCGCAGAGTGGTCTGAGACCACCCAAGTTCAAATCTCCAGACCGCATAAAAACAGCTGGATGTGGCCATGCAAGTCTGTGACTCTAGTCCTATGGGGACCAGAGACCAGAAAATCTCTGTGGTTCACAAAGAGAGAAAGTGTGTAATCAGTAAGAGAATCTAGCCAAGGAAAAACATGTGATAAGCAATGGAGGGGGAACCTGATGCTTTCCTCCATATGTGCTACACACACACACACACACACACACACACACACACACACACACACACATATATCGTGCACAAGCATTAAAAGAAAAAAAGGAGCCAGGCGTGGTGGCGCACACCTTTAATCCCAGCACTAGGGAGGCAGAGATAGGAGGATTGCCATGAGTTCGAGGCCAGCCTGAGACTGCAGAGTGAATTCCAGGTCAGTCTGGGCTAGAGTGAGACCCTACCTCGAAAAACCAAAGAAAAAGAAAAAGAGAAAACGAGAAAAAGAAAAAAAGGAAGTCTGGAGAGATAGCTTAGCAGTTAAGGCATTTGCCTACAAAGCTAAAGGATCCCGGCTCAATTCCTAAGGACAGATGTAAGCCAGATGCACAAACAGACGCATGAGTGTGGAGTTTGTTTGCAGTGGCTGGAGGCCCTGGGGTGCCCATTCTTTCTCTCTCCTTCCCTCCCTCCCTCCCTCCCTTTTTCTCTCTCCCAAATAAATAAATAAATAAAATATATTTTTTAAAGAAAAAGAAAAAAAGAGCTGGGCATTGTGTCACATGCCTTTAATCCCAGCACTTGGCCAGAGGTAGGACTGTTGTGAGTTCAAGGCCAATGAGACTACATAGTGAATTCTAGGTCAGCTTTTGCAGAATGAAAAGAAAGGGAAAGGGGAAAGGGGGGAGAAAAGAAGAGGGTAGGGGGAAGGAAAGAAGGGAGGAAGGGGGAACCAAAAAAAAAAAAAAAAACCACAAGGTACTGGAGAGGTAGTTCAGCGGTTAAGGCCTTTGCCTGCAAAACCTAACGACCTGGGTTCAATTCCCCAGTACTCACATAATGCCAGATGCATAAGATGGCGTATGTGTCTAGAGTTTGTTTGAAGAGGCTAGAGGCCCTGGCATGTCCATTCTCTCTCTTGCTCTTTCAACATACGTATATATGAAGGGAAGGAGGGGAAAAGAAAAAAAGGAAACAGAAAAACAAATAAAAAGCCAGGGATGTAGCTTAGTTGGCAGAATATTTAACTAGCATTTATGAAGCCCTGGGCTCAATCCCTACCACCACATAACCTGGCTGTACTGACACATGCCTATAATTCCAGCACTTAGGAAGTAGTGGCAGAAATTCAAGGTCATCATATGCTATGCAGCAAAGCCAGCCAGAGGCATGAGACCCTGTCTCAAAGAAAGTCAGTCCAAGCATGGTGGCTCATGTCTATAAACTGGCACTCAGAAAGCAGAATTCAAGGTCAGCTTGGACCAGGTCAGCCTGAGCTACAAACCAAGTCTTTGTGTGTGTGGAGGGGGGAACCATCCTGTTACTTTGCCAGGTCAAAGTGATGAGCCTGCATTTCTGAAGATGGCTGACCACTAGACCCCATAAAACTTCATTTATTAAAAAAATATTTTATTTATTTGGGAGAGAAAGAGGCAGATAGGGTTAAGAAAATGGGTGCACCAGGGCCTCCATTCACTACAAATCATCTCCAGAAGCATGCACCACCTTCTGCATCTGGCTTACATGGGTATTAGGGAATTGAACCTGGGAACTTAGACTTTGCAGGCAAGTGCCTTAATCGCAAAGCCATCTCTATAGTCCCAAAACTTCATTACTGATGGAGGAACTTAACATGCTCCTGAGCCTGAGGGCTTTGAGAAAGTGACAATTTAGATCAAGGGAACTACATGGGGATAAACAATTATCAATTTGTTTCTTTCTTCTTTAGACACAGACTAGACTTGAAGAAACTGTACCACTCTACAACACACAAAGTAAAATCTGTGACAATTAAAGCCCTAAGGAGCTTGAGAACAGATTCCACATTAAATTAACCACGTGTTGTTCTGACTAGCCTAACCTCCATAAAGTATAAACAGAGCACACTTTGTGACGCAGGAATGGGCCAGCGCTCTAGATGGATAGGTTTAGGTGTTTATCTTTGATGGACAGAACTTAGTATATCTCAATCCAATCCCAACTGTTCTAACAGAATGAGTGGCCCAAATGTGAGCAAAACAGGTCTATAATACAGATTCAGTGAATGACTGGGAAAGTAGATGAAGAGACAAGGACAACTGTGGGCCAATGTGGAGGCTCACCAGGAATACTGGAACATAAAGCCAACAAAGACACCAAGGAACAAAACAGTCCCGTATTTTGAGAACTTCCTACTAAAATTCATACTGAGAGAAATGATCAAGAATTAACAGAGGGGGGCTGGAGAAATGGCTTAGTGGTTAAAGCACTTGCCCGCAAAGCCTAAGGACTCATGTGCGTCTCTCCAGGTCCCACATAAGCCAGATGCACAAGGTGACTCAAGCGTGCAAGGTCACACATGCGCACAAGATGGCACATGCATCTGAAGTTTGATTGCAGTGGCCGGAGACCCTGGTGTACCAATTCTCTCTCTTTCTCTGATAAAAATAAAAATGGGGCCAGAGAGATGGCTTAGCGGTTAAGCGCTTACTTATGAAGCCTAAGGACACCGGTTGGAGGCTTGATTCCCCAGGACCCACATAAGCCACATGCACAAGGGAGTACATGCATCTGGAGTTCGTTTGCAGTGGCTGGAGGCCCTGGTGCACCCATTCTCTCTCTCTGCCTCTTTCTCTGTCACTCTTAAATAAATAAATAAAAATAAACAAAAATTTAAAATAATAATAGCCAGGCATGGTGGCACATGCCTTTAATCCCAGCACTCGGAAGGAGGTAGGAGGATCACTATGAGTTCAAGGCCACCCTGAGACTACATAGTGAATTTCAGGTCAGCCTGAGCTAGAGTGAAACCCTACCTCAAAAAACAAAAAAAAAAAAAAAAATAATAATAAAATAATAATAATAATAATAATATTAACAGAGAGGGCTGGAGAGATGGCTCAGCATTTAAAGGCACTGATAAAGCCTGGCAGTTCAATTACCCTGTCTGTACTTACATAAAGCCAGATGCACAAAGTGGCCCATGTCTAAGAGTTGGTTTGCAGTGGCTGGAGCCCTGGCACACCCATTCTCACTCCCTGTCTGTCTGTTTCTGCCTCTCTCTCCTCTCTCTCTCTCTCTCTCTCTCTAATAATAAAGTAAAATTTAAAAAGGAAAAAGTTGCCAGGTGTGGTGATACACACCTTTAATCCCAGCACTCCCTAGAGACCAATGTAACAAGTAGGAAGATGATTATGAGTTTGAGGTGAGCCTGAGACTACATAGTGAATGCCAAGTCAGCCTGGGCTAGAGCAAGACCATACCTCGAATAACAAAACAAAAAAAAAAAAGGGGGAATTAACAAAGAAAGGAGACTTTTTAAAGGGCACAACAACTTTAAGTGTTGGTCCTTGCCTTCCCTTCCACTTTGAGACCGAGCCTCCCCATTGCTTACCACTGTGTCGGGCTAGCTGGTCCATGAGGTTCTCCTCTCCCCACCTCCCTTGTCACTGCATGCATACTGGTTGCTTTATCTACTAAGCATCTCCCCAGCCACTCCACCTTACTTTTTGAGACAGTTTTGTTTTGTTTTGTTTTGTTATTCAGGCTTACATGGTAATAAGACTTTTGTCAGAAATACGATAAAGGCTAAATATTAGCAGCACTTGTGAAATTTTCAGCTGCAATAGCTAGGGACCACAAAACAGCACTGGGAAGTGGTAAAGAACAGTGCTCAAGGGCTGGAGAGATGGCTTAGCTGTTAAGGCATTTGTCTGCGAAGCCTAAGGACCCCGGTTCAATTCTCCAGGTCCCACGTAAGCCAGATGCACAAGGGGGCGCATGCATCTGGAGTTCGTTTGCAGTGGCTGGAGGCCCTGGCGTGCCCATTCTCATTCTCCCTCTCTCTCTCTTTCCATCTCTCTGTCCCTAATGAATGAATGAATGAATGAATAAATAAATAAATAAATAAATAAATAAATAAATAAATAAATATAAAATAAAATCTTTAAAAAAAAAAAAAAGAACAGTGCTCAAGGGCTGGTGACATACCTCAGTGGTAGAGCACTGGTCTAGCATGAGGCCTGGGGTTCAATCCCCACAAGGGAAACAAACAGTGATGAAGAACCCAAACTTTAACCCCACCTGGCAATTTATAACTAAATTTCTAATTAAGTTTTTTTTTTGGTTTTGCGAGGTAGGGTCTCACTCTGGTCCAGGCTGACCTGGAATTAACTATGTAGTCTCAGAGTGGCCTCAAACTCTCGGTGATCCTCCTACCTCTGCCTCCCGAGTGCTGGGATTAAAGGCGTGCGACACCACGCCCGGCTCTAAGTTTTTTTTAACTTTTAAAAAATGTTTATTTGGCAAGTAAAGAGAGAGATATAGAGGAGAGAGACAGAAAATGGGTACCCCAGGGCTTCCAGCCACTGCAAACGAACTCCAGAAGCATGCGCCACCTTGTGCATCTGGCTTACGTGGGTACTAGAGATTTGGGCCTGTGTCCTTAGGCTTCGCAGGCAAGTGCCTTAACCACTGAGCCATCTCTCTAGCCCTGTTTCTGTTTTCTTGCACTGCCAGTGATCAAATCCAGAGTTTTCTATAAGTGAGACAAACTGTCTATACCACTGAACTACATCTTTTCAACTCCCTATAGCTAGGTTTATTAAGATGCTGTTAATTAAACCTGTAAAAGTTTATCTAATCAGAGCTGGGTGTGGTGGCGCACACCTTTAATCCCAGCACTGGGGAGGTAGAGGTAGGAGGATTGCCCTGAGTTGAAGGCCACCTTGAGACTAGAGTGAATTCCAGGTCAGCCTGGGCTAGAGTGAGACCCTACCTCAAAAACAAACAAGGGCTGGAGAGATGGCTTAGCGGTTAAGGTGCCTGCCTGCTAAGCCGAAGAACCCGGTTCCAAACTCCAGGTCCCATGTTTAGCCAGATGCAAAGTGAGGCAAGGGCGCAATGCTGCACTTACCCACAAGGGGGTGCATGCATCTAGATTTCGTTCACAGCAGCTGAGAAACTGCTGGCGCGCCCATCTCTATCTGTTTCCCTCTCCCTCTCTCTGTCTCTCCAAAAATAAAGTAAAAAAAAAAAAAAAGACGGGCGTGGTGGTGCACGCCTTTAATCCCAGCACTCGGAAAGCAGAGGTAGGAGGGTCACCGAGAGTTCGAGGCCACCCTGAGACTATATAGTGAATTCCAGGTCAGCCTGAGCTAGAGTGAGACCCTACCTTGAAAAACAAAGTAAAAAAAAAAAGTTTACCTAATATAAAGTCCCTAAAAAATTCATTTGCTGAAAAGGCAGTATCTTCTTATACTTTGTGTGCTCTCTGCAGTGAACAGTGGAAGATGTGGGAAAGAAGAGTGAGAGCCTGTTTCCAGAGGGCTGGGAGGAAGCACACCTATATCAGTCATTGAGCAATTATGTCTGGGAAGGCAGACGCGTGTGCCAGGGCTTGAGATAGTGTTACAGTTCTACCTGGGCAGCGGTGGTGCACGCCTTTAATCCAAGCACTTGGGAGGCAAAGATAGGAGGATCGCTGTGAGTTCAAGGACACCTTGAGACGACATAGTGAATTCCAGGTCAGCCTGGGCTAGAGCGAGACCCTACCTCAATAAAAAAAGAAAAAAAAAAGTAACCATTATCCCATAGTCTTAATTTTCCTGTAGGAACATGAAGGTTTTATTTAATAAAAGCATTTTAGTTTGCATATTATGTATTTCCCAAAGTAACCACAGCAACTCTTTACATGTAAGAAATCTGAGGTTTAAGGAGTTGAAGATGTAGTTCAGTGTTCAAGTTCTTGCCTAACATGTGCAAGGACCTGAGTTCAAAGAGAGAAGAGCGCAAGCCTGGTGTGGTAGTGCATGCCTTTAATCCCAGCACTCCCGAGACAGAGGTAGGAGGGTCACTATATGAGGCCACCCTGAGACTACACAGTGAATTCCAGGTCAGCATAAGCTAGAGCAAGACCCTATCTTAGAAATAAAAGGTGGGCAGAGACTGAGGAGGAGATGCTGGCACCCAACATGATGGCTCATGGTTTTTATTTCTCTTCCTTTAAAAAGTTGTATTTAGCCAGGCATGGCGGTGTACGCCTTTAATCCCAGCATTCAGGAGAGACACAGGCAGGAGGACTGCTATGAGTTGCAGACCACTCTGAGACTACATAGTGAATTCCAGGTCAGCCTAGACTAGAATGAAACCCTACCTCGAAAAAACAAAAAAACCAACAAAGCTGTATTTAGTGTTCACTTCAGCAGCACATATACTAAAATTGGAACAATACAGAGAAAATTAGCACGGCCCCTTTGCAAGGATGACACACAAATTCATGAAGTACTCCATATTTTTCTTTAAAAATGTATTTATTTGCACACATGCGTCTGTGTGCATGTGCCTTTGAGTATACCAGGGACTCTTGCAGGGCATATGCACCATTTTTTGCATTTAGCATTACATGGTTGCTGGCAGGCTTTGAAAGGAAGTGCCCCCAACCACTCAGCCATCTCCCCAACCTGCTGCTTATGGCCTTTAATCCCAGCACTTGGAAAGCTCAAGTAGGAGGATCACGATGAGTACAAGGCCAGCCTGGGATACAGTGAGTTACAGGTCAGCCTACGCTAGAGTGACACCCTGCCTGGGGTGGAGGAGAGGGAGGGAAGAGGAAGGGGGGAAAGAGAGGGAAGAGGAAGAAAAAAAACAGAGAGAGAGAGAGAGAGAAAGAAGATATGAAGAGGCTGGAGATGTGACTCAGTAGAGACTTGCCTAGCACGTGTAAGGCCTTGGGTATTCACAAATGTCCAATACCACAAAATAAATAAATGTATCTATGTGAAAAATAAAATGGGGTAGGATAAGAAAAGTCTTTTCCTATGAATAAAATAACAGAAATGGGGCTCAAGGGATGGCTTAGCTGTTAAGGCGCTTGTCTACAAAGCCAAGTACCCACGTAAGCCAGATGTACAAGGTGGCACATGTGTCTGGAGTTTGTTTGCAGTATCCAGAGGCCCTGGCATGCCCATTCTCTCTCTCACCTCTCTCTCTTCTCTCTCTCTCTCCCTCCCTCTCTCTCAAATAAATAATAAATAAATAAACAAATTTTTTTAAAGAAATGATTTGGAAAGGATTGTCCATCATTGCCTTCTCCAGGGAATTCTGCCCCAACGACTTCTTTGAAGATTCTGGCCTTGTGCTTAGGTAGGAATTTTTCCCTCCCCTTAAAAAAAAAGCACCAAGCCGGGCATGGTGGCGCACGCCTTTAATCCCAGCACTTAGGAAGCAAATGTAGGAGGATCACAGTTAGTCCAAGGCCATCCTGAGACTACATAGTGAATTCCAGGTCAGCCTGAGCTAGAGTGAGACCCTACCTCAAAAAAACAAACAAAAAAAGCATCAAAAGAGGAAGTAAGAAAATCAAAATGTGGCAAGAAGTGATTAAGACAGGGGCAAGAAGAGGCCAGAACCCATTCAATCTTTCTAATTTGGAGCCTGAAGGAATAATGAAACAATATGTACCATATGCCAACTATGCCAGCACTTTGCCCAATACAACTGTCATTAGAGTCATTTATTCTATAAGTATGGAGGCTCCTGATGTCTCAGAAGTGGACAGTATTCTGCGAATAGTAACAATGGAAACAATCAGGAATTGTCTAAAGAAGGCTCCTGGCTTAGCCTAAGAAAAAGAGTGGGAATCTACCTCAGGTTATAGCACTTATTGAGCATGTGTGAAGCTGTAGGTTCAATTCCTAGCATCACACACACCAAAAATATAAATAAAAAGCATGTGTGGGGGAGGGGCAGGCCTGGAGAAATGGCTCAGCGGTTAAGGGGCTTACCTGCAAAGCCTAATAAACCAGATTCAATTCCCCAGTAACCACATAAAGCCAGATGTACAAAGTGGCACATGCACCTGGAGTTTTGTTTGCAGTGGCTAGAGGGCTTGGAGTGCCATTCAACCTCCCTCCCTCCCTCCCCACTTTCTCTGCTTGCAAATAAATATTGTGTGTATGTATGTACTTATACACACTTGGGCTGGAGAGATGGCCCAATCAATAAAGTGCCTGGCTTACTAGTATGAGAACCTAAGATCTAACCCTGAAGCCCACTGAAACCCCAGAACTGGGAGAAAGAAGGAAACAGGATGGTCCCAGTTGCTGGCTTGCCAACCTAGTCCGCCTATTTGCAGAGTACCAGGTCTCAAACAACGTGGACAGCATCTGAGGAACAACACACAAACTCAATTAGCCTAGGATTACAAAAAGAAAATTAGTTGGTGTTTCATTCAGAAAAAAAAAGGCACAAGCAAGAAACTAGATTTAAGAATGCTCATTTGAAGCCGGGCGTGGTGGCTCATGCCCTTAATCCCAGCACTCAGGAGGCAGAGGTAGGAGGATCACCATGAGTTCAAGGCCACCCTGAGACTACATAGTTAATTCCCAGTCAAGCCTGGGCCAGAGTGAGACCCTACCTCGAAAAAAACAAACAAAAAAAAAAAAAAAAAAACGCTCATTTGATGTGTAGCTATTTCCTCGGAATTGAAACATCTCCTGGGAGGGAGTTTATGGGGACACAGGAAGTAAATGAAACAAGTCTCAGAAAACTCCTGAAATTTACGATTCACAGGACCCTTCTCCAGCTTTAAGAGTAAAAACTCTTCAAGTTGTAAAGGGAACTTAGGGGATTTCAACTTTCAACCATCATTCAATCTATGGTGGGCTTTGAGGTGATGCAAATGCCTCTGAGTCATTTATGCTCCCCCCTTCATCCATACTCATATAAGTAGCCAATCACTGCTTCACTACAAGTTAGACCTGAGTGGAATCATTTCTTTGGTCTACCTGACCTGGGTTGAACAGATGTTTGGTCACACTTCCCCAGGAAGAGCCTGACACAGCCCACTTAAGCATATCATATTCAAAATGATCAAGAAATAAGTAAAACAAGCCAGGTGTGGTGGTGCACCCCCTTAACCTCAGCACTCGGAGGCAGAGGTGGGAGAATTGCTGTGAGAGTTCAAGGCCACCCTGAGACTACATAGTGAATTCCAGGTCAGCCTGAGCTAGAGTTAGACCCTACTTCAAAAAAACAAAACAAAAATCTCAAATTGAAGTTAAATTGTTAATTTTTTTTTAATTTGCAAGGCGATAAAAGAATGAGCATGCCAGGGCCTCTAGCTACTGCAAACAAACTTCAGATACATGTGCCTCTTTATGCACCTAGCTTTACATGGGTAGTGAGTAGGGAAGCAAACTTGGTCATTAGGCTTTGGAGGCAAACACCTTAACCTCTGAGTCATCTCTCCAGCCCATTAATTTTTTTTAATTTTTTTTCCTGTTATTATTATTTCTACCTTTAAGAAGCTGCAATTAGAGCTGAGGGTGTTGCTTAGGAGTACAGCATAGAGTTCAAGCTCAGGTAGGAAATGAAACCCAAGTAAAACAAAAAACCTAACAACTTAAAAGTTTTCCTTAGAAAGTAGAAGGTGGGTGAACAGAGGTTTACCATCACATGATCAACTAAAAACATCTTTCACATTCAAGTTTTAACACCTACCATTTTATTTGGTATGGTAAAATTCCTCCACCCACCAAAATACAGCCAAGTTCTATCAAGTTTTTTTCCTATCAAATTTTTTTTGTTTTGTTTTTGGTTTTTTGAGGTAGGGTCTCACTCTAGCCCAAGTTGACCTGGAATTCACTATGTAGTCTCAGGATGGCCTTGAACTCACGGCCATGCTCCTATCTCAGGCTCCAGAGTGAGTGCTGAGATTAAAAGTGTGTGCCACACCAAGCCGAGCAATTTTTCTCCCTACAGACAAAGGCTCACTTAATTGCCCAGACTGGCTTGTGGTTCTTGGGATCAGCAATTCTCCAGTGTCACATTTTCCAAGTAGTCAGGCATGTGCCACCACTCCTGCATAGGAAAGGATTTCTAAGGCTAGATTTAACTCAACAGTAGCATGCTAAGACCTTGGGGACAGCACACCAACAGCAAGATGGAAAGCAAAGAGATGGAAGTCAGATAGAATTTCCGTGAAGCACTAGGATAAGCTAGTCTGGTAGAGTGATGAAGACACTACCTCAAAACAAAGTGAAAACTGTCTAATAAATAAAAAATAAAAATAAAACTTTTTTAAAAATTTAAAAAATCAAGATGCACCCTAATAATACTGTAGTATTCAACTACTATAGCATACTAACAGACTGCGGTCTTTCTAGCTTTAATTAGAAAAACCTAAAGCAGGCACACTTTCCTATTACTGTTGGCCACCTGATGTTGGCCAGAAGGTGATATCCACCCTCTGCTCATGCCATTGATTTTCCCTGCCATCATGGAGCGTCCCCTCAAGTCTGTAAGCCAAAATAAACCTTTTTTCCCCCACAAGCTGCTCTTGGTTGGTGATTTCTGCCAGGAATGCAAACCTGACTGCAAGAGTAAAATTGGTAACAAGGAGTGGTGTCATTACTGCTCATTACGGCTTTGGCCTTTTGGAACTGATTTAAGAGGAATATGGAAGGATTTGAAACCTTGGCCCAAGAGATGCCTTGCAGTGCTGTAAGAACAGCTTGATGGACTATTCCGGTCAGAGTTGAAAGACCTGGATGCAGTAAGAACTATGGACTGTGAGGTTTGGCTTATGACAGTAAGAAAGAGCTTTGCCTGGACTGGGCTAGAAGCAGTTTGTGTGAGAAGCTTGCTGTTATGCCCAACTTGTGCAGGGTTGCTTTGCGCAGAATGGACTAGTGTGAGCAGAGGGATATGGCACAGGAAGAAATTGGGCTGAAACTGCTATCCATTCCTCTGCAATTGTGTGAGAGATAACAAACCACTGAGATTGGGCCAGCTGATCTTCACTGAGACAACAGAAAGAATGCAGTCTTTTGAAGGGGGCCTGAATGCTGAAGGAGTGTCCTGTTCTTCAAAGTCTGCTTTATCCCCCCTGGAGTAACAAACTGGCAACCCACCTGGTATTATGGAGTATAGAAATGCAAAAGAGGGTCATTGAATTTGCAACAAAATCTTGTGTTTTGGAAACCATAGGCAGTGCACGTGTGATGTGTCACCTTGTGCATCTGGCTTCCATGGGATCTGGGGAGTTGAAGATAGGTCCTTAGGCTATGCAGGCAAGCACCTTAACCATTAAGCCATCTCTCTAGCCCCTAAAATATAATTCTAAAATATAAATTCCAATTGCCTTTATGTACAAGAACCCTCACAGGGTCTAAATTAGTAATTATCAAAATTATAGCTAGGTACATGCCTGGGAATGCCAACACACGGAAGACTGAGTAAGAAGGATCCAGTCCATCCCCCACTACATATAAATGTCTGAGGTCTCTGGGATACATAGCACTATGTCTCCAAAAAGAAAAGTGCCATTTAGGAAATGAGCCAATGAAACTTTTACATATACAGTTGAAGAATCCTGAAACACTAAAATGTTAAGAGGATTACAATCCAACTCTAAAACGAATTCCTGAGCTGCAAAGATGAATCAGCAGTTAAGGCACTTGCCTGCAAAGCATGACAACCCAAATTTGATTCCCCATTACCTATGTGAAGCCAGATGTACAAGGTGGCACATGTATCTGAAGTTCATTTGCAGCAGCTAAAGGCCCTGGCATGCCCATTCTCTATCTGCTCCTCTCTTCCCCCCTCAAACAAATAAAATAAATAATAAAATTAAAAAAGAAATATTGGAGAGCCGGGCATGGGGGTGCATGCCTTTAATCCCAGAACTTGGGAGACTGAAGTAGGAGGATCACTATGAGTTTGAGGCCAGCCTGAGACTACATAATGAATTCCAGGTCAGTCTAGGCTAGGGTAAGACCTTACCTTAAAAAAAAAGAAAAAGCCGGGCATGGTGCTGCATGCCTTTAATCCCAGCGCTTGGGAGGCAGAAGTAGGAGGATAGCCATGAGTTTGAGGCCACCCTGAGACTACACAGTGAATTCCAGGTCAGCCTGAGCTAGAGTGAGACCCTACCTCGAAAAACCAAAAAAAAAAAAAAAAAAAGTGTGTGTGTGTGAATGTATGTATATGTAGTATGTGTGTGTATGTAAGCATGTGTATGTATGTATGTGTGTACTAAAAATAAAAAATAAAACAGGGCTGGAGAGATGGCTTAGCAGTTAAGGTGCTTGCCTCCAAAGCCAAAGGACCCAGGTTAGATTTCCCAGAACCCATGTAAGCCAGATGCACAAGGTGGCACATGCATCTGGAGTTTGCAGTGGCTGAAGGCCCTGGCATGACCATTCTCATTCATATTCCCTCCCTCCCTCCCTCCCTCCCCCTCTCCTCTCTCTCTCTCTCTCTCTCTCTCGCTATCTGCCTCTTTCTTTCAAATTAAATTAAATAAATAACAAACAAAAAACAAATCAATTCCCAGGACTTTAGACAAACATCTCATAGGTAATGTGAAGCAAGACTATCTGCTTTCTGGCAAACTGAGACTTCTGTTTAGTAGCAAGGTGAGGAGTCTTGATTCAGAATAGTTTTTACAATACTAAGGATAGTATTGCTGGGCATGGTGGCACATGTCTTTAATCCCAGCACTTGGGAGGCCACGGTAGGAGAATCACCTTGTGATCAAGGCCATCCTGAGGCTACACAGTGACTCCTGGTCAGCCAGGCATAATATATATACATATACTACATATAGAGTCTATAAATAAATAAGTGTGGAAGATAGCTCAGAGGTTAAAGGCCCTTGCTTGCAAAGCCTGCCAGCTGGGGTTCCATTCCCCAGATACCCACTTAGAGCCACAGGGCATTCCTTAATAACAGCAGCAAGAGACCCTGATGGGTATATGTACACACACATACACACACAAGTAATTTTAAAAATAAAAAGAGGGGGATAAATGATAAGATATAAGACTAGCTACTAGCATGTATGTATGTGATAATAGGATCTCCATGAGTTCCAGATCATCATGGGCTGGAGTCCCTACCTCTCAAAAAAGAAAATAAATAAACACACACACAGGTTAAGTTCTAAAACTAAAGTCTAATGCAATACAAAAATTCCAGTCCCCCAACTCTCAGGGATTGCTTACAAGGAGGATGGAGGGATCAAAACCATGAAGGAAAAAAAGCTCAGGGTTAGCTAGTGGACTTGGCCATGACTTACAAAGTAGAATGACTACTTACACAAAATAACCACAACAAATGAATCTCAACTACCTACCAAAGAACTTGACAATGTTTAAACTCTAAGTACCAATAAACAACAAATACTTTAGATTATTTCATAAGAATCAAACAAAAATAGCATGTTAGTACCTCTAACTTAAAACATTCAGTCACACATACTTTGAAAAGATATATATACTATCTAATTTCTCAGTATGACACCACCAAAAGCTGGTTTGTGTTTTAATTTGCAATTTTTTGGCTTTTTTTCCAGATAGAGTCTGACTCCAGCCCAGGCTGACCTGGAATTCACTGTGTAGTCTCAGGGTGGCCTCGAACTCACAGCAATCCTCCTACCTCTGCCTCCCCAGTGCTGGGATTAAAGGCGTGCGCCACCACACCCAGCTAATTTTTAAATTTTTAGCTGAGTGGAGTATCATCCATACGTATCAAAAACTATAAACCATAATGTTAATCAAGGAATGGCTTCTCTGGCTTTCCTTGTATTTTCTCAAAAAAGTCTCCATAGGAAGCAAAGATGATGACATCAAAATGAAAGAGACTAGCTGAGATGGGGAAGGGATATGATGGAGGGTGGATTTCTGAAGGGGAAATGAGGAGGAGGAAATTATCATGGTTTATTGTCTGTAAGTATGAAAGCTGTCAATAAAAATTTAAGTCTCGCACTGGAGAGATGGCTTAGCAGAGGTTAAGGAGTTTGCCTGCAAAGCCAAAGGATCCCAGTTCGATTCTCCAAGACCCACGCAAGCCAGATGCACAAGGGGGAATGTGCATCTGGAGTTCATTTGCAATGGCTGGAGGCCCTGGTGTGCCCATTCTCTCCCTCTCTCTCTCAAAAAAATAAATAAGATATATATTTAAAAAAAAAAAAAGGTTGTCTCCATAATAAAGAAAAAATGTTTTTTACCAAAACTTTAAATTGTAAAGCCTAAACAAAAATCAAGTTGAATACTTTCTAAAACATTACTAAAACACTGACATTTTCATTCCAAGAACAAAAAAGAAATTCACACGTAGCCTGCTTTCATCAAAACTCAGCAGGTTAACAGACACCCTTTTATACCAGAGGCACATCAACTGTAAGCTAAGGCTATTCACTTAAAGAAAACTTCTATTAAAACTTCTAATAACCTTACTAGATTACCAAATTATCAGGATGTCACAACAGCCCACAGAAAAATTCACCTATTATGGTTAAGTTTTAGGTAAGAGTAAGTTGCGCTCTACTGATTTTTTTTTTTTTAAATTTACTAGAGAGAGGGAGACAGAGAAAGAATGGGCGTGCCAGGGCCTCTAGCCACTGCAAAGGAGCTCCAGATGCATGCACCACCGTATGCATCTGGCTTACATGGATACTAGGGAATTAAGCCTGGAACCAGGGTCCTTAGGCTTCACAGGCAAGCACTTAACCACTAAGCCATCTCTCCAGCCCGTGATTTTTTTTTTTTTTTTTTTTTTGCCCTCCTTGAATTTGCAAAACTTGTTTAGAACCAAAACAAAACCAATACTTCCATGTCTCTCAAAACTATTTGTTTAGAATTTCCACCCAGGGATGAAACAAGCTTCTGGGGGACCACCTCATCATACATTACTTACCAACTATCCAAACGTGTTTTCCTCAGATTTGTCTTTAAGTTATCTTTTTTTTTTTTTTTTTTTTTTTTTTTTTTAAAGGTAGGGTCTCACTCTAGCCCAGGCTGACCTGGTATTCACTACTGTCAGGCTGGCCTTGAACTCATGGTAATCCTCCTACCTCTGCCTCCCAAGTGCTGGGATTAAAGGAGTAAGCCACAACAGCCGGCTAAATTATCATTTTTGTAGTTGGAGGGTAATGTGACAAGGCAAATACAGCAAAAAAATGTTAGCAAGAGTCTAGGTGAGAATGTCTTTCTATGTGTAGAGAATAACACTAACTTTTATCTATGTGTAAAAATCCTAAACATAGGGGTAAAAATGATCAAATAAAAACAATGTATCTACCGTAACTTAAACGTACCTAACTTTGAAGTCTTTCACCAAACCACCTACTTAACATTTCCAGCACCTCACCAAAAAAAAAAAAAAAAAAAAAAAGTCCTTTCTTAAAGTGGTGAAACTGAAAACTATTAACAGCAACACAAAATAATCTCTCATCTAGACCAAGTTCAACTAGAAAATTGTTTGCCAGACTTCATGAAAAGTAGAGTCTTACATTTCCTTAATAAAATGCCTATTTTCCCTGTTAACTCCAAAAGCATGCCCTTAAGTCATTATTTAAAAAGAGGGGGGTGGGGCTAGAGAATGGCTTAGCGGTTAAGGTGCTTGCCTGCTAAACCAAAGGACTCCGGTTCGATTCCCCAGGACCCACCTAAGTCAGATGCACCAGGTGGTGCATGCATCTGGAGTTCGTTGGCAGTAGGTGGAGACCCTGGAGCGCCTATTCTTTCACACACACACACACACACACACTCCCTCTCTCTCTCTCTCAAATAAATAAAATATATTTTTTTAAAAGACCTTACTAAGGAGATTCCCGTGGACCCTTCCCTCCCAGATCTAAAAAGCTCAAAAAAAAAAAAAAAAAAAACTACAGACCCCTGGTTCTACCCGCCGTTTCTCTAAGGCTGGAACAGAACTCAGGTCTTGGGGGAGGAGGGTGCGGAGGGAGAAAGAGTGCTTAAGAGCATGCGGAAAAAGCGAGGAAAACACAAAAGCAGAGACTTGCCGAGAAGTGGGAAGGAGGCGTGCCTGGGCGGGGAGGAAGGGAAAAGGGCAGACCTGGCCGGGGGGCAGGCCGGACGGTCCCCGCCGGGCCCCGAGCCCCCGCCGCCACCCCTCGGCCCCGACCGTGCCCAGCGCACCTCTCGGTCCTTGAGGCCCAGCAGCAGCACCTCCTCCATGAGCGTGAGCCGCGTCTCCTTGGAGTCGCCCTTGTCGTCGTCGTCCTGCTCGTCGCGGCGGCTCTGCGCCTCGTCCTCCCCGCCGCTGCCGCCGCCCCCGACGCCGCCGCCGCCCGCCGCCCGCTCCTTGTCGGCGGCGTGGCGCGAGGCCTCGGTGCGCCGCTGCACCAGCCCCGAGCTGCGCTGGGTCAGCGAGGTCATGACGAGCCGCGAGACCGGCCGGAGCGACCCGGACGGCGGGGACGGCCCGGGTCTCGGCCCGCTTCCTCCTCCCCTTCCTGCTTCCCCGCCGGCCGCCCGCCCGCCGCCGCCTCCGCCTAGGCCCGCGAACCCGGCCTTCCGGGTTAAATCCCCGCGCTCAGGCGACGGCTGGCGGCTGCGGGGAGAAAGGCGCTCATGGGGAGACGGCCGGCGGCCGGACGGCGGGCTGGAGGGAGTCGCCTTCCAGCCGGACCCCAGCGCGCGAGAGAGCGGAGGCGGAGGCCCAATATGGCGGCGCGCGCTGACGTCACCGGAGGATGTGGCAGGGGGCCGGCAGGGGCGGGGCCTGAAGAGCCCGGAAGGGGCGGGGCCAGCCCAGGAGACCGGAAATGGTCCTCGCGCCACCGCCCCATTCTCTGCTCGGCGGTACACTGGCGTACCCCTTAAAGGCTCCCCGGCCTGGAGTACTGAAGACTTGGCCCACGTCGGTCCGCTTTCTCCCTGGGCCCTCACTATCCGCCCCAGACGCCCACGACGTTGGGGTCGGCTGCTCACGAATCCCGGAAGCTGAGGCCCTGCGACCGTGAACCCCCTTCCCTCCCCAACCCCTCTGCCCCGCACCGCCCCGCCGCACCTGCATCCCCATCACTCCGCGTGGCCTCGAGGATCTGCACAAGGGATCTTGTTCGCTGCTAGGGGGGATGCCACAAGGCAGGCTCCCTGCACTGACTTCCTGACCCTTCCAAGGGAGCCACTGGGGCTGGAGAGAATGCTTAGTGGTTGGAGACCTTGCCTGCAAATCTAATAAGACACAGGTTCCATTCCCCAGGGCCCACTTAAGCCAGATGCAACAAGGTGACGCATGCATCTGCAGTTCGTTTTTCAAAAAACAAAATAATTTTTTAAAAAAAGCCACTGCTCTCTCTCGCTCTTTCTCTCTCTACCTCCTTCTCTCTCTCAAATAAATAAATAAGTAAAATATATATCTTTTGCCTGAAGAAAAGGGCTGACTCTCCAGGACCCTTAGTGGTTAAGGCATTTGCCTGCAAAGCCAAAGGCCCCTGGTTTGACTCTCCAGGAAATAAGTAAAATATGTATTTTTAAAAAAAGAAGAAAAGGTGCTGAAGGGGGCGCATGAGTCTGGAGTTGCGTCTCCAGTGGCTGGAGGCCACAAGGGGGTGTGTCCCATGCTCTCTGGAGGCTCTCTCTCTCTCTCTCTCAAATAAATAAATAAAATGTATATGTTTTTAAAAAGGCCACTGTAGACTCAATAGTTTTGTTTTTAATATTTATTTGAGAGGTAAGAGACAACGGGCACACTCCAGACGCATGTGCCACCTTGTGCATCTGGTACCCGGGAATTGAACCCCGGGCCCTTAATCCTCACAGGCAAACGCCTTAATGGTTAAACCATCTCCCCAGCCCCACTCAGTTTGAAAGTGTTCTTGGAGTATATTCTGGGCGTAGAGAGGTTAAGCAAATAGACTCGTTCTGTTGTACATCTTTTCCTTTCCTTCCTTGCCTCCTACCTGTGACTGGTGCAGTAAGTAAGCCAGGCTGCCGGGAGTACTGTACGGTTAGTACAGCCAACCTTAACAATCATTTTTTTTATGAGACAATAAACGTGTTAGGTTGCATGCCACGTCTTTGTAATTGTAATTGGTAGGTTAAATTCTCTTGGCGTGCTTGACAGTTTGTGCAGATTATGTTAAAAGAAAAGCTGCCAATCTTTAGCAGAGTTTGGAGGAATAGAAGGATGGAACTTGTAAGCAAAACATTATTCAGAAATGGTATTGTGAGGCCATCCACCATTATTTAAGATAAACAATAACAGGCAGAGACTAAGAGAGGTTTAGACAACTTCTTCCTTTCCATACACTTTGTCTAGAATGCCTGCTCACCGTGCCATGCCTGAAAAGTGAGAATACGTAATTGGTTGTGTCGGGCTGGGTCCTCTCACCCACAACCCCAAAAGACCTTCTCTTTTTCCTGCCTGAACAAATATCCGTTTGACTTCAAGTTCTCTCATTCACATCTTCTTCAACTTTTTCTTCATCTGTTATCCAATTCTTTAACAAATTCCTTAAAATATGTAAACAAACTGATTATAGTAAAATCCATAGATCAAAAAGTATAGGGCTGGAGAGATCACTTAGCTGTAAAGGTGCTTATATGCAAGTCTAGGGACCCAGGTTCAATTTCCCCAGAACCCACTAAAGCCAGATGCACATGGTGGCACATGTGTCTGAAGTTCGTTTGCAGTGGCTAGAGGCCCTGGTGCACCCATTCTCTATCTCTTTGTCTCAATAAAAAATATATATATATATTAAGTATAAAGATGTAGCCGGGCGTGGTAGCACATGCCTTAAATCCCAGGACTCGGGAGGCAGAGGTAGGAAGTCAGCCTGACCTAGAGTGAGACCCTACCTCAAAAAAAAAAAAAAAAAAAAAGGCAAAAATATATAAAGTTGCCAGGCATGGCACATGCCTTTAATCCCAGCACTTAGGCACTTAGGAGGCAGAGATAAGAGGATTGCCATGAGTTCGAAGCTACCCTGAGACTACATAGTGAATTCCAGGTCATCCTGGGCTAGAGTGAAACCCTACCTCAAAAAAACTAAAAAAATAAAATAATGTGTACTGAAATAAAGTGTACTGAAAATCTCTCAGCACTGCCCCTGTTCAGTTCTCTCCCCTGCCTTAAAGGCTTTTAAATATGACAGCAAATTTTCATACTCCTCTTGTTAAAACATGAAGCCTGGGCTGGAGGGATGGCTTAGAGATTAAGGCCTGCAAAGCCAAAGGACCCAAATTCAATTCCTCAGGACCCATGTAAGCCAAATGCACAAGGTGGTGCATACATCTGGAGTTCATTTGCAGTGGCTAGAGGCCCTGTCACACCCATATTCATCCTCTCTCTCCTTGCAAATAAATAAATATTTTTTAAAAAATAGAGAAAGAAGCCAGACGTGCTGGCACACACCTTTAATCCTAGCACTTGGGAGGCAGAGGTAAGATTACTATGAATTCAAGGCCACCCTGAGACTACATAGAGAATATGCCTGTGAAGCCTAAGGACCCCGGTTCAATTCTCCAGGTCCCACATAATCCAGATGCACATGGTGGCACATGCGTCTGGAGTTTGTATGCAGTGGCTAGAGGCCCTGGCATTCCCAGCCTGGACTAGAGTGAGACCCTACCCTAGAGAGAGAGAGAGAGAGAAAGAAAGAAAGAAAGAAAAAGAACAAATAGAAAAAGGATAGGAGGAAGGACTCAAAAGGGGCACTTGAGAAACCAAAATATTTCTAATAATAACATGACCTTTTCTGGGGTTTTTTTGTTTGTTTGTTTGTTTGTTGTTGTTGTTGTTTTCGAGGTAGGGTTTCACTCTAGCTGAGGCTGACCTGGAATTCACTCTGTAGTCTCAGGGTGGCCTCGAACTCATGGTGATCCTCCTACCTCTGCCTCCCCAGTGCTGGGATTAGAGGTGTGCGCCACCACGCCCGGCTCTGTTTGTTGTTTTTTGATGTAGAGTCTCACTCTAGTCCAGCCTGACCTGGAATTCACTATGTAGTCTCAGGGAACTCTGGGCGATCCTCCTACCTCTGCCTCCCGAGTGCTGGGATTAAAGGCGTGCGCCACCATGCCTGGCTTTCTGTGTGTGTTTGTTGGTTTGTTTTGGTTTTTTGAGGTAGGGTCTCACTCTAGCCCAGGCTGACCTGGAATTCACTATGAAGTCTCAGGGTGGCCTCGAACTCACGGTGATCCTCCTACCTCTACCTCCCAAGTGCTATGATTAAAGGTGTGCGCCACCACATCCAGTTGTTTTTGTTTTATTTGAGAGTGACAGAGAGAGAGAAAGAAGCAGAGAGAGAATTGGTGCGTCAGGGCCTTTCAGCTGCTCTGAACAAACTCCAGATGCGTGTGCCCCCTTGTGCTCATGTGTGACATTGCACGCTCACATCACTTTTACATCTGGCTATATGTGGGACCCGGAGATTTGAACAAGTGTTCTTAGGCTTGGCAGGCAGGCGCCTTAACCTCTAAGCCATCTCTCCAGCCCTATTTTTGTTTTTTGACCTGGAATTCACTATGTAGTCTCAGGGTGGCCTTGAACTCATGGCATTCCTCCTACCTCTATGTCCCAAGTGCTGGGATTAAAAGCAAGAGCTACCACACCCGGCCATGACCTTTTCTTTATTGATGGCTAAATATATACCAGGCACGTTTTCTTATCTCCCCCTGCAGAACCCTTTGAGTGGACGCTGCCACTGTGCTGACAGCATCTGGAGGTTCTAGAAGTATGAGGGATTTAACACTTTGAATTGGAGTGTGACAGTTTGCTTACCTTCCCCAGATTGTCCCAGTTTTGTTTTTTTTTTTTTTTTTGAGATAGAGTCTCAGGTCAGGCTGGCTTGGAACTCCATGAATTCCAAGCTGGCATCAAAGTCACAGTCTTCCTGCTTCAACCTCCCAAGTGCTAGAAAAGGCATGTGCCACCACCTCTGACTTTTTTTTTTCCTTTTTTGTTTCATGTAGTATGTGTGTGTGTGTGTGTCAGGACTGTGTGTGGGTACATCTGTCCACAGGTGTATGTAGGCCAGAGGGTGTCGTCCTCAGGAATGCTGTCAGCCAAGTCCAGGATTTTATGAAAGTCTCAGGAATCAGGCTTGGGCCTTCATGCATGAGCCAAGCACTTACCATTGAACTATCTCCCTGGCCCCTGACTTCTTTTTTCCTTGCTGTGTAGCTCTGACTGACCTCCTACTTGCTATGTAGCCCAGACTGGCCTCAAACAGGTGCCAGTCCCCCTGCCTCAGCCTCCCTTTACTGTGATTACAGGCATGTGGCATCACACTCGGCTTCCCACAGAGATTGTTTGGTCACAGACCTTCTCAGTAACAGTTAGATGCAGCAAGTTCAACCACATCTCGGTCCTCCCTTCCTATCCCTGAGTGGTATGACACAATTCAACAAACAACAATTGCCAGTTTTGATCAAAAGCACATGCCTTTAATCCCAGCACTTCGGAGGCAGAGGTAGGAGGATCGCCGTGAGTTCGAGGCCACCCTGAGACTACAGAGTGAATTCCAGGTCAGCCTGAGCTAGAGTGAGAACCTACCTCAGAAAACCAAAAAAATAAAAAATAAATTTAAAAAAATGCACACGCCTTTAACCCCAGCACTCTGGAGGCAGAGGTAGGAGGATCGCCATGAGTTTGAGGCCACCCTGAAACTACATAGTGAATTCCAGGTCAGCCTGGACTACAGCAAGACCCTACCTCAAAAAACAAAAACAAAACAACAACAACAAAAAGCAGCTGAGATCACTCACCAGAGAAAAAATGAAAGATCACCACACCCCCATCTGACACCGGTACACAGGTGCACAGATGCCAGCGGTACGCAATGATGCACAAGCTCTCGTGGCCCATGGGGGAGGCAGAGTATAGAGGACAAAAGATGAAGGAACAATGAGCTCCATCGAGGTGGTTTCCTTAGAGCCTCCACGCTCTGTAAGAAAGGGCTCACATTCACAGTAAGGAGGAACATCCATGGGGTTAATCCCAACACAGCCCCACTTAAATGCCTCTTGTGGGGGGATCTCATGCTCTATAAGTAAGCCCTCACCCCAAGACTGTGGGAGGAGCATGCATGTGAGTAATCCCAGCAGAGTGAACCCCACTTCAATGCTTCTTGGGGGTCCTCATCTAGAGACCGAGGGAAGAGTATTGAGGGAGTAAATCCCAACATAGTGGGCCCCACTGAAGTGTTGCTTGAGGGTCTCCAGATTCTGTAAGGAAGCCCTCACCCCGAGACTGAGGATGGAGCAGGTTAATCCTGAAATAATGAGTCCCACTGAAATTCAGCTTTGGGGGTCTCATGCTCTATAAGCTTTCACCCCAAGACTGAGGGCAGAGCACCAGTGGGAGTAATCCTGACACGGTGATCTCCATTGAAGGCTTAGCTTGGCATCTTCTTGCTCTGTAAGCAAGCCCTCACCCCCAGACTAGGAACGAGTATTCGTGGCATAATGCTGATATAGTGAGCCCACTAACTTCCTGCTTTGGGGGTCTCCTGCGCTCTAAATAAGACTGAAAGAGGGGCTGGAGAGATGGCTTAGCAATTAAGGCATATGCCTATGAAGCCTAAGGACCCAGGTTTGATTCTCCAGGTCCTGCATTAGCCAGATGCACATGGTGGCGCATACGTCTGGAGTTCATTTGGTCTGGTGTGGTGGCGCACGCCTTTAATTTCAGCACTTGGGAGGCAGAAAGGTAGAAGGATCACCATGAGTTCGAGGCCATCCTGAGAATATAGAGTGAATTCCAGGTCAGCCTGGGCAGTGGCTAGAGGCCCTGGCACACCCATTCTCTTTCTCTCTTCCTCCCTCTCTCGCTCTCTCCCTCTAATAAATAAATAAAAATAATGGGCTGGAGAGATGGCTTAGCAGTTAAACGCTTGCCTATGAAGCCTAAGGACCCCGGTTTAAGGCTCGATTCTCCAGGACCCACGTAAGCCAGATGCACAAGGGGGTGTATGCATCTGGAGTTCGTATGCAGTGGCTGGAGGCCCTGGCGCACCCATTCTCTCTCTCTCTCTCTCTCTCTCTACCTGCCTATTTCTGTATCTCTCTCTCTCAAATAAATAAATAAAAAATAAAATAAAACATTTTTTAAAAAAGAAAAATAAATAAATAAATAAAAATAAAATCTTTACCAAAAAAACTGGGGCTGGAGAGATGGCTTAGTGATTAAGGTGCATGCCTGCGAAGCCTAAGGATCCTGGTTCGAATCTCCAGGTCCCACGTAAGCCAGATGTGCATGGTGGCACATGCATCTGGAGTTCATTTGCAATGGTTAGACCATTCTCACCCTCTCTCTCTAATAAATAAATAAATAAAAATAAAATTTTTATGGTGCCAACCTTGGGATAACTCAGAAGGCACTATGGTGTTGAGAAGAAGTGACAGAGGAGTGCTCAACACTGGAACCTTCCAAGCCTCAGAGTCCATTGTGGAAGAGGGGAAAGAAAGAATGTAATAGCCAAAGGAAGAGTAGGACTGCTTACAATGTGCTCCTCCAGACACAAAATGGCCTGGATATCCATGACCTCACAGTGCCTGATACTACCTACACAAGACCATCATAATAGGAGGAAAAGATCATGACATCAAACTGAAAAGAGAGACTGATTAAGAGAGGGAGGGAATATGATGGAGAGTGAAGTTTCAAAGGGGAAAGTGGGGGGGGGGAAGTACCATGGGATATTGTCTATAATTAAAGAAGTTGTCAATAAAAATTTTTTTAATAAAATAAAATAAAAAAGACTGAAAGAGGAGCGCCTATGGCATTAATTCTGATTTAGTGAGCCTCATTGTCCCCTGCACATGACATGACAAGGAGACCCTCCAAGCTGCCGCTAGGAAGTCGTCGTTCTCTGTGTTGCTGCTCTGGGCTCCCCATGCACCGTGAGTTAACTAACCCTGCGGCTTAGGGAGCATCCCAGGAGTAATCTTGACACAGAGAGCCCCACCAAGAGTGGCTTCTTCGGGGGTTCCATGTTTGTATAAATAATCCCTCTCCACGCTCTGTAAGTGACCCCAGTGAACCCACTGGTGCACTGAACTGGGATTGATGCAATCGTCCTCTGGTCTGCCCCCTGAGCCCTATCTGGGGTGTTTGGTCTCTGCAGGAGAAGAGTTTGTTGTGACACTCTGGCTTCTGCTCCCTGCAGCTGCACTCCCTCAACGAAGCTGTGGGGCAAAAGACTTGCTTTCTAGGGAGCCCAGACTAAGACACCGGTCCTAGCCTGGAAAAGAGTTTCTGAGAAGTAATCGGCCAGCATAACACATGCCGCACGCTGTAAGCCTTCACTACAACCCGCAATCACTAAACAAATATTTATATATTGAACTAAGCAATGAGGATCTAATAGTAAGCCAGAAGAGACAATCTTAGCTTTCATGAAGCTGTTATTGCAAGGTGCAGATATTAAGCAAATCACAGTAGTTAATGTATAAAACGGGGGCTGGAGAGATGGCTTGGCAGTTAAGGCATTTGCCCGCAAAGCCTAAGAACCCAGGTTCAATTCCCCCGTACCCACATAAGCCAGGTGCACAAGGTGGTGCATGCCTCTGGAGTTTGGTTGCAGTGACTAGAGTCCCTGGCGCACCCATTATTTCTTTCTCTCTACCAACCTACCTCTTTCTCTCCAATAAATAAATTGTGTGTGTGTGTGTGTTGTTTTTTTTTTTTTTTTTGGTTTTGCAAGGTAGGGTCTCACTGTGGCCCAGGCTGACCTGGAATTCACTATGTAGTCTCAGGGTGGCCTTGAACTCACGGTGATCCTCCTACCTCTGCCTCCCGAGTGCTGGGATTAAAGGCGTGCGCCACCACGCCCGGCTTGTGTGTGTGTTTTTTTTTAATGGACCTGGAAGTGTAGCTCAATGGTAGAATACTTGCTTTTAATGTACAAGGATCTGTGTTTAATCCCCAGCACTTAAAGAGAAAACACTATACAGATAACACATCACACCCACTATGATGACTATAATAGGAAAGTGGGGAGGCTGGGAAGATGGCTCAGGTTAAAGGTGCTTTCAAAGCCCGTCAGCTTGGGTACAATTTCCCAGTACCCGCGTGAAGCCAGATACAGCAGGTGGTGCATACATCTGGAGTTCCTTTGCAGTGGAAAGAGGCTTTGGGGCTCCCATTCTGACTCTCCCTTGGTCTCTTTGTGACTTCAAATAAAAATTTGAAGGACTGGAGAGATTGCTTAATGGTTAAGGCACTTGCTTACCTGCAAAGCCAAAGGACTCAGGTTTGATTCCCCAGGACCCATATACACCAGCTGTACAAGGTGGCATATGGATCTGGAGTTTGTTTGCAGTGGCTAGAGGCCCTAGCATGCCCATCCTTTCTCTGTATCTGCCTCTTTCTCTCTGTCTCTGTCTCTCTCTCAAATAAATAAAAATAAAATATACAAAAAAATTAAAAGAATAACTTTGGGGGGGGGGGTTCGAGGTGGGTCTCAACTCTAGCTCAGGCTGACCTGGAATTCACTCAGGGTGGCCTTGAACTCACTGTGATCCTCCCACCTCTGACTCCCCAGTGCTGGGATTAAAGGTGTGTGCCACCATGCCCAGCTCAAGAATACCATGTCTTAAAGGGGGCTAATGAAATAAATGGGACAGGGACATAGCTCAGCTGTTAGAGTGCCTAGCTAGCATGCAGAAAGCCCTGAGTTTGATCCCCAGCACCACATAACCAGCACGGTACCTGGCACACACCTGGAATCCCAGCACTTTGGAGGCTACGGAGATGTGCATGGTGGCACATGCATCTGGAGTTCATTTGCAATGGTTAGACCATTCTCACCCTCTCTCTCTAATAAATAAATAAATAAAAATAAAATTTTTATGGTGCCAACCTTGGGATAACTCAGAAGGCACTATGGTGTTGAGAGAAGTGACAGAGGAGTGCTCAACACTGGAACCTTCCAAGCCTCAGAGTCCATTGTGGAAGAGGGGAAAGAAAGAATGTAATAGCCAAAGGAAGAGTAGGACTGCTTACAATGTGCTCCTCCAAACACAAAATGGCCTGGATATCCATGACCTCACAGTGCCTGATACTACCTACACAAGACCATCATAATAGGAGGAAAAGATCATGACATCAAACTGAAAAGAGAGACTGATTAAGAGAGGGAGGGAATATGATGGAGAGTGAAGTTTCAAGGGGAAAGTGGGGAAGTACCATGGGATATTGTCTATAATTAAAGAAGTTGTCAATAAAATTTTTTTAATAAAATAAAATAAAAAAGACTGAAAAAGAGGCGCCTATGGCATTAATTCTGATTTAGTGAGCCTCATTGTCCCCTGCACATGACATGACAAGGAGACCCTCAAGCTGCCGCTAGGAAGTCGTCGTTCTCTGTGTTGCTGCTCTGGGCTCCCCATGCACCGTGAGTTAACTAACCCTGCGGCTTAGGGAGCATCCCAGGAGTAATCTTGACACAGAGAGCCCCACCAAGAGTGGCTTCTTCGGGGGTTCCATGTTTGTATAAATAATCCCTCTCCACGCTCTGTAAGTGACCCCAGTGAACCCACTGGTGCACTGAACTGGGATTGATGCAATCGTCCTCTGGTCTGCCCCCTGAGCCCTATCTGGGGTGTTTGGTCTCTGCAGGAGAAGAGTTTGTTGTGACACTCTGGCTTCTGCTCCCTGCAGCTGCACTCCCTCAACGAAGCTGTGGGGCAAAAGACTTGCTTTCTAGGGAGCCCAGACTAAGACACCGGTCCTAGCCTGGAAAGAGAGTTTCTGAGAAGTAATCGGCCAGCATAACACATGCCGCACGCTGTAAGCCTTCACTACAACCCGCAATCACTAAACAAATATTTATATATTGAACTAAGCAATGAGGATCTAATAGTAAGCCAGAAGAGACAATCTTAGCTTTCATGAAGCTGTTATTGCAAGGTGCAGATATTAAGCAAATCACAGTAGTTAATGTATAAAACGGGGGCTGGAGAGATGGCTTGGCAGTTAAGGCATTTGCCCGCAAAGCCTAAGAACCCAGGTTCAATTCCCCCGTACCCACATAAGCCAGGTGCACAAGGTGGTGCATGCCTCTGGAGTTTGTTTGCAGTGACTAAAGTCCCTGGCGCACCCATTATTTCTTTCTCTCTACCAACCTACCTCTTTCTCTCCAATAAATAAATTGTGTGTGTGTGTGTGTGTGTGTGTGTTGTTTTTTTTTTTTTGGTTTTGCAAGGTAGGGTCTCACTGTGGCCCAGGCTGACCTGGAATTCACTATGTAGTCTCAGGGTGGCCTTGAACTCACGGCGATCCTCCTACCTCTGCCTCCCGAGTGCTGGGATTAAAGGCGTGCGCCACCACGCCTGGCTTGTGTGTGTGTTTTTTTTTAATGGACCTGGAAGTGTAGCTCAATGGTAGAATACTTGCTTTTAATGTACAAGGATCTGTGTTTAATTCCCAGCACTTAAAGAGAAAACACTATACAGATAACACATCACACCCACTATGATGACTATAATAGGAAAGTGGGGAGGCTGGGAAGATGGCTCAGGTTAAAGGTGCTTTCAAAGCCCGTCAGCTTGGGTACAATTTCCCAGTACCCGCGTGAAGCCAGATACAGCAGGTGGTGCATACATCTGGAGTTCCTTTGCAGTGGAAAGAGGCTTTGGGGCTCCCATTCTGACTCTCCCTTGGTCTCTTTGTGACTTCAAATAAAAATTTGAAGGACTGGAGAGATTGCTTAATGGTTAAGGCACTTGCTTACCTGCAAAGCCAAAGGACTCAGGTTTGATTCCCCAGGACCCATGTACACCAGCTGTACAAGGTGGCATATGGATCTGGAGTTTGTTTGCAGTGGCTAGAGGCCCTAGCATGCCCATCCTTTCTCTGTATCTGCCTCTTTCTCTCTGTCTCTCTCTCTCTCTCAAATAAATAAATAAAAATAAAATATACAAAAAAATTAAAAGAATAACTTTGGGGGGGGTTCGAGGTGGGTCTCAACTCTAGCTCAGGCTGACCTGGAATTCATTCAGGGTGGCCTTGAACTCACTGTGATCCTCCCACCTCTGACTCCCCAGTGCTGGGATTAAAGGTGTGTGCCACCATGCCCAGCTCAAGAATACCATGTCTTAAAAAGGGGGCTAATGAAATAAATGGGACAGGGATATAGCTCAGCTGTTAGAGTGCCTAGCTAGCATGCAGAAAGCCCTGAGTTTGATCCCCAGCACCACATAACCAGCACGGTACCTGGCACACACCTGGAATCCCAGCACTTTGGAGGCTACGGCAGGAGGATCACAGTGAGGCCAGCCTGGACTAAAGTGAAAACTTACCAAAAGGGGGGGGGGCTGGAGAGATGGCTTAGCAGTTAAACACTTGCCTGTGAAGCCTAAGGACCCCGGTTCGAGGCGCAATTCTCCAGGACCCACGTAACCCAGATGCACAAGGGGGTGCACACATCTGGAGTTAGTTTACAGTGGCTGAAGGCCCTGGCATGCCCATTCTCTGTCTCTAACTGCCTATTTCTGTATCTCTCTCTCTCAAATAAATAAATAATAAAATATTTTTTAAAATAAGTAGGGTTGGAGAGATGGCTCAGTGAATAAGGCGCTTGCCTGCAAAGCCTAATGACACGAGTTCAATTCCCCAGTACCCACATAAAGTCAGATGCACAGGCGCAAGCATTAGGAGTTTGTTTTCAGTGTCTGGAAGCCTTGATGCACCCATTCTCCATCTCTGCTTGCAAATAAATAAATAAAAATATTTTTAAAAGATTAATGACTGCCTAAAGCTGGGGAAACAAGAAGCACGTGCAGATGGGTGTGGGTTTCTTTAGTGACGATGAAAATGTGTTAAAGTAGATCATGGAGACAGTTGCACATCTGTGAGCATGTTTAAATATGGAATTTACAGGGTACATTTTGTGGTGTAATACATTTATTTTATTTTTATTTTATTTTTATTCATTTGACAGAGAAAGAGGGAGAGAGAATGGGCATACCAGGGCCTCCAGCCACTGCAAACGAACTCTCCAGACATATGTGCCCCCTTGTGCATCTGGCTTATGTGGATCCTAGGGAATCAAACCTGGGTCAACCTTCTCTTTTCAGATGGCGGTGACCTTGGGATGACTCAGAAGGCACCATAGTGCTGAGATGAAGAGACAGAGGAGTGCTCAACACTGGAACATCTCTATCACACCTTTCAAGGCTCAGAGTCCATTGCAGAAGAGGGGGCGGAAAGAATGTAAGAGCCAAAGGAAGAGTAGGACTCCTTACAATGTGCTCCTCCAGACACAAAATGGCCTTTATATCCATGACCTCACAGTGCCTGACACTATCTACACAAGACCATCATAATAGGAGGAAAAGATGATGACATCAAAACTGAAAAGAGAGGGGCTGGAAAGATGGCTTAGAGGTTAAGGCGTTTGCCTGCAAAGCCAAAGAATCCACTTAAGGATCTTGCTTCTTTTTTAAAAATATTTTATTTATTTATTTATTTATTTGAGAGAAAGAGGGAGAGAATATGTCCACTAGCAGACATTTCCTGGGGCGCCTTGCCCACCAGTCCACTTTCTGCCTGTTCTGTGGAGGGGTTGGGTCTCTGTTCTTCATGCCCAAATATAATCCATTTGTTCACTTACAGCCCCTTCTGTTTGCTTTGTCCCAATCCAAACATTTCCCTCTCCAACTGTCACCACATTTTATTTAGCATTTCTATAAATGCTCTTTGTCAGTAAGGAATGACGGCACCGACTACCCTCGGCCACTGTCCTTAGCTGACGTGGATTTTAAATTCATTAAGTAAAATTTGGCAAAAAAAAAAAAAAAAAGAAAAGAAAAGAAAAGAAAAGAAAAGAAAAAGAGACATCGTGTTTAAGACATAGCTTAGTGGTTAAGGTGCTTGCCTGTGATGCCTAAGGACCCAAGTTCGAGTCCCCAGATGCACAAGGTGGCACATGCAACTGGAGTTCATTTGCAGTGGCTAGAGTCTCTGATGTGTCCATTCTCTTTCTCTCTATTAGCTATCATCTATCTATCTATCTATCTATCTATCTATCTATCTATCTGCCTCTTTCTCTCTTTCAAACAAATAAATAAATTAATTAAATCTTTCAACAAAAGAAAAGAGGCATCAACAAAGCACAGGGTAAAAAGAGTTTTCTGGAGAAATGGTTCAGCAGTTAAGGAGCTTGCCTGCAAATGACCCCCGACCCAAGTTTGATTCCCCAGACCCATGTAAAGCCAGATGCATAAAGTGGCTCAGGAGTTTGGAGTTTGTTTGCGTAGGCTGGAGGCCCTGCGCATCCATTCTCTCTGTGTGTCTGTCTCTCTTCTCTTTCAAATACATTAAAAAAAAAAAAAAAAAAGGAGCTGCTCTTTGATCGCTCTTGGTGTTTCCTCATGATTGATCAAGGTTTGCAGTCCCATGGGAGGACATGGGCACAGTGGTGTCATGCTCTTGTCAGGGCATCTTTTTTTTTTTTTTTTTTTTTTTTTTGGGAGAGAGTCAGAGAGAAAGACAGACAGACAGACAGATAGAGAATGGGCACGCCAGCAGCCTCTCAGCCGCTGTGAATGAACTCCAGGCACGAGTTCCCCCTTGTGGACAAGTGAGGCATTATGCCCTTGTGTCACTTTCCATCTGGCTAAGTGTGGGACCTGGAGAATCAAAAGGGCATTCTTTAGCAGGCGCCTTAACAGCTAAGCCATCTCTCCAATCCTCAGGGCATCTTTTTAATTTTATTTTTTGTTGTCAGAGCATCTTAACCAGAGGGCACCATGTCAATCTACCCCCACAGGTTAATGCCAAGCACCTGATCCACATGTTGTCTGATTGCTCCACAGCATAGTTACAATTTTTTCCATGCAAATGAAAACAAAAAATCTGTGGAGAGACACTTAAAGACTGAGTACATATTCTGTTCCTTATCACATGTTATCACCTAGATTTAGCAATCCCTGATGCTTCCTGCCCAAATCATTTTTCACTGTGAAGATTGCAAAACAGTGGTTTCCTGCAACTCCAACCTCCATCCACTTACATTCTGTATCAAACAGTAAGAAAAATTCCTCCCTACTCACCCACATATATTCACCTATTAACACCACCATGAATTGATTTTGTGTGTGTGTGTGTGTGTGTGTGTGTGTGTGTGTTTACCGGGAATTGTGGATTCCAGTTTTATTCAGTGAGTTATCATCCTTATCTGACCTGATTTATTTATTTATTTATTTTGGTTTTTCAAGGTAGGGTCTCACTCTGGTCCAGGCTGACCTGGAATTAGCTATGCAGTCTCAGGGTGGCCTCGAACTCACGGCAATCCTCCTACCTCGGCCTCCCAAGTGCTGGGATTAAAGGCGTGCGCCACCACGCCCGGCCTGATTTATTTTTAACTAAAAAATAATCCCAGCTGGTCATGGTGGAGCACACATTTAATCCCAGCACTCGGGAGGCAGAAGTAGGAGGACTGCTGTGAGTTCGAGGCCAGCCTGAGACTGCATAGTGAATTCAGGTCAGTCTGGTTAGAGTGAGACCCTACCTCAAAAACCAAAAACAGTGTGGCTTCCTTCTGAACTTATGACCAGTCCTGGCTGGAATGTAGATTATGTTTTTAGTAATATGTACTGTGATCTGTCCTCTGTATAATGTATTTTTCTCACCTACCAAAGGATGAAACAAATAAAGTTATTTAAATAAAATTTTTTTAAAAAAGAAAAAGAAAACAAAAACAATAATATCATCCCAGTTGTCCTGTGGGCTTGCTTTATTTATTTATTTATTATAATTATGGGAGTTGTCAATAAAAATATAAAAAAGAAAACAATGTTAATAATAAAAAGAGAACAATTATACTAATGTAAGACAATTAAAAAATTAGGGCTGGAGAGATAGCTTAGTGGTTAAGGCACCTGCAAATCTGAAGGATCCAGGTTCAATTCTCCAGGACCCATGTAAGCCAGATGCATAAGGTGGCACATGATGGCCCTGGCATGCCTATTCTCTTTCTCAAGTAAATAAGTAAAATAATTAAAAATAAATAGACAGGGCTGGAGAGATGACTTAGCAGTTAAGGCGCCTGCCTTCTAAGCCTAAGAACGTTTGTTCCAATCTCCAGGTCTCACATTTAGCCAGATGTAAAACTGATGCAAGGGCACAATGCCTCACTTGACCACAAGGGGGCGAATGCATCTGGATTGTGTTCGCAGCACCTGAGAGGCTGCTGCACCCATCTCTATCTGTCTTCCTCTCCCTCTCTCTGTCTCTCTCTAAAAAAAAAAAAAAAATAGACAAACCATTGATGACTTTTCTCCCAAAGACTGCATACCTCTTTCCAGCATCCTGACAGCTAATTAACAGGGAAGAGGCTTCCAGCTCCAGCTTGCATTGAGATTTATATTTTTTATTTGTATTTGTTCCAAAATAAAACAGAAGTGCTTCTTGCCAGTTTACAACCATAAAAATAATAGATGCCCATTGTAAGAAAACAAAACAGGGGCCAGGCGTGGTGGTGCGTGCCTTTAATCCCAGCACTTGGGAGGCAGAGATAGGAGGATTGCATCCTGAGGAGTCGCTGGTCTTCAACCCATGCAGGTCTTCAGTTGACACTGGTCTTCAGTCCATGCTGGAAGGCAGCAAGCAGCTCCAGCAGCCACGTGGAAGGAAGAGGCTCTTCTCACCCAGAGCTTCCTTATATAAAGCCCCCCTCTGAGAGGGGCCACCCGCCTTGGGGGCAGGGCTCACCCTGGGGGAAGGACTTCCTCCTTCAGTTAATCCTTCCTGGAAGCAACCTCAGAGACCCACCCGAAAGGGATGTCTGTGGATTACTAAACAGATCAAGTTGACAACACCTTAACCATCAGAAGTCCACCCCTCCCTCCACCTTTCCTTTACTCAATCTCTTCCCCTGACCTCACTTAGGCCTTTTCACCCCCATTAATCTGTTCTTCTACTTACATACATACAATACCATCCTATTAAGCCCCCCTCCCTCCCTTTTTATTCACTTTATATCCCCTTTCTAGCTTTCTGACCTCTGCTACTGAGTTTTATTTTTACTCACATAGAAGTCCAACATTTGTAGCTAGGATCCACATGTGAGAGAGAACATGTGACATTTGGCTTTCTGGGCCTGGGTTACCTCACTAAGTATAATCCTTTCCAGATCCGTCCATTTCCACCAAATTTCATAACTTCATTTTTCTTTACTACTGAGTAGAACTCCATTGTGTAAATGTGCCACATCTTCATTATCCACTCATCAGTTGAGGGACATCGAGGCTGGTTGGAACTTTTCTGCTTATACAGATCAAGCAGGAACTCAGTAGGCTTCTTATCTATTTGACTTCTCAGAAAACCATGATTAATCAACCAGTGCCAAAGGTCCATATGAGTTATACCTTTATGTGCCCTTTATGAGTGTAATTTTGTTTAGTATGATAAACACGCTCACCTCTCCTTTGGTGACTCAACACTGCCACTTGGCCCTTGTTACCCTGAGATCCAGTTAGACCCATTGCATCTAAGAAACCTAATGCAGCAACTGCAGCTCCCACTGTGATGTCTTCTTTACATAAAAGACCAATGAGGGAGCTGGAGAGATGGTTTAGTAGTTAAGGCATTTGACTTCAAAGCCAAAAGATCCCAGTTCAATTCTCCAGGACCCACATAAGCCAGATACACAAGGGGGCGCATTCATCTGGAGTTCATTTGCAATGGCTGGATGACCTGGCGTGCCCATTGTCTCCACACACCCCCGCCTCTTTCTCTCTCTCAAATAAATAAATAATTTTTTAAAAAGACCAATGATTAGGCACTTTAAGTATGCTGGTGCTCCCCTCACAAATCTGTTTCTTATAGTCTTAGTGAAGGGCACATCTTCTGGACGATCCCATTGTGGAGACAAAGATGATTGCACATGGCAAATACAGTCCAGCATTCCAAGTTCTCTGAGCCTTTTAATCCTTAAACCAAGGGATATCAGGCAGTAGGCCATCTTTGGATCCATACTTTAGCCAACCAATCAAATAAACTCTTGGCACCTGTTCCAACTGCAGATCTAGAGTCTCTGCTCAATGGGCCCATTTCAGTAAATTCAGCCTGATTGGGATCAGGGTCCACTGCAGAAGAGGTGGCGAAAAGAATGTAGGAAGTATATGTAGAACTGCTTACAATGCAATTGTTCAGACAGAAATTGGCCTTGATATCCACGACCTCGCAGTGCCTAGCAAGACCTTCACAAGAACCTCATAATAGGAGAAAAAGAAGGTGACATCAAAATAAATGAAAGACTAATGGAGAGAGGGAGGGGATATGATGGAGTGTGGATTTGTGAAGGGGAAAGTGGGGGAGGGGAGGGAATTGTGGTTTATATTGTCTGTAATTATGGAAGTTGTTAACAAAAAATAGCTGGAAACCTGGGCCAGAGTGAGACCCTACCTCGAAAAACCAAAAAAAAAAAAAAAAAAAAAGCTGGAGAGATGGCTGAGCAATTAAGGCACTTACCTACAAAGCCAAAGGACCTAGGTTCAATTCCTCAGGACCCATGTAAGCCAGCTGAACATGGTGTGCCTGTGTCTGGAGTTCATTTGCTGTAGCATATCTCAAGCAGGGTGTGGTGGCCCACACCTTTAATCCCAGCACTTGAGTTCAAGGCCACCCTGAGACTACACAGTGAATTCCAGGTCACCCCAGACTAGAGAGAGACCCTACCTTGAAGAACAAGAAACAAAACCAAAAATTTAAAAAAAAAAAAAAAAAGATACGCCAGGGCTAATGATATGACTTAGTGGTTAAAGCATTTGCCTGCAAAGCCTAAGGACCAGAGTTCGAATCCCCAGAACCCAGATGCAAAAGGAGGCTCATGCATCTGGTGTTCATTTGCAATGGCTAGAGGCCATGGCCCACCCATTCTCACCCTCCTCTGTTGCACTGTCTCTCAACTAAACAAATAAAAAAAATTAAAAAGATATATACCAGTTCTTACAAGATCTTTTTACTTTAGAATTATTTTCCAGTTGGTTTCCAACTCAGTAAAAAGTGAACTTTGCTCAAGAAATTCATAGTAGTGCCCTCAGCAGGCAGTAATATCTGACCACGTGGATTAGCCAACTACTGCTGTAGGACAGATGAAAACAAGCAAGCAATTGTTAGCACTGCACAGTTCCTGCAAGCAAGAATGTGGGCAGGGCTTGTTACAGGTGTTGAGAGCAATGGAACTTTTCTCAGCTCTCTGTGGGTTAGAGTGCTGGACACTTTAATTCCCCAAGCCAGTGACTTTAAAAAATAGTTCTATTTATTTTATGAGATAGGAGAAAGCAAGAAACTATGGGCACACCAGGGCTTCTTGCTGCTCCAAATAAATGCTACTTTGTGCTACTGGTTTACATAGGTACTGGGAAATTGAACCTGGGTTGACAAGCTTTGCAAGCAGGCACTATTAACTGCTGAGCCATCTCCCCATACCCTCAGAGACTCCTGAGCTTTGTCTTCTTATGATCAGCAAAGAATTGACAAGTGTCAGACTTGTAAGTTATGAAAAATCTATTTTATGAAAATAAATCAGGAAATAAGGTGGAAAAGCTCCCAAGCTGGGGGGGGGGTCCAACAGGAAAATCCACATAGAACTTGGATCAGGTTTGTTTTGTTTTGTGGTTTTATCGAAGTAGGGTTTCCTCTAGCCCAGACTGACCTGGAATTCATTATGTAGTCTCAGGCTGGTCTTGAACTCACAGCAATCCTCCTACCTGTGCCTCCCAAGGGCTGGGATTAAATGCATGCACCACCATGCCCAGCTAGTTTTTTTTTTAATAACTTTACAGATATAAATTATATATCCAGTTTGGATAAGCCTCATTGCCACACTCAAACATATGGAGGACTTTGATTGGTTGGTGGGGAGGGGAGGACAGCTGTCAGAAAAAAAGCCCAAGAAACATTTAGGAGGAAGAACCAGGAAGCTGTCCTGTAGCACCCAGTTCACAGCACCCCCCAGAGATCACCAGAGTCCAGACACGTATGCAAAAGCAAAGAGCTTTATTTCGGGCTTAAGCTCAGTCTCTTGACTTCACCAGTGCAGAGGATTCATGCAAAAGCCTCGAGCTGCATTTGGGAGAAGCTTTTATTGGGTTCAAGCAAAGGGAAGGGGAATTTCTAATATGATTGGTTGACATTTACTTGTTACAAGGTGATTGGTTATGCAGCAGCTGAGGAACGTTTAGCTTATTTTGTCAAATTGGCCCTATATTTTGGGTCAGTATGGCCTTTCCAGTAACTGTTTGTTCTTACTTAAATTCTGGGAACCTGACCTGAGTTTAGCCTGAGGCCTGCAAGGCAGCTGAAGCCTATCATGGTGTTACTTTGGTTCTCAGGCCTTTCAGTCCCACAGCGCCATCTTGAACCAGGTCAGGGTTAGGGCCAGTTTGGAGTTGCCTTCTAGTCTTGTCAGGACAGATGGACACTTCTTTTGGACTTTTGTCCCTGACTACCTGCAAAAGAAGAGTTCCATGCCAGGCATGATGGTGCATGCCTTTAATCCCAGCACTTGAGAGGCAGAGACAAGAGTTCACTACATAGTGAACTCCAGGACAGCCTGGGCTAGAGCGAGATCTTACCTTGAAAACAAACAAGCAAAGCCAGAAAGAGAGAGGAGACTAAAGGAACGTGAAGCATGGATGGGAAGGGACAAAGGCAGCTCACCTGGGATATAGTCTGTGTTTCCTGCCGGCCGAGAGGCATAAACTTCAACGCAACTAACAAATTAAGATAACATACAGAGATAACTCAAAAGGATGATCTAGCCGGGCGTGGTGGCTCACGCCTTTAATCCCAGCGCTAGGGAGGCAGAGGTAGGAGTGTCACAGTGAGTTCAAGGCAACCCTGAGACTCCAGGTCAGCCTGAGCTAGTTGTGAGATCCTAGCTCGAAAAAAAAAATCTTAATGGCCCAGGTGCTCATTTCCCCTCTTTCTCTGTCTTCTCCTTCTCTCTCTGCTAAATAAATAAATCTATTTAAAAATATAAATGTAAATAAATAAAAATAATTTTAAAAAAGAAGTCTTGCAAAGGGCTAGGGAGATAGCTAAGCAGTGAAACATGCTTGCTTACAAAGTCAGATGGCTTTGGTATCCATAGAAATAGCCAGGTGCACACAGTGGTACACGTATCTGGAGTTCATTTGCAGTGGCAAGAAGTTCTGATGCACTCATTCTCTCTTGCAAATAAATAAATAATGTTTTAAAATAAAACAATAGGTTTGCAAGGATATCAGAAAATTGGGATGAAGAGATGGCTCAGCAGTCAAAGGCGTTTGCTTGCAAAGCCTGACAGGCAAGTTCCCCAGTACCCACATAAAGCCAGATACACAAAGTGGCACTTGTATCTGGAGTTCATTGGTGGCAGCAAGCAGCCCTGGCATACAATCACCTTGTCTCTCTTTAATTTTTAATTTAAAATTTAATTTTTTTATTTATTTGAGACGAGAGAGAGAGAGAGAGAGAGAGAGGTGTGGTGGTGCACACCTTTAATCTCAGCACTTGGGAGGCAGAGGTAGGAAGATCGCCATTGTGAGTCTGAGGCCACCCTGAGACTACATAGTGAATTCCAGGTCAGCTTGGGCTAGAGAAAGACCCTATCTTGGGGGAAAAAAAGAGAGAGAGAGAGAGTATGGGCATGCCAGGGCCTCTTGTCACTGTAAATGAACTCAAGATGCATGTACCACTTTGTGCATCTGGCTTTACATGGGTACTAGAGAATTGAACCTGGGGTCATCAGGCTCTGCAAACAAGCTCCTTTAACCACTGGGCCATCTCTCCAGCTTAGTAAATAAATTAAAAAATGTATTTTATTTATTTATTTATTTGAGAGAGAGAGAGTGGAAGAGGCAGAGAGAAAGAAAGAATGGGTGCACCAGGGTCTCCATTCACTGCAAACAAACTCCAGACACGTGTGCCCTCTTGTGCATCTGGCTTATGTGGGTCCTGAGGAATTGAACTGGGGTCCTTAGGCTTTGAAGGCAAATGCCTTAACCACTAAACCATTTCCCCAGCCCTCAGTAAATAATTTTTTTTTTTCGAGGTAGGGTTTCACTCTGGTCCAGGCTGACCTGGAATTAACTATGTAGTCTCAGGGTGGCCTCGAACTCATGGCAATCCTCCTACCTCTGCCTCCCAAGTGCTGGGATTAAAGGTGTGCGCCACCACACCCGGCAATGTAAATAAATTTTTAAAGAGTTGTGTATGTGTGTAGATTGTTCTACACATAAATATATAAACTTGGTCTGCAATATTTTTCTAATTATTTATTTTTACTTATTTATTTTATTTGAGAAAGAGAAAGAGAAACAGGCAGATAAAGAGAAAGAGAGAGAGCAAATAGGCAGATCAGGGCCTCCAGGCACTGTAAATGAACTCCAGATACATGCACTACCTTATGTATCTGGCTTACATGGATACTGTGGAATCGAACCTGGGTCCTTAAGCTTCATAGGCAAGCACCTTAATAGCTGTTGCAGTCAGCTTTGCATTGCTGGCAGAAATCACCAGACCAAAAGCAGCTTGTGGGAAAAGGGGCTTATTTTGGCTTACAAACTTGAAGGGAAGCTTCATGATGGCAGGGGAAAACGATGGCATGAGCAGAGGGTGGACATCACCTCCTTGCCAACACCATCTAGGCAATAGTAACATGAGAGTGTGCCAAACACTAGCACGGGGAAACTGACTATAATACTCATAAGCCCACCCCCAACAATACGCTGTCTCCAGGAGGTTTTAATTTCCAACTTCCATCAGCTGGGGAGACTAGCATTCAGACCTAAGTAGATGAGGGACACCTGAATCAATCCTTCAGAACAGCTAAGCCGTCTCTCCAGCCCTTGAGCTACAATCTTAAATCTGCTCTATAAATTAAGCTCCACTGCAATGGCTGCCTTAAGGTGTTGGCTAGTTGTGTACACAGTGTGGTCAGTCATTAGCTACACTGCCTTCCAATGATTACAGCAAAAGAGAGCACACTATGGTCTATGGCCTAGCAGTGTCCAAAAGCACGTGTGCTGAGGTGAAGTGGACGTGAGCATGCTTGAAGGAAGAAGCTGTGGACTGGAGAGATTGCTCAGTGGTTAAAGCTGCTTGCCTGAATGACCCTTAGGCCAGCAGCCATAATGCAAAGAAAGTGCTGGAAAAGAAACTTGTAGCTGTCAGGCCACTTTCTACTGAGAGTGATGAAAACCTTCAACCACCTCGTCTAAGTAGAAAGAACCTATCAAAAATGTGGGGTGTGTTGGGCTGGAGAGATGGCTTAGCGGCTAAGGCGCCTGCCTCCTAAGCCTAAGAACACTGGTTCCAATCTCCAGCGGTTCCAATCTCCAGGTCCCACGTTTAGCCAGATGCAGTGACGCAAGGGCGCAATGCCGCACTTGACCACAAGGGGGCGCACACATCTGGATTTCGTTCACAGCAGCTGAGAGACTGCTGGCGCGCCCATCTATATCTGTCTCCCTCTCCCTCTCTGTCTCTCTCTCCAAAAATAAATTAAAAAAATAAAAATAAAAAATTTAAAAATGTGGGATGTGGGCTGGAGAAATGGCTTAGCGGTTAAGGCATTTGCCTGCAAAGCCAAAGGATCCTGGTTCAATTCTCCAGGACCCACATAAGCCAGATGCCAGTGGGCACATGCATCTGGAGTTCGTTTGCAGTGGCTGGAGGCCCCAGCGTGCCCATTCTCTTTCTGTCTGCCTCTCTTCTATCTCTCTCTGCTTGCAAATAAATAAATAAATAATTTTTTTAAATGTGGGGTGCTGCGTCACAAACCTAGGGCCGTGTCCCAGAGGACTGAGCAGCTATGGCTCACTGGAATTCTCCTTATACCTAGACCACACCGAACCCTGATTCCCTGGGGTCTGCTACGTTATTAGGAAGAAAACCATCAAGTTTTAAATTTGCTCGCACAGTAGAGGGATAGTCCAAACCTGTTCTGCAAAAAACACCATGCTATGTTACATTTTTCTTACCACCTACTGTAAACAGAGGTGGTTAAATTTCTTGGCTTTTAATTCATCTTGCAAAAGTCACAAAGCATTTCTTTCTTGATTCCGGCTGTCTTTTGCTGAGCTGGGCAGCTTGGTGGGTCTGGAGGGTGGGGTAGTAAGGCTCAGAATAGCACTGGTTTCAAAGGTTGGCAGAAGTTCTTAAAATCAGATGGTGGTTATGAAGGCACTCTGTATTTTGAAGCCATTTGTATAGGCTGTTTCAATTTAGTGGAATAAAAATTCAAGCTTAGATTAAGGAGTAACCCCATAATCCTCCAGTTACTTCTGGTTTTCCCTAGGAAGCTGGGGTTGGGGGGTGGGGTCAGTGTGGGTCCCACCTTCAGGAATTCTGGGCCATCAGAGCCTGTAACCAGAAATCCCAGGCAGGGAGAAGTCAGTCTAAGTGGCAAGCATCGAGAATTAAGAACAGGGCTCCTTTACGGAGATAGTGGGTAGCAGCAGGAGGGAGCCTTGCCTGTGAGACCTGGGTGTGTGTGGCGGGGGGGGGGTCTGCCAAAGTGTGATGGTGTATGAGGTTGTTGACTGATTCTACCTTTGAGTCAGTAACTTCCATGAAACAAGACAAAGAGCTGTGGCTGTAAACACCATCTGTCCTCTTTTTTTCTCCCTTCCTTCCTTCCTTCCTTCCTTCCTTCCTTCCTTCCTTCCTTCCTTCCTTCCTTCCTTCCTTCCTCCCTCCCTCCCTCCCTCCCTCCCTCCCTCCCTCTCTCTCTCTCTCTCTTTCTTTCTTTCTTTCTTTCTTTCTTCTTTTTTGGTTTTTCGAGGTAGGTCTCACTCTAGCTCAGGATGATCTGGAATTCACTATGTAGTCTCAGGGTGGCCTCGAACTCACAGTGATCCTCCTACCTCTGCCTCCCGAGTGCTAGGATTTTTATTTTATTTTATTTATTTTTTTTTTATTTATTTATTTATTTGAGAGAGATACAGAAATAGGCAGGAAGAGAAAGGGAGAGAGAATGGGCGTGCCAGGGCCTCTAGCCACTGCAAACGAACTCCAGATGAATATGCCCCTTATTCATCTGGCTTACATGGGATCTGGAGAATCAAGCCTCGAACCAGGATCCTTAGGCTTCACAGGCAAGCGTTTAACCACTAAGCCATCTCTCCAGCCCTTGTTTCTTTTTAATAGGGTCTCACTCTAGCCCAGGCTAGCCCTGAACTCACAGCAATGCTCCTACCTCAACCTCCCAAGTGCTGGGATTAAAGGCATGCACCACCACGCCCTGCCCATCTGTCCATTTATCTGGCTTTCATGGGTCCTGGGGAATTGAACCTGGGTCCTTTGGCTTTGCAGGCAAGTTCCTTAAGCGCTAAGCCATCTCTACAGTCCCATTTATGTGTTTTAAAACGAACCTGAAATTGTTATTTTTTTAGTAAAGTGGTCAAATGTGACAATTTCATATTGTTTCAGAGTAATAATTATGTATATTTATATGTGGTTATGTAAGTATAGAGAAAATTATGGAAGACTCTTAGTTAACATAGCAGAGAAGGGAAAGTGAGAAAGGGAAAAATTACTTAGGAGGGAGAGAGAGATGGAAAGAGAGAGAAAGAAGAGCCAGCCAAAATACAATGTGATCCTTCCCATGGAGAATGTGAACTATCTAACCTCTGGTTGAAGCACAGCTCTTCTCCTGGGTAGACCAGCTGTCCCAAGGGTCTTCCACACTTCATGACCTCTCATGGAAGGAAATAGAAACTCAGCCGGGCATGGTGGTGCACGCCTTTAATCCCAACACTAGGGAGGCAGAGGTAGGAGGATTGCCATGAGTTTGAGGCCACCCTGAGACTACATAGTGAATTCCAGTTCAGCCTGAGCTACAGTGAGACCCTACCTCCAAAAAACAAAACTAAAAAAAATGTGTTTACATGCAGGGAAAGAGAGCAAGAGATGAGAATGGGTGTGTCAGAGCTTCTTGCTGCTGCCAACACCACTTGGTCAATCTGTCTTTATGTGGGTACTAACGAATCCAATTTGGGCCATCAGGCTTTGCAAGCAAACACTCTTAACTGCCTTAACCACTGAGCCATCTTCCCAGCTTCCAAGCACTGGGATTAAAGGCATGCACCACAATGCCCAGTTAAAAAGGTTTTTGGGGGCTGGAGAGATGGTTTAGCGGTTAAGGTGCATCCCTGCAAAGCCTAAGGACCCAGGTTCAATTCTCCAGGTCCCATGTAAGCCAGATGTACATGGTGGCACCTGCGTCTGGAGTTCATTTGCAGCAGCTAGAGGCCCTGGAGTGCCCATTCTCCCTCTCTCCCTCTGTCTCAAATAAATAAATAAATAAAAATAAAAATCTTAAAATAAAAAAATTTTTTAAAGGTTTTTATTTTCATTATTATTATTATTTATTTTAGAGAGGGGGGAGAGGGAATTGGCGCACCAGAGCCTCAGCCACTGCAATTGAACTCCACACACTCGCGCCACCTACTGGGCATGTGCAACCTTGTGCTTGCCTCTCTTGTGTGTCTGGCTTATGTGGGATCGGTAGAGTTTCTAATATGGGTCCTTAGGCTTCACAGGCAAGCGCCCCAACCACTAAGTCATCTCTCCAGCCTGAGTGGTTTTTTTTTTTTTAATTAAAGAACTTTTTTTTTTTTGAGGGGGAGGTTTCAAGGTAGAATTTCACTGTAGCCCAGGCTGACCAGGAATTCACTATGTAGTCTCAGGGTGGCATTGGACTCACTGCGATCCTCCTACTTCTGCCTCCCAAGTGCTGGGATTAAAGTCATGCGCTACCACGCCCTGCTTAAAGTACTATTTTATTTATTGATTTGCAATCAGAGAGAGAGAGAGGAGACAGACAGAATGGGCCCACCAGAGCCTCCACCTGCTGCAAATGAAGTCCAGGTACATGCACCACTTTGTGCATCTGGCTTAACGCGGGTACTGGGGAATGGAACTGGAGTTGTGAGGCTGTACCGGCAAACACCTTAACTGCTGAGGCACCTCTCCAGCCCCCTGAAAACAGTTTTAACAGTCCATGTGCTATGCTCCAAACCCTCTGGGGTAGATTTCAAAAACAACTGCTTCTGCAGCTCGTTTTGGAACTTGGATTTCTGTCCAGTATGCGTCCAATGCATTCATTTGCACATACACACACCTCTGTTTACATGAACTATCTAAATGACACACACAACATAAGAGCTAAATTTACCCAGCATTTACGTCATGATAGACACTTTACAAGAGCTTATCTTTAACTGCCAAATTTCCAGGAGGTTTGGCTCCATAAATGGTGCCCTTTTAAATGTGAGAAAACTGAGATGGAGGGATGTTAACTGAGGGTTTCTAACTCACAAAACAGGGGTTGGGACTCAGGAGGTCTGGCTTCAGAGAACCCAGCTCCTTAGCAACTAGACTGCAGAGCCCCTCATGGGGGGGGGTGTGACAACAGAATCAACATGGAGAAATACAAATATAAGATATTCAAAGGTTTTTTTCTTTCTTTTAAAAATTATTTTTGGTTTTTCGAGGTAGGGTTTTGCTCTAGCCCAGGCTGACCTGGAATTCACTATGTAGTCTCAGGGTGGCATCGAACATGGGGTCCTCCTACCTCTGCCTCTCAAGTGCTGGGATTAAAGGTGTGCACCACCATGCCCAGCTTTTTTTTTTAATTAAAAAAATATTTTATTATTTATTTATTTATTTGAGAGAGAAAGATACAGAAATAGGCAGGTAGAGAGAGAGAGAATGGGCGCGCCAGGGCCTCCAACCACTGCAAATAAACTCCAGATGCATGCGCCCCCTTGTGCAGAGAATCGAACCAGGATCCTTTGGCTTTGCAGGCAAATGCCTTAACCACTAAGCCATCTCTCCAGCCCAATAAAAATATTTTTTAAAAAAAGCCTAATGACCTGGGTTAAATTCTTCAGTACTTACCCACATAAAGCCAGATGCACAAAGAGGCACATTTGGTCTAGAGTTCAGCTAGAGGCCCTGACTCACCCATTCTCTCTCTCTTCTCTCTCTGCTTGCAAATAAATTTTAAAAAACTGGGGGGGGGGTGCTGGAGAGATGGCTTAGTGGTTAAGGTGCTTGTCTGTGAAGTCAAAGGACCCAGGTTCAATTCCCCAGGATCCATATAAGCCAGATGCACAGGTGGTGCATGCATCTGGAGTTTGTTTGCAGTGGCTGGAGTCCCTGGTGTACCTATTTTCTCTTTCCATCTGCCCCATTCTCTCTCTCAATAAATAAAATAATTTAAAATTTTTTAATCTTTTTTAAAATTTAAATTATTTATTTATTTGACAGAGAAAGAGAGAGAGAGAGAGAGAAAGTGGGCGCCCCAGGACTTCCAGCCACTGCAAACAAATTCCAGATGTGTGTGCCCCTTTGTGCATCTGGCTAACATGGGTATTGGGGAATCAAACCTGGGTCCTTTGTCTTTGCAGGCAAATGCATTAACTGCTGAGCCATTCCTTCAGCCATTTTTTTTTTTTTTTTTTTTTGAGGTAATGTCTCGCTTTAGCCCAGGCTGGCTTGGAATTCACTATGTCGTCTCAGGCTGTCCTCAACTCACAGCAATCCTCCTACCTCTGCCTCCGGGTGCTGGGATTAAAGGTGTATGCTACCATGCCTGGTTAAAAAAAAAAAAAAAATCTTAAAAAGAAAATTCGGAAATCAGGCATGGTGACTGGTACACACCCCAGCACTCGGGAGGCAGAAATAGAAGGACTGCCATGAGTTTTTGGCCACTGTGAGATGACATAGTGAATTCCAGGTCAGAATGGGCTAGAGTGAGACCCTACCTGAAAAAAAAAAAAAAAAAAAAAAAAAAAGGGAAAAATAACATTTTAAAGACTTGAATTTGAGCCGGGCATGGTGGTGCATGCCTTTATCCCAGCACTCGGGAGGCAGAGGTGGGAGGTTCACCGTGAGTTAGAGGCCACCTTGAGAATACATAGTGAATTCCAGGTCAGCCTGGACCAGAGTGAGACCCTACCTCGAAACCTCCCCCCCCCAAAAGACTTGAATTTCAATGTGACTGATGGTTTGAAAGCAACTTCTGTGGGGTTCTGTCTCACCTTATAGGCTGGGAATATGAGAAAGTTAGCGTGCAGAGCAAAAGACCACGAATCCTTTGAGGAGGCTGGGAAGATGGCTCAGTGATTGAAGGCATTCTCACAAAGCCTGCTGGCCTATGCTTGATTCCCAAACCTTCCTTGTAAGACAGCCACAAAACGTGGCTCTGGTGTTCCTTTGCAAAAGCAAGAGGCCCTGACACTCCCACACGTGTGCAAATAATCATTTTCCTGAGGTAGGGTTTCTCTCTAGCCCAGGCTGACCTGGAACTTACTCTGAAGCTCCAGGCTGACCTCAAACTCAGTGATCCTCCTACCTCAAACTCCCTAATGATGAAATTAAAGGTGTGTGTGGTCAATACCAGTCTATAATTATTTCTTGAAGGAGTTAAATTTCTTTCGAAAATATTCATATAAAAAGTATTGGACAAGCCAGGCATGGTGGGGCATGCCTTTAATCCCAGCACTCAGGAGGCAGAGGTAGGAGGATTGCCATGAGTTCAAGGCCACCCTGAGACTACATAGTGAATTCCAGGTCAGCTGGTGTGGTGGTGCATGGTTTTAATCCCAGCACTGGGGAGCCGGAGGTAGGAGTATCACTGTGAGTTTGAGGACAGCCTCAGAGTACAAAGTGAGCTCCAGGTCAGCCTGGGCTAGAGTGAGACCCAAAACAAAAAAGTATCAGAAGCCAGGCATGGTGGCACACGCCTTTAATCCCAGTACTTGGGAGGCAGAGGTAGGAGAATCGCTATGAATTTGAGGCCACCCTGAGACTACATAGTGAATTCCAGGTCAGCCTGAGCTAGAGTGAGACCCTACCTCAAAAAACAAAACAACAACAACAACAACAACAAGTATCAGACACATAGAAAAATGTAAAGAATTTTCTGTGTATATCTGCACTTAACTCCTGCTGCTAAAGTTCACTGGTTTACTCCGTTCTATCAAGCATCTAGCTATGACTGTCCCTCTATCCAACTATTAATCTAGCTTCATTTGAGTGCCACCCCAAAGTAAACTACAGACAACACTATACTCTGAAATAACAAGAACTCAAATATTTGCTTAGTTTATTATTATTATTTGAGAGAGACAGAGAGAGAGAGACAGAGAGAGAGAGACAGAGAGAGGGAATGGGCACGCCAGTGGCCTCGCAGCCGCTGTGAACGATCTCCAGATGCATGTGCCCCCTTGTGGGCAAGCGAGGCATTGAGCGTTTGCATCACTTTTGCATCTGGCTAAACATGGGACCTGGAGATCGAATGGATGTTCTTAGGCTTGGCAGGCAGGCGCTTTTACTGCTAAGCCATCTCTCCAGCCTTTTGCTTAGTTTTTTAAAATTCGGCTGGGCGTGGTGGCGCACGCCTTTAATCCCAGCACTTGGGAGGCAGAGGTAGGGGGATCGCCGTGAATTCAAGGCCACCCTGAGACTACATAGTGAATTCCAGGTCAGCCTGGACCAGAGTGAGACCCTACCTCGAAAAGGAAAAAAAAAAGAAGAAAAAGAAAGAAAAAAAAGCTTTATTTATTTGCAAGCAGAGAGTGATAGAAGAGGCAGCCAGAATGGGCATACCAGACCCTCCAGCCACTGCAGACAAACTCCAGATGCATGTGCCACTTTGTGCATCTGGCTTTACGTGGGTACTGGAGAATCAAAGCCGGGTTGTTAAGCTCTACAGGACACTGCCTTATAATGACTGAGTCGTCTCTCCAGCCCTATTTGCTTAGGTTTTTTTCTCTCTCTCATTTCCCTTTTTGTTTTGATCTTTTTTTGGCACACGTGTATCTACAGTAAGTAGGGCTTAGTGTATGCACATGTATGTGAATTGCACACCCCCGTGAGTGCACTGTGGAGGCCAGAGGAGAACGCTGTGTCCTCTACTGTTGTGCTGCTTCATCTCTCACTGAACCCAGAGTGGCAGTTGCAGTCAGGCAGACCAGCCAGCGAACCCAAGAGACTCACCACAGGACCGGGGTTACAGGCCTGCCCAACTGCTAATGAGGGTGCTGGGGAATCAAAATCAGGGAGGCCCCCATGCTTGTGCGGCAAACACTATTACCAGCTGAGTCATCGTGCCAACCCTTCATTTTCATTTTTATTTTTCTCCTTCTTGGAGAGTGAAGACAGGGCTTTGTGCATTGCATGCTTGGTGGGCTATTATCCCTAGACACTTTTTTATTTTTCTTTATGGCAGTACCAGGAATTGAACCCAGGATCCTGCACATGCTAGGCAGGCACTCTTCTGCTGACCTAAATCCCCAGCCACACACACACACCTTTTTTTTTTTCCCCTTGTTTTTTCGAGGTAGGGTCTCACTCTAGCCCAAAGCTGACCAGGGACTCACTATGTAGTCTCAGGGTGGCCTTGAACTCACCGTGATCCTCCCACCTCAGCCTTGTGTGTGCTGTGATTAAAGGCATGTGCCATGCCCCGCTTGCCTTTCTTTCTCTCTCTCTCTCTCTCTCTCTCTCTCTCTTTTTTTTTTTTTTTTTTTTTTTTTTTTTTTTGGTTTTTCCAGGTAGGGTCTCACTCTGACCTGGAATTCACTATGTAGTCTCAGGGTGGCCTTGAACTCACGGCGATCCTCCTACCTCTGCCTCCCGAGTGCTGGGATTAAAGACGTGCACCACCATGCCCAGCTTGCCTTTCTTTTATATGTATCTATTTGAGAGAAAGAGAAGATGAATGAGAATAGGGTCAAATCAGGGCCTCCTGTCACTGGGTTGGAGAATTGGACCCAGGTTGTCAGGCTTTACAGGCAAGCACCTTTAACCACTGGACCATCTCTCTAGCCCCTTTCTTCTTTGGTTTTAAATATATTTTATTTATTTGAGAGGAAGAGAGAGAGAGAGGGAAGGAGGCAGATAAGAGAATGAGTGCTCCAGGACCTGCAGCCACTGAAAATAAACTTGACACATGCATCATCTTGTGCATCTGGCCTATGTGGGTACTGGGGAATAGAACCTGGGTTCTTAGGTTTTGCCAGCAAGCACCTTAATCACTAAGCCATCTCTCCAGCCTTCTTATTTTTAAATATTTTATTTATTTATTTGTTTATTTGAGAGAGAGAGAATGGCAGGTAGAGAGAATGGGCATACCAGGGCCTCTAGCCACTGAAAACCAACTCAAGATGCATGCGCCACCTTGTACATCTGGCCTATGTGGGTACTGGGGATTTGAACCTGGGTCCTTAGGCTTCTTGGGGAAGTACCTTAACCACTAAGCAATCTCTCTAGACCCCAACCTCTCTTTTTTTTTTTTTTTTTTTTCCGAGGTAGGGTCCTCACTCTAGCTCAGGCTGATCTGGAATTCACTATGTAGTCTCAGGGTGGCCTCGATCTCTCTGCGATCCTCTTACCTTTGCCTCCTGAGTGCTGGGATTAAAGATGTGTGCCAGAAAAAAAAAAAAAAAAAGATGTGTGCCGGGCTGGAGAGATGACTTAGCGGTTAAGGCGCCTGCCTCCTAAGTCTAAGCACGCTGGTTCCAATCTCCAGGTCCCACGTTTAGCCAGATGCAAAGTGACACAAGGACGCAATGCTGCACTTGACCACAAGGGGACTCACACATCTGGATTTCGTTCACAGCAGCTGAGAGACTACTGGCGCGCCCATCTCCATATGTCTTCCTCCCCATCTCTCTGTCTCTCTCTCCAAAATAAAAATAAATATAAAGGGGTGCGCCACCACACCCAACTCCCTCTTATTTTTAAATTAAATTTAATTTTTTTTTTTTTGAGGTAGGGTATCACTCTGGCTCAGGCTGACCTGGAATTAACTATGTAGTCTCAGGATGGCCTCAAAATCATGGCAATCTTCCTACCTCTGTCTCCCAAGTGCCAGGATTAAAGGTGTGTGCCACCACACCTGGCTAATCCTCTTATTTTTAAATAACACAGAATATATATAGAATGAAACCCTTAAATCCTAAATACACTTGCCGGGTTTTGAAATTCACTCACATATCTCAAACCATTGGCAGCTAAAGTCATTCCAGAACATTATTTTGGGTCTCTTCCTTTTCATCTCTGTCTCTGCCTACACCCCAGAAAACCCCAGCAGATTGTATTCCATACTGTATCGATTCGGGGATAGGCTCTGCAGTAGATTTCAATCATTCAGAGTTCCAAGGACTGTTCTGGGGATTATATGCAACACACCTGCATTCCTCCCCTACCCTAGGAAGGTCTGCACTGTGCCTTTTCTGGTGGGGCTGGGTGAGTAAGCACTACACCCACGGTCCCAAACTCCTGTGGAAGGGGTAATAACTTGAGAAGGCCTTTACTTAGGACTTCATGGAGAGATTGGGGGGGCACTACAGTCTTTCCTAAGACTCAAAAGTTCTTTACGGTGGCCAGAAAACTTACTGTGTCTATTTTCCTATGATTATACACTTCATATCCTTTAATTACTATAAGCAGTATAAAACAAACAAGAACCCAAGCCTAAGCCACAGCATCGGCCAAGATGTCTGTTGTTAAAAACGTAAACATGGGGGCTGGAAAGATGGTTTAGCACTTGTTTGCCTGCAAGGCTTAAGGACCCAGGTTCAATTCCCCAGGACCCATGTAAGTCAGATGCACAAGGTGGCGCAGGAATCTGGACTTCGTTTGCAGTGGCTGGAGGCCTTGGTGCATCCATTATCTCTTTTCTTATCTTCCTCTTTGATAAACAAAAAAAACAAAACAAAATAAATATTTTAAAAAAAACATAGTGTTGGAGAGATGAGAGTGGTGGCGCACGCCTTTAATACCAGCGCTCGGGAGGCAGAGGTAGGAGGATTGCCGTGAGTTCAAGGCCACCCTGAGACTACATAGTGAATTCCAGGTCAGCCTGAGCCAGAGTGACACCCTACCTCAAAAATAAATAAATAAATAAATAGCCGGAGCCGGGCGTGGTGGCGCACGCCTTTAATCCCAGCACTCGGGAGGCAGAGGTAGGAGGATCGCCGAGAGTTCAAGGCCACCCTGAGACTACATAGTGAATTCCAGGTCAGCCTGAGCTAGAGTGAGACCCTACCTCGAAAAACCAAAAATAAAATAAAATAAAATAAAATAAAATAAAATAAAATAAAATAAAATAAAAAAAAACCTTTAATCCCAGCACCGGGAGGCAGAGGTAGGAGGATTAATCCCAGCAGTTCAAGGCCACCCTGAGAGGATCAGAGTGAGTTCCAGGTCAGCCTGAGACCAGAGTGACACCCTACCTCGAAAAACAAAACAAAACAAAACCAAGAAAAAAAAAAAGAAAAGAAAGAAAGAAAGAAAAGAAAAGAAAAGAAAAGAAAAGAAAAGAAAAGAAAAGAAAAGAAAAAAGAAAGTCAAAGATCACAGAGCTCACCAAAACCCCAACAGTTAGCCAAATGAAAAGACTAAAAGCTGCTAATGTCCGGGTCGTAATTAGTTGGGAATTTAATACAAATATGAAAGAACGAGAAGCCTAAATGCAGCAGCAATGAAAGCTTGATAGACAGATCACAGGGGCACCTCAAGAATGGCTTTCTGGACACAAGAGAGGGGCTGGGCCAGACAGGGAAGGGTGTTGTAGGGTGTGCATAAGTGAAGGTGCAGGAAGCCTGCTCTGCAGGTGGGAAGGTCAAAGAATTGGAACTTCTCAGAACAAACACAAGAGACTCCATTTAATAAACATGAAACGAAACTAATTATTCAATCACTTCCCTCTGTGCTGGCTGGACAAGGCTTTTCTTTCAGCTTTAAGTGAACTCAGCCTCCTTCCAGCAATACAATAATAGAATTATAATATTATATATCGCCATAAAAGCAAAGTACTGGTTCCTGATTTTAGGGGTTTAAAAAAGTTCACTCTCAAGCTGGGCGTGGTGGCACACGCCTTTAATCCCAGCACTCGGGAGGCAGAGGTAGGAGGATCGCCAAGAGTTCGAGGCCATTCACTCTCAGAGCCGAGAGTGGTGGCGCACGCCTTTAATCCCAGCACTCGAGGCAGAGGTAGGAGGATCGCTGTGAGTTCGAGGCCAGCCTGGGCCAGAGTGAGACCCTACCTCAAAAAAAAAAAAAAAAAAAAAAAAAAAAAGTTCACTCTGTAGTGTCTCTTGACCCTGTTTTTTTTTTTTTTTTTTTTTTTTTCGAGGTAGAGTCTCACTCAAACTCAGGCTGACCTGGAATTCACTAGGTAGTCTCAGGGTGGCCTCAAACTCACAGCGATCCTCCCACTTCTGCCTCCCAAGTGCTAGGATTAAAGGTGTGAGCCACCATGCCCGTCTGTTTTCTTCATAGCATTCTATCACTGTATAGAATTTTTGTTTTTGTTTTTTGAGGTAGGGTCTCACTCTAGCCCAGCCTGACCTGGAATTCACTATGTAGTCTCAGGGTGGCCTCGAACTCACAGAAATTCTATTTCTGCCTCCCAGGTGCTGGGATTAAAGGCATGTGCCACCAAAGCCATACTATCCCGATTTTTAAAAAAAATGTATTTGAGAGTGAGAGAAGGAGAGGCAGAGAGAGAGAGAGAGAGAGGAGAGAGAAAATGGGCGTGCCAGGGCCTCCAGCCACTGCAAATGAACTCCAGACCATATACCACCTTGTGCATCTGGCTTACGTGGGACCTGGGGAATTGTCCTTTGGCTTTGCAGGCAAACGCCTTAACCATTAAGCCATCTCTTTCCAACCTTATCCAGAATTTTTCTTTTTTTCTTGTTTTTGGTTTTTCCAAGGTAGGGTCTCACTTTAGCCCTGGCCGACCTGGAATTCACTATGTAGTCTCAGGGTGGCCTTGAACTCATGGCGAACCTCCTACCTCTGCCTCCCGAGTGCTGGGATTAAAGGTGTGTGTCACCACACCCAGCTCTTATTTTTTATTATTTTTGAAATTTTAAATATTTGTTTGGATATTGGTCATTGGCCAACCACACGTGAGCACTCATGCACATGCATGTGTACACACACACACACACACACACACACACACACACACGGAATACAAGCTTCCAGAAGAGCAGTGTTTCGAGCTCCTTAGGGTTCTGGGTCTGTTTTTGTTTTGCTGAGGCAGGGTCTTGCTCTAGCCCAGGCTGACCTGGATTCTTGAACTCTCAGAGATCCTCCTACCTCTGCCTCCTAAACTCTGGGATTAAAGGCATGATCCACCATACCTGGCTCTGTGTGTTTTAAGGCCTGTCAGGACCAGGACACGTTTAACATTTCCTAAACTAATGAAAGGGTTAATCCATGTGTTAGGGCAACCAACCCCAACGCAGTATTGCTTGTAAATCGTGCTTTAATTTCTGCAATCAGACACGATGCAGTGAGACGCAAGTATAAACTTTCATTGTGCATCAAGAAAATAAAGAGCACATTTATAGACTTGGCCCAACAGCTTATTCCCTTACATTTTTTTGAATTTAATTAAAGTTAGTTTATCTTCAGTGTAAAAACCTGGAGGTATAAACAAACTTATGAGACTATATACAGTAAGTTATTAATGCACAATTCCAAACTTGCACAGTGTAGCGTTTTAAACAAATGATCTTATTTCAGCTTTTACGGCTAAGTATAATCCACATCTCAAACTTGAATAAAAATTTCACAATATATAAACCCACTGAGAGTTCTGTACACAAATACAAGTTATAGATATCTGATTTCAAATATAAATACATAGATTGTCATGACCTTACAGGTTACAACAGCTTGCTTATTTTTCTATTGTGATTTTTTAAAAAAATCGTAGAAAATATTTAATAAGCACATTCAACTGCTATGACAAAGGCCATGACCTTGTGCCTTGAAACCACACTGTGTGAAGTACAGCAGCACACAGGCAGTTTTGGAATGGAAAGCATTAAGACTGCAGAGGCTGTCATATGGTAACAGGAAACAGCTCACAGTGTACCTGGGAGGCAATGAGCAGAGAAGCGAGTGAAGGTGAGTGTGAGTGGAGAAGGTCCACAGAACGCATGCTGGGAGCCAAGGGACGGCATATATTGACAACTTCTATTGCAAGCCTAACACGAACCTGGCCTGGCAGTCTCTTGGTTTTGTTTGCTTGTTTTTGTTTGTTTGTTTGTTGTTGTTTTGAGGTAGGGGTTCACTCTAGTCCAGGCTGACCTAGAACTCACTATGTAGTCTCAGGGTGGCCTTGAACTCACAGTGATCCTCCTACCTCTGCCTCCCGAGTGTGCACCACCACGCCCTGCTTGTTTTTCTTTTCTTTTTTTCTTTTTTGTTTTTTGAGGTAGAGTCTCATTGTAGCCCAGGCTGACCTGGAACTCACACTCTAGTCCTAGGCTGACTTCAAATTCACAGCGATCCTCCTACCTCTGCTTCCCAAGTGCTGAGATTAAAGGTGTGTGCCACCACGCCTGGCTCTGAAAAGGACTCTTAAGGCAACTAAGACTGAGCACCCTTGGCCCCAGAAGCACAAACCCTGCCCAGCCCTCAACATGTCATCCCAACAAACCAGCGTGGCTCATCCATCAGCATGGAGTGGGAGAAACACAAAGTGGTGGTATGTACAAAAGATGATTCAGTGCAAATCAGAAATTCCTTGCCATAAACAGCTTCAAAACTTCTCCCTGCCCTTGAGGAACCACAAGTTCTTCTACATACAGAACATTCAGGTTGGGATCTATTCTGAACAGCAAACGGATAGAAAAGATAAACCACTCGAAACATTCTAACACAAGTTTTTTTTTTCCTTCTTCCCCTTGTGGGATTGGACAAGGTTCCATTGATAAAACTGATCATTACAAAGCATACGTTCATATATTAAAAAAATATAAATCTTTTAGATAGCAGATCTATGAAGGTGACCAGGCATAGTCAAATTTCTTCTATGGCTTTTGAAATCACTGAGGTATCATGTGACAATCATCACTTCGGACACTTAGGTTTTCCTGTGAAAGCCACATTCAAAAGTGACCCCTCCAGCATGTGTGAAGGTGAATGATGGGAAGGGGAGGGGAGGGGAGGAGCTGAGGGGCTGCTGCAAAATCCGCAAGGTCACGGGCAGGCGCTCCAGCTGGGATTAGAAGGCAAAGCATGAGTTCCCACATCATGGAGAGGCTCCCAAGATTGGAACGGAAGCTCTCTGGACATAAACAGAGACTCCCTAGTGTAACCCAACAGTTCAGCGGCAAGACACGAGGACAGGTGGGCACCAAGGCAGGTGGTAGAGGGACAGTGGCGAGTGGCATGGAGAAGAAGAGGAAACACTAGAATTGACAGCACAGGAAAAGAGACAGCTGGCTGACCAGCCCACTGTACCCATGACATGCTGCAGTCCCAGAAGAAGGGCCGAGGGGCTGAGAGCCAGGATGACAGGCACCAGGGAAATCTGCGCTTAAAGCTGAGGGACACAGAAAGGGACGTGCACACCAGGAGGCAACTGCTGAAGAGGCAGGCAGAGGCAGGAGGAGCAGGACAAAGGGAAGATGCTAGGTTTGAATAAGTCCAACACATCTTAATACTCGATCTCGAGCTTTCCTTGACTTGAAGATCACATGAGGGTGAGCCTGCTCTTGACTGAGGCGGGCTGCAGAGAATCTTACTCCCAATGGCTAAATCATGTTGCTCGGCACGGGAACGATTAGAAAAAAAGATGAAGCTCTTTTTAGTAGCAAACTGACCATTATAGATTCTTTGTTTGTTTTTGAGGTAGGGTCTGGCTCCAGCCCAAGCTGATCTGAAATTTACTAAGTAGTCCCAGGCTGGCCTCAAACTCAGTGATCCTCCTACCTCTGCCTCCTGAATGCCAGAGTTAAAGGCATGTGCCACTATGCCCAGCTCCTGTGATGGGTCAAGTAGGAATGTCTTCCTATTAACACAAGTAGAGATGGTTTTAATTGCATAGCCTTCCAAAACTATGGAAAAAAGGAGAGAAAGAGAGAAGTAGCTCTCTTCCTGGAGACCCAGGTTTTCTCCAGCACAGCACTGGACTAATGATCCTGCCAGCACTGCTGTGACACCAGTCCATGCAACAACTGTCCCAACATCCCGCAGGCCTCCTTTGACCATCACGGAAGACAGAAGTCACACATCACCCAGGTCTACAAACTCATCTTCTCGTTTGGCCAGCTCGTCTTCATCCCCCAAGGCTTTCCAGCCACTGGTGGGTAGAACAGGCTTGGATGAATGCCGCTGGAGCAGAGCGAAAGGGAACAACGAGGACAGGCGGGCAGAGTTCCTGGGCAGGCAGGGAGACCCTGCAGGGAGGGCTTCTGGGCCATGGTGTCTCTCGTTGATTTTCTCCTGCAAGCTCTGTACTTCCTCCATCATCTCCAAGAGTTTGCCCATGGTGGCCACTCTGCCACCACCTAGGATCTGGGCTTCTGGAATCCAGCGCAGGTAGCGTTGGGCCCAGACCTTGATCTCTGGCCCCTCGATATGCGGCAGCAGCAAGCCGTGGTAGTCCACAGGCTTACTGCGCCAGTTCTCGTAGAACTCGCGAAAGCTGTCCGCAAACTCGTCCGAAGAGTTAATAAATTTACTGATTCTCTTGCCTAGTAGGTTTTTAATTAGATGATCCGTTTCTTCCCTGAAAAATCCTTTTTTGGGAGATGACTTAGATTGGGTAAGTGGCAAAGAAAGTTGTCTTTGATGCTTTGAGAGAAAACACAAAAGAGAATCAGTGGTTACTGCAAAAAGCAAGGTTAGGGCTGGAGAGATGGCTTAGCGGTTAAGGCGCCTGCCTCCTAAGCCTAAGAACGCTGGTTTCAATCTCCAGCAGTTCCAATCTCCAGGTCCCACATTTAGCCAGATGCAAAGTGACGCAAGGGCGCAATACCACACTTGACCACAAGGGGGCACACACATCTGGATTTCGTTTGCAGCAGCTGAGAGGCTGCTGGCGCGCCCATCTGTCTGTCTTCCTCTCCCTCTCTGTCTCTCTCTCTCTCTCAAAAAAAAAAGCAAGGTTAGAGTGGTCAACATGTAAGAGGGAGCACAACTGCTTTGACCAGTCTCAGGAGACAGAGGAGACCTTTCCCACCAAAGTAGTTCTGAGGAATTGATGTAACTGAAGATAGCTTAGATTTAAGGGAGTCTGGCTTTTTCTTGACTTTTTTTTTTGTTGTTGGAGCAAGGAATTCACTCTAGCCTAGGCTATTTTGGAATTCAGGGTGTACCTCCTACTTTAGCCTTCCAAGTGATAGAATTACAGACATGAACCACCACATCTGACTTGGACTTTATTTATTTATTTATTCATTTATGAGAATGGGCATGCCAGGACCTTCACCCTGCTGCAAACAAACTCTAGACGCTTGCACCCCTTTGTGCGCATGTATGACATTGCATGCTTGTCTGGCTACATGGCACCTGGAGATTTGAACTTGAGTTCTTAGGCTTCACAGGCAAGTGCCTTAACTGCTAAGCCATCTCTCCAGGCCTCTTTGAGTTTTTGACAGTCTTGCTATGTAGCTCTGGCTGACCTCAAGTTTGTAGCAATTCTCCTGCCTCTGCCTCTGCCACCAGAATGCTGAGAACCTAAGTGTGTACTGACATAGCTGGCACTTTTTTTTGTTGTTGTTGTTTTTCAAGACAGAATCTCTCTCTAGCCCAGGCTGACCTGGAATTCACTATGTAGTCTCAGGGTGGCCTCGAACTCACAGCAATCCTCCTATATCTGCCTCCTGAGTGCTGGCATTAAAGGCGTGTGCCACCATGCCTGGCTCCTGGCACATTTTACCAAGGGAACAAAATGTTTCTTGAGAAATTTAGAGCTGTTTCAAGGTCTTATTCTAGCCCAGGGTGACCTGAAATTCACTATGTAGTCTCAGGATGGCCTCAAACTCATGGCAATCCTCCTACCTCTGCCTCCCGAGTGCTGGGATTAAAGGCGTGCACCACCACACCTGGCTCTGTTGTAAGTATTCTGAATGCCTTAAGAGAGGAATGCTGAAGAATCAGTGGGAATTGTAGCTGAAGTCATATTCTTTTGAACTAGGAAAATAGGCAGGTGGGAGCAAAAAGGAATTTTGCTATGAGGAACTGGTTAGCTTGGCCAGATATTCTTGTCTGACAACCTGTGTGGAGTAGAAAACCTAAGAGCTTTAAATTATCTTCCTCCTCTGTAATTTTATTTGTAACAAAGCACATTGTGAGAAGGCTATGATGACAGATCAGGATGTTCTGGGGATTCATCAATGGCTAAAGGATTAAACCCACAAGCTGTTTTCTGCCAAGTGTTTGCTCTTAAGATCACCCTCCACAGTAAGAACGGAGGGGCATGTGGCTCACAGCTGTGATACCCAGCACTTAGGAGGCTGAAGCAGGAAAATTGCCATGAGTTTGGGGCCAATCTGAGCTATAATGTACAAAACTGCTACAAACAAACAAAGACCAGATTTAAAAGTTACTTTTGAGCCTGGAGTGGAGGTATACGCCTTTAATTCCAGCATTGGGAAGACAGAGGTCTCAGGGTGGCCTTGAACTCATGGTGATCCTCCTACCTCTGCCTCTCAAGTGCTGGGATTAAAGGCATGTGCCACTCTGGCACATACTTTTAAAAAAATATTTTAATTTATTTATTTATTAAGACAGTGCGGAAGAGGCGGCGGCGGGGGGAACACCAGATGCATGAACCACCTTGTATATCTGGCTTACATGGGTCCTAGAGAATTGAACCTGGGTGCTTTGGCTTTGTAGGCAAGCGCCTTAACCACTAAGCCATCTCTACAGCCCTAGATACATTTTTTTTTTTTTTTTTTTGGTTTTTCGAGGTAGGGTTTCACTCTGGTCCAGGCTGACCTGGAATTAACTATGTAGTCTCAGGGTGGCCTCGAACTCTCAGCGATCCTCCTACCTCTGCCTCCCAAGTGCTGGGATTAAAGGCGTGCGCCACCACGCCCGGCCCTAGATACATTTTTTTAATTATTATTTTTTAAATTTATTTATTTGCAAGCAGAGAGAGAGATAGAGAGGGGATAGGGAATGGGTGCGCCAGGGCCTCTAGCCACTGCAAACAAACTCTAGATGCATGCACCCCATTGTGCAACTAGCTTACGTGGGTCCTGGGGAATTAAACCTGAGTCCTTAGGCTATGCAGACAAGTGCCTTAACTGCTGAGCCATCTCTCCAGTCCCCTAGATACTTTTTTTTCCCAGGTAGGATCTTGCTCTAGCTCAGGCTGACCTGGAATTCACTATGTACTCTCAGGGTGGCCTTGAACTCATGGCGATCCTCCTAACTCTGCCTCCTGAGTGCTAGGATTAAAGGCATGCGCCACCACGCCTGGCTCTAGATACATTCTTATAAAAGAAATATTTAATTATATAGAATAACAATAAAAACATAAAGCAGCAGGGTGTGGGGGCTCAGTCTGTGATCCCAGGCTGGGGTAGGACCACTGAGTGAGATCCTGTATGAAAGGAAAAAAAAGAGTAGAAGCAGTTTTTCATAATAGCACAATTCAGAGATGAGCAGGAAGGAATGGTGAGGGCCAGAGATAGTAGTTTCTCTTCTCTGCAGTGACTGAGCTGGGTTAGGCAGGAACAGGGAACAGAAGGGAAACCTAACTGCTGGTGAGTATTAATGGCTGCAAAGTTCTGAACTCTCCCTGGTCTTGGAGGCCGCTGCCTCCCAATCTCCTAAGTGAAGGGAACAGGCCACGGTGGAAGCAGCAGGACATGTGCAGAGCCTGGGGGGGCCCAGGGCTGAGCCGACGCTGCACTGCATGCTTCAGCGAGCCTGCCTCTCTTGAGCAGGCCCTTCACAGAACAGCACCTCATGCTGGCCAGCCGTGGCTTCCGCAGCCTCTCCAGAACCTCTTCTGGGCCACCTGTCCTTTCATCAGGGTGCCCCAACATAGCATCTTGTTTCTGCCTGGCCCCAACACTGCTTTACTTGCTGGAACTGAAGCCCTCCAGCCCTTGGGGTCACATCTCTCATACCAGCCTCTCTTGGAGCTGACATTATTGGTCACGATGAGAAGAAAAGACAACTAGAACAACCAGCACAGGAACAGAGTGAAATCCATTCTGAGTGGGGAGGCCTAACTGTCTCAGGTCCCTTGCCCCTGGACACCTAGCTGAGCTTCGGGAGAAGTGTTCAGGCGACCACCAGGGGGCACAGCACAGTGGAGAAAAGCTCATCTCTGGCCAGCGTGTTCAGACACAGCAATTCTGGTCAAACTAAAAGAAGACTGAACCAGGAAAAGGAACCATCCACCCCAGGCCTCAGGACAGCAAGAGGGCCGAGTGGCAGGTCTAAGTCACTCTGCAGCTGACACTGTCTCCAAGTGCTGGCTCTGTGTCACCAAGGTCCCCAATCCCTTTGTCTCGCGCCTGCCTGGGCTGGGCTCTCAGGAAGGGCAGTGGCGGAGCAGATGGTGGTGAATACTGACTTGGATTTATTGCCACTGTTCTTCCTGTTCTAGGCTCTTCAGTGAGCCATTATAGGCCAGGAGGCTGCTGGGAAATGCTGCTTAAGTTGCTTATCAGCCAGGGAACTTTGGGGTGCAGTAACTAGTAAAATGTCAGAAAGGAAAATAAAGCTTTGAGATTTGTGGTTTACAGCACGGCTTGGCAAACTCTAGCTCTCGGGCTCAGCCTGGCTTGGCACATGTTTCTGTAAACACTGGAACACAGTGCTGCTCGCTCAGTCTCATCCAGAGTTACTTTTTAAGACATTTTTTTTTTTTAAGTAGGATCTCTTTCTAGCCCAAGCTGACCTGAAATTCACTATGTAGTCTCAGGGTGACTTTGAACTCACAGTGATCCTCCTACCCCTGCCTCCCGAGTGCTGGGATGAAAGGCATGCACTACCATGCCTGGCAAGAACTACTTTTTTTTTTCTTTTAGTTTTTCGAGGCAGGGTCTCACTCTAGCTCAGGCTGCCCTGGAATTCACTATGTAGTCTCAGGGTGACCTCGAACTCACGGTGATCCTCCTAACCTCTGCCTCCCAAGTGCTGGGATTAAAGGAGTGAGCCACCACGCCTGGCTTCTAGAACTACTTTTACGCCACACAATAGAGTAGATAGTTGGGACAGATAGTATGGCCTTTGATGGAAAGCTTGCCAACCCCTGGTTGCATGATAAGAAAAGTCTTATGAGGAAGTCGATGACCTAACATGTATTGAGTGAAATCTACATAACCAATGTTCTATTTTTTGGCTTTGTTTTGTTCTTTTCAAGGCAGGGTCTCACGCTAGCCCAGGCTGGCCTGGAACTCACAGCTATTCTCCTACATCAGCCATCTGAGTGCTGGGACTGAAGATGTGTACCACCATGCCTGGCCCAATGCTCCTTTACACCATCAGTTGCATACAGAGACAGGGTTAAGAGGCACGATTCCACGCAGCATGACTAGGACAACAGCGTTCTCTGTGACATTCTGCAAACAGCCACATCTCGCCAGAGGGACGGCTGATTGACTGTAGTAAAGAATTCTGGGCTGAACAGATGGCTTAGTGGTTAAGGCATTTGCCTACAAAGCCAAAGGACCCAGGTTCAATTCCCCAGGACCCATGTCAGCCAGACGCACAAGGGGGTGCACATGTATGGAGTTCATTTGCACTGGCTGGATGCCCTGGCACATCCATATTCTCTCTCTCTCTCCCCCTTTCTCTGTCAAATAAATAAATAAAAATAAAATATTAAGCCAGGTGTGGTGACACATGCCTTTAATCCCAGCACCCGGAAGGCAGAGGGAGGAGGATAGCCGTGAGTTCGAGGCCACCCTGAGTCTCCATAGTGAATTCCAGGTCAGCCTGGGCCAGAGTGAGACCCTACCTCGAAAAACAAACAAAAAAAATTAAAATAAAAAAATAAAGAATTCTTCTATCAAGTTCCAATGACCTGAGCATTACAAACCACAGCCCTGCACGTCAGTAACTTTCATCCTCACGTATATGAAGATGGGAGGGGGGGCAGTTGAAGGGGGTTTAAGACATAGACTTCTTACTTTGAAACGCATTCCTTTCCGCTGGCTTTTGTCCAGTTTTGGCTTTTCCACATAGAGAGGGTTTCTGAGCAATGTCTGGGCTTTGGGTTCAAACTGTACAGACCAATCCCACACGGTGAGCAGAGTCAAAGGCTTGCTTTGTGTAAACAGGCTTTCCCTACCCTGCCAAAACAAGCACAGGTCACCATGGCTTCCAGGGAGGGCTGCACAGCAAACATTCTCAGCAACGGGCACAGGAAAGCGCGCTGTCTACCCTGGCTGCAGCTGAATGCTGTGGCACCTCACTTCTTGAGGCTGAGACCAGCAGTGCTCACCCAGCAGACACTCTTGGTGGGGAGGAGGGTGAGAAGGACACTTATGTTCAGTACACCTCACGCCATCCACTTGGCTGGGCATTTATACAACAAACTTAAGCGGTAACTCCTATTTTTCCAGTTTTACATTTGATGAAACTGAGGCTAACTAGCAAGCTGCAGGGCTGGGGTCTGAACCCAAGGCCATTTGACTCAGACACTCGAGTTTTGTTGTGCTTAGTTCCCTGTAAAATCTGGCAATCCTGCCAACTTAAGCCTTCCCAAAGGCAACAGAAGGCTGGCTGGAGGAAGCACAGGCTCAGGAGGGACAACAGGGAGAAAAGATGCAAAGTCAGAGCCTGTCTTCTCTGTCCCCTGCTGTCAACGGCTGTCCCAGAGCAACTCCAGGCATCAAGCTAACTAAGGGGGCATTGGGTCTACCTTTGAAAAAGTTACCTTCTTTTTTTTTTTTTTTTTTTTTTTTTTTTCGAGGTAGGGTCTCACTCTGGCCCAGGCTGACCTGGAATTAACTATGTAGTCTCAGGGTGGCCTTGAACTCTCGGCGATCCTCCTACCTCTGCCTCCAGTGCCTAACCGGCTAAAAGTTACCTTCTAATGTGGTATAATTCCTCAGCTCTTACACTTGTTTCCTGTCCAGACATTCACTATGTGACCTTGAGCTAGTTATTCTTTGGGATGACAATGATGGTGGTGGTGGTGATGATGATGTCACCTAACCCACAAAGCTCTGCAGAGATTAAACATCTTTCTGGGTACGCACAGCTGAAAAGCACTTAGAACAAAGTCTGATATGGAGACACTGTTAGACAAAGGGTTTCTTCCCGCACCAATGTTACTGCATCCTATTTGTGAACTTCAGCTTCTTTGACGCACAGGTTTCTAGAGTGACTCTTACCACTATGTTAGTATCTTTCTGATGAGGTGAATTGAAGAAGAAGGTGCTGAAAATGGGTATGTACAGGCTATCTGACAAAACCGTCAGGTAAGTCTCCGTGAATTCAAACGCTGGAGGATGCTGATGCAAGAGCTGCCAGACACAGTCTAAGAAAAGCAGGAACACAGGGACCTATGTGGAAACAAGACACATAGCAAATTCAAAGCCAGCCTGTGCTACATCAGGCCTTGTCTCAAAAAAAAAAAAAAATGTTTACACACACACACACATATATACATACACATACATAACAAACACATACACAAACACAAACAAAATCTCTGATATGTTGGTACTGATGTGCTAAGGACTATTTACATAGTAACTTAGTTCATCTTTTTTTTTTTTTTTTTTTTGGTTTATTGAGGCAGGGTCTCTCTCTAGTCCAGGCTGACCTGGAATTCACTATGTAGTCTCAGGCTGGCCTCAAACTCATGATACACACCTTTAATCTCAGCAATTGGGAGGCAGAAGTAGGAGGATCACCATGAGTTCAAAGCCACCTTGTCTACATGGTGAATTCTAGGTCAGCCTGGGCTACATTGAAACCCTACCTCAAAAACAAACAACCACCCCCCACAAAAAAAAGTTGGGTCTATTTTTCTTTAACCAGTTTTCAATAAGGAACCAAGGAAGTTTATGTAACTGCGTGTTAGATAAGCACACACCACAATTTGATATGCTAATTTCAGAGGCCCAAGCCTGAAACGTTCATTTAGACAGAAGCAAGCTTGGTGTGGTGGCACACATCTGTAAATGGGGTGGGACAATCTTGAGCTCAAGGCCAGTCTAAGCAACATAATGAGACTTCCAGCCCCAATATAACAGACATCTAAAACCGAAGCAGAATCACACTGTGACCCAGCCCACACATCCCTGGCAACAGATAGTATTGAGTGGCACTTTGCCTAGATAAAGTTTATATGCAAGGAAAATTTACTCTCTGTTAGATGTATTTTCTACATGAAATCTATACCCTGAACATCACTTATTGCCAAGGTTAATTTAGCAGAATTTATATAGGCCATTCTTCCTGCATTATTTTATAAACTAAGTGTTATGAAATCAGCCTTTTTCCAACTATGAAGTATATGTACAGTCTTAATATGCACTATTTAGAAGACTCAGGAGCTGCTTATTAATATTCCTTTCCCTGGAAAGGATTCCCATACTGTCTGACGCATTTGGTGTCACATGATGAACTGATCCATTTTCCAGACCTGACATCTGAGGTCAGGGGCCAGATCGGAGTAGCTGCCCCCAGGCCTCCAAGAGTCAGCAGTGAGGATACTCACCTCCTCTTTGTCACTCTGGCGGAGATGGTTACAACGGTCCAAGAAGCAGTGGCCACCCATGACCCATTCCTTTTGGATGAGGCTCTGGAAACCAGTCCTGGTTCGACAGTGGGGGTCCATCATCACTTGCACCAGGGAGGAGAGCAGGCAGCAGAGGTCAGAGGCATTCTCCTCTAGACGTCCCAGCAGCAGCGAGAGGAAGGAAGGCAGAGAGTGTTACAAACCTGCAGTGTTCTGACTTGCATAGCTAAAAGCAGAGCTCCTGACATCCAAGCTCTTGCTCTCTGCAGGCAATGGTCAATGGGAACATAAGGGTAATGATTTTATTACTTTATTTTTTCATTTCATTTCATTTTTCATTTTATGCAACTTTGGTTTTTCGAGGTAGGGTTTTACTCTACACCAGGCTGACCTTGAATTCACTATGTAGTCTCAGGGTGGCCTTGAACTCATGGCAATCCTCCTTCCTCTGCCTCTTAAATGCTGGGATTAAAGGCAAGTGCTACCATGCCTGGCAAGGGTAATTTTGTTTTTCCGAGGTAGGGTCTCACTCTGGCCCAAGCTGAACTGGAATTAACTATGTAGTCTCAGGGTGGCCTCAAACTCATGGTGATCCTCCTACCTCTGCCTCCCAAGTGCTGGGATTAAAGGCGTGCACCACCACACCTGGCGAGGGTAATCTTTTTAGACAAAGGGCAAACTGTTTCTGGCCTGTGTGGGGCAGGTTCTGACACATAGTGGTCTAAGTATGAATAAACAAGATGTTTTTTAAAAAAGTAGAGAGAGTGAGAGAGAGAAAGAAGAAGATATGAGAATGGGTGCACCAGGGCCTCTAGTCCTGCAAACAAACTCCAGATGCATGTGCCACCTTGTGCATCTGGCTTATGTGGGTCCTGGGGAATAGAACTTTGGTTCTTTGGCTTTGCAGGCAAACACCTTAACTGCTAAACCATCTCTCCAGCCCAATTTTTTTTTTTAATGAGAGAGAGTGCAAGACAGAGAGAGACAAGATGGATGGATGGATAGATGGAGAGAATTGGTATGTCAGGGCCTCTAGCCACTGCGATTGAACAATTATTTTTAAAAATGTCCTTAAGGAGCTGGGTATGGTGGGTCATATTTTTAATCCCAGTACTCTGGAGTCTGAGATAAAAGGATCACTGTGAGTTCCAGGCCAGCCTGGGCTACAGTTTCATGTCAGTCTGGGCAGAGTGAGACCTTGCTTCAATAAATAAATAAATAAATAAATAAATAAATAAATAAATAAATACAGACAGACAGCAGGTGTGGTGGTGCAAACCTTTAATCCCAGGACTTAGGAGGCAGAGGTAGGAGAACTGCTGTGGGTGCAAGGCCAGCCTACATAGTGAATTCCAGGTCAGCCTGAGCTAGAATGAGACCCTACCTCGAAAAACCAAAAATATAAAAATAAATAAAATAAAATGAATTAAAATGTCCTGTGGAAGATAGTTCTCCTATCACTGGGGTTAGAAAAACTTCAAATAAGCTTTCACCAGGGAGGTGCTCATGCTGATCAAGCTCTTCTATCCTGAGGTCTTTATAAATAACACTTGGGTACTGGGGGTTAAACCAGGAGTGCTATGCTTTGCAAAGCCAACATCTTGACATCTCCCACACTTTTTTGGTTTTTGGTAGGGTCTCAACCTAGGGTGACCTGAATTCACTATGTTGTCTGCTCTGAGCTGAGTCCCTGGGACATGAGAGACCCCTTATCAAAAGTTCCCTTAAAAAAATAAATAAAAATAAATGGCCAAAATATTAAAATGTCCTGGAAGATAGTTCTCCTGGGCAATCACTGGGGTTAGAATATTAAACAAACAAATAAGCCTCAAATAAGCTCATTTAACCAGGGAGGGTTCTCTAAGCTTTCATATGCTTCGTTGTTTATCACTGCTGATCAAGAAAATCATTTCTTGGCAGCTGTTCAAAGTTCCTGGGTCTTTATAATTCATAATATTGGGACTACATCTTGTAAATCCAGGAGGTGGTGCACCTATGATTCCAACACACAACAGGATTTGGGCAAAGCCCAACATCTTGGACATCTAGGGGACACGACACAACCCCAAACAGTTTTCCACTACTTATTTTATATATATATATATATATTTGGTTTTTTGAGGTAGGGTTCAATCTAGCCCAGGAACTAAGTGTCAGGTATTTTGAAGCAAACCAAACCTGGCTGCCACCACGCCCGGCTACAAATTTTATGCAAAGATTGTACCTTCAACCAAGCAGAGTTCATCAAAAACAGACGATGATCATTTAAAGATACCAAACAATTCCTTCTTAGGTTTGATCAGGCCTGCCACGTTCCAAGTGAAGGGTTTTTATTTTTCCGTAACACTGAAATCTCTAAGGACAAAAGAAATGGACACGTGTCTACTAGCTTTGCTCTGGATGAGACAATTCCGTTCCAGGAAGCTATGGGAGGGGGATGGAAAGCAGCCATTTGCACTGTAAATGTGTTACCTAAAAGAAGAACGTTCATGTTTTTTGAAAGGCATTCTGTAATCTCTATTGCTTTTTTCAGGCGTCTAAAAAGGGAAGAGACAAGAAACAGAGACATTTAGGGCAGTGCCATAAACCATGACATTTGAGGTAGTCAGAGTTGTTCTTTAGTTTTCTTTTCTTTTCTTTTTTTTTTTTTTTAATTATTTTCTGTGCTGGAGAGATTGCTCAGTGGTTAAGCGCTTGCCGGCAAAGTCAACGATCCAGTCCAGTACCCATTTAAGCCAGATGCACAAGGTGGCGCATGCCATCTTTTGTTTTGTTTGCAGGCACACTGGCACTCATATCTCTCTCATAATAAAATATTTTTAAAAATTATTTATTTGCACATGTATGTGTGTGTACTGCATCTTTGCCAACTCAGATGCTTACACCATCTTTTTGTATCTAAACCTGAGCAGTAGGCTTTGTAAGCAAAGTGCCTATAACTGCTGAGCCATTTTCCCAGCCCTGTTTCTCTTTTTATGCTAAAATCTGTTAGAAACGGAAATTTATTGAAGATATACTCAAACCAAAGTTGTGCACACGCGTTACAGACACAAATCCAAAGGACAAAAATCAATTTCTCAGGGCTGGAGACATGGCTTAATGGTTAAGATGCTTGCCTCTGAAGCCTAAGGACCCAGGTTCAATTCCCCAGTATCCATGTTAGCCGCATGCACAAGGTGGTGCAAGCACCTGGAATTACTATGAAATTAAGTGTGTCCATTCTTTCTCTCTTTATCTGAGTAAAAAAAAAAAAATATTTTTTAAAATTCAATCTCTCAAATATTTGCACACCTGGGCAATTATTCACAATAGTCAAGATATGGGCAACCTAAGAGGAACAGGCAAGTACAATGGTGTGTGTGTGTGTGTGCATGCAACGTGTGCTATGGGTGCTGGAATGTTACTCAGCAATGAAAAAGGAATGAAATACCACTGCAGCAACACAGATGAACATGAAGAACTACAGTGAGTGAAATAAGCCAAGCACAGACCATAAAGACTACATCATCTCCCATGTAATCTACAAAAGTTGAATTTCACAACAGAGCAGGCCATAACAGGTACAATACTCAGCAGGTTTGGGGCACTAGGGGCCTTGTGATCATCAGCACCTTGGACCAGAGTGTGCAAAAGGGACCCTACTGAGGCACTAACACCACCCAAACAGGTGTAACTTACTGTTTTTAAAAGGGAAGCCCAAAAACTCAAAACCAAAAAGGAGAAGACAAACTGCATGACCGAAGTTTTCTCATCTGTATCACTGCAGCTGTTTACCCCTTCAACCAACCCCTTCCTTCCTCTTGTCCCCTTCTGCACACAACAGAACTCTACATAAACATTGGATACTTGGTCTCTCAAGAGGTAGGGTTTCATGCTCAGGCTGACCTGGGTTCAATCCTACCTCTGCAGCCAGGGCCACCAACCATGGCAGAGGCAGGCAGAGGATGTATTCCAGCACCTCCTGAGTCAGCCTGGCCACCTGGTTTTATGTGGGGGAGACTCAGGCCTTCAGACAGGTTCTCTAACCTTGCTTTCATATGCTCGGTGTGTTTACGTCACTGTTCTCATGAAGAGCAAACTAAACCACTAAGGAGAAGAAAATCATTTCTCATGGCAGCTGTTCAAAGTTGGCAACACAGAAATAAAAGTAGTAATCTAGCCGGGCATGGTGGCGCACGCCTTTAATCCTAGCACTCGGGAGGCAGAGGTAGGAGGATCGCCGAGAGTTCGAGGCCACCCTGAGACTACATAGTTAATTCCAGGTCAGCCTGGACCAGAGTGAGACCCTACCTTGCAAAACCAAAAAAAAAAAAAAAAAAAAAAAAGGAAAAAAAGGTAGTAATCTAGCAGGCAAGGTGGCTCGCACCTATGATTCCAGCACACAACAGGATGAGGCAAGAGGATCGCAGTGGGTTCAAAGGCAGCCCAGGGCTACAAAGTGAGGTCTAGGTCAGCCTGGACTAGAGTGAGACCCTGAGGGGTGGGAGTAGGGGGACACGACACAACCAACCAAACAAAGAAGGTTTCTAATCACCTACTATATATATATATATATATATATATATTTGGTTTTTTGAGGTAGGGTTTCAATCTAGCCCAGGCTGACCTGGAATTCACTGTGTAGTCTCAGGGTGGCCCCGAACTCACAGCGATCCTCCTACCTCTGCCTCCCGAGTGCTGGGATTAAAGGCGTGCGCCACCACGCCCGGCTTCACCTACAAATTTTATGCAAAAGATTGTACCTTCAACCAAGCAGAGTTCATCAAAAACATTAAGACGTGTGAGCTTTGGTAAAGATACCAAACAATTCCTTCTTGGGCTGTGATCAGGCCTGCCACGTTCCAAGTGAAGGGGTTTTATTTTAAACTGTAACACTGAAATCCAAGGGAAGGGACTGCAAGGTAAGGACAAAGAAATGGGACGTGTCTACTAGCTTTGCTCCTGGATGAGACAATTCCGTTCCAGGAAGCTATGCGGACACACAAACGGACTGTGAGTGGAGGGGGATGGAAAGCAGCCTTTGCACTGTAAATGTGTTACCTAAAAGAAGAACGTTCATGTTTTGGGCTTCCAGGCATTCTGTAATCTCTATTGCTTTTTTCAGGCAACGTCTAAAAAGGGAAGAGACAAGAAACAGAGACATTAGTTCTAGGGCACAGTGCCATAAACCATGACATTTGAGGTAGTCAGAGTTGTTCTTTAGTTTTCTTTCTTTTTTTTTTTTTTTTAAATTATTTTCTGTGCTGGAGAGATTGCTCAGTGGTTAAGGCGCTTGCCGGCAAAGTCAAAGGATCCAGGTTCGATACCCAGTACCCATTTAAGCCAGATGCACAAGGTGGCGCATGCCATCTTTGAGTTTGTTTGCAGTGGTTGGAGGCACACTGGCACTCCCATTCTCTACCTGCCTCTCTCTCTCTCTCATAATAAAATATTTTTAAAAATTATTTATTTGCACATGTATGTGTGTGTACACATCTTTTGCCAACCGAACCCCAGATGCTTACACCATCTTTTTGTATCTAGGGAATTAAACCTGAGCCAGTAGGCTTTGTAAGCAAGTGCATGTAACTGCTGAGCCATTTTCCCAGCCCTGTTCTCTCTTTTTATGCTAAAATCTGTTAGAAACGGAAATAATCACTATTGACTGAGATATACTCAATTACCTAAAAGGAAATGACAGTGTGCACACACGCACGTTACAGACACAAATACACCCAAAGGGACAAAAATCAATTTCTCAGGGCTGGAGACATGGCTTAATGGTTAAGATGCTTGCCTCTGAAGCCTAAGGACCCAGGTTCAATTCCCCAGTATCCATGTTAGCCGCATGCACAAGGTGGTGCAAGCACCTGGAATTACTATGAAATGGCTAGAGGCCCTGGTGTGTCCATTCTTTCTCTCTTTATCTGCCTCTCTCAAGTAAAAAAAAAAATATTTTTAAAATTCAATCTCTCAAATATTTGCACACCTGGGTACACTGTGGCATTATTCACAATAGTCAAGATATGGAAGCAACCTAAGAGTTCCCTGGAAATGAACAGGCAAGTACAATGGTGTGTGTGTGTGTGTGTGCACATGCACGTGTGCTCATGGGTGCTGGAATGTTACTCAGCAATGAAAAGGAATGAAATTCTACCACTGCAGCAACACAGATGAACATGAAGAACTACAGTGAGTGAAATAAGCCAAGCACAGACCATAAAGACTACATCATCTCCCATGTAGAATCTACAAAAGTTGAATTCTCACACAACAGAGCAGGCTGGTGGTCGGCGGTGGGTAACAGACCGGTACAATACTCAGCTAGGTTTGGGGCACTAGGGGGCGGCGTGGGTGTGATCATCACATGCACCTTGGCTGAGGTAGAGCTCCGTGCAAAGGGCTTACCTAGCATGCGTGAGGCACTAACACCACCACAAACAGGTGTAACTTACTGTTTTTATTTTTGGTTTTTGAGGTAGGGTCTCACTCTAGCCCAGGCTGACCTGGAACTCATTCTGTAATTCTAGGCTGGCCTTGAATTCCCGGTGATCCTCCTACCTCTGCCTCCCCAAGTGTTGGCATCAAAGACATGAGCCACTGCACCTGACCGAATTTTTCATACATCTGTATCACTGTACCTTTCTCATATTCAGCCTCCATTTTACCCTTCAACCAACCCCCTTCCTTCCTCTAAATAGTCCCCCTTCTGCTTTCATTTCAACACACACACACACATACATGTAAACTAGACTCTACATGTGAGAAAACATTGGATACTTGGTCTCTCCACTCCCTCTATTGCCCTCTCTTGGTCTACCCTCTTTTTTTTTTCTTTTTGGTTTTTCGAGGTAGGGTTTCACTCTAGCTCAGGCTGACCTGGAATTCACTATGTAGTCTCAGAGTGGTCTCAAACTCAGTCATCCTCCTACCTCTGTTTCCCGAGTGCTGGGATTAAAGGCGTGTGCCACCAACCATGCCCAGCTTCTTTTTTAAAAAAAATTATTTATTTGAGGGTGAGAGGCAGGCAGAGAGCATGTGTATTCCAGCACCTCCTGCCACTGCAACTCGCATGCATGCGCCTCTTTGTGCACCTGGCTTTATGTGGGTAGTGGGGAATCAAACTCAGGCCTTCAGGCAAGCACCTTTATTTATTTATTCATTATTTTTTTATTTTTTAGAGAGAGACACAGAGAGAGACAGACAGAGAGAGAGGGAGAGGGAGACAGAGAATAGGTGCGCCAGCGGTCTCTCAGCTGCTTTGAACAAAATCCAGATGTGTGCGCCCCCTTGTGGGAAAGTGCAGCATTGCACCCTTGCGTCACTTTGCATCTGGCTAAGCGCATGGGACCTGGAGATTGGAACCGCTGGAGATTGGAACCAGCATTCTCAGGCTTAGGAGGCAGGCGCCTTAACCGCTAAGTCATCTCTCCAGCCCAGAATGCATTTCTTTGTAAGCAGGTACTGTGTTGATAAATTTCTATCAAATGTGTACAGAAATTATAGACAGCAAATGTAAAACCCAGCTGAGACATGAAACTTTAGAATAATTAAGCTGGATGTGGTGGTGCATGACTTTAATCCCAGCACTCGGGAGGCAGAAGGAGGAGGATCACTGTGAGTTCAAGATCAGCCTGGGATTACAGAGTGAATTCAAGGTCAGCCTGACCTAGAGTGAGACACTACAAAAAAAAAAAAAAAAAAAAAAAGAATTAACTGTGAAATATCTGTCAATTACTCTATATCGTTGAAGTAGACAACTGTAAACTCCATGAGCAAAACAATAGTTTAAAAATACCTGATTACATCAAACCAGCTGCTGCTTTCTAAGAGAGAAAACCATTTTATATCTGTGTCCCAAAATTCCGTGCTGTTATCTGAAAGAAGGAAAAAGAAGAGAGGTGTCACATTTGCTGCCATGCTCCCCACAGAACACCTGAGCTGCTCCACGGGGAGCTGCAGCCAGGTGGTCCTGGTCGACTTCAGGTGAAGGGCATCAAGATTTCACCTGAGAGCCGGCCCCGTAGTGACGCACACCTTTAATCCCAGCACTGGGGAGGCAGAGGTAGGAGGATCGCCGTGAGTTCAAGGCCACCCTGAGACTACATAGTTAATTCCAGGCCAGCCTGAGCTAGAGTAAGACCCTACCGTGAAACCCCACCCCCCCCAAAAAAAATTCTTTCAGGTAAAATCTTTTTTTGTTGTTGTTCTGTTTTGTTTTTCCGAGGTAGGGTCTCACTCTAGCTCAGGCTGACCTGGAATTCATTATGTAGTCTCAGGGTGGCCTTGAACTCACAGCGATCCTCCTACCTCTGTCTCCCGAGTGCTGGGATTAAAGGTGTGCACCACCACACCCGGCTTGAAAGAATTTTTTAACTGTAGGTCTCTAGAAGAATATGATAATTTAAAGAGAGACATGCAGTGCTGAAATAAGAAATGCTTCTTGGGCTGGAGAGATGGCTTAGTGTTTAAGGCATTTGCCTGCAAAGCCTAAGGACCCAGGTTTGATTCCCCAGTACCCACGTAAGTCAGATGCACAAGGTGGTGCATGCATCTGGACTTCCTTTGCAGTGTGTTATTCTATCTGCCCTGGCGTGTTATTCTCTCTATCTGCTCCCCCCAACTAAATAAGATACTAAAAAGATGAAAAGAAAACAAGAAGAAATGCCTTTAACATGCACACCAGCCATAGTTTACCCCATCATTCAACAAGCAGAGTGATGTGCTTTAGAGAAAAATAGTCAACAGTGACTGATAGTTCTAGGGGAAATGCAACTATACATACATACATATATATGTGTATATGTATATACACCCTTCTGTCTCAGCCTCATGCTGGGACTACAGGCATGTGCCACCATACCTGCCTTTGTTAGAATCTTAGATACACAAGTTCAGCTACCTTGTATATTACTGTAAGATTCCTCTTATAAAACAGAGAATCTTGAATTTTTTTCATTTATGGGGGGGGTATGTGTAATGTGTGGAAGGGAATGCCATAGTGTGTGTGAGGAAGTCAGAGGGGTTAATTCCCTTTCTACATTCTTTTTGAGGCAGGGGCATACTTCCCTGCCTTTTTATTTTTTTACCACTGTGTGTTGTGCCAGTCTAGCTGGCCCACCAAAATCTCCATTCTGGATCTACCTCCCATTGCCATGGGCATATTGGGAATCACAGGTGTGTGTACCACTTTGCATCTGGCTTTACATGGGTGCTGGGTACTTGCACTCAGACCAGCAGGCTTCTGGAATTCACCTCGTAGTCTCATGACCTCAAACTCACAGTGATTCTCCTACCTCTGCCTCCCAAGTGCTGGGATTAAAGGTGTGCATCACCACGCCTGGCTAAGAAATACGATAAATTTTAAAGTGGCAAATTAGTCAGGCACAGTGATACACATCTGTACTCCAAACTATTTAGGAGGCCAAGGTGGGAGGATTTCTTGATTCCAAAAGTTTGAGACTAACCTGGTCAATATAATGAGACTCCATCTAAAAAACAAAACTAGGGCTGGAGCAATGGCTTAGTGGTTAAGGCGCTTGCCTGCAAAGCCAGAGGAACCAGATTCAATTCCTCAGTACCCAAGTAAGCTAGATACACAAGGTTGAGAGGACCTGGCATGCCCATTCTCTATCTGCCTCTTTCTCTCTCTATAAAAAATAAATAAAAAATAAACAAATGTATAACAAAACAACAACAACAAAAAAACCAATTCAGATCACTAAATGGGATACATTTAGGAAATCTTGTGTGAATAAAACAGTACTATAGAACAATGGTCTTGGGGGCAGGGAAGATAGCTCAATTGGTTAATTGCTTGCTATACAATTTGATATGCAATTTGAAATAACAAAAAAGCCAGGCATGGTGGTACATGTTATAGTCCTAGCACTGGAGAGACAGACAGGTGAATCCCTGGGGCTCACTGACCAGCCAGTCTACCTAACCTGCTTGGTGACCTCCAGATCAGTGAGACTCTGCCTCAAAAAGGGTCAACATGCCAGGCGTGGTGGCGCACACCTTTAATCCCAGCACTTGGGAGGCAGAGGTAGGAGAATCGCCAAGAGTTCGAGGCCACCCTGAGACTACATAGTTAATTCCAGGTTAGCCTGGACCAGAGTGAGACCCTACCTTGCAAAAAAAAAAAAAAAAAAAAAAAGGTCAACATGGGCCGGATGTGGTGATGCCCGCCATTAATCCCAGCACTCGGGAGGCAGAGGTAGGAGAATCACTGTGAGTTTGAGGCTACTCAAAGACTACAATGTGAATTCCAGGTCAACCTGGGCTAGAGTGAGACTCTATCTTGAAGTGCCAAACATAAATAAATAAATAAATAAATAAATAAATAAATAAATAAATAAATAAATGGAGCTAGAGAGATGGTTTAGTGGTTAAGGTGCTTGCTTGCAAAGCCAAAGGACCCAGGTTTGACTCCCCAGGACCCATGTAAGCCAGATGCAAAAGGGGGCACATGCATCTGGAGTTGGTTTGCAGTGGATGGAGGTCCCTGGTGTGCCCATTCTCTCTCTCTCTCTCTCTCTCTCTCTCTCGGTACCTGCCTATTTCTGTATCTCTCTCTCTCAAATAAATAAATAAAAATAAAATATAAAAATAAATAAATAAAGCCGGGCGTGGTGGCACAGGCCTTTAATCCCAGCATTCGGGAGGCAAAGGTAGGAGGATTGCCATGAGTTCGAGGCCACCCTGAGATTACGTAGCGAATTCTAGGTCAGCCTGGGCTAGAGTGAGACCCTACCTTGAAAAACCAAAAATGAAAAAAACAAATAAATAAAAAATAAATAAAAGGTGAACAGTGACACTCAAGTATGCCATCTGGCCTGCAGACACATGCACACATATGTGTATGAGCACTTACATCCATACACATGCACACCTGTGCACACACAAACATGCATATACATATACACAAAAGAAATTTCAAAAAATCCACAGTCCAAATAGTAAAATCAGTGCTCTCCTAGGTCCCTAATTCTTTTTTTTTTTGTTGTTTTTTTGAGGTAGGGTCTCACTCTGGCCCAGGCTGACCTGGAATTCATTTATGTAGTCTCAGGGTATCCTTGAACTCATGGTGATCCTCCTACCTCTGCCTCCCAAGTGCTGGGATTAAAGGTGTGTGCCACCATGCCCGGCCTATAGGTCCCTAATTCTTTTTTTTTTTTTTTAATTATTGTTTTTTATTGACTTTTATACTTACATACAAAAAAACCCACCTGATATTTCCCTCCCCTCCCCCCATTCCACTTTAGAACTCCAGTCTCCATCATATCCCCTCCCTCTCTCCATTAGTCTCTCTTTTAATTTGATGACATCATCTTTTTCTTCTATTTTGAGGGTCTTGTGGAGTATTGCTAGGCACTGCAAGGTCATGGATATCGAGGCCAATTTCTGTAGGTCCCTGATTCTTGCAAAGCTGTTCTATAATATATGTCACACGTTTTAGTTAGAAGCACAGCATGGAGTATAGCTTTTAGAGGGTTAGCAATCTTGATCATCAGATTTATAAGTTAGTATAGATGATGGAAATTCAATACATGTCAACTGAGCAAATCCTTAAAATAGTTAAGAATGTGCCATGCTAAAAAAGTCAAAGTTAGAAAAGATTACCTAAAAGCATCACAAATCTGAGAGTAAAAACTCCCTCAAGAATGGTGACAATGGGCCTGGGGAGATAGCTCAGCAGTTAAAGGTGCTTGCTTGCTTGCAAAGCTTGCAGTCACAAGTTCAATTTTACAGTACCCAATTAAAGGCACATGGCACATGCATCTGAAGTTTGTTTGCAGTGGCAAGAGACCCTGGTACACCCATATCTTCTCAAAGAAATAAAAAATAGTTTTAAAAAGAATGGAAAGAATCGATAGGTAAATGAGTATGGTCAAATAAATTAAGTTTTAAGAAATTACTAATAGTCCATGAGGACAGAGAAATGGAGGGCCTGGAATGGCTGAAATCTACATTGCACATTTCTCATTAATTGCACTGTTTTCCATTGTATGAAACTGTGCATGCGTAGTAAGGGGGAAAAAACTAGGTATGACCACTCTGGAGAAAAAAAGTTCACTAAAGAAAATGAACAGCCGGGCATGGTGGCGCATGCCTTTAATACCAGCACTTGGGAGGCAGAGGTAGGAGGATCACCATGAGTTCGAGGCCACCCTGAGACTATATAGTGAATTCCAGGTCAGCCTGGGCTAAAGTGAGACCTACCTCAAAAAACCAAAAGAGAAAGAAAGAAAGAAAGAAAGAAAGAAAGAAAGAAAGAAAGAAAGAAGATAGATGATTTTGAAAGGGCTGGAGAGATGGCTCAGTGGTAAAGGCACTTGCTTGCAAAGCCTGCAGGCCTGGGTTCAATTCCCAAGCAGCAAGACAGACAGACAGACACACACACGTAAATAAATAAAATCTTAAAAAATAAAAATAAATGAGTATAAAGATCAGTTGCTCCAGGCACTGTACACTTCAAACACTTACAGAGAAATAAAATGATCAACACAGGGTGACTTGGTATGCTGGGAATGAAAGGAAAGGACAGAAGAAGATGATTAGGGGACCATTCAAGGAGGAGGGGCCATGGGTGAGAGCCCGACAGGGACTCTTGAATACTGAGCCCCTGCGGGTCTCCACAGGGAACCCAAGGAGAGGCATTGACTGTCACCTGCACCACGCAGCAAATCTTTCTCTCCCAGCTGACAGAAAGGGTGTGCTCAGTATTCTTACCGATCAGAAACAGCTGCTTAAATTTACAGTATGCAGTCTGGATTTCCTGCAAGGGGACAAAGTTGCTTGACAAGTCTTCAGTTTTAACAATTTCATAGGGTGGCCTGTGGATAGTCTTGTAAACTCTAGGGAGCAACACAAGATTAGAAGATTAGATTAGAAGAACAAACAGAATTTAAAATAGCTTATTTTCAAGCTGGGTGTGGTGGTGCACACCTTTAATCCCAGCATTCAGCAGGATTGCAATGAGTTCAAGGCCACCCTGAGACTACATAGTGAATTCCAGGTCAGCCTGAGATAGAGTGAGTTCCTACCTAGAAAAACTAAAAAATAAAATAAAATAAAAATATCTTATTTTCCCCACATCTCCCAGAACAAACAGTAGAAGCGGGTGATTGTTGGGGGAGGGTTCACAGGATTGCCCATTCTCCAATAAGTAACCTACCTATGATTACCCAGTGGGTCAAAAAAAAAAAAAAAAAAAAAAAAAAAAAAAAAACAGGGGCTGTAGAGATGGTTCAGCAGTTAAAGGCACTTGCTTGCAAAGCCTGATGGCCCAAGTTCAATTCCCTCGTACCCACATAAAGCAAGATGTTTAAAAGGGTGCATGTGTTTGGAGTTCATTTACAGGAGGCACCTTGGTCCTTGGTATGACCATATTCACTCTTTATCTCTGGGTCTGTTGGTCTCAAATAAATAAGAACACTTTAAAACAATATTTAAAAAAAAAAGTTGGGTGTGGTGGTGCTTGCCTTTAATCCCAGCACTTAGGTGACAGAGGTAGGAAGATCACCGTGAGTTCAAGGCCAGCCTGAGACTACATAGTGAATCCCAGGCTAGCCTGGGCTACAGCAAGGCCAAGATCCTACCTTGAAAAAAAAAAAAAAAAGCCCAGCATGGTGGCGCATGCCTTTAATCCCAGCACTCAGGAGTTAGAGGTAAGAGGACTGCCGTGAATTCGAGGCCACCGTGGGCTAGAGTGAGAACCTACATTGAAAAACCAAAAAAAAAAAAAATAGTAACATAGCTGGGCGTGGTGGTGCACACCTTTAATCCCAGCACTCAGGAGGCAGAGGTAGGAGGATCACTGTGAGTTCGAGGCCAGCCTGAGACCACATAGTGAATTCCAGGTCAGCTTAGGCTAGAGAGACCCTACCTCAAAAAAACAAATAAATAAATAGACATCTTATTTTTGCTGAGCACATACTGTATGCCCCGAGCTGGACTGAGCGCAGCAGCTATTGCCTCACTCCACCTCGCTCACTTAACTGCACATGGAGGTCACTGAGCAGAAGAGTCCAGCCCAGCCCAGCCCACAATTACCAAGTTTCTTTCTAAATTGATTGACAGAGCCATGATCTGGACCAAAGCAATTTAATTCCAAAATCTACTCCTTTTGTTGTTTTTGACTTATCTACTTTAGATTTTAAAATTTTAGCCAGGCGTGGTCGCACACGCCTTTAATCCCAGCATTCGGGAGGCAGAGGTTGGAGGATTGCTGTGAGTTTGAGGCCACTCTGAGACTACACAGTAAATTCCAGGCCAGCCTGGACCAGAGTAAGAACCTACCTCGAAAAACCAAAAAGAAAAAAAAAAAATTTATAGCTGGGCATGATGGCTCTCATTTAGTGGCACAGGGAAAGCTGAGGTATGAGGAATGCCATGAGTTCAAGGCCAGTCCAGGCTACAGAGTGAGTTCTAGGTCGGCCTGGAATAGATTTGAGACTCTTGCTAAATAAATAAAAGAAAAAAATGTTTGAACAATTTCTAACGTACTGAAAATCACCAATTTCCCCTCCCCAAATATTTGAGTGTGCATCTCTAAACACCACGCGGCTGCCCTCCGTGATAAGGAAAATGGTAGTCCTCTAACACAAGGCTACAAGTACTGTTCCCTGCTTCTTAAAAAAAAAAAAAAAAAAAAAAAAACTGAACCAAATAAGAACCACATGTGGGAGTCTGACCCATCCAAGAAGCTCTTCTGGATTTGCAAGGCACCGTCATCCGACTCTTTGGGCAGCGCTGACATTTTCATAAGGGCACTTCCATTGTGGCAAGACCAACACCATATCTGCAGGAGCGAAAAATAACCCAACAGGTAGCCAGTAAGATGAGTTTATTAAGTTCAGATAAGGAAGCTTACAACTTCAACACGAAATGGCTGGATATATTCAACTTTATTAAGCCAGAGAGGATTTATTCAACCAAAAAGGCCAACTTAGTCAAAAGAACAGAAAATAGGACCAGGTAATAAGATAGGTTTGTTTAACATTCACCTTTATTTTTTGTTTTTTTGAGGTAGGGTCTCACTCTAGTCCAGGCTGACCTGGAATTCACTATGTAGTCGCAGGGTGGCCTTGAACTAACGACAATCCTTCTACCTCGCCCTCCCAAGTGTTGGGATTAAAGGCGTGTGCCACCATGCCCAGCTTTCACCTTTTTATTTTATTTACTTTTTGTAGTTTTTTGAGATAGGGTTTCGCTCTAGCCCAGGCTGACCTGGAATTCACTCTGTATTCTCAGGGTGGCCTTGAACTCATGATGATCCTCCCACCTCTGCCTCCCAAGTGCTTGGATTAAAGGCGTGCACCACCACACCAGCCTAACTCCTTCAATTCTTGTGGTCACTTTGGGCGACAAATATGATTATTAGTTCCATTCACAGCAGGGAACTGATGCTCAGAGAGAACAAAGGGCTTTCCCAGTTGTCGAGAAAGTAGATGCAGTCTGACTTTAAAAGCTGTGCTTGGGCTGGAGAGATGACTTAGCGGTTAAGACACTTGCCTGTGAAGCCTAAGGACCCAGGTTTGATTCCCCAGTACCCATGCAAGCCAGGTTGCACAAGGTGGCACATGCATCTGGAGTTCATTTGCAGTGGCTAGAAGCCCTGGTGTGCCCATTCTATCTGCCCCCCTTAAATAAATAAATAAATAAAAGCCACGTTCTTCCTGGACAGCATCTGCCTGCAGAGAAAGTGCATGCCAGGTTGTGTGAGGACATAAGGATGACCAAGATATGGTTCTACCTTGAGAGCTTCCATTCTCAAATATAATAATGCAACATAGACAGAGGCAGAAAGCTTGAGTTTGAGGCCCCTAGGGCTACAAAGTGAGACCCTGTACAAAAATGGAGGTGGGGAGAGTGCACATACAAATCTTCGTGCACCAGGCTAACAGTTCACTGACTGAGCACCTGCCAAGCAGGTCCGTGGCCCTGAGTTTCTCTCCAGTACCAGGCAAAGGGTGGGGGTGGGGGCACAACAAACTCTTCTGCGTTCCTGGGCAGCTGTGTGAATTCTACCTTCTGTAACAGTTTTCTGCCACACATGCAAACCCAGTCAAGACTTTCAGAACATGTAACTATGGAAGACCTAATGAAGTAAGAACACCTTCCACAGATTTTAGCAAAATGTTGCTGGTCCTTCGCTGCCTCAAGGCCTGACAGTACAGCTAAAGTTCTCGTGCTCTTTTAGATCCTGCTGTGCAAAGCTGAAAGATGGAGACCCTCACTTTCATACAGTGTACTCTACACACACAGCCCTGTGAGCTCCCACGACCCTCGCAGTCACTGTCACCCTCGGTCTGTGTGGGGATGGAAAAGCAGCATGGAAGCACACTTGCCCCAAGAACTCAGGCAACTGAGCTGAGAACTGATGCAGCTGCCTTGTTCATGGAACTGAAGAACAATTGACATAAGAGGATTTTCAAGTAAGTCACTGTTTAAAAAAAAAAAAAAAGTAAATATAGTTGCATTTATTTATTGGTTTTTGTTTGTTTGTTTGTTTTGTTTTGCAAGGTAGGGTCTCACTCTGGTCCAGGCTGACCTGGAATTAACTATGTAGTCTCAGGGTGGCCTCGAACTCTCGGCGATCCTCCTACCTCTGCCTCTCAGTGCTGGGATTAAAGGCGTGCGCCACCATGCCCGGCTTTTTTTTTTTTTTTTTTTTGAGGTAGGATTTCACTCTAGCTCAGGCTGACCTGGAATTCACTATGTATTCTCAGTGATCTTGGTGATCCACCTACCTCTGCCTCCCAAGTGCTGGGATTAAAGGCGTGCACCACCACGTCCGGCTATTTATTCTTTTGATTCAAATATCAAGTATCATTGGCACAACCCCAAAATTGACCATCTCAGCAGTTTTTTAAATTTGTTTTTCTAGCCGGGCGTGGGGACACACACCTTTAATCCCAGCACTTGGGAGGCAGAGGTAGGAGAATTGCTATGAGTTCGAGGCCACTTTGAGAGAGAGTACCAAGTGAGCGAGACCCTACCTCAAAACAAAACAATAACAACAATTTGTATTTTATTTATGAGAGAGAGAGAAAGATAAATAGGGAGAGAGGGAGGAAGAGAATGAGTATGGGCACAGCCCCAGGACCTTGTGCTACTGCAAACAAACTAAACACAGGCGCCACTTTTTGCATCTGGCTTTAATGTGTGGTGGTTTGATTCAGGTGTCCCCCATAAACTTAGGCGTTCTGAATGCTAGGTTCCCAGCTGATGGAGATGGAATTAACGCCTCCTGGAGGCAGTGGATTGTTGGGGGTGGGCTTATGGGTGTTATAGCCAGTGACCCCTTGCCAGTGTTTGGCACACTCTCCTATTGCTGTTGTTCACCTGATGGTAGGCAGAAGGTGATGTCCACCCTCTGCTCATGCTCTCGGTTTCCCCTGCCATTATGGAGCTTCCCCTTGAGTCTGTAAGCCAAAATAAACCTTTTTTCCCCCACAAGCTGCTCTTGATCAGGTGTTTTCCAACAGCAATGCGAACCTGACTGCACCATGTGGGTACTGGGAAATCGATTCCAGGTTGTTACACTTTGTAGGCAAGTGCCTTAACCACTGAGCCATCTCTCCAACAGAGAGAGAGAGAAGAGAGACACAGAGAGAGAATGGACACACCAAAGTGTCTAGCCACTACAAACGAACTTCTGGGGCATGTGTCACTTTGTGTGTCTGGCTTTACGTGAGTACCGGGGCAATCAAATCGGAGTTGTTAGGCACTTTGCAGGCAAGTGCCTTAACTGCTGAGCCATCTCTCCAGCACCCACCCCCATCTTGGTAATTTTTGAAAGGAAAAGAAAGGCTGGGAATGTTGGCACACGCCTTTCATCCCAGCACTCGGGAGGAAGCGGTAGGAGTTTGAGGCCAGCCTGGAACCACTCAGGGTGATTTTTAGATCAGCCTGGGCTAGAGTGAGACCCTACCTCAGAAAAACAAACAAGAGTGTAAACCAGGCATGGTGGTACACACTTTTAATCCCAGCACTCAGGAGGCAGAGGTAGGAGGATCACCATGAGTTTAAGGCCACCCTGAGACTACATAGTGAATTCCAGGTCAGCCTGAGCTAGAGGGAGACCCTACCTCAGGAAGAAAAAAAAAAAAAGAGTGTAAAGAGTTCTCAGGGCTGGAGAGATGGCTTAGTGGTTAAGGCGCCTGCCTCCTAAGCCTAAGAACACCAGTTCCAATCTCCAGGTCCCACGTTTAGCCAGATGCAAAGTGACGCAAGGGCGCAATGCCGCAGTTGACCACAAGGGGGCACATGCATCTGGATTTCCTTTGCAGCAGCTGAGAGGCTGCTGGTGTGCCCATCTATCTGTCTTCCTCTCCCTCTCTCTCTCTGTCTCTCTCTGTGTCTCTCCAAAGAAATAAAAAGAGTTCTCAGAAGACACCATGGTGCTGAGAAGTACTCAGCAATGAAATCTCTCTATCACATCGTCCAAGGCTCAGGGTCTATTGCGGAAGAGGTGGCAGAAAGATGTACGAGCCAAAGGAAGGGTAGCACTCCTTACAACGTGCTCCTCCAGACACAAAATGGCCTGGATATCCATGACCTCACAGTGCCTGACACTACCTACACAAGACCATCATAATAGGAGGAAAAGATGATGATATCAAAATAAAAGACTGATTAAGAGGGGGAAGGGGTATGATGGAAAGTGGAGTTGCAAAGGGGAAGTGGGGAGAGGGAGGGAATTACCACAGGTTATTGTCTATAATTATGGAAGTTGTCAATAAAAAAATAAACTACGGCCTGGAGGGATGGCTTAGTGGTTAAGGCATTTGCCTGCAAAGCCAAATGACTCAGGTTCAATTTCCCAGGACCCACATTAGCCAGCTGTACAAGGGGTCGCACATGTCTGGAGTTTGTTTGCAGTGGCTAGAGGCCCTGGCGCACCCATTCTCTCTCTAATAAATAAATAAAAATAAAATATTTAAAAAAATAAATTTAAAAGAAAAAAAAGAGTGTAAAGAGTCCTGAGCCCAGAAAGTTTGAAGAGGCTGCTGTAAACCGGCTTGTGCACTGGTGGATATGATCCAGCAGTGTCCCAAAGACACAGTGTGCTTTTGTTTGTTTATTTATTTATATTTTTTTTACTTATTTTTATTTATTTGACAGCGACAGACAGAGAAAGAGGCAGAGAGAGACAGAGAATGGGCATGCCAGGGCCTCCAGCCACTGCAAATGAACTTCAGACACATACGCCACCTTGTGCATCTGGTTTACGTGGGTCCTGGGAAACTGAGCCTCAAACCAGGGTCCTTAGGCTTCACAGGCAAGCGCTTAATCGCTAAGCCATCTCTCCAGCCCTGTTTATTTTTTAAAGCAGGGCCTCACTCACTCTAGCTCAGGCTGGTCTACTCACAGCGATCCTGCTACCTCAGCTTTCCAAGTGCTGGGATTACAGGTGTGAGGGATCATGCCTAGCTTAAAAGACATGGTTTTGTTTGTTTGTTTTAAATATGTGAATTAGCTGCATGTATTTGGAGATCAGGAAAACTCACACAAAAGTCTGTATCAGGCTGGAAAGATGGCTTGGCGGTTAAGGCATTTGCCTGCAAAGCCAAAGAATTCCGGTTCAATTCTCCAGGACCCACGTAAGCCAGATGCACAAGGTGGCGCATGTGTCTAGAGTTCGTTTGCAGTGGCTGGAGGCCCTGGAGTGCCCATTCTCTCTCTCTCTCAAATAAACAAATATATATATATACACACACACACATACATAGTCTGTGTATCTGGTGTTCCCTGAAAACTCCCACATGGTGTGAAGAGACGCCCTTCTGGGGCAGGCAGAGCCATGCTCGTTACTTGTCCAGCCTCTGTGTAGGCCTGGACATGTGGCCAGGCTTCAACAACTTGCCTCCCACTCAGGAATGACGTTTGGTGAACCAGGCATGTGCAAGGCACAGCATTTATTTATAATTCTCATTCCTTACTAAATTCCCTGCAAGCTTGGCAAACAACTCCCAGTCAACAATTAGAAACAGGAGTGCCTTGCTTCTCTGACCAGTGAGAAGCACGCTGATTGTGGTGCTAACCCACTCTTCTCTGTGAAAACCATGATGCACCCCACAGTGCCTGTGGCAGAAAGTATGAGCATGCTCACTCCAGGAGTAGCAGTGGTGGCCAAAAAGAATCTTAAATCCTACTCCCCTTAAAGTAGAAAGCTCGGGGTCAGAAGTGTTAAACCAGGGTTGCTTTCACCAGCAGACAGACCTACAATCCTCTTAAAGCTTTTCAACATCTGTGCTGAAAACTCAGGTGCATTTCTGGTAACTGTGTCCCAGGGAGCCTCGGCGGCTCCTCCAGAGGGTCCCCATGAAACTTTTGGATTACTCCTGGACTGCAGACAAATGCTTGATATCTAAGCCAAGGGCTTTAAGTGGGATCACTTTGCTAGGATGGGCCAAAGAGCAGCTGACACCTCCTGGGGTTTCCAGATGCACTTACTGGTATGCCATGGCCCTGAAAGCGTTGTATATCCTCTTCAGGAAGTGGGGTGGGGACAACAAAGTAGGCTGGCAACCTAGAAGAGAGAGATGTTACCAGGTTTTAGTACTATGCTTCATCCATAAATATGAAAACTCACGAGGAAGCTACACAAAGCGTTACGCAAGAACCACGCTTCCTGTCAGGAGGAACTGCTAGATAGCGGGCCCTCTCAGTTGATGATAGTGCTCTAACTACAGCAGCCAGGAAGCTGAGTTCAAATCCTAGCACTACTGATTCTGCACAAGCCTAGGCAAGCTACTCTACCTTCCTGGGTCTGTCTCCTCTTCTGTAAATGAAGGGATGGGGATGGGAATGGGATCATAGCTCAGTGACAGAGGACTTACGGAGCATGCAGAAGGTCTGCAGCTTGAACCATAGCCCTGAGGTGGGGGCACTGGAAAATGTGGATTCTACAAGTGTACGAATTCCAAACTCAGGTGTTGCTTTCAGTTAAATTAATATGAGAAACAGTAATTTTGATGACTGCTGCCCAAACATTTTATTAAATACTCTGACAAGAGTAAGCATTTGAGTGTCACGCACGGTGTGGCACACACTGCTCTACTGCATCACATGAAGCGTTCATTTAATCCTCACACCAGCCCTATCTGGTCTATACTATGTTGATTTCCATTTTACAAATGAAGAAACTGGGACACAACACAGAAGTCTTCCCAAGTTATACTATTCAACAGTAAGCCACAGAGCGGGGCTGGCACCAGAACCTAGAGTGTTACTTCAGTTTTTACAGGAGAAAGCTTCATCTCCAAGAGTAAGACTGTCTAGGGCTAGGCATGGTGGCACACACCTTTAATCCCAGCACTCTGTAGGCCGAGGTAGGAGGATCATTTTGAGTTTGAGGCCAGCCTGAGACTATGTAGTGAATTCCAGGTCAGCCTGGGCTAGAGCGAGATCCTACCTCAAAAACTAATTGAGAGGGGGAGGGGATATGATGGAGGGTGGATTTGTGAGGAACAGGGGAGAATTATCATGGTTTATTGTCTATAATTATGGAAGCTGTCAATAAAAATGTTAAAAAAATAGAGTAAAAGGATAAAATAATTTTTTTTTTTTTTTATAACAGAAGGGAGTCAAAAAAGGGCTAGGGGATGGAGAGATGGCTCTCCATCTCCATCAGAGAAAGGCACTTGATTGCAAAGCCTGCTGGCACAGGTTCAATTTCTCATTACCTACACAGAGTACCAGAGGGCTTTGAGGAAAGCACCTGGACTTTAATAAGCAAGGCCCTTGGGTGCCAGCCATGCGCTCCTCCTTCCTCACACTGTAAGGCTGTGGTGCGGCCCCTTTCTCAGTGTTCCCAGCTAGTGACGTAGAGTATTTTACGGTGTTAGCGCACCAGCTAACTGTCTGGGGTAAACACACTTTCGCACTGTTAGGACGTCAGAACCATGGGTATGAGTGAATGTCGCTTTTGTCCTGCAGCAGTGATGACGAGCACCACAGCCAGGGAGGGGCGAGGACACTCTCCCTGCCTGTCACTGTCTGGTGGATACCAGAAGTCTCTGTTGAGACTGTAAGAAAAAGCATCAATAGAATGAGGTTAGGATATAAAGTAAACAAGCTGGATGGTGTCGCAAACCACTTGAGAGGCAGAAGTAGGAGGATCGTTGTGAGTTTGAGGCCAGTCTGAGACTACATAGTGAATTCCAGGCCAGCCTGGGCTTGAGCGAGACCCTTGGAAAACTAAATAAATAAAAGTAAAAAGAGGACTGGAGAGATGGCTTAGCGGTTAAGGCACCTGCCTGCCAAGCCTAAGAACACGGGTTCCAATCTCCAGGTCCCACGTTTATTTAGCCAGATGCAAAGTAACGCAAGGGCGCAATGCCACACTTGCCCACAAGGGGGCGCATGCATCTGGAGTACATTTGCAGTGGCTGAGAGGCGCCCATTCTCTGTCTGTCTTCCTCTCCCTCTCTTTCTGTCTCTCTCTCCAAAAAATAAAATAAAAAGAATATAAACAGCCCTTCTGGGCACAGGACAACTTCAGCTGGATGATCCAGTCTGGCACAACTGCAGCTGGGGAGGGACACCTCAGCATCAACCTGCAGGTCCCTATGAGCTACACATTCCTCACAGGACCACACACCTTCTTGTTCCTCTATGAGGAGGTGGGGTTGGAAAGAGAATTAAAGAAGAGAAGGAATATAATGTAGCCCTTGAATTGTCAGCTCTGTCAACCGTGGGGAAGGTGATGCAAAGTTTCTCAGACTGACTGATGTCTTCTCCTCTAATGGGGATTTTATTCATTTTATTCACTTTCCCCTATTTTTTTTTTCAAGGCAGGGTTTCACTCTAGCCCAGGCTGACCAGGAATTCACTATGTATTGTCAGGGTGGCCTTGAACTCACAGCTATCCTCCTACTCTGCCTCCCAAGTGCTGGGATTAAAGGCGTGCACCACCACGCCCGGCTTGACTTTCCCCTATTTATTTAGCTCTTCTCAGAAGCTAGGCATTGTGCCTGGTATGGGGAATACAATGAAAAGCAAAACAGCAAACACTCTTCATTTCATAAAGATGTAGTTTGCAGAATTAAACTTGAACCAAATGACAACCCAAATAAAAACAAGCTCAGGCCAGGCATGGTCACAAGAGCCTTTAATCCCAGTACTTAATCGGGAGACAGAGGTAGGAGTATTTATCGTGACTCAAGGCCAGCCTGGGACTATAGAGTGAGATGCTACCTTGAAACACACAAACAAAAAAATAAGCTCAGAATAACAGGAAGTGTTTCAAGGATACAAGGCAATGAAAGTTCTCAGGAGGGGCTAGAGAGATGGCTTATTGGTTAAGGTGCTTGCCTGCAAAGCTTAAAGATCCAAGTTTAAGTCCCCAGTACCCATGTAAGCCAGGTGCACAAGGTGGAACATGCATCTGGAGCTCATTAGCAATGGCTAGAAGCCCTGGCATGCCCATTCTCTTCTCTCTCTCTCTCTCTCTCTCTCTCTCAAATTAAAAGAAAAAATTTTTTTAGAAAAGTTCTCAGTATACCCAGATGTTGGCAGACTCCCTGAAAAGTGGCCCTGAACTGAGCTCTCATTCATGAGGTACCTAGCACAAAGGGTATTTCTAGACAGGAGAAATCGAAATAGGCCTATGACAGGGTGGTCAGGGTAGGTAGAGGGGTACAACTGGGAGAGTCACAGTGGCCCTGCAGTGTTGGAAAGGGCTCTCCTCTATCCCACGAGCACCGGGAAGCCAGGCAGCAGCAATGGTCTGATGAGATGTACAAAGAGAGGCTCACGAAGCCTGCTGCACAGAGAACGGGCGTTGGGGATGAAAAACCACGTAGCCAGTAGTCCAGAGGAGACACAAAGTCTTCCTGTATCATGCCCAAAGCTGGGCAGTCCCATGGTATGTGTCTGCACTGAACACACACAGTATCAAGATCTGGCAAAACTCCATTCTCCCCATTTATCATCAAATACAAGCTTTCCCTCTCACCTCTTAGCCAGGTGTTAATGCTATTTTCCTTTTTTCTTTTCTTCCTTCTTTCCCTCCTTCATTCCTTCCTGCCTTCCATTTTTTTGAGACAGGGTCTCATGTAACCCAGGATGGCTTGAACTCTTGGTATGTAGCCAAGAATGACCTTGAACCCCTGATTGTTGCATTTTCCAAGTGCTGGAATTATAGACACGTGCTACCACACCCAGCTAACCAGGCATTTTTCTGATAAGAGGGCATTTATCAAAACACCACAAATAGGCCAGGTGTGGTGGCACATGACTTTAATCCCAGCACTTGGGAGGCAGAAGTAGGAGGAGTCTGAGGCCAGCCTGGGACAACAGAGTACCAGGTCAGCCTGGGCTAAAGTGAGACCTTTGGGCTGGAGAGATGGTATTTGCCTGCTAAGCCAAAGGACCCAGGCTTAATTCCCCCAGGACCCACATAAGCCAGATGCACAAGGTGGCACATGTGTCTAGAATTTGTTTGCAGTGGTTAGAGGCCCTGGCATGCCCATTCTTTCCCAACCCCCTTTTTTTGTTGTTGTTTTTTCAAGGAAGGGTCTCACTCTAGCTCAGGCTGACCTGGAACTCACTCTGTCTTCTCAGGCTGGCCTCGAACTCTGGGCGATCCTCCTACCTCTGCCTCCCGAGTGCTGGGACTAAAGGCGTGTGCCAGCACACCTGGCTCCATTCTCTCTTAAATAAAAATAAAATTAAGCGGGGCGTGGTGGCGCATGCCTTTAATCCCAGCACTCGGGAGGCAGAGGTAGGAGGATCGCCGAGAGTTCGAGGCCACCCTGAGACTACATAGTTAATTCCAGGTCAGCCTGGACCACAGTGAGACCCTACCTCGAAAAACCAAAAAAAAAATAAAAATTAAAAAAAAATGGTTTGAGGCCACCCTGAGGCTACATAGTGAATTCCAAGTCAGCCTGAGATACAGTGAGACCCTACCTCAACAAACTAAAGGAAGGAAGGGAGGGAGGGAGGGAAGGAAGGAAAATTTGCCAGGTGTGGTGGCACATGCCTTTAATCTCAGAGGTAGGAGGATCGTCATGAGTTCAAGGCCACACTGAGACTACATAGTGAATTCTAGGTCAGCCTGGGCTTGAGTGAAACCCTACCTCAATAAAAAAAAAAAAGGACTGGGTATGGTGGTGCACATCTTTCATCCCAATACTTGGGAGGCAGAGGTAGGAGGATCACCATGAGTTCAAGGCCACCCTGAGACTACATAGTGAATTCCAGGTCAGCCTGGACTAGAGAGAGACCCTACTTTGGAAAAAAAAAAAGAAAAGAAAAGAAAAAAAAATGAGACCCTGCCTAAATAAATAAATACAAAAACAACCAAATACCACAAAGTAGTATATTTGGCTGGATTTTCATGGTGACACATGCCCATCCTCTCTAAAACAAGACAGTAAAACCAAAAAGCTAATGCTGGCACTGGAGGCACCCTATGTTACCACTGATTTCACAGTGCACCTCTCAGCAGCATGGGTTACCTCTTCCTAAGCAAGGCTAGCCCTCCCCTTTCACACTTTTCAGTGGGGAGGGAGGAGCAAGGTGCAGGGTATGGCTGATGGGGAAGAAGTTCTGCTGGGGTGAAGACCCTGCAGGCCCTTCCCACTGTCATGCTGGGGCAGGGAGGGTCCACATGTTAATTAATGTCTTAAATTGATCAACATCAAAACTGATATGCTGATGTAGTGTAAACACTACAAAATTACAGCATGCCACGAAACTGTCACAGAGCTAGGAAGTTATGTTCCCAAATGATAAAATTAAAGTTTCTAAAAGCAGATTATGTAGAGTCATCCTTTAAAAATGTAGGCCAGATCACTTCTGCCTCAGCTCCAATTCCCCTCATTATTCTCAGAATAAAAAAGCATAAATTCAGCTGCGCATGGAGGCGTACGCCCTTAAACGCATCACTCAGGAGGCAGAAGCAGGAGGATCACTGTGAGTTAGGGCCACCCTGCGACTACTTAGTGAATTCCAGGTCAGCCTGGACTAGAGTGAGACCCTACCTCGAAAAACCAACAAACAAGAAAACCATAAATTCTTTTGGAAGCATCCAACTTTCTTTGTTCCCCTCCTACTAACTTGTTCCTCCAAGTTCCTGGGGGCCTGGCTGCCTTGTTCCTCAGCCTAGCACTCTCCACTGGCAGCTCACTTCTTCCTCTGTCCTCCCCTCCTTCAAGACTTTCCTCAGAGGCCACTTCCTGACTGTAAACCCTTTGCTGCCTGATCTTGTTTCTGCACAGCATTCTTCAAGTGCTGGAAATCGAACTCCCGGCTTCATCTATGCTAAGCAAGAGTTCCTTCCAGGGCTATACCTGGAGTTTATCGACTCATATACTACACTTTACTCACCCAGCTCCTTCCTCTAGAAGAAACACTCCAGGAAGGCAGGGGTTTCCAGATGCTATGCTGGGGTTGGACAGATGGCTTAGCAGTTAAGGCGCTTGCCTGAGAAGCCTAAGGACCCAGGTTTGACTCCCCAGATCCCACATAAGCCAGATGTACAAGGTGATACATGTGCAAAGTGGCACTTGCGCCTGGAGTTTGATTGCAGTGGCTAGAGGCCCTGGCGTGCCAATCATTCTCTCTTATTTAAAAAAAAGGGGGTGCATTCTATCATTACCTGTGAAAAAAAAAAAAAAAAAAAAACCACAACTCAGGTTATATGCTGATTAACTCCAGTAGGTAGCAAACCTCCTTGCACAAAAAATGACACCTGAGCATTTTTGGTGAATGAATAAATGAAGCGCTTAATAAAAAGAAAAGAAGACATACAATATGAATTGAGAAATGCCTCTAAGTTTTACACTTGGGTTGTAGAAAAATAATGACAATAACAACAAAAACACAGTCACTTTTGAGTATGATAGGAGATATTCCAAGAGGTTCTTTTAAAAATATTGTCTATTTGTGTTTAAAGAGAGACAGAGGAGACTGAGTGATAATGGGCATACAAGGCTTCCAGCTGCTGCAAACAAACTCAGATGCATGCTCCACTGAGCATCTGGTTTTAAGTGAGTACTGGGGAACTGAACCTGGGTCATTAGGCTTTGCAGGCAAGTGACTTAACTGCTGAGCTATCTCTCCAGCCCATAAGAGGTTACTTTAAAAGCTAATGTTGAGGGGCTGGAGAGACAGTACTAAAGGTCATGCTTGCATGCATAAAGCCCTGGCTGCTATCTTAAACATCTCAAAAATGCATAAAGGCTAGAGAAATGGGTTAGTGGTGAAGATGCTTGCCTGCCAAGCCTAAGGACCCAGGTTAGGCTCCCAGGACCCATGTAAGCCACATGTACAAGGTGGCACATGCATCTGAGTTTGTTTGCAGCGGCTAGGGCCTGGCGTGCCCATTCTGTCTCCCCCTCCCCCTCTCTGTGCTTTTTAACATTTTTTAATTTTTTTGGTTTTTCAAGGTAGGGTCTCACTCTAGTCCAGGCTGACCTGGAATTCACTATGTAGTCTCAGGGAAGCCTCGAACTCAGGGTGATCCTCCTACCCTGCCTTGAAGTGCTGGGATTAAAGGTGTGCACCACCACGCCTGACTTGTGTGCCTTTTTCTCTTTCTAAAATAAACAAATAAAAGTAAAAGCTAGTGTTGATGTGAAGAAAGGAAGTACACAGTGTTGATGGAAATGTCAAATGGTACAATCTCTATGAAAGTTAGTCTGGTAATTTCTCCAAGTCACAGAGTTAACCTTATTCTGTGACAGTTCACTAAGATTATAAACAAAGATAAACACATGTAACCAGGCTGGAGAGATGGCTTAGCAGTGAAGGCACTTGCCTGCAAAGCCTAAGGACCCATGTTCAACTCCCCAGGTCCCACATAAGCCAGAAGCACAATGTGACACAAGTGCAAGGTTGTGCATTTCACAAGGTGGCACATGCAGTCAGCCTGGGCTTGAGTGAAACCCTACAATAAAAAAAAAAAAAGGACTGGGTATGGTGGTGCACATCTTTCATCCCAATACTTGGGAGGCAGAGGTAGGAGGATCACCATGAGTTCAAGGCCACCCTGAGACTACATAGTGAATTCCAGGTCAGCCTGGACTAGAGAGAGACCCTACTTTGGAAAAAAAAAAAGAAAAGAAAAGAAAAAAAAATGAGACCCTGCCTAAATAAATAAATACAAAAACAACCAAATACCACAAAGTAGTATATTTGGCTGGATTTTCATGGTGACACATGCCCATCCTCTCTAAAACAAGACAGTAAAACCAAAAAGCTAATGCTGGCACTGGAGGCACCCTATGTTACCACTGATTTCACAGTGCACCTCTCAGCAGCATGGGTTACCTCTTCCTAAGCAAGGCTAGCCCTCCCCTTTCACACTTTTCAGTGGGGAGGGAGGAGCAAGGTGCAGGGTATGGCTGATGGGGAAGAAGTTCTGCTGGGGTGAAGACCCTGCAGGCCCTTCCCACTGTCATGCTGGGGCAGGGAGGGTCCACATGTTAATTAATGTCTTAAATTGATCAACATCAAAACTGATATGCTGATGTAGTGTAAACACTACAAAATTACAGCACGCCACGAAACTGTCACAGAGCTAGGAAGTTATGTTCCCAAATGATAAAATTAAAGTTTCTAAAAGCAGATTATGTAGAGTCATCCTTTAAAAATGTAGGCCAGATCACTTCTGCCTCAGTTCCATTCCCCTCATTATTCTCAGAATAAAAAGCATAAATTCAGCTGCGCATGGAGGCGCACGCCCCTTAAACGCATCACTCAGGAGGCAGAGGCAGGAGGATCACTGTGAGTTAGGGCCACCCCTGAGACTACTTAGTGAATTCCAGGTCAGCCTGGACTAGAGTGAGACCCTACGAAAAAAAACAAACAAACAAAAAACCATAAATTCTTTTGGAAGCATCCAACTTTCTTTGTTCCCCTCCTACTAACTTGTTCCTCCAAGTTCCTGGGGGCCTGGCTGCCTTGTTCCTCAGCCTAGCACTCTCCACTGGCAGCTCACTTCTTCCTCTGTCCTCCCCTCCTTCAAGACTTTCCTCAGAGGCCACTTCCTGACTGTAAACCCTTTGCTGCCTGATCTTGTTTCTGCACAGCATTCTTCAAGTGCTGGAAATCGAACTCCCGGCTTCATCTATGCTAAGCAAGAGTTCCTTCCAGGGCTATACCTGGAGTTTATCGACTCATATACTACACTTTACTCACCCAGCTCCTTCCTCTAGAAGAAACACTCCAGGAAGGCAGGGGTTTCCAGATGCTATGCTGGGGTTGGAGAGATGGCTTAGCAGTTAAGGCGCTTGCCTGAGAAGCCTAAGGACCCAGGTTTGACTCCCCAGATCCCACATAAGCCAGCTGTACAAGGTGATACATGTGCAAAGTGGCACTTGCGCCTGGAGTTTGATTGCAGTGGCTAGAGGCCCTGGCGTGCCAATCATTCTCTCTTATTTAAAAAAAAAAGGGGGTGCATTCTATCATTACCTGTGAAACTCAAAAAAAAAAAAAACCACAACTCAGGTTATATGCTGATTAACTCCAGTAGGTAGCAAACCTCCTTGCACAAAAAATGACACCTGAGCATTTTTGGTGAATGAATAAATGAAGCGCTTAATAAAAAGAAAAGAAGACATACAATATGAATTGAGAAATGCCTCTAAGTTTTACACTTGGGTTGTAGAAAAATAATGACAATAACAACAAAAACACAGTCACTTTTGAGTATGATAGGAGATATTCCAAGAGGTTCTTTTAAAAAATATTGTCTATTTGTAAGCGAAAGAGAGACAGAGGAGACTGAGTGATAATGGGCATACAAGGCTTCCAGCTGCTGCAAACAAACTCCAGATGCATGCTCCACTGAGCATCTGGTTTTAAGTGAGTACTGGGGAACTGAACCTGGGTCATTAGGCTTTGCAGGCAAGTGACTTAACTGCTGAGCTATCTCTCCAGCCCATAAGAGGTTACTTTAAAAGCTAATGTTGAGGGGCTGGAGAGACAGTACTAAAGGTCATGCTTGCATGCATAAAGCCCTGGCTGCTATCTTAAACATCTCAAAAAAATGCATAAAGGCTAGAGAAATGGGTTAGTGGTGAAGATGCTTGCCTGCCAAGCCTAAGGACCCAGGTTAGACTCCCCAGGACCCATGTAAGCCACATGTACAAGGTGGCACATGCATCTGAGTTTGTTTGCAGCGGCTAGGGCCTGGCGTGCCCATTCTGTCTCCCCCCTCCCCCCCTCTCTGTGCTTTTTAACATTTTTTAATTTTTTTGGTTTTTCAAGGTAGGGTCTCACTCTAGTCCAGGCTGACCTGGAATTCACTATGTAGTCTCAGGGAAGCCTCGAACTCAGGGTGATCCTCCTACCCTGCCTTGAAGTGCTGGGATTAAAGGTGTGCACCACCACGCCTGACTTGTGTGCCTTTTTCTCTTTCTAAAATAAACAAATAAAAGTAAAAGCTAGTGTTGATGTGAAGAAAGGAAGTACACAGTGTTGATGGAAATGTCAAATGGTACAATCTCTATGAAAGTTAGTCTGGTAATTTCTCCAAGTCACAGAGTTAACCTTATTCTGTGACAGTTCACCCCAAGATTATAAACAAAGATAAACACATGTAACCAGGCTGGAGAGATGGCTTAGCAGTGAAGGCACTTGCCTGCAAAGCCTAAGGACCCATGTTCAACTCCCCAGGTCCCACATAAGCCAGAAGCACAATGTGACACAAGTGCAAGGTTGTGCATTTCCACAAGGTGGCACATGCATCTGGAGTTCGATTACAGTGACTGGAGGCCCTGGCACACCAATTCTTTCCCTCTCATGTTTAGAAAAAAACATGTAACCATACAAAAACACATATTCTAATATTCAGGACAGCCTTATACACAAGAATCCCAAAATAAAAACAACTGAATGCCCGTCAACAGTGAATAGATAAATAAAACAGGGTATCCATACAATGGAATATTACATGGCAATAAAAAGAATGAGCCACAGCCAGGCGTGGTGGCACACACCTTTAATCCCAGCATTTGGGATGCAGAGGTAGGAGGATTACTGAGAGTTTGAGGCCACCCTGAGACTACATAGTTAATTCCAGATCAGCCTGGACCAGAGTGAAACCCTACCTTGCAAAAAAAAAAAAAAAAAAAAAAAAAGAGCCAGGTGTAAGTTCCAGACCAGTCTTGACACCATAGCAAGACAGTCTGAAAAGAAGGAAGTCATAAAAGACTACATATTATATGAGTCCATTTATATGAGATCCAGAATAGGCAAAGCTACAAAGAGTATCAGTGGTTGTTTAAGGAAAACCCTTGTAGGAAGTGTAGGTTTGGAGCTTCTTTGGGGGAGGATGAACATGTTCTAAAACTGACTATGATTACAGTGGCAATAGCAATGTTAATATAGAGAAACACTGTGGGAGGCTGGAGAGATTGCTGAGTAAGGCCCTTGCCTGCAAAGCCTATCTACCCAGGGTTCGATTCCCAGAACCCACGTGAAGCCAGATGCACAAAGTAGGGCATGCATCTAGAGTTCATTTGCAGGGGTGGAGGCCCAGGTGTGCCCATTTATATGCTCTTCTCTCTCTCTCCTCTCTGTCTGTGATTGCCAATAAATAAATTAAAAAACAAAACAAAAACATACTGTGGTAGGGTGTGGTGGTTCACCAGTACTTGAGGAGCTCACATAGGAGTATCTGAGTTTGAGACAGCCTAAGGTTAAGGTCCTTAAAAAACAAAACAACAAACACCACATGCACTTCAAGTGGGTAAACGCTATGGTACATATGTAGACCAGCACAGAAAGCTTACCTGTCACAGAGTGTGTAACCTTCATTGACACTCACTGCCTTATACTTCAGGTTGCCTTTGGTCCGCTCCAGTTCCCAACACCAGTCCTTAAGGGTGTCAAACATTACTGTATGGTTCCTGGGATCAGAGGCTAGTAAAACAAGATGAACACAGCAATGGCATCTTTTCACAACACTGGTCTCTGAAGGCCCTTTCTATCCAAGGAGAATGAACTGCTCCACTGCTCCATTTGCTGTCATTCATCTAAAATGACAACTGACACTGTCTTTCAGTAGTTTAGGAAAGGAGTTGTTCTAGTTCCATTCCCTCAAGATCAATTTATAGCTCCACATTCAGTCATCTGACCATGAGATAATTTATGTAAAACCAAAAGATTGTGTGAAAGGACTGAAAGATGGCCTTGTCACAAAAGCTAAGTAATAAATTATTTTTAGCCCTACCATATGTGCATATGACAGCAAGCTGATTTAAATAGCATGCCCAGATTCTGGAATGTAAATCCTTCTCTGGTTTGACTCTGCCCCACTGGGGGAGGACTGTATGTGCTGGCACTCAGTTTCTGAGGCAGCAACACATCAGGCAGCCACAGCGAGGGGAGAGGCCAGTACAAGGACTTTAAAAACCAAGCCTTCTGGGAAAAAGGAAGTGTTTGCTGAAGCTACCAGCCTGATACTCTTAAATAAAACAAGAGCACAGTAAAATAATAAGAATGATGAAAACAGTCAATGTTTTCCAGAGGCCATAGATTGTTACTAGAAAATTTTCAATGTCAGGGACAGGATACCTTCCAATGAGGTGTTGGCCAGGGAGGTAGGTCCCTGTTGTTTCCAAAACATTACAGGCCATTGCCAAAGCCTTTGGTTTCCCACCAGAAACAACAGGTAAGACCCTATTGCTGAAGATTCCACATGCTTGGCTGGCAAGGTCTCTGAGAAATCAAGCTGGGACTGAGCTGAAAACTTTCTCCCTGTAGACCAGCCAACTGAAATCTGGAAATCCTCAAAAAATCAATAATAATAATAATAAAATTAAAATAAAAAAAATAAAATGCTATGACATAGGCATTTAGGACCTTTCAGCTGAAACACATATAAACATACTTGCCAATTACTGTGCTACGGAATAAAGCTATTCAGATTACAAAGCACTCACCTTAACAAAACTACAGAATGAAAAGGCTAACTGGCCAGTTAGCATCTATAATCTATAACCTTCACTTCATCCCCCCACCACCCGGCCAAAAAAAAAAAAAAATGGAGGTTAGAAGGAATTAAAATAAAGATGCTATGAAATCTGGGCCTCTGGCACCAAAAAGCCACCAGAAGGAAATGAAACTGCAGGGGTCCAAAAAAGGTAAGGTTTTGGCACACTGACCAATACAAGTTGGCAAGCCCAGAAATCACCCTAGTTAGAACCAGACCAAAGCTGGGCATCTATAAAAGATGAATTCCTCAAAATGGAGCATGACTTCTCAAGCGTGAACCCAACAGATGTTTATATAAATGAGTCAACAAAGGAGTGACATGAGTGTGTCTCATACTGACAAAAGCTATAAGCCAGCACCCAGGCAAGAATCAGGATAAAAAAGAGGCAGAATTCCTAAAGAGAGTACACTTTTTCATGAATGAACCTAATAAATGTTTGTGTAAGTTGTGGGAATCAACAAGCCATGCTTATTATCTCTCACTGTCACAAGCTACAAGACAAAGGTTTGTCATTTACAAAGATGAACTGACTGAATTAAGGGACAAATTTGTTTACCTAAAAATATCAGTGTAAAGAGTAATTCTCTAAACACAATCCACCCTGAATAACAAGCATTTTTCTTCTCAACTGACTTTCATTTTGTGGCTGCATCTTGTGTACATACATTTAACTTTTTGTTTTTTGAGGCAGGGTCTCACTCTAGCCCAAGCTGACCTGGAATTCACTATGCATTCTCAGGCTGGCCTCAAACTCGCAGTGATTCTCCTACCTCTTCCTTCTGAGTGCTGGGATTAAAGGTGTGCGGCACCAAGTCCAGCACATTTAAGTTTTAAACAGTCATAAGACTTCAAGAGAGGCATCAATGCTGCTGTTTTTAAAATGAGAAAACACAAACACAAGAGACATTTTGAACCCAAATAGACATGACATTATGTCAAGATCTCGTAAATACATAGCAGCTGGGCGTGGCGGCCTGTACTTGTAATCTCAGCACTTGGGAGGCAGAGGCAGGAAGAATGCCCATGAATTCTAGGTTGGGCAGGGGTACAGTGTATGACCCTGTCTCAAATATATATAGATATATGCAAAGGCATAAATGATATTAAAAGTTGTAAGAAGCCAGGCGTGGTAGCACACGCCTTGAATCCCAGGCAGAAATAAGAGGATTGCCGTGAGTTCAAGGCCACCTTGAGACTACATAGTGAATTCCAGGTCAGCTTGGGTTAGACTGAGACCCTACCTTGAAAACCAAAAAAAAAAAAAAAGGCTGTAAGGGAGTGCTGGAGAGATGGCTTAGTGGTAAAGGCACTTGCCTGCAAAGCCTAACAACCTGGGTTCAATTCTCCAGTGCCCACATAAAGCCAATGTATAAAGTGGCACAAGCATTTGAAGTTCATTTGCAGTGGTTGGAACTGGCATGCCCATTCTGACTGTCTTCTCTCTCTGCTTGCAAATAAATAATTTTTTTTCTTGTTTTTTTTAAATATTTTATTATTTATTTATTTATTTGAGAGAGAGAGAGAGAGATACAGAAATAGGCAGAGAGAGAGAGGGAGAGAGAGAGAGAGAAAGAGAGAGAATGGGTGTGCCAGGGCCTCCAGCCACTGCAAACGAACTCCAGATGCATGCGCCCCCTTGTGCATCTGGCTTACGTGGGTCCTGGAGAATCAAGCCTCAAACCGGGGTCCTTAGGTTTCATAGGCAAGCGTTTAACCACTAAGCCATCTCTCCAGACCCCTTTTTCTTGTTTTTTTAAGGTAGCATCTCACTCTAGCCCAGGGTGACCTGGAATTCACTATGTAGTCTCAGGGTGGCCTTGAACTCATGGCGATCCTCCTACCTCTGCCTACAGAGTGCTGGGATTAAAGGTGTGCGCCACTATACTGAGCTTGTAGCCATCCTCCTGCCTCTACCTCTCAAGTGCTAGGATTACAGGTATGTGTGCTGCCACACCCAGCAAGGTTTCTCTGATCAAACCAGTTTCCCAAAGTTCTGTTATGTACAAATTTCCCTTTTTCTCCCAAGTATTTACTATACAGCATACTCTGGTTGTTTGAAAGCATTCTGTAATACAAGACATTCTCCAGAATCTGAAGAAATAAAACCAAGTTTATTTAGGTAGAAAAAAGAAGCTAGACCTCAAAAAAAAGCAAAAAAACAAAAAACAAAAAAACTACAGCCGGGAGTAGCAATGCACACCTTTGATCCCAGCAGAGGCAGGAGGACTGCCATGAGTTTAAGGCCACCCTGACACTACAGTGAATTCCAGGTCAGCCCAGGCTAGAGTTAGACCCTACCTTGGAACAATAAAATTTTTTAAAAGACAAAGCTGGGAGTGGTGGCACATGCTTTTAATCCCAGCAGAGGTAGGAAGATTAACGTGAGTTTGAGGCCACCCTGAGACTTCATAGTGAATTCCAGCTCAGCCTGGGCTACAGTGAGACCCTACCTCGAAAAACCACAAAACGAAAAAGAAGAAGAGGAGGAGAAGGAGAAGAAAGGAAGGAAGAGTAAAGAAACTAGAGACAAATAGGTTTATTTTAAATTTTGTCTCAATTTTTTTAGTCTCACATTCCCAGTATAATATATTGATTTTTATCTTTCATAAACCATTTCAAAAAGCAAACAGAGCTGTGAGATGGCTCAACAGATAAGATTGCTTGGTACACAGGCAGGAGAGCCTGATTCAGCCTGAGTTCGAGTACCACGCACCATGTAAACAGCTGGGCCACACACATCCATAACCACGGCACTGTGGAGCAGAGCCTGGAGAATTACTGGGATCTGGTGATTGGCCAGTCTGATGGAAAAAGAGGCAGCTGCAGGAAACTCACAGATGAGCCACACTGGAAGATATGTTCTCCTAGGGCCTTCACGTTCATGCACACACCACACTCACACCATTACACACATACTCATGCATCATGCAAAAAAAAAAAAAAACAAGCAAACAAACCTAAAGGGTAAATTAAACAATGATTACAGGGAAAAAAGGAAGAAAGAGAAATCTGAAGGAATCACCTATGTAAGAGTTAACTGAATGCTACAAGAGAGAAGTGGGGGCAAAAAGGATGGTGTTAAGCCGGGCGTGGTGGTGCACGCCTTTAATCCCAGCACTCGGGAGGCAGAGGTAGGAGGATCACTGTGAGTTCAAGGCCACCCTGAGACTACATAGTGAATTCCAGGACAGCCTGGACCAGAGTGAGAACCTATCTCATAAAACCAAAAAAAAAAAAAAAAAAAAAAGGATGGTGTTATGGTTTCAATGCGAGATGGAACCCACAGGTTCTTATGTTGACTACACAGGTGCCAGTGGGTGGTATTTGGACAGGAGGAGGAAACTCTGGGGTCCGAGGCCTTGCTGGAGCAACTATTTCACTGAGGGTGTGCTTTTGAGGGTCACACCAGCTCCCTGCTCCCATTCTCTCTCTCTTTCTCAGTCTGCTTCCTATCCACAATAAGTGGAAGAACTTCTCTACTTCCTCCCACCATGATGTTCTTCTGTGAAACACACCGGGCCAAGCAACCATGAACCCGCTGACGCCATGAGCCAAAATAAATCCTTCCTCCCTTGTTTCTGTCATTTGGTCACAGTGATGCGAAACTAACAGAGATGAGTACGTCCCCCAGGCACAAGCAGGTGAGGTTCAAAGGGATCTTTCAAGACTGATGGTACACACCTGTAATCCCAGCACTCATTAGGCTAAAGCAGGAAAATCATGAATTTGAGGCCAACCTGGGCTACAGGAAGAGACTTTGTCACAAAATAACAAAATCAGGAGTTGGGGAGATGGCCCAGCGGATAAAGCATTTCTTGCACAAGCCTGAGACTGGAGTTCAGATCCCCAGCACCCATGTAAATGCCCAGTGACATGGTGCCCTCTGTAATGCCAGAAGTGGAGACATGGGATCCCCAAGGCAAGCTGGCTGGACTTACCAAAAAAAAACAAGGTCTGGGTTCAAGTGAGAGATCCGCCTCAGTAAATAAAGTGAAGAGCAATCTAGGAAGACCTCCAACATCAACCTCTGACCTCCATATGCAACATGAACACACATGCACACACACATATGAACACATGTGCAAAAAAAAAAAGGGAACAGAAAGGATCCTGCCTATCCTCAAATTAAAACTCAGGAGACACGTACCTGTGTGGTTCTGTGTAGCAGATGCATAGGAAAACAGAAACAACCTTTTAAGCAGTTTAGGAGCCTGGGTGTGATGGATTATGCCACTGACAATCTAGAAAAGAAGAGACCCATGGAGGTAGTTATGCTGTGACACATCAGCACTAACAAAGTCAGGAGCTTAGCTGTCTACGCTCTCCACTGTGTCCAGGAGGCTCTGAAACAACACAGGCACCTTTGTCCAAGTCCGGACCTATGACTTAGCTTTTGGAATTACTGCCCGACCAACAGACTACTATTATTTCATGCTAAGAGCTCCGAATTTCTAGGAAAAAATTTAAGATGTAATCTAATTTCCCAAAAACCAAATGCTTAAAAAAAAAATCAGCTAAAGCTATACAGTGAATTCCATGTAAGCTTGGGCTACAGCAAGGCACTACCTCAAAAAAAAAAAAAATCAATAAATTCAGGCTGGAGAGATGGCTCAGCAGTTAAGGCAGTTGCCAGCAAAGCCTGATGACTGAGGTTCGATCCTCCAGTACCAAGTAAAGCACAAGGTGACACATACATCTGGAATTTGTTTGCAGTGACTGAAAACCCTGGTGTGCCCATTATCTCTCTCTGTGTACATATAAATAAAAGTCCCCCCCACCAGGTACGGTCTCACTCTAGCTCAGGCTGGCCTGGAATTCACTGTGTAGTCTCAGGGTGGCCTTGAACTAACAGTGATCCTCCTACCTCTGCCTCCCGAGTGCTGGGATTAAAGGTGAGTGTCACTATGCCTGGCTTTTTTGTTGTTGTTGTTTAAGGTAGGGTCTCACTCTAGTCCAGGCTGACCTGGAATTCACTATGTAGTCTCAGGGTGGTCTTGAACTCACAGTGATCCTCCTACCTCTGCCTCCCAAGTGCTGGGAGAAAAGGCGTGCGCCACCACGCCCAGCTAATAAAAGTGTTTTAAAAAGTATATTTATATGCTGGGCATGGTGGCACATGGCTTTAATCCTACACTGGGGAAGCAGAGGTAGGAGGATCACTGTGAGTTTGAGGCCACCCTGAGACTACATAGTAAATTCCAGGTCAGCCTGGGCTAGAGTGAGACACTACCTCAAAAAACAAAAAACCGGGCGTGGTGGCGCAAAAATTAATCCCAGCCTGGGAGGCAGAGGTATAGAATGGAAGAGACCAATTCCAGGTCAGCCTAGACCAGAGTGAGACCCCAAAAAAACTTCAAAAATTAACAATGCAACTGCCCAGACAAAGAAATTGCAACTGCCCAGACAGAAATTCGATATCCATGACCTTGAAGTGCCTAGCAATATCTCTGCAAGACCCTCAAAATAGAAGAAAAAGATGATGTCATCAAATTAAAAGAGAGACTAATGGAGAGAGGGAGGGGATATGATGGAGATTGGAGTGCTAAAGTGGAATGGGGGGGAGGGGAGGGAAATATCAGGTGTTTTTTTTTTTGTATGTTAAGTATAGAAGTTGTCAATAAAAAAATAATAATTAAAAAAAATCAACCCTGAGTTGGGCATGGTGGCACACACCTTTAGTACCAGCACTCAGAAGGCAGATGTAGGATCACTATGAGTTCAAGGTCAACCTGGGCAAGAGCGAGACCTTACCTTGAAAACCCAAAAAATAAAAATAAGCTGGGCGTGGTGGCACACGCCTTTAATCCCAGCACTCAGGAGGCAGAGGTAGGAGGATTGCCGAGAGTTCAAGGCCACTATGAGACTACATAGTGAATTCCAAGTCAGCCTGGACCAGAGTGAGACCCTACTCGCAAAACCAAAAAAATAAATAAATAAATAAATAAATAAATAAAAAATATAAAATAAATAAATACAATTCAAGTGCCATATATTTTGTCAAGTATTCTAAATATCCAACACCTCATAGCAGATACCAAGACTACTGACTATTGGGACCCACTGTGGTCTTTAAGACCCTCTGGAAAATGTAGACAGAAATCACTCTATGGTACTGTCCTGTCTATTGTGTTAAACAAAAGTATCTTTGTTCAAAATGAAGTATCTAATTTTTTCAGGGACCTGTCTCTCCCACTGTGCTTTCTCAGAAGAGATTTAGAAGGCTGAGAATACACAATGAACAATCTGTTCATGTAAAATTATGACTGAGGATTTTTCTTAATTCTGCGTCAATATTCTCATGAGTATATTTCTTGTTCTTGATTGTAGGGATATATGCCTCCTAGTAATGTTTCTTGCACTAATAAAATATTATTAGTCATTATTTTATTATTTATTTTATAAGTTTATATTATCTTTTGGGTACTATTATCACTCCATTACTTTTTTTTTTTTTAAGGTAGGGCTTCACTCTAGCTCTGGCTGACCTAGAACTCACTCTGTAGGCCCAGGCTGACCTTGAACTCATGGGGACCCTCCTACTTCAGCCTCTAGAGTGCTGAGATTGAAGGTATGCAGCACCATGTCTGGCTCTATTATACTTTTATTTTAGTAAGAGATATACGAATTTCCTTTTTTAAAAAGAATACTGCAGCTGGGCGTGGTGGCGCATGCCTTTAATCCCAGCACTCGGGAGGCAGAGGTAGGAGGATTGCCGAGAGTTCGAGGCCACCCTGAGACTACATAGTGAATTCCAGGTCCGCCTGGACCAGAGTGAGACCCTACCTTGCAAAAACCAAAAAAAAAAAAAAAAAAAAAGAATAATGCATGGGTTGGAGGGATGGCTTAGCGGTTAAGGCTTTTGCCTGCAAAGCCAAAGGACCCAGGTTTGATTCCCCAGGACCCACGTTAGCCAGTTGCACATGGGGGCACATGTGTCTGGAGTTCGTTTGCAGTGGCTGGAGGCCCTGGCATGCCCATTCTCTCTCTCTCTTTCTCCTCTGTCAAATAAATAAATAAAAATATTTTTAAAAAAATACTGCAGGCCTGGTGTGGTGGCACACGCCTTTAATCCCAGCACTTGGGACGCAGAGGTAGGAGGATCACCGTGAGTTCGAAGCCACCCTGAGAATAGTGAGTTCCAGGTCAGCCTGGGCCAGAGTGAGACCCTACCTCGAAAAAAACAAAAAGAATACTGCAGTCTTGTTTATTATTCTTTGTTTGTTTATTGTTTCAACTTAGGGTCTCACTGTAGCTCAGACTAACCTGGAACTCATTCTGTAGTCCCTGGCTGGCCTTGAACTCAGTAATCCTCCTATCCTACTTCAGTCTCCTGAGAGCTAGGATTAAAGGCATGTGCCACCATGCCTTGCATCGTGTTTATTATTCTAACTGAACCACCATGCTATCCGGAAAAAAAATTAAGGCATTCCCTGTGCATGTAACTCATCACAGGTAAGACAAAACACGTAAATGGCCTCTCTTGGTTCCCCTGGGGGTTTTTTATTTTGTGTTTTTTCTTTTTTTTTTCGAAGTAGGGTCTTACTCTAGCCCAAGCTGACCTGGAACTTACTCTGTAGTACCAGGCTGGCCTTGAACTCACAGTGATCCTCCTATCTCTGCCTCCTAAGTGCTGGGATTAAAGGCGTGCGCCACCATGCCCAGCTTCCCCGGTTTTTACCACGAGAGTGACAAGTTTCAGCCCTTCACTGTCTCAGTGAGAAGAATCTTTGAAGTCACAACAAATATGAAATTGCTAAAGCCACTTCCTAAGTTCAACCAGTCACAGAACTCAACTTTCCGTAGTGACAAGGAAATAATGTACACCTTAGTCTGCAAAGGTGTACCTGGTGACCTGGCTTTGCTCATGTGGCCTGTATACCTCCTCCTTCCACTACCTCCAGAGGTGCGCTCCTTCATTCACACGAGTAGGAAGTGAGCACTGCCATCTTTAGACAAGCTGTCTAAAGTGCTGAAGAGGAACAGCTTTTGGCTATTCCAATCTTCCCTTTCTCAACTATTCCTTGACTTTACTCATAACCTACCATCTTTCAGTGGCTCTAGGAAAAACAACATTAAGACTTGAAGGATTAATGGAAGCATGTGCCAGACAGGTGTGGTGGTGCCCACCTTTAATCCCAGCACTCGGGAGGCAGAGGTAGGAGGATCACCGTGAGTTCAAGGCCACCCTGAAAATACAGAGTGAATTCTAGGTCAGCCTGGGCTAGAGTGAGACCCTACCTCGTTAAATAAAAAGATAAAACAAATGGTAGCACGTGCCAGGCTGATACCTGGGCATACTTTTCCTCACTACCATGTTCTAACCCAAGAAGATGACATTATCCCAACACCTGGGAGGCTGAGGATGGCTGTGAGTTCAACGACAGCCTGGGCTACAGCGAGACCCTACCTCAAAAAAACCAAAAGAAAGCAAGAATTACAAATGGGTTCTCAGAGAAAGGCCCCCTCCCCTCCACCTCTGGCAGTAGGAGCAAGCAGAGCTAACGGGAAAAATTGATGGGAAATAAACCCTAAAAACATGTGCAACTAATTACCCTTTTGACTTCCTCTTCCTTCGTATACCTCAGACAAAAGTGGAACACGCGGAGGTCTTTGCAGTGGAGGATAAGTTTCTCAGGGTACTTCTTCAGTTGTCCAAATAGAGGTTTTTTTTTCTCGTCAAACACTACAGATCAGTGATGAAATGAGGAGGAAAAAATAATGTTAGGTGGCAACAAGTTAGTATTAGAGAAACAAGGTACACTGTTAAAACTCTAAGGACAAGCCAGGCGTGGTGGCGCACGTCTTTAATTCCAGCACTCGGGAGGCAGAGGTAGGAGGATCGCCATGAGTTCAAGGCCACCCTGAAACTACATAGTGAATTCCAGGTCAGCCTAGGCTAGAGTGAGACCCTACACCTTGAAAAACAAAAAACAACAAAAACCCCTAAAGCCAAAGGCAGACGTGGTGGCGTACGCCTTTAGTCCTAGCACTTGGGAGGCAGAGGTAGGAGAATCGCCGTAAGTTCATAAGTTCAAAGCCACCCTGAGACTACAGAGTGAATTCCAGGTCAGCCTGAACTAGAGTGAAACCCTACCTCAAAAAAAAACAAAAAAAAAAAAAGGGCTGTAGAGATGGCTTAGTGGTTAAGCGCTTGCCTGTGAAGACTAAAGATCTAGGTTCGAGGCTTGATTCCCCAGGACCCATGTAAGGCAGATGCACAAGGTGGCACATGCATATGGAGTTTGTTTGCAGTGGCTGAAGGTCCTAGTGCGCCCATTCATTCTCTCTCTCTCTCTGTGTCTGTCACTCTCAAATAAAAATAAACAAAAAAAATAAAAAAAGAATATTATCATCAGACTGAAAAGATGGTTCAGTGGCTAAAGGTACATGTTTGCAAAGTCTGATGGCCTGTGTTCAATTCCACAGTGCACATGGAAAACCAGATGCACAAAGTGGTATATGCAACTGGAGTACATTTGCAATGGCTAGAGGCTCCAGCAAGCCCATTCCCTCTCATTCATTCATTCTCTCTCTCTCTGCTTGTAAATAATTTTTTTTTTTTTTTTGGTTTTTCAAGGTAGGGTCTCACTCTAGCCCAGGCTAACCTGGAACTCACTATGTACTCTCAGGGTGGCCTGGAACTTATGGCAATCCTCCTACCTCTGCCTCCCAAGTGCTGGGATTAAAAGTGTGCACCACCACACCCAGCTAAAAATTTTTCTTAAAAAATTACCATCATCAAGCCAGGCATGGTGGTACAGCATGCCTTTAATCCCAGCACTCAGGAGGCAGAGGTAGAAGGATTGCCATGAGTTCAAGGCCACCCTGAGACTACATAGTGAATTCCAGGTCAGCTTGGACTAGAGTGAGACCCTACCTCAAAAATAAAATAAAATAAATTACCATCATTATTAACTATATACTAAAAAGCTCTAAGAACTCAAGGGTAGAAAACATACTTACCTCCATAAATCTGATCCACACAGTGGAGTGTAATGTCATTTTCTCCTATGACCTTATTCTTAAACTGAGTTTCCTAAAAAAATCAAAAGGAAACAACTATGACTCCTTTCTATGTACCATTAAGATGTTTACAGACAGAGCAAATTAGCACTGTCCTTCTTGTGCACTAAGATAGAGCTGGGAAAGGCACATCCCTAAGAAAGGAATGACAAAGTATGTGAAGTGAGCTTTTCAAATTCTGGGACAACATACCACTGAACTGGGCTGCTCCCAGGCAAACCCACCAGCCACGGGCAGGTTAACATTTCTGCACAAAAACAGAGGGGAGACTGACCTGAGGACAGTGTGGGGAAAACACTGGGAGAGTCAAGATTTTGGCAGACACTGTCTTTGTCCAGGACTAGGAACCAAGCCACTGTAATAGATGGTGGCACAGTCCAGCCTCAGAAGCAGCTATTTAAGAAACAAGTGGCACAGCAGGGCCAGGAAGGGCCCTAGAGAGGCTTCCACTGACTTATAGGGCCCTCCTTCCTCATTCTAAATACTCATTCCTAAATAGATAAGGGTTTCATAAGGACACTGCTACTAGGTACAGATTAAACATAAGGAAGACAGCTGGGCATGGTGGCACACGCCTTTAATCCCAGCACTCAGGAGGCAGAGGTAGGAGGATCACTGTGAGTTCGAGGCCATCCTGACACTACATAGTGAATTCCTGGTCAGCCTGGGCTAGAGCGAGACCCTACCTCGAAAAACAAAACAAAACAAAAAGGCAAACCCAGGCTGGAGAGATAGCTTAGCAGTTAAAGAAAGCACTTGCCTGCGAAGCCTAAGGACTCAGATTCGATTTCCCAGTACCCACTTAAGCCAGATGCACAAGGTGGCACATGCATCTAGAGTTCATGTGTGGTGGCTGGAGGCCCTGGCGCACCTATTCTCTCTCTCTCTCTCTGCCTCTTTCTCTTTCAAATAAATAAATAAAATATTTTTTAAAAAAGGGGGGGGCTGGAGAAATGGTTTAGTGGTTAAGGCACTTGCCTGCAAAGCCAAAGGACCTAGGTTCGATTCCCCAGGACTCATGTAAGCCAGATGCACAAAGTGGCGCATGAGTCTGGAGTTCCTTTGCAGTGGCTGAAGGCCCTGGTGTGCCCACTCTTCCTATCTCTCTCTACTTCTTTCTCTTCTCTCTCTCTTTCAAATAAAATAAAATAAAATAAATTTTAAAATATATAAGGCAAGCCGGGCGTGGTGGCGCACGCCTTTAATCCCAGCACTTGGGAGGCAGAGGTAGGAGGATTGCCATGAGTTAGAGGCCACCCTGAGACTACATAGTGAATTCCAGGCCAGCCTGGGCCAGAGTGAGACCCTACCTCAAAAACAAACAAACAAACAAAAATATATATATATGGCAAACCCAAGTTCAAAGGCTGTGCTCTTCATCAGTTTCACTATAAAACTTAGTTCCAGAAGCCAGGCGTGGTGGTACACATCTTTAATCACAGCCTGGGCTAGAGCAAGACCCTACCTCGAAAATCCAAAATCAAACACAACAACAAAAACAGTGGACCAAGCTGGACATGGTGGCGCACACCTTTAATCCCAGCACTCGGGAAGCAGAGGTAGGAGGATCATTGTGAGTCAAGGCCACCCTGAGACTCCATAGTGAATTCCAGGTCAGCCTGAGCTAGAGTGAAACTCTACCTCGAAAAACAAATAAAACAAAACAAACGAAGGGTTTCCATGTTTGGTTGTATTTCTGTGTTGGGAGGTGGTGAGAAGCTGGAGGAGAAACCGTGGAACCACAACTGCATTTTTCCCTGCACACTCAGCACACGCAGCCTGTACGTACGTCATTATCCAAGGCGGAGTCGTCGTCGCCTAAGAAGGCGATCTTGAAGTCTGTGCAGACGAGTCTCCCATAGACTCCGCGCTGGCAGGAATCCTCCTGCACATACTTCAGCACTGTGCTGGCCTCACAGAGCAGCTGCTCACCTGGTGGAAAGCAAAGCCAGGCCTCAGGCACACACACAAGGCAGACACTACGATTCCCTGCTCTGTCAAGGAAGGACAACACCCAGCACAAGGGAGCACTCCATACGTGCCACGTTCCAGAGGGGCAGGGGCACACACTGAGGAGAGAAGTGAAGTGGAGGGGGCAAGCCAAACGTCCCCCAGACGCCTTCACACAGGGATTCTCTTCCTCTTCATCTCTCCTCCTTCCCTACTACTTAGCTCAGGCTGGTCTCCAAGTCGCTATGTAGCCCAGGATGACCTTGAAGTTGCAGTCATCCTCCTGCCTCAGCCTCCTAAATACTGGGATTAAGTTATGAGCCACTGCACACCCAACCTTCAGCTGCTCTCTCGTGTAGACATGGTTTCACCTCTCCGAGCCAGCAAACGGTCCACAGCAGTGACGCCCTACGTGAGCAAAGGCCGGCCGGCAGCCCTGAGCACACCCCACCCCTTTCCTGTGGAAGCCTGGGCAGCTCTCTGCAGCACCAAACTCATCCTGGCAGCATGCTGGGAGGAGGAGAGGGAAAGAGGCTGTAGCTGGGGGGGGAGGGGCAAAGTCAAGTCCTTTCTTAGTTGAAAAATATTTCCTCTCAATGTACCACCTTTTCCTGCTCCGTTTGCAGGCACCTAGCCTGTGGCTTCTGGAGAGAAAAGACTTTTCTTCACAGTCAAAAACTAGTATTCCGCCGGGCGTGGTTGCGCACGCCTTTAATCCCAGCACTTGGGAGGCAGAGGTAGGAGGATCGCCATGAGTTCAAGGCCACCCTGAGACTACATAGTTAATTCCAGGTCAGCCTGGGCCAGAGTGAGACCCTACCTCAAAAAAAAACAAAAAAAACAAAAAAACAAAAAAAAACTAGTATTCCTAGCAACACAGAAGTTTCTGAGGGCCAGGAATCTGGATGAAGGCAGTAAAAAAGAACCGAGCAAAATCAAAAACCTCAAAAAGGGGCTGGAGAGATGGCTTAGCGGTTAAGGCGTTTGCCTGTGAAGCCTAAGGATCCCAGTTTGATTCTCCAGGTCCCATGTAAGCCAGATGCACAAGGGGGCATCTGGAGTTCGTTTACAGTGACTAGAGGTCTTGGTGTACCCATTCTCACTCTCCCTCTCTCTTTCCCTCTCTCTGTCTCTAATAAATAAATAAACAAAAATTAAAAATCTTAAAAAAAAAACAACTCAAAAAGCTCCCAAGGCATGGTGGCGCACGCCTTTAATCCCAGCACTCGGGAGGCAGAGGTAGGAGGACCGCCGTGAGTTCAAGGCCACCCTGAGACTACATAGTGAATTCCAGGTCAGCCTAAGCTAGAGTGAGACCCTACTTCAGAAAAGCAAAAAAAAAAAACAAAGCAAACAAACAAAAAACCTCAAAAAGCAAGTATAAATTCTTTGAAACAAAAAAGGAGAGTGAATTTTCTTCCCAACCAAATGATGACATCACTCCCTCAGACTCTCCCTTAAGAGATGGTGCACGCCATTAATCCTGGCACTTGGGAGGTTGAGGCAGGAGCATCACTATGAGTTCGAGGCCACTGAGACTATAGAGTGAGTTCCAGGTCAACCTGGGCTAGGGTGAGCCCTGCTTCAGCTAAAATAAAAATGAAGGACCTCCTTCTGTATTTCCCTACCTTTAAATTCACTTGTTGACTGAAAATGCATTGAACCTAGCTTTCAATATGAAAACAAAAGAAAACTTAGAAGTTCAGCCATCCAGCCCATCAAGGGGCATGTTTTATGGCATTTTCTTGTCTCACCATTCAGTTCCCCAAACAGTGCCTTGGCTAAGGTCCAGGTGAAAGATATGTACAAGACATGGAAAAGCTTCCTGTGCTTCAGCTCAACAACAGAGACTAGCAGTGCTGGCTGGTGCATCATGACCCACAGTGAATGCTGAAGCCCCACCGAGGAGGGGCCTCAGCAGAATGAGGCGGGGGGGGAGCGAAGAGCATCACCTGATGGGAATATGACCAATATGCAGTACGTTCCTACAAGAAAGTACTCAAAAAAAAAAAAAAAAAAAACACACTTTTGGGCTGGAGAGATGGCTTACTGGTTAAGCGCTTCCCTATGAAGCCTAAGGACCCTGGTTCGAGGCTCGATTCCCCAGGACCCACATAAGCCAGATGTACAAGGGTGGTGCATGCACCTGGAGTTCCTTTCCAGTGGCTGGAGGCTCTGGCATGCCCATTCTCTGCCTCTTCTCTCTCTCTGTCTCTCTCAAATTAAAAAAAAAAAAAAAAAAAAAAAAAAAAAGAATTCCAGGTCAACCTGGGCTAAAACAAGACCCTACCTCGAAAATCTAAAAACAAATAAACAAACACAACAACAAAAACAGTGAATCAAACCAGGCTTGGTGGCACAAGCCTTTAATCCCAGCACATGACAGGCAGAGATAGGAGGATCGCTATGAGTTCGAGGCCACCCTCAGACTATATAGTGAATTCCAGGTCAGCCTGGACTAGCGTGAAACTCTTACCTTGAAAAGTCAAAAAAAAAAAAAAAAAGTGAACTAGCTAGGCACCAGCCAAATGAGGTGGTGCACATTTGTATAGGAGGATGGCTGTAAGTATCAGGTCAGCCTGGGACCCATCCTCAAACAAACTAATAATAAAAACAAGTCAGCCAGCCAGGCATGGTGGTGCACACCTTTAATCCCAGCACTTGAGAGGCAGAGGTAGGAGTATTGCCGTGAGTTTGAGGCCAGCCTGAGACTACATGGTTAATTCCAGGTCAGTCTGGGTTAGAGTGAGACCCTACCTCAAAAAAAACCCCAAAAAACCAAAAAAAAAAAAAAAAAAAAAAAAACAAGTCAACCAATCCCAGCACCTTCATAACGAATGATTCTGGAGTTAAACCCCAGCATCCTTAGTACCCATGTTCAGAAGACAGCAGACAGACAGACAGACAGACAGACAGACAGACAGGTCAGCCGACCACCAACACTGGGGGAGGCCCAGGCAGCTGTGCTAGTCAAGGGAACTATAGACCTGGGCAGCAGAGGGGAAGTACAGGGTGTAGGAGTCTTCAGGGGACAGGATTTCCTGATCGGAGACCAGAAATACTGGGTGAGGCCCCGTTGGACAATATGGAAAGGTCTCATGCTTGTGAAAGATGTGAGAAATGCCCAGGTTTCTTTTCAGCAGGGTAAAGGAGAGGGAAACTCTTTCTTTCCAGCTGTTATACACCTCAGAGCCAGATGTGCGTGTAGTGATTGAATGGAAGACCTTATCTTTGTCCCACTCATCCGCGTTACCTGCCAGAGCATGAAAACAAAGGAGTTTATACATACGGTAGGGATGATGTCATCTAGCCCTGGCTCTGAGGTGCTCACGAGGGCTGATGCTAACATGATTGTTACCTGGCAACAAGTGAAGAGCTACTTCCTTCTCTGTTACTTCCTTTTCATTTGTGTGAATTTCCTAAAGAAAAAAAAGAAAAAAAGAAAGCAAAAGGTCATACTTTTCTTTGTTTAAGGGCTCAGAAATATCAATACAGATGTTCTCAGAATATACACTAAGAGCCTTTAATCCCAAGCACACGGGAGGCAGAATTGAGGATCACAGTGAATTTAAGGCCATCTTGGGCTACAGAGTGAGTTTCAGGTCAGCCTAGGCTAAAGTAAGACCCTGCATCAAAAGAAAAATAATACATATATATGTTTAAGGCTAGGCGTGGTAATGTATTCCTATAATCCTAGTACTTGGTAGGTGGAGGCAGAAAAACTACCACAACAAGTTCAAGTTTAGTCTGGGCTACACGGAGAGATCTTGTCTCAAAAAGGGATTGGAGGGCTGGAGAGATGGCTTAGCAGTTAAGGCATTTGCCTGCAAAGCCAAATGACCTAGGTTCAATTCCCCAAGACCCACTTAAGCCAGACGTACAAGGTGGCGCATATGTCTGAAATTCATTTACAGTGGCTGAAGGTCCTGGCGTGTCCATTTTCTTTTCCTTCCTTCCTTCCTTCCTTCCTTCCTTCCTTCCTTCCTTCCTTTCTTTCTTTCTTTCTTTCTTTCTTTTTTTGGAATGTAGAGGTTTATTTCAAGCTTGCAGACCCAGGGGAAATTCCATCAATGACTGAAGAAGCTGTGTCCATACATACAAGCAGATCGAAACAACCAAATCACAAGTAAAAAACAAAAGCAGCAAGCAAAAACATCCAGCAAGCAGGACCCCTAAAGCTCAGACTGCTCTCTACCCCTTTGTGCTTACAGTAGATAGCATCAAGTTGTTAGGATGAGCCTGCAAACCAGGCACAGTTTATGGGAGGAATGGCATTTATTTGAAGCTTATAGATCCAGGGGAAATTCCATAATGTCAAAAAGAAGATAGCTCCTGTCACAGATCCAAGTCCAGTGGGGGGAAAAAGCAAGAACCACCTCTGGCACCATAATCAAGCACACTTCAGGAATCCCAGGCCACGTTAAGACACTTTGTATACCTTTAGGCTGGAATTATAAATTACTCCCACTTCTTTTCCTTTCTGATAAATAAAATAAAATAAAAAGGTATTGGAGAGGAGGGTAAGGAGAAAGAAAAGAAAGGGCCAGGTCTGATTGTTATAAGCCTGTATTCCTAAATGTCAGAGGCCGAGGCAGGAGGAAGACCGTGTCTCAAAATAAAAAGCAAAAGGGCTGGAGAAATGGCTTAGTGGTTAAGCGTTTGCCTATGAAGCCCAAGGACCCCAGTTTGAGGCTTGATTCTCCAAGACCCACGTAAGCCAGATACACAAGGTGGTGCATGTATCTGGAGTTCATTTGCAGTGGCAGGAGGCCCTGGTGTGCCCATTCTCTCTCTCTCTTTCTCTCTCTCTGCTTCCTTCTCTGTCTGTCGCTCTCAAATAAATAAACAAACAAAAAAATAAAATAAAAAGCAAAAGGAGGTTGGATAAGCTAGGGGTATAGGTCAGTGGTGGAGTGCTTGTTTAGCATTCATGAGGCCCTCAGTTCAATCCCCAGTACCACAAAAACAATAAAACCCATCAGGATAGAGAAACACACAGTAAATGACACCAGGCAATGAAATCAATGAAATTCTGGCCATAACATTTTGGGAGGGCTGGAAAGATGGCTCAGCAATTAAAAGATGCTTGCTTGCAAAGCCTACCAGCCTGGGTTCAATTCCCCAGCCACCCACGTAAATTGGGTACAGAAGTGGTGCAAGCATCTGGGGTTCATTTACTGCAGCAAGTGGCTCTGTGTGCCCATACACACATACACATGCAAATAAATTTAAAATTTTTTAAATGGCCGGTTGCGCATACCTTTAATCCCAGCACATGGGAGGCAGAGGTAAGAGGATCCCTGTGAGTTCCAGGCCACCCTGAGGCTACACAGTAAATTCCAGGTCACCTGGACTAAAATAAGACCTTACCTCAAAAAAAAACAAAAAAAAAATTTTTTTTTTAAATTATATTGGGCTGCAGAGATGGCTCAGCAGTTAGAGTGCCTGTCTGCCTGCTAAACCTAAAGACTTGAGTTCAGTTCCTCAGTAGCCATGTAAAGCCAGAAGCACAAAGTGGCACATGTATCTAGAGTTTGTTTGCAGAGGCTAGAGGTCCTGGTGTGTCCATTCTCTCTGCTTGCAAATAAGTAAATAAAATAAACCATTTTAAAAAATTAAAATTATGGGGCTGGAGAGATGGCTTAGTGGTTAAGGTGTTTGCCTATGAAGTCAAAGGATCCCAGTTCGATTCTCCAGGACCCACGTAAGCCAGATGCACAAGGGGGTACATGTGTCTGGAGTTCATTTGCGGTGGTTGGAGGCCCTGGCACGCCCATATTCTCTCTTACCCCCTTTTCTCTCTCTCAAATAAATAATTAATTAAAATTTAAAAATTAAAATTGTGACTGGAAAATTGTAAAAGACACAACCACTTTGGTCAGAAAATGAAGCTGGTTACTTATGGCTTACAAGTTTATTATCATTTGTATGTCCAGTGTATGGCGTGTGCACTGATCAAAGGACAACGTCAGGGTGTTAGTTCTTCCACCCTGTTTGAGAAGGGCTCTCTGTTGTGTGTTGCTGGGAAGACCAGACTCACTGGCAAGTTTAAGGATCTTCCTCACTCAGCCTCCCATTGTCACTGGCACCACTGGGATTACAGATGCCTGTGCCACTTTGTGTAGTGCTGGAGAGCCTCAAGCCACGGAGCCAACTGCTGGCTGCCATATTTTAGTCTAAATTTCATTTTGGTTTTGGTACATGGCTATAAATCTTCTCACTTTGGGTTTTTTGGTACTGGAGATTGAACACAGGGACTTACATACGCCAGACAAGCACTCGAACACCGAGCTATATCCCCAGCCCGTGACCTGAATTCAGACTGAACTATTAAGGAAACCTGGACACAGCAGAGGCACTGAGAGCCTAGACACTCGGTAAGGATGAAAGAGAATGCCACGCTTTCCCAGAGAACCCGCTTTGAACAGAGCATTGCGGAAGTGACTGTAATCTCCATCCCACGAGATGCCACAATTCAGCTCCCTCGGTGGCTAGTGCTTCTCAAACTGGGGGCAGGTGAGGCGTCGGGAACACAGCCTCTGACCCTCAAGACGCGCTCTGATTCTGATCCATGCTCTGGCGTCTGAGCAGGAGCAACAGTCACGCACATGTGCCATAGAGGGGGGTTGTGGTCATTTAGACATCTTCACTGGCAAAGACCTAAATGAAAGCACAATTATTTTGGACAGGTCCTATCATCTTCCTCTGAAGAGAAAGCAAAACTATTTAATAAACTCAATGGTCTATTGGGAAACTATAATGCTAGATCTAGACTACTCTGCGATTTCAACACAAACACTGGAGCCAGCTAGCCTCTTGGTACATTAGCACAAATAATATCCTGTTTGTTCACTTTGTAGACCAGGTTGGCCTTGAACTCAGGATCCTCCGGCTTTAGCCTCCTCAGTGCTGGGATTACAAGTGTACACCACCATGGCAGGTGTGAAATTCTTTCCCTACAATCCAGAAACAAAACAATCCAGAGATGTCATTTAGCATTCAAAGGCCCAATTTCCTTTCCCCAGACCAGTGGTCCTGGTTCCCCAAGACTCTTAACAGGAACAACTTTTTCCTCAGCAATAAAAAACTTAACAACAAAAAATCATTCTTAACCTTATATTTCCCAAAAAAGTCATATATGCTATGTGTGCATGTATACACACACATAAGTATCATTTAATTTTTCTTTGGGTGGGGGAGGGGTTTGGTTTTTCAAGGTAGAGTTTCACTCTAGCCCAGACTGACCTGGAATTCACTATGTAGTTTCAGGGTGGCCTTGAACTCATAGTGATCCTCCTACCTCTGCCTCTCAAGTGCTGGGATTAAAGGCGTGCACCACCACGCCTAGCTTTATAATTTAATTTTTCTTAAAGCAGAAAATACCATATTTAAGGTAGGTAAAATTTGTAAGTGGACAGTCATTATAGGAGACAGAGGTAATTTAAAGGAATTCTTACCAAGTGCTAGGTACCAGGCACTCGAGGATAAACAGGCTTACAGACTAGTGTGAGAGAACAGACAATAACAAAACACTTCAACAATCATAATATAAAAAGCACCCAACCAAAGGGAGAGCAACAAAAGAGGCTGGGAAGAGACTACTCAAGCCAGTGCTAAAGAGCAGCACGCTGGCTGCACCATTTCTTCTGTGGAGAGGCGCAGAGCAGAGGAAAGAGCAGAGTAGTACAAGCACACAGAAGCTTCGAGAGAGGACAAACGTGGCTGGGCTGGCAGCATAAAGTGTCACCTTCAGGAGCCTGGGCTTTATCCTGGGGGCAACAGGGGACAGCAGAGAACTCAAAGTAGGGAGTGAATTGAGAGTACTACCTCCAATCAATGTCTTTCAAGAAAAGTACAAGACTAAATCAGGAACGTGGGCGGAACATAGAACAAAGACACCAGGCTGTCCTTGGACAAGTTCTGATATGGAAGTGTCCAGAAAGGAGGCAGGTGCTTGCACAGCCTGCTCTCACTACAAAGCGAAGAAAGGCTGACAAGTGGCTCATGGCAGAGCACATGCCTAGGATGTGAAGCCTTGGGTTCAAGCCCCAGCCCAGAAAAAGAGAAGAATCAGGAAAGAACTGGAGAAGGGAGCCTCTCCACTCCCAATCATGTCTCAGCGAGCAGGGTACTAGCAAGGGTGACACCAACCATCTGCAGCGCTTCCCGCAAGCAAACACCACGCTGGCCTTACTACAGCTTTTAACTTTAAAAGCACTGACTTCTTCCTCTTAGAATAATGTTTTTAAAACAAAACATTTTAATACTGGCACCAAGCTGCTGACCAAAAGCTGATCTGGTAGAGAAAAGGGAAAACTCCAAAAGCAAGGAAGTCATCCAGAAGCCACATAATGTAGTAATTTCAACATCAGAAGGGGCCAACAAACCTCCAAGATTCCCATCAGTGCTCCACTTCCTACTGAAACTGCTGCTGTGCGTCTCACTTCCTTCAGCCTGGAGTGCCAGGGGAAAGGTCAGAACACACACAAGACCCAAGCCTGCTGCTGCAGAGCTGGTGTCTAAGAAAGATAACCTCGTCATCACATGTATGCCAGGCCCTGTCGCAAATACCACTACATGACCACACCAACACCTTCCTCAGCCCACATGCAGATCATACATCAGCCTCACCTATTGCGACTGCTGCCACAATCGTAAGACAAAGGCTACTTTGTGTCAGTAATAACAAATGTGTCCAACTTTGTGCAGTAATCAAAGTGCTCCAAATCTGCCCCAAAGATTCCTCAACTGCATGCTCTTAACTCAAACGCTAATAACAGTCAACACTCAGTAAGTCAACAGATACATAAGCCTCAGCTATCTGAGTGTCATCTCCGATTTACAGATGAGGAAACTGAGACTTAAAAAGGATCAGAGGGGGCTGGAGAGATGGCTTAGCAGTTAAGGTGCTTGCCTGCAAAGCCAAAGGACCTCGGTTCAATTCCCCAGGACCCACATAAGCCAGATGCACAAGGCAGTGCATGCATCTGGAGTTTGTTTGCAGTGGCTGGAAGCCCTGGCGTGCCCATTCTCTCTCTCTCTCTCTCTCTGTCTCTCTCAAATAAATTAAAATAAAATAAAATAAAAAGGATCAGGGGGCTGGAAAGATGACTTAGCAGTTAAGGCGCTTGCCTGCAAAGCCTAAGGACCCAGGTTTCACACCCCAGAACCCATGTAAGCCAGACACACAAGGTCACACATGCCCTTAAGGTGGCACAGACATCTAGAGTTCAATTGCAGTGGCCGGAGGCCCTGGCGTGCCTTTTCTTTCTCTCTCTCTCAAGAAAAAAGAAAGGATCAGTAACCTACCTGGAATTTCAGAGGAAAATGAGAGGTTAACTTGGGCTGTATGAGACCCTGTCTCAAACATACACCCCCACAGCCCATCATGTTCCTGACCATGCTGTGTTCTGAGGGGACCTAACTGCTGTCTTCATCAGTAACCCTACTGGACAAATGACTACAGGCAGTGCAATCTGACCTTTACAACTGGGCAAACAAACAAAATCTCTTCCTTAGCACATGATAAGTTACTACATCACAACTCAGGGGTCACTTGTACACTACGAAATTACAGTTGTCCAATCTGTGCATGCCAGAGTCTGCTGCCACTTTTCCAAAGTGAGTACAGGGCCAGCTAGCCTTATTGGTGTGGACAGGTGAGCACTGATAAACGCTTCTTGGGCAGTAAGTGCCCAGCATTGTTTAGAGAAGGTTTTATACTGATTAGCTTTTATTATTATTGTTGTTTATTATTTAATCCTCATAGCAAAACTTTGAAATAGTTGTCATACTCATGAGCAGCTCCATTTTACAGATAAAGATACCAACTGGTATATGGTGTGGTGGAATTCGTACCTCTTGTATGGAAAGGAGAAATGAAGGTAATTTGTTTGTTTTTGAGGCAGGGTCTCACTCTAGCCCAGGCTGACCTAGAACTCATTCTGTAGTTCCAGGCTAGCTTTGAACTCGATGCAATCCTCCTACTTATGCCTCCCCAGTGCTGAGATTAAAGGTGTGTGTCACCATGCCTGGCTTTACCACCTCTCAATAATGCCTTCATATTATGAATCTATTCATTAGGTCAGAGCTCTCATGATCTAATTAACTCAAGAAATGCTTTATGACACACCCAGAGACATGAATTACTAATCTAGGTATTTCTTTTTTTTTTTTTTTGGTGTTAAATATTCTTTATTTTATATTATACACAAACCACACTAAAATGCCTTTATTAAGTAAAAGGCAGCATCCTTAGATACAAGGAATTCTAATTGAGTTGGCATAGTTAAGACAATTGCTTCTTGATCTTTAACCCTTGTCTGTAATGGACTAATGCACACCAGTTGAAATTTAAGCAAGTGAGTCTTGCTTGGTTCTGAACAGTGAAGAGCATTGTTCCCAGTGTTTAAACGTGTTCACGTAACCAGTTGCAGAAATCTAAAGATAAAGCCAATCTTCAACAGGTTTTGAGTGGTATTCCCCATCTTTGTGAAAAGCTGAACAGTGGAGTGCGTGCAATCTTTAAAAAGGAAAGCAGTGACAGTATTCACTGAACCAGACAACTATTTTAAAAAAGACTGATTATGTTCTCTTTACCATAGCCAAATTTACTTAAATAAGGACTCTCCAACAAAAATATCCTGTTAGTCACTCATGATCTGAATTGTGGTGTAGGAAATCAATAAAATTATGGTACACATTAAAAACCATGAGACATTTCTGTTTTGTAATAAATAAGGCAGTGGTCATTACTTATCAGCAGCTTTTTAAAGATAAACTACTAGGTCTGCCCTTTCTCCTTTCTTCTTGATCCCTTGTTCCAGGGACGTACTTTTTGGGATTCTCCAGACACTCCACCAGTGTGTCTTCTCCCCAGGTGATGTCTTTGTTCTTGTTGGCGTCTGTGTAAGAGAATCCAGCAGCCTGACCGGTTTTCTGCCCAAACAGACCATGGAGATTTGGTCCAGTCTTGTGCTTGCCTCCTTTTCCACAGTGTGGCAATGGGTACACTTCTGAAAAAGCTCTTCTTGCCTTTCTCAACATCACCCATCTTTAATTCGCTCTCCCGTCGCCGAGCCGACACATACTACTGATCGCAAGCCTGATCCTGATCTGCCTCTAGGTATTTCTTAATCCAAGTAAATTGACAACAAAAACCAACCATCACGCCTACCCTCCATAAGTAATGGACCTAAGTGATCCTGGCCAGCTGCATGGCAAGGAGAATCTTGGGCTTCCTCCTCGCCAGCTGAAGGAGTTACCGCTTACAACTTCCTCCACTGGCATCCCTCAGGCACCCCACCAGGCCTGGAGAGCTAAATGGGGTTCATGACCCAGGAATGGGCTCCAAGCTCTTTAGCCCTGGGGAATTCTGTGCTTCCTTTCAAGAGCACACAACCTCTAGGCCATCCAAATAATCCCCTTTTATACCTCCTACCACCCCAATATCCAAATTCTACCAATATTACCTATTAAATACCTCCAGAACCCAGGCTCCGCTTAGGCCTACGGGCACTCTATCTAAGGCAGTCTCATCTCTTACCCAGACCACTGGAATAGCTAGCCTCTCTCTATTTCCTCTCTTTCTAATCCATTCTCCACCCTCAGGTAGGAGTGATATTTCCAGAGCACAGCCTTCTTTGGCTTAGTCACGGATGAAGACAGGATCATCTCAAGGCCCACACTAGTCCAATCCAGTCCCTTCCTATCCTCTTCCTCACTGTTAGCCTCCCCTAGCTTTCATGTGCACCTCCCATCCTGAGTTGTTTCCACAGGCAGTTCCTCTTGCTTGGAATTCCTTCCTGTCCCTTTTGGCTCTGTGATTTTTTTTGTGTGTATCCATGGTTCTCAGGACAGTATCATTTCCTCAGGGAAATTCTTGTCACCAGGTTCCTACAGCCCTGTGTCTCTTTCTCCTAACATTTGTCACAACTGCAATTTCGTATCTGTTTAAGTCATTTCCAGCCAGGCAGAAAAATAATCGGAGCACTCGGAAGAGACAGGAATGAAAGTTTAAGGCCAAACAAGGGCTATATAGTTTTGAGACCCTGTCACAAAAAAATTTTAAATAAAAAGCAGGGTGTGGTGGCTCATGCCTATAATTCCAACACTAAGGAGCCCAAGTCAGGAAACGTGAGTTCCAGGCCATCTAGGCACAGAGTGAGATCCTAAAAATAAATGAATACATAAATATTAAAAATTAAAAATATATTTAAAATTTCCTAGTCAGTGATTCTAAAATCAACAGGGATCACAACAGCATATGGGAGATACAGAAATAATAGTTTGTGTGCTGGAGAGATGGCTTAGTAGCCAAGGTGCTTGCCTGCAAAGCCAAAGGACCCACGTTCGATTCCCCAGAACCCACATACGCCAGATGCACAAAGTGGCACATGTGTCTGGAGCTCATTTGCAGTGGCTAAAGGCCCGGGTATGTCCATTCTCTCTATCTGCCTCCCTCCCTCTGAAGTAAGTAAGTAAATAAATAAATAAAACATTTTTAAAAGAGAAGTGTTGAGGGCTGGGGAAATGGCTTAGTGGTTAAGGCATTTGCCTGTGAAGCCTAAGGACCCCAGTTCAATTCCCCAGGACCCATGTAAGCCAGATGCACAAGGGGGAGCATGCATCTGGAGTTTGTTTGCAATGGCCCTGGTGTGCCCATTCTCTCTTTCTATCTGCCTCTTTCTCTCTACTCTTTCAAATAAATAAAAAATATTTTTGTTTTAAAGAAAGAAGTGTTGGGCTGGAGAGATGGCTTAGCAGTTAAGGCAAATGCCTGTGAAGCCTAAGTACCCCAGTTTGATTCTCCAGGTCCCACGAAAGCCAGACGCACATGGTGGTGCATGCGCCTGGAGTTCATTTGCAGTGGCTGGAGGCCCTGGCGCATCCATTCTCTCTCACTCTTTCTCCCTCCTCCCCCCGTCTCTAATAAATAAATAAAAATAATTTTAAAAGAGAGCTGTTGAAGCCTTTCACTTTCTCTCTGCCTCTTTCAAATAATATAAAATATATTTTTAAAACCTTTTTTTGAGCCAAAGTGACACCCTACCTCGAAATACCAAAGACAAACAAACAAACTTTTTTTTTATTTGAGAGAGAGAGAGCTGGAGAGAGAGAATGGGTGAGCCAGTGGCCTCTTAGCCGCTGTGAACAGACTCCAGATGCGTGTGTGTGCCCCCTTGTGGGAAAGTGGGGCATTGCGCCCTTGCGTCACTTTTTGCATCTGGCTAAATGTGGGACCTGGAGATTGGAACTGGCATTCTTAGGCTTGGTAGGCAGGTGGCATCACTGCCAAGCCATCTCTCCAGCCCTAAAAACTTAAAAAAATAAATAAATAAAAGAAGTAGTAAAGCCAGGCATGGTGGTGCATGTCTTTAATCCCAGCACTTGGGAGGCAGAGGTAGGAAGATCACTTAGTTTGAGGCCACCCTGAGAATGCATAGTGAATTCCAGGTTAGCCTGGACTAGAGTGCGACCCTACCTCGGAAAACAACAACAACAACAAAAGAAGTAATAGTTTTCCAGGTTTGGTAGCCTGGAAACTCCATATTCCAAAATCCAAGCATAATCCCAGCACTTGGAAGTCAGAGGTTGAAGGATCATCTAGAGCTCCAGGCTAGCCTGAATAAAGAGTGAGATCTAAGTCAGTCTGAGCTAGCGTGAGCCCTATCTCAATTTAAAAAAAGGACAGGGGAGGCTAGAGAGATGGCTTAGCAGTTAAGGGAAAGAAAGCATTCCTTTAAGGCTACCATGTGAGATATTAACCCAGAAAGACCTGCAGCAGGACAACAGCATGGGAGGCTTGCACCATCCCAGAATCTCTCAACTAGTGCATGCAGTCAATGAAGTGCTTAAGCTTGCTATCTGCGAGCTAGCCTTCTTCCTTGGGGTGATGGAAGCCTTTTAAGCCATCACCTGGTTTTCAAAAGGGCACCCCCTTACACCTCTGCTCCTTCTGTCACACTAACTCTGACACTCGCTGCTGACGGACAAACCAGCAAATGGTCACAATCTTGCTTCCACAGCTGTGAAGCAACACATAAAAGTCCACACCCACCTCACCGGCTGTCATTTTCAATGTGGAGGAAATAAAGGCTTGGCGCTTTAGTGATCAGGTAGGACTAGTTCTACCGGTTACACTGACAAACTTCTCAAAACTCATTTGAAAGTTACAAAATGTTTCAACAAGTGTGTAAGTAAGAAATGGCCTATGTGTTCTCTCCAGCACCTCTCCCTGTGCCACTGGAATCTGAGCAAAGCTTGCTATTGTAGCACAAAAGATAAAAAATTGCTGGCACTGGGTGTGATGGCACATGTCTTGCCTTTAATCCCAGCACTCAGGAAGACTGAGGAAGGAGGATGGCAGTGAGTTTGAGGCCATGACCACGATTATAAAGCTAAGATACCTTAGTGGCCTAAACTCAATTAGGATAGAGTCAAGACACAATGTGAAAACAGCCCTGCCAGAGTGGTAGGATCAGAGATGGTTATTTCTACTTTCAGTGATTATCTCAATGTCAAGGCTATTCTTTTTGTTTGTTTTAATTTAAAAAGAAGTTAAGGGCATGGAAAATAAGTCTCAATTTCCGCAAGTTTTACCCCACAGATCAAAAGGAGCTGCGTCCATCTCTCCTGGCTCCCACTGTGAGTGTCGACAGTTCCCAGGACCTGCGGCTGCCACTACCACATCATCTAGGACCCCACACAGGCTGAGCCAGAAGCACTCTCCTTCCAGCAATGCCTGTGCCAGGCAGGACAACAGTTTGAGAACTGTCATCCACTATTCAACAAACTTAAGATGCAAAGGAAATGGAGCCATAGAAACTCAGAGGGCTGAAGAGATAGCTCAGCGTTCAAGGAACTTGCCTGCAAAGCCTAATACCCGGTTCTAGTCCCCAGTTCCCACATAAGCCAGGTGCACAAAGTGGCACATGCATCTGAAGTTTGTTTGCAATGGCTCTCCAGAACCCACATAAAAATGCATGATAAGCCAGGAGTGGTGGCGCACGTCTTTAATCCCAGCACTCGGGAGGCAGAGGTAGGATGATTGCTGTGAGTCCAAGGCCACCCTGAAACTACGTAGTGAATTAATTCCAGGTCAGCCTGGGCTAGAGTGAGACCCTACCTCGAAAAACAAACAAACAAAAAAGCATGACAGGGCTGGGGAGATGGCTTAGCGGTTAAAGGGCTTGCCTGTGAAGCCTAAGGACACAGGTTTGATTCCCCAGTGCCCCACATAAGCCAGATGCACAAGGTGGTACATGCATGTGGAGTTCATTTGCAATGGCTGGAGGCCCTGGCATGCCTATTTTCTCTCTCTCTCTATTGGCCTTTCTCTCTCTCCTTCGCTCCAATAAATAAATAAAATATTTTTTTAATGCATGATAAGCCAGGAATGGTGGCACAAGCCTTCAATCCCAGCACTTTGGAGGAAGAGGTAGGAGGATCACCATGAGTCCAAGGCCACCCTGACACTACATAGTGAGTTCCAGGTCAGCCTGGGCTAAAGCGAGATACTACCTCGAAAAACCAAAAAATAAATAAATAAAAATAAAATGCTTGCAACTGTCCAGACAGAAATTGGCCTCGATATCCATGACCTTGCAGTGCCTAGCAATACCTTCGCAAGACCCTCATAATAGAAGAAAAAGATGATGAAATCAAATTAAAAGACAGACTAATGGAGAGAGGGAGGGGATATGATGGAGATTGGAGTTCTAAAGGGGTATGGGGGCAGGGGAGGGAAATATCATGCATTTTTGTATGTAAGTATAGAAGTTGTCAATAAAAAAAATAAGTAAAAAATAAATAAATAAAAATACAAATAAAATAAAATAAAATAAAATAAAATAAAATAAAATAAAATAAAATAAAATGCTTTGGCCAAACAGGCCCAATGACCGAACAGGTGCAGTAGTAGCATTCTGTCTTGGGGAAACCAACTGCTCCATAATTGGACTGAAAGCCCTCTCTATGGGAGGGAATACATGCCTGGTACTGAAAAAACTAAGCAAAAATCTATGGCAGGGGAAGTCATGAGCCTTAAGGGTATAAAGCCTGCTATTGTCTGGCTAAATGTATATATTATTCCCATCAAGCTGCCCTGAAAGCACTACACTTAATGTTCATGTTCACATATTAATGCTACTCTCACTTCTGGTTAGAGAAGCTTCTCTTTTCAGATGGCGATGACCACTGGGATGACCCAAAAGGCAACAAGGTGCTGAGAAGAAGGGATTGGAGGAGTGTCCAGCACTGAAACATCCTCCAAGGCTCAGGGTCCATTGCGGAAGAGGAGGCGGAAAGAATGTAAGAGCCAAAGGAAGGGTATGACTCCTTACAATGCAACTGTCCAGACAGAAATTGGCCTCGATATCCATGACCTTGCAGTGCCTAGCAATACTCCGCAAGACCCTCATTATAGACTAACGGAGAGAGGGAGGGGATATGATGGAGAGTGGAGTTCTAAAAGGGAATGGGGGGAGGGGAGGGAAATATGGGGTTTTTTTGTATGTAAGTATAGACCCCTAAAAGTGGACATTGTCAAACCTGCATTTTGATGCATAGCTTTGTTCACAACAAATGCTTAGCTTGAAATGCTTTCTGGAGTTTCCAGCCTGCCCTGGAATGAACACTTCTCATGGCTGAGAACTAATTTGCAGAATGAGTAAACTGCAGAGCCTTAAAGACCAGGTACTCTTGCAGTGGCAAGAGGCTTTGAAGCATCCATATCATGTCCTCTCTCTAAATAAATAATTTTAACTTACTCGTTCACACTTAACAAGAATCACCTTGACCAAGCATTTCAAGTTAGAGGAAAATGTTAAGACCCAAATGCCAATGTAAGCTCTGTGAGTGAGCCCCACCCACAAAGAGGGGTGGCACGCTCCAAGGAACAAGGAGCTAACTGCCGGAGGGCAAAAGGGCGGCCGAGCTCCAAGCATCCAGGACTGGGTTAACAGCTAACTCTCACAGTGATAGGTGAAAGAGCTATTTTAGGACAAAGAAACTAAGGCCAAAGATGATTACAGGACATAGTCAGAGTTCACACTAACGACCCAACATAATTCTCAAAAGACACACACACCAAGAGATACAAAGAACCTCACAAGGGAGATGGCTCAGTGGTTCAAGGCGCCTGCTTGCAGTCTGCCGGCTCAGGTTCAATTCTTCAGGACCACATAAAGTCAAATGCACAAACGGCATATGCAACTGGAGTTTGTTTGCCTAGCATGAGTAAAGCCCAGGTAACAATCCCAAGCACCAGTAACTAAATAAATGTAAGCAAAAACATCAGCACATGCCAGGTATTAACAGCCTCATGTAACACTAACAGCAATCTTATGAACTAGACAGTATTCGTATTATTCCCACTTTGCAGGTCAGGAGATGGCAAGCAGCAGCACTCGGACTCATTCCAAAGCCATGCTCTTAACACATTAAATCACACATGAAGACGGTCCTCCTGAGATGTGTACAAGTGCCAGAGGAAAGGCGTCAGATGGCAGTTACAGGGCTGTCACTACCTTACAATCAAGCAAAGCTAAAGGATGTGGGGCTGGGCCTGGAGAGATGGCTTAGCACTTGCCTGAGAAGCCAAAGGAGCCAGGTTGGATTCCCCAGAACCCATGTAAGTCAGATGCATGCATCTGGAGGTCGTTTGCAGTATCTGAAGACCCTAGAGTGCCCAATTTCTCTCCCCCCCCCGCCTCTTTCTCTCTTATAAATAAATAAATTAAGTAAATTAAGTAAAATAAAAATGTATTACCCCTATTGCCAGGTGTGGTGGCGCACATCTTTAATCCCAGCACTCGGGAAGCAGAGGTAGGAGGATTGCCGTGAGTTCAAGGCCACCCTGAGACTACAGAGTGAATTCCAGGTCAACCTGGGCTAGAGTGAGACCCTACCTCAAAAAAAAAAAAAAAAAAAAATATATATATATATATATATGGGGCTGGAAAGATGACTCAACAGTTAAGGCACTTGCCTGCAGGGCCTAACCACCCAGGTTTGATTCCCAAGTACCCACATTTAGCTCTTAACATTCTTTCCACCATCTCTTCCACTACCCACAAAACCAGCTGCACAAAGTGGCACAATGTATCTGGAGTTCGTTTGCAGCAGCTGGAGGCCCTGGCATGCCTCTCTCTCTTTCTCTCTGCTTGAAAATAAATACAAATAAATAAGTAAGTACTAAAGGATGTGACTAGGGCTGAAGAAGATTGCTTAGCAGTTAAGGTGCTTGCCTACAAAGCCAAAGGACCCTGGTTCGATTCCCCAGGACCCACGTACGCCAAGGAGGATGCACAAGGAGGCACATGCATCTGGAGTCCATTTGCAGTGGCTGGAGGCCCTGACGTGCCCATTCTCTCTCTCACTCTATCTCTACCTCTTTCTCTCTCTCTCTCTCAAATAATAAATAAAACATATTTTAGGGGCTAGAGAGATGGCTTAGCAGTTGGGCGCTTGCTTGTGAAGCCTAAGGACCCCGGTTTGAGGCTTGATTCCCCAGTACCCACATAAGCCAGATGCACAAGGTGGCGCATGCATCTGGAGTTTGTTTGCAGTGGCTGGAGCCCTGGTGTGCCCATTCTCTCCGTGTCTGTTGCTTTCAAATAAATAAATAAAAATAATATGTATATATTAAAAAATAAATAAAGGATGTGACTAACAGCAGCTGCAGACACATGGTGGTGCCTTCCGTGCCCCCCACCTTCCCTAGGACTGCTCTATGAACTCTACAACTCTAGTTAGCTAAACAGCTGGGAGTTCAAAACCCTGATCAAGGGACAAAATGAAGAGAAGCCTATACACTTGCCAAGAGTTAGAAATACTCCCACATGCCCTACTGGCACGTTCTGGATTTATTACTCAAGACTTCTACTCCTTCCATGGCTCAGGGACCAGTGCAGAAGACATGGCAGAAAGAAAGTAAGAGCAGCCGGGCATGGTGGCATATGCCTATAATCCCAGCACTCCGAGGTAGAGGTAGGAGGATTGCCTTGGGTTTGAGGCCAGCCTGAGACTACACAGTGAATTCCAGGTCAGCCTGGACTAGAATGAAACCCTACCTAGAAAAAAAGAATGTAAGAGCCAAAAGAGGCCTGCTTTCTGCGGTCTTCCACACACAAAGTGGCCTGGATAGTCATGAGCTCACAGTGGCTGATGCTACCCACACAAGACCCACATAATAGAGGACAGAAATGACAGCATCAGATCAGGAGAGGGCTGGAGAGATGGCTTAGCAGTTAAGGTGCTTGCCTGCAAAGCCTAAAGACCCAGGTTCCATTCCCTGGTGGTGCATGCATCTGGAGTTTGTTTGCAGTGACTGGAGTCCCTGGCGCACCATTCTCTGTCTCTGTCTCTCTCTCACACACATAAATAAATAAAAATATAGGACTGGAGAGATGGCTTAGCCATTAAGGCGTTTGCCTGCAAAGCCAAAGGACCCAGATTAGATTCCCCAGGACCCACGTTAGCCAGATGCACAAAGTGGCACATGAGTCTGGAGTTCATATGCAGTGGCTAGAGACCCTGGCGTGCCCATTCTCTCTCTCTCTCTCTCTCCTCCTTTCTCTCTCAAATAAATAAAAACAAAATATTAAATACATACACATACATACATACATACAGGAGAATACTTGGAAAGAAGAAGGAATTCAGTGAAGGTTGGGAAGGGGCAAAGGGAGGGTGCTGAGAGGGGACTATGATCATGGTATATCGTTTTTATTGTCAAGAAATAGCTTTAAAAAAAAAAGACTTCTCAGGGCATGATGGCACACATCTTTAATCCCAGCACTCAGGAGGCAGAATAAGAGAATCACCAAGTTCAAGGCCAGCCTGAGCTAGAGAAAGACCCTACCTCGAAAATCAAAATGAAAGAAAACTCCTTCTCTTACTGCCATGAATGTACACATCTTATATAAGCTGGGGACAGGTGCTCCAACTAACCAGTCCCAGGATTCCTATGAGCGTTGTGAGCGGTCTCTCGTCTGCATGTCCTACTACTCCCTCGTTCCCACACCAAATCCCAGTGTAAGGCTGACCTGCACAGCCTTCCCACAAGCCCACTGCTGCTGAGGGCTGTGCATGGGCACTGCTTGGTGTTAAGCATTGACTCTGGGCACACCCCCTCTTCAGTAGCAGCACTTACCTCCATGTATTAGAGGCATCTGGTGCCCCAATATCTATGTTCCCAACAGAGCATGAAGCGCCCATGTGCCCACTGTATCTTTGGATTCTGAATTTATTTTATTTTATTTGCTGGGTGTGGTAGCACACACCTTTATGAGAGAGTGAGAAGGAGGGGGGAAGAGACAGAGAAAGAACTGGCAAGCCAGGACCTTCAGATGCGTATGCCACCTTGTGCACTTGTGCGACCTTGTGCGTCTGGCTTACGTGAGATCTGGATAGTTGAACATGGGTCCTTAGCCTTCGCAGGCAAGTGCCTTAACTACTAAACCATCTCTCCAGCCTGGATTCCGAATTTTAATCTAGTGTTTAGCAAGTGGCAGGTACACAAATGTTGATCAAAGTCAGGTGTGGTGGTGCATACCTTTAATCCCAGCTCTTGGGAGGCAGAGGGAGGATCACTATTAGGAGTTCAAGGCCAGCCTGAGACTACATAGTGAATTCCATTATCAGCCTGGGCTAGAGTGAGACCCTACCTCAAAAAACTAAGAAAAAAAAGGGGGGGCTGGAGAGATGGCTCAGTGATTAAGGCACCTGCCTGTAAAGCCTAACAACCTGAGTTTGATTCCCCAGTTCCCACGTAAAGGCAGATGCACAAAGTGGCTCATGCATCTGGAATCTGTTTGCAGCAGCTGGAGGCCCTGGCACATTCATTCTCTCTTATCTCTCTCTGCTTGCAAATAATTTTTTTTTAAAAGTTTATCAAATAAAAACTTTTCCATTTGAAGGTATTATTAATATTAAGAGAATATAGTAACTGTTGACCAGCTGCCACATGCCTGGTCCTGAGCCAGATATACGTAATTTTTCTTCTCATCCTCAAAATAAACCTGCAGGAAAGATGGCACACGTAACAGGAGGAGCCATATCAGAGAAGTGAAGTCATCACCATCAAGTGGCTGAACCAGAATTGGAAGCCTCCAGAATCAAAGATTTTGTTGTGATCCTATGGCATCTCTTCCCATCCCCAATTCCCATTGTCCTGGTTTATTTCGCAGCTGTCTCTCAGTTCTAGCAGCCGCTGTGATGGAGCCTTGTCCACACCCCTGAGGAGCTCTCATGTCCCCCAGGGTGCTCCTGCCACCAGAAAGAGTCCTTCTTCTTCAGGTAGGTCTTGCTGGCCTTGAACTCACAGCAATCCTCCTGCCTTGGCCTCCTATGTGCTGGGATTAAAGGCATGTGTCACCACACCCAGCTCTTTTGGCTTTTTGCTCTCTTGAACGTCCAGGCACTTGCTCTGGTAAGCCCGGTCATCTCAGCCTGGCCAGGCTGAGATTCATAATGATCCCTGCTCCCACACGGGCTCTCTACCCCCTCCTACCTTCCACATGGCAAAAGATCTCTGTACCTTCCCTTCCCTTTCCTTCACTTAGTCTAATACAGTCTAAGTCTTTAAAAAAATAAAAATAAAATAAAATAAATAAAAATTTTGAAAAGCACCAGTGGGGCTGGTAAGATGACTCAGCAGTTAAAGGTACATGCGTGCAAAGCCTGATGGTCTGGGTCTGATTCCCCCCCACACACCAGTACCCATGTAAAACCAGATGGCGTATGTGTATGGAATTTTTTTAAATTTATTCATTTGAGAAAGAGGCAGAGAGAGAATGAGAGAGGGAGAGAGAGAGAATAGGTACGCCAGGGCATTTGGCCACTGCAAACGAACTCCAGATGCATGTGCCACCTTGTGCATCTGGCTTACGTGGGTCCTGGGGAATTGAACCTGAGTCCTTCGGCTTTGCAGGCAAGTGCCTTAACCACTAAGCTATCTCTCTAGCCCCTGCATCTGGAATTTGTTTGCAGTGGCAAAAGGCCCTGATGTACCCATGTTCATTCCCTCTCAAATAAATAAATAAAATATTAATTTTAAAAAGCACCAGGCAAGGAGGCGCACACCTTTAGTCCCAGCACTCAGGAGGCAGAGGTAGGACTGCCGTGAGTTTGAGGCCACCCTGAGACTACATAGTGAATTCCAGGTCAGCCTGGACTAGAGTGAGACTCTTCCTCCAAACCCACCCCCAAAGAAGAAGAGTGTACTTGATACTATTTATGGAAAGGCATTTAAATATGTAACCAAAACAGCAGTCTCACATATGTCTTTGAAATAAATAAAGTTATTACTCTCAGAGATGATTCTGCTTTCCTCGAGCTAACTATAATTCACTGATCTCCTAAATGAATCTTTGAACATAGGATAAATGGACAAAACCTGGCCTTTGGCAGAAAGGCCCCTTAGAAATGAGGGAAGAAGAAAACAAAGTCCACACGGTGAAACCAGCCCAATGTTGAAGGCCAAAGGTTAACAAAAAGCTAGCCAGGTGTGGTGGACTTGCCTTTAATCCGCAATCTAGAGACAGCAGAGGTAGGAGGATCGCTATTCTTGAGTTTGAGTAGTGAATTCCAAATCAACCTGGGCTAGAGTAAGACCCTACCTCGAAAAACCAAAAAAAGAGAAAGAAAAGGGCTGGGTGTGGTGGTGCACACCTTTAATCCTAGCACCCAGGAGGCAGAGGTAGGAGGATCGCCATGAGTTCAAGGCCACCCTGAGACTACACAGTGAATTCCAGGTCAGCCTGGGCTACAGTGAGACCCTACCTCGAAAAACCAAAAAAAAAAAAAAAAGAGAGAGAGAGAGAGAAAGAAAGAAAGATCTAAGAGTGAAGAGTTTTCATTAGGTTGGAATTTTAAATTTAATCCAATCATTCTCAAATGTATGAAGGAACAAAGGAAAGAGGAAAAGAAACTTCTACAGATAGTGAAAATTATTCTAAGAAAGAGTTACCACCCAGTGAACTTTCCTGGCATGATACCATGACAACAACCACAACAAAACACTCCGCTCACTGCTACCTTAGCAGAGAAAGAGTTCTGTAAGCTCAGATTCCTGATTAAGTACTTTATGACGCCATCCTCATGGTTTGGACCGACTTGAGAACAAGTGTCTATGTTTATTGAAGGCCATGTGCCAATTACCTTGCCAAAGGCTTTGCATGCACAGTCAGTTAACAATCATAAATGTTCATACTCCCTATGGCACAGGATGTGTGCTATCACCATTCCAAATTTTCAGGGAGAAAACAACTGAGATGGGCTGGAGAGGTGGCTCAGTGGTTACTGCACTTGCCTGCGTAGCTTACAGACCTAGGTAAGCTGGATGCACAAGGTGGCGCATGTGTCTGGAGTTCGTCTGCAATAGCTACAGGCCCTAGCGTACCTATTCTCCCTCTCTCTCTCAAGTAAATAAATAAAAATGTATAATTTTTAAAACCCGAGGCTTAGCCAGGCATGGTGGCGCACGCCTTTAATCCCAGTACTTGGGAGGTAGAGGTAGGAGGATCACCATGAGTTTGAGGCCACCATGAGACTATGTAGTGATTCCAGGTCAGCCTGGGCTAGAGCAAGACCCTACCTCAAGGAAAACAAAAACTCTGAGGCTTACATAACTATCCTCATCCTCGGCGGGCATGCCAAACCACTGACAAGGCTCTGCTTTTCTGGAGAGGTGTGACCCAAAGGTGAACACTGTGGTGCCTTCGGGTCCTTCTACCTGATAGCCTGACTTCCTCCTACAGAACATCTCCACTTTTGCTTCTCTTTATCCCCCTCCCAAAACAACAGAAGATTAAGACATTCTCAAAGAATTATTCTTGGAGCCGGGCGTGGTGGCGCATACCTTTGATCCTAATGTTCAAGAGGCACAGGTAGGAGGATCACTGTGAGTTGAAACTACATGGTGAAGTCCAGGTCAGCCTGGGCTACAGTAAGAGCCTACTTTGAAGAAAAAATATTATTATTATTATTATTAGGCTGGGGAGATGGCTTAGTGGTGAAAGGAGTTTGCTTACAAAGCCTGCTGGCCTGGATTCAATTCACTAGCACCCATGCAAAGTCAGACACACAGTGGCACATGTGTCTGGAGTTCATCTACAGCAACAAGAGGCCCAGGCATACACATTTTCTCTTATTCAAATAGATAAATAAGTAAAAATTTTTTGGGGGGGATGGCTTTTTTGAGGTAGGGTCTCACTCTAGCCCAGGCTGATCTGGAATTCACTATGTAGTCTCAGGGTGGCCTTGAACTCGTGGTGATCCTCCTACCTCTGCCTCCCGAGTGCTGGGATAGGCGTGCGCCACCACGCCCGGCTTCCCCCATTTTTAAAAAATGTTTTATTTATTTATTTGAGAGAGAAAGAGGCGGGGAGGGGAAGGTGGAGAGAATGGGTGTGCCAGGGCCTCCAGCTACTGCAAACAAACTCCAGATGCATGTGCCCCCTTTTGCATCTGGTTTACATGGGTCCTGGAGAGTCAAACTGGGATCCTTTGGCTTTGCAGGCAAATGCCTTAACCACTAAGCCATCTTTCCAGCCCCCCCCCCATATTTTAAAAGAACTTTTCTCATTCAAGGCCAGGTACAATGGCTCATGTCTATAATGCCAATACTTGAGAAGGAGGATCACCAAAGGTTCAAGACCAGCCTGGGCTGCACAGTGAGTTGCAGGACAGCCTGGCAGAATGAGACCTTGTTTAACAGCAACAACAAAAGGGCTGGGGCTGTAGCTTAGTTGGGAGATTGCTGCCTAGCATGCATGAGGCCCTGGGTTTGTTCCAGCACCGTATACACCAAGTGTGGTGGCTCACGTCTGTAATTCCAGCACTTGGGAGGTGAAAGCAGGAGAATCAGGAGTTCAAGGTCATCTCTAGCTATATAAGAGTTTGGGGCTGGAGAGATGGCTTAGCAGTTAAGGTGCTTACCTGTGAAACATAAGGACCCAGGTTCAATTCCCCAGCAGCCACATAAGATACACAAGGTGGCACATACATCTGGAGTTTGTTTGCAGTGGCTAGAGGACCTGGCATGCCCATTCTCTCCCTCTCTTTCTCTGCTTCTTTCTCTCTCTCTCAAATAAATTAGTAAAGTATTTTTAAAGTGTTTGAGGCTGGACTGGGCTCCATGACACAAGAAGTCTCATGTAAGTAAGTTTGTTTTCAATGACTCCTTCTAGCTGCCTGGCTAGCTCAGTCAATAGAGCAAGAGACTTTTTTTTTTTTTTCTTTCTGGTCCAGGCTGACTTGGAATTCACTATGTAGTCTCAGGCTGGCCTCAGACTCACAGCAATTCTCCTACCTCTGCCTCTCTAGTGCTGGGACTAAAGGCGTGCGCCACCACACCCAGCTGGGTGTTTGAGGCTGGGTCCCAGGCTGACCTGATACTCACAGCCATCCTCCTATAAAGGTGTGCACCACCTCATTTGGCTGGTGCCTAGCTGGTTCGCTTTTTTTTTTTTTTTTTGACTTTTCAAGGTAGAGTTTCATGCTAGCCCAGGCTGATCTGGAATTCACTATGTAGTGTCAGGGTGGCCTCGAACTCACAGTGATCCTTCTACCTCTCCCTCCGGAATGCTGGGATTAAAGGCGTGCGCTACCACACCTGGCAACATGAAGCAATTTTATGACTCCCGGCCACCATAAAACCTATCTCAGTGAGCACAAACTCAGGTTGTTAGACTAAAACTTTGCTTTACCAATATGGAAGATATATTTGGTCAAAGTTCAACCTACCTCGACCATCCACCTCTACTATTTATTGAACTTCCTGTAAGTTCCCATGGACCAGGGATGCGTCTTCACCCCTTTTCTGAATTGACTGTATCACTCATGTCAAAGGCTGCAAACCAACTGATGAGAAACACAAGGGTGGCTCCCTGGCAGGAAACTACTCAAAGTCTACGCTTTACCACTACGGAGCAGTAGAACCATCTTCAAACATGACACCACATGCTTCCTGGAAACTTTACATATATCACAAATGTCACCACATGAGACACACACATGGATAAAGCCACCGGATAGACTCAAAAGTGGAACCACTGCTGTATTTATGGTGCCATAGTTAAAATTAGCTTTATTTTGCTAAACTCCCAAAGTATCACTTTTTGTTACAGTTATTTATTTATTTGAGACAGACAAGGGAGAGAGGGAGGAAGAGTGAGAATGGGTGCACCAGGGCCTCTAGTCACTTCAAAAGAACTCAAGGTGCATGCGCCACCATGTGCATCTGGCTTATGTGGGACCTGGAGATTAGAACCCGGGTCCTTAGGCTTCACAGGCATGCGCCTTAACCACGCTAAGCCATCTCTCCAGTCCTGTTATGGTTAATTTTATCATAGTAAGGTATGATCCTAGCACTAGAGAGACTGAGGCAGGAGGATCGGTGGGAGGGCAAGGCTAGCCTGGGACCACAGAGTTAATTCCACGTCAGCCTGGACTAGAGTGACACCCTACCTCAAAAAACAAAATCAAACAGGCGGTCGTGGTGGCACACACCTTTAATCCCAGCACTTGGGAGGTAGAGGTAGGAGGATCGCCATGAGTTCAAGGCCACCCTGAGACTACATAGTTAATTCCAGGTCAGCCTGGACAAGAGTGAGACCCTACCTTAAAAAAAAAAAACAAACAAAAAAATGAAACAAAAAAAATAGTCCTGAAAATCAGATTCTAAAGCACACTGTCTGGCCATGGATGATTCCATGCAAAAATATCCCATGAACATCCAATACTCTGCTGATGATGTTCAGAGAAAAAGAGAAAACTTTAAATTTTTTTGTTGTTGTTGTTTTGTTTTTCAAGATAGGGTCTTGCTCTCTAGCGCAAGCTGACCTGGAATTCACTATGTACTAACTTACAGCAATCCAACTACCTCTGCCTCCAGAGTACTGGATTAAATGCACGTATCACAATGCCTGGCCTTAAAACTTTTGTTTTTTTTTTTTATTATTTATTTATTTGAGAGCAACAGACAGGGAAAGAAGCAGATAGAGTGAGAATGGGCACACCAGGGCCTCCAGTCACTGCAAACGAACTCCAGATGCATGCGCCACCTTGCGCACCTGGCTTACATGGGTCCTGGGGAATTGAGCCTCGACCTGGGGGTCCTTAGGCTTCACAGGCAAGTGCTTAACCACTAATCCATCTCTCCAGGACAGAACTTTAAAAATATTTTTTATATATTTTATTTATTTATTTGAGAGAGAGAAAGAGGCAGAGAGAGAGAGAGAGAGAGAGAGAGAGGGCACAGCAGGGCCTCTAGCCACTGCAAACAAACTCCAGACGCATGCGCCACCTTGTGCATCTGGCTTATGTGGGTCCTAGAATCGAACAGGGATCCTTTGGCTTTGCAGGCAAACACCTTAACTGCTAAGCCATCTCTCCAGCCCCCAGGCCAGAACTTTGAACTTTAAACTTTTAACTATATGGTTCTCATCCCAAGATCTTGACATAGTCCTTCCTCTCTGCCTTTTGGTGTTGGAAATGAAAGCCTGGGTCTTGCACACGCTACATGTGCTCTACCTTGGACCTAAGTCCCCATCCCCGAGAGCGCTGCCTGACATGAGAGGCGGAGGCAGGGTACGAAGGAATGTCTGATGCTAGGAGGATGGCCCTGTGAGATGCAGCTGTTTGATCAGTCTGCACAAAGTACTGCTTGGCGCTGCCTTCTGAGCTCCATCTGCAGAAGTTGTGTGGTGTTGGAGCTGACCCAGGGAGATGCCACAGGAAGCACATGCAGGAGAGAAAAAGCGGAAGCTCTGGATAGATCATCAGGCTAAAGCCACAGCTAAGAAAGTGATTGTTTTAGGAAGAACTATTAATGTCCTTTGATGTCCTGTTCAGTCAACATCAACGGCCTCCAGCGTCAAGAAGGCAAGGACCAAACAACTGAAGTTGTTCTCTGACCCCCACACACGCACCCATTCACACACACACAAGCACAGGCACACACGTTAAAAAGTGTCACTGGGTCCAGGCGTGGTGGCGCATCCCTTTAATACCAGCACTCCGGAAGCAGAGGTAGGAGGATTGCCAATAAGTTCAAGGCCACCCTGAGACGACATAGTGAATTCCAGGTCAGCTTGAGCTAGAGTGAGACCCTACCTCAAAAAAAAAAAAAAAAAAAAAGTGCCACTGGGCATAGTGGCAAAAGGCTACTAAGGTAGTAGGATCACTGTGAGTTCAAAGCCAGCCTGTGAGCCTGAAGAGATGGCTCAGTGGCTTGAAGGCATTTGATGGGTTTAATTCCTCAGCCATCCTCATAAAGCTGGACACAGACATTCAACTCTAGCAGCAAGAGACCCTGGCACACTCATACACACACACACATACACACACACATTGTTTTTAAAAAGGCAGCCTGGCTAAATAGTGAATTCCAGGTCAGCCTGGGCTAGAGTGAGGTGAGACTCTGCCTCAAAGACAAAAATGCACGCCTTTAATCCCAGCACTTGGGAGGCAGAGGTAGGAGGATTGCCATGGGTTCGAGGCCACCTTGAGACTAGAGTGAGACCCTCCCTTGGGGGGGGTGTTTTAAGAGACTTCTTCCTCTGGGTGGCTCTGAGGTACACAAGCAATGCCTCAATGCAGCTTCCCACAATGTAATATCTACTGAAAAATAAATCACTTTCTCACTTCCTCCTACCATTATCTTTTAATAAACCAACCACAATTTAGGTGAGAACTTTATCATCTTACAAAATATTTTTAGAGTCAGAAGCATAGCATCTGCACAGCATTATTTTTACACACACACAAAAAAATAAAAACTTGCCAAATACAAAGATCTGAAAAAAATATGATCACTGTAAGCTGAACCATTCCCCTCCCTAGATATCCCTCAAAGAAAATATGTAAGATCCGGTGGGCAAAGAGGGCCAGAATGATGTCTCATTACACTCTCTGCACTGGGGGGGGGGGCGGGGTGTGAAGGATTTTTAACATTCTTGAACTCAGGCCACATTTCAGAAGCCTTTCCACTTGTAGTTTAATCTCACTGAAGAGGAAAGGTTAAAGATCAGTTATCCTCCAACCAGGCTTCCAACCAAAAAAGACTTAGAAAGCCTGGTGTGGAGCCAGGCCCAGCAGAGGTAGGAGGTTGAGATGATGTAGTGAATTCCAGGTCATCCTGGACTGAAGTGAGATACTACCTAGACAAGCCAAAATAAATGAATAAATAAAGTGAGCCATTACTTACATGGGAAGATACAAAGGAAGCCTGCTGGAAAAATTAAGATGACCCTGCCTCCATCAGGGGCTGACAGAGGAAGTGGTTTATATTTGAAAATTAGGTCTAAAAATAGGATCCATTTCAAGAGTACTCTCCATAGAGAAAAGATCCTTTCTTGTTTGTTTGTTTGTTTGTTTGTTTGTTTGTTTGTTTGTTTTGAAGGTTGGTCTCACTCTAGCCCAGGCTGACCTGGAACTCACTAGGTGGCCCCAGACTGGCCTTGAATTTAAGTAGATCCTCCTATGCCAGCCTCCACAGTGCTGGGATTAAAGGCCTGCACCACCAGGCCTAGCAAGATCTCTCTCTTTTTTTTTTTTTTTTTTTGGTTTTGCAAGGTAGGGTCTCACTCTGGTCCAGGCTGACCTGGAATTAACTATGTAGTCTCAGGGTGGCCTTGAACTCTTGGCGATCCTCCTACCTCTGCCTCCGGAGTGCTGGGATTAAAGGCATGCGCCACCACGCCTGGCCTCTTGTTTTTTGTTTTTTTAATTTATTTTATTTATTTATTTGAGAGACAGAAACAGGAAGATAGAGAAAGAATGGGCATGCCAGGGCCTTCAGTTGCTGCAAACGAACTCCAGAAGCATGTGCCACCTTGTGCATCTGGCTTATGTGGGTCCTGGGGAATAGAGCCTGGGTCCTTTGACCTTGCAGGCAAGCGCCTTAACTAACTGCTAAACCATCCCTCCAACCCAAGATTGTTTTTGTTTTTGGTTTTTCGAAGTAGTGTCTCACTCTAGCCCAGGCTGACCTGGAATTCACTGTGTAGTCTCAGGGTGGCCTCGAATTCACAGCGATCCTCCTACCTCTGCCTCCCGAGTGCTGCATTAAAGGTGTGCGCCACCAGGCCGGGCTCCAAGATTGTTTTTAAGAAACATATACAGAGCCAGGCGTGGTGACGCACACCTTTAATGCAGCACTCGGGAGGCAGAGGTAGGAGGATCGCTGTGAGTTCGAGGCCACCCTGAGACTACACAGTGAATTCCAGGTCAAAAAGAAGGGAGGAAAGGAAATGAAAGGAAAGGAAGAAGACAAACAAGCATATGCAAAGGCTGCAAGCTCCAGGTCTCTGATATCTTGTCCTTGATTCACCTGTCTTCTGTTTTACAGACATGAAAAAAATGGGAGAGATAAGGGAGTACCATTAATTTGACAGTGCACCTGGAGGCTACTGATTAAAGGAGCAGAGAAAGAAAACACTTCACAAATCTAAAAGCAAGAAGGCATCATTAACTAGGCATTGATAACAAGATTGAAAGCTACTTGCTTGAGGAATCCTCAGCGGGGGTAGGAGTTCTGATCTAACCTCTTCTGGGTGCTGCCTTGTCGCCCATCAGACTTTGCAATACTAGCTTCCTCTGGGCCTTCAGACACACCACCACCAAGCAAGCCTTCCCCAGGGCGGTTCAGGGCCCCTATCTGGACCACTCTTCCCAGATCTCTCTCATTTTTCAATTTTTTATTTGATTTATTTGTTTTTATTTATTTATTAGAGACAGAAGGACAGAGAGAGACAGTGAGAATGAGCGCTCCGGGGCCTCTAGCCAGTGCATCTGGCTTATGTGGGACCTGGAGAATCGAACCTGGGTCCTGAGGCTTCGGAGGCAAGCGCCTTTACCGCGCTAAGCCATCTCTCCAGCCCCCTCTCCCATTTTGCAAGCGGCTCAAATGCCACCTTTCCCAAAGATGAAAAGGATGCCTTTTCTCTCCCACTATCCCCTTTATATCATACAACGTACTTACATGTTCTTTCTATAGTTTATCCGGTTTCTATCCGTTTCCCTACATAAGCTCCCAGAGTATAACGGAATCTTTGTTCTGCGCCCCGATGTCTATCACAAGCCTTTAGAAGAGCGCCTGGCACACAGTAGGAGCTCGTCTAGAATTTTCTGAATGAATGAACTTCTTGATATCAAGACGGCTGATGGGTTTCAAGAAGGGGTGAGACGAAAGGGGGACAGAAGCGACCGAGGAAATCCAACGGGGAAAGGCAGAAAGTGACTGAGGCTGGCCAGGGTCGACATCACCCCCCACCCTGGTCCCCACGCAGCCTTGATGGGGAGGCAGTGCACCGCATCCCGCCCTCAGCATCAAACGGTACTGGGGGGGGTGGGGGCGGGAGCCAGCCACAGAGACAGGCGAGCTGTCCAGACTCGTAGAAAAGGTCCAGGGCAGACTCAGCTGCGCAGCCCTTCTCTTCCCAGCCATGCCCACATCACCCAGCGCCCGGATGCCCCGGGCCGCAGGACCGTCCCGGCTCGGGCCTCTTCTTCCCGCCCCGGGGGGCCCGGGAGCCGGGGCTCCTCGCTACGACACCTGCCGTCCCCAACGCAGGGGTCCCTCGGGGAGGCCCCGGCGCGTCCTGCCTCCTCGCCCCGCCCGGCACACGGGCAGGAAGCGTCCCGGCCCGCCGCAGGGACCCAGCTCGGGGCACCCTGGTCCCGGCCGACAAGGCGCACTCACCTCGGGGCGCACGTACGACACGAAGGAAGGCTTGGGTGCCTTGGTGCCGCCGCCAGCGCCCACCACCCCTTTGCCCAGCATCACGCCGCCCTGGGAGGCCAGCGCGCGCGCGCGGTGCGGGAGATCGGTGTCGGCCTCGGGCTCCGGCTGCGGCCGCGGCCACCAGCACTAGCGACCCGGGCTCCGCCCATCCCTAGGGCCGCGCCAAGCACGGCACCGCCCGCATCCGGCTCCGCGCTGACACACCGCTCGCTCCGCCCACCGGAGCCCGAGGACACGCCTCCCCCTCTGCTCACGGCTGTAGCCGCGGTGATTGGTCCATCACACAGGACCCCGCCCCTGGACGTCCTCTGATTGGTCAGAAGCGCTACCGGAGACCCCTCCCGCGTGCCCCTCCCTGCCTGAAGAGATATTTGCTCTAACCAATCCAGAGAGCGTTCTCTCCGGACTTCGCGGCCATTGGGCGGCGAGGACGTCGCCGTCGTCCAATGGTCCTGCGGCCTCTGAGTTGTTGTGGGTGGATGTGCAGTCGTTACTCCCTTTTCCTCCGCTCTTTGCTTTAGAATAATTAATATAATGTTCAAAAGTGGGCTGAAAGCCCGGCGTGGTGGCGCGCGCCTTTAATCCCAGCACTCCGGACGTAGAGGAAAGGATCACCGTGAGTTCAAGGCCACGCTGAGACTACATAGTGAATTCCAGGTCAGCCTGGGCCAGTGTGAGACCCTACCTCAAAAAAAATAAAAAAAAAAAAAAAAAAAAAAAAAGTGAGGGGGGAGGATGCTAACGGTGGTGCCAGCATCACTGTCTACACACTACATAACTAATAAAAAAAAAAAAAGTAGAAGAGGAGCTGCAGAGATGGCTTAGTGGTTAAAGTACTTGCCTGCGAAGCCTAAGGACTCAGGTTCAATTCCCCAGTAATCATACAAACCAGATGCACAGAGTAGCACATGTGTCTGGAGTTCATTTGTAATGGCTAGAGGCCCTGGCACACCCATTCTCTCTGTCTCTCTCTCAAATAAATAAAAATAATATGTTTTTTACAAATAAAAAATGAAAGAAATAGCTTGAAATGATCATAAAGTCTCTTGTCAACTTCGTTTTATTTATTTAAAGGCGCCAGGGCCTCCTGCCACCAAAAACGAAGCCCATATGCATGAGCCACATTGCCCACCTGAGCTCAAGAGGGTACTGGGAAATTGAACTTGGGCTGTCAGGCTTTGCCAGCAGGTACCTTTGAATGTGGGCCATTTGGCTTTGCAAGTACTTGTAACCCCAGAGCCATCTCTCCAGCCCCAGTTTTCCAAACTTTTCGTTGCGTTGTTTTTTCTAAGCGCTACAATGTAAAAAGCCCTTAAGAGACTAATTTTATCTTCTCTCCCAAGTTACTGACAAACCCCTCACTTAAAGCCAAGATTGCAAATAAAATCCACTTAAGTTCTACCCTTGGGCACTCTGGTTAGAGTACATGCCTAGTGTGTGTGAGACCTTGGGAAAAAAAAAAAAAAGAAAATTGCCCCTTTGACACTAAGCATTGTGTTAGGCGTAGATGAATAAGACAGGATGCAGTTGTCAGGAAGTTCCCTTGACTCTAGTGGGAAAAGCTGATAAACATTCGCAGTTAATCTTTCAAGTGTCAGGCACTGTGCTACTGTTACCCAACGACCTTCATGTCCTCCTCCCACGTTCTCTCCAATACAAAACGTGACTTGGAAGATGACGGTAGCAACCTTGAACTCGTGATTTTCCTGCCTCCACCTCCCAAGTGTTGGGATTACAAGGTTCTTCACTTTCACGCCCAGCTAGTAATTGTCATTTTTGTAACGACAGATTACAAGCAGTTTAAATGTTCACCAGTAGGGATGGACTGTGTAAATGAAGGGGCAGCTGTACAGTGAGATACAATGAAACCATAAAAGTAACAAAGGGGGGTTGGGAGAGATGGCTTAGCGGTTAAGGCGTTTGCCTGTGAAGCCTAAGGACCCAGGTTCAATCCACATAAGCTAGATGCACAAGGTGGAGCATGCATCTGGAGTTCCTTTGCAGTGGCTAGAGGCCCTGGCATGTACATTCTTCCCTCCTCTCTCTCTCTCAAATAAATAAGTAATTAAAAAAAAAAGTAACAAAGGGCTGGGCATGGTGGCTCACGCCTTTAATCCCAGCACTTGGGAGGCAGAAGTAGGAGGATCACCATGAGTTCGAGGCCACCCTGAGACTGCATAGTGAATTCCAGGTCAAATTCCAGGTCAACCTGAACTAGAGTGAAACTGTGCCTCAAAAAAAATAAAGGAACAAAGGAAACTTTTTAGGAAACAGCTGTGAATCTTGCTTAAAAGCAACTATGCAGCTGGGCATGGTGGCGCACGCCTTTAATCCCAGCACTCGGGAGGCAGAGGTAGGAGGATTGCTGTGAGTTTGAGGCTACCCTGAGACTACATAGTGAATTCTAGGTCAGCCTGAACTAGAGTGAGACCGTACCTCAAAAAAACAAACAAAAAAAAAGAGCCGGGCGTGGTGGCGCACGCCTTTAATCCCAGCACTCAGGAGGCAGAGGTAAGAGGATCGCCGAGAGTTCGAGGCCACCCTGAGACTACATAGTTAATTCCAGGTCAGCCTGGACCAGAGTGAGACCCTACCTTGCAAAAACCAAAAAAAAAAAAAAGCAGTTATGCTAGAGTCAGTCTACCTGAGCTCAAAAAAATTTTTTTTGGTTTTTCAGATTAGGGTTTTGTTCTAGCCCAGGCTGACCTGGAACTCACTATGTAATCTCAGGATGGCCTTGAACTCATGGCAATCCTCCTACCTCTGCCTCCCAATTGCTGGTATTAAAGGCGTGCGCCACCACACCTGGCCTCAAAATTCTTTCTCCATTTATTACGTGTGACCTTTAATGAGACATTTATCTTCTAGGACCTCGATTTTCTCACATATAAAAATGAAAGCCAGCCGGGTGTGGTGGCGCACGCCTTTAATCCCAGCTCTCGGGAGGCAGTGGTAGGAGTATCGCAGTGAGTTCCAGGCCATTTTGAGACTACACGGTGAGTTCCAAGTCAGCCTGGGCTAGAACATCTGGCTCATGTGGGTACTGGGGAATGGAAACTGGGTCTTTAGGCTTCACAGGCAAGTGTCTTAACCACTAAGCTATCTGTCCAGCCTGTGTTGTGTTTTCTTTCTTTCTTCTTCTTTTTTTCTTTCTGTTGTTGTTCTTTGTTTTTAAATCCCAGCGCTTGGGAGGCAGAAGTAGGAGTATCGCTGTGAATTCAAGGCCAGCCTGGGACTACATAATGAATTCCAGATCAGCCTGGGCTAGAGTGAAACCCTGCCTCAAAAAAAAAAACAAAACAAAACAAAACAAAAACCTATAGCTGGGAAGGTCAAAGCCCTAGGGGGTGGGAAAGTACTACTGTTGTCTGACTAATTGGATGTATTATGCCCACCAAACTGCTTTCTAAACACTTATGCCCATGTATGAATATTACTTTCACTGTTGGTTAGAGAAGCTTCTCTTTTTAGATGTTGGTGACCACTGGCAAGAATAAAACCTCACCAAAGTGCAGAGAAGTAACAGTGTAGTGTGCAGCACTACATCTCTATCACACCCTCCCAAGGCTCAGAACCATTGCTTAAGAGATGGCAGAAAATTTATAAGAGCCATTCTCTGGTTTCTATTCAGATCTAATAAATCTTTTGTCAAATATGTGTGTGTGTGTGTGTGTGTGTGTGTGTGTGTGTGTGTGTAGGTCAAAGGGAAGGGAGAAGTGCTTTTCTTTTTCTTTTCTTTTTTTTTCTTTTTTGTTTTTGTTTTCTAAGGTAGGGTCTCACTCTAGTTTAGGCTGACCTGGAATTCACTATGTATTCTCAGGGTGGCCTCGAACTCATGGCGATCCTTCCACCTCTGCCTCCCAAGTGTTGGGATTAAAGGCATGCGCCACCACGCCCGGCAGAAGTGCTTTTCAATACTGTCTTCCAGGCACAAAGTGGCCTTTAAGTTCATGACCGAGCAGTAGCTGACATTACCTATATAAGATCTGCATAATAGGAAGGGAAAAAGTGATGATATCGAAATAGAAGAGAGACCAGTTGGAAAGAAGAAGGGATTCAGTGGACAGGGGATTTGGGAGGGGAGAAGGGGAAGTAATGGGAGGAGATTATGGTCATGGTATATTATGTATAAGTATGAAGGTTGCCAGTAAAAAGTTAAAGATAAATAAAAGCATAAAAGATAGCACTCAGGGGGTAGGATTGTTGCAAGTTTGAGGCCAGCCTGGGACTAAAGAGTGAGTTCCAAGTCAGCCTGGGTTAGAATGAGAATCTAACTCCAAAAAAAACAAAAACAGCCTGGCCATGGTGGTGCACGCCTTTAATCCCAGCACTTGGGAGGCAGAGGTAGGAGGATCGCTGTGAGTTCGAGGCCACCCTGAGACTACATAGTGAAATCCAAGTCAACCTGGACTAGAGTGAGACCCTAACTTTGAAAAATGAAAACAAACAAATAAAAACTTCAGTGAGGGCTATAGAGATGACCCAGTACTTCAGATGCTTGCTTGCAATGCCTAACAAGCCAGATGCACAAAGTGGTGCGTGCACTAGATTTCCTTTGCAATGGCTAGAGGCCCCGGCACACCCACATTCATTCATTCATTCTCTGTCTCTCTCTCCCTCTTCCTGTGTATCTGTCTCTCTGTGTGGGGCACTGAGTGATGTAATCATGCTCCTTAATGTCTGAGAGGGTGAAACAGATCTGCTGTACACATATTTTACTTACTTACTTATTTATTTATTTATTTATTTATATTGACAACTTCTTTAATTGTAGACAATATCCCATGTTACTTTCCCTCCCTCCCCCCACTTTCCCCTTTGAAACTTCACTCTCCATCATATCCCCTGCCCCTCTCAATCAGTCTCTCTTTTCAGTTTGATGTCATGATCTTTTCCTGCTATGATGATGGCCTTGTGTACACGTATTTTGAATGAAATTCATTGTTAATTTCTGTAGCTTCCTATTTTTTAGGGTTTTGTTTTGCAGCTATTAGGTTTTGTATATTGATTGTTTCAAAGTGTGTATATTCTATGAAAATCTTTGGTGATCATTCTTTGCATTGCTTGAGCCCAGATCAAAACTATTTGAAGAAAGAAACTTTATTTTTGCGACTTCAGTACAGTTTGTATTCTTGAGATACTTGGCTTGTTGCGTATATCAGAACTCCTCCCATGGCGCGATGCCGCCCATCCTAGCTGTGTATGCAAATACTTGAGTGTGTGTATGTGAATTTTTAAGTATAAATACATAAATGTCCCTTTCCATGTCACAAAATGGTATTGCATACGTGTGGTTATGATAATGAGCCTTGTAACTCTTGACCAGTCACGAGTCATAATAAACATGTACACTGGCATAGAAGTAATTCTGGGCAGTGGGAGCTGGGAAGATCAGGAGTCAAGTTGATACTCAGCTATATCGAGTTCAAAGTCAGCCTAGAATAAGAACTTTCAGAAACTAGCAAAGCAAGCACAGACAGAAAAACAAAAAGAAACCAAAGCGCCTTTAATAAGGTCTGGTCACTTTCTGGTGCTGCTTATTTTGGCATAGGTCCCAAAATCATCCCATCTAATAAGTCTGTCCCATTTACTGCCAACATGTCCTGGCATCTTCCTTAAAACCTGTTGAAAATCATCTAGACACCTGTGAATTTCAAACATCTAATCACTCTGCTTAAACCAGGCATGGAAGGGGCACACCCTTTTTCCATTTTTGGGAGGTAGGGTGAGGAGGATTGACCACCTTGATTTCCAAACCACGCTGAAATTCCACCATAGTGAATTAGAAGTCAGCCACCACTCAAGAAGTGCCTTGAAAAACTGTCTTGAAAAAAGTGGCCTTTAAGTTCATGAAGAAAGCAGTAAAAGAAAGGGCTGGAGGATGGCTTATATAAGAAAGAAAAAGAAGGAAGGGCTGATGATATGAAATAGAGTTAGACCAGTTGAAAGAAGCCTAAGGAGCTGGACAGATTTGGGAGGAGAAGGGGCAGTACGCATCTGGAGGAGATTATGGTCATGGTATATTATGTATAAGTATGAAGGTTGCCAGTAAAAAGTTAAAGATAAATAAAAGCATAAAGATAGCACTCAGGGGTAGGATTGTTGCAAGTTTGAAGGAAGGAAGGACTAAGAGTGAGTTCAAGTCAAGAGTTAGAATGAGAATCTAACTCCAAAACAAAACAGCCTGGCCATGGTGGTGCACGCGCCTTTAATCCCAGCACTTGGGGAGGCAGAGGTAGGAGGATCGCTGTGAGTTGAGGCCACCTGAGACTACATAGTGAAATCCAAGTCAACTGGACTAGAGTGAGACCCCTAACTTTGAAAAATGAAAACAAACAAATAAAAACCAGTGAGGGCTATAAAGAATGACCCAGTAAAATAGAATGCTAGTGTTGCAATGCCTACCACAAGCTCTGAGGCACAAAGTGGTGCATGCCTCTGTCATTACCCTTGGGGCAATGGCTAGAGGAGCCCTCAACATCCACATTCATTCATTGTTCTGTCTGCCCCTTCCCCTCTTCCTGTGTATCTGTCTCTCTGTGTGGGGCACTGAGTGATGTAATCAATGCTCCTTAATGTCTGGAGAGGGTGAAACAGATCTGCTGTGACATATTTTACTTCTTACTTATTTTTTTATTTATTTGGTTTATATTGACAACTTCTTTAATTGTAGACAATATCACTATGTTAGTTTCCCTCCCTCCCCACTTTCCCTTTGAAACTTCACTCTCCATCATATCCCCTGCCCCTCTCAATCAGTCTCTCTTTTCAGTTTGATGTCATGATCTTTTCCTGCTATGATGATGGTTCAGAGATTAAACGTATTTTGAATGAAATTCATTGTTAATTTCTGTAGCATGTAAACCAGAAACACAAAGGGGTTTTGTTTTGCAGCTATTAGCAGAGATATTGATTCTTTTCAAAGTGTGTATAAATACATGAAAATCTTTGGTGATCATTCTTTGCATCTCTTGAGCCCAGATCAAAAACATTTGAAGAAAGAAACTTTATTTTAGCCAGACAGTTTGTATTCTTGAGAAAGGGCTTTGAGTGGGGCTCAGAACTCCCATGGTGCCTTTAATCCCATCCTAGCTGTGTATGGGCAGAGGTGAGTGTGTGTATGTGAGTTTTTAAGCCATAAAGACATAAATGTCCCTTTCCATGTCACAAAAAATGGTACCCATCACGAATGGTTATGATAATGAGCCTTGTAAAACAAAAAACCAAAAACGAGTCATAATAAAATAATACAATGGCATAAAAAGAAAAAGAAAAGAAAAAGAAAACAAGAGCCAGGTGTGGTAAGGCCACGCCTTTAATCCCAGCACCCAATAAGGCAGAGGTAAAAGGATTGCCGTGCAGTTCAGGTCACCCTGAGAGTGGCAGAGGTGAAGTCTCCCCAGGTCAGCCTGGGCTAGAGTGAGACACTACCTCAAAAAAAAAAATAAATATAAATATAAGTGAAAGTCAAATATTTTAGCCATCATACAGTGAATAATTTAAACAATTTGAGTTTAATTTAAAAACATGTGCTTTAGCTAGGCATGGTGGTGCATGCCTGTAATCCCAGCTTTGGGCAGCAGAACTGGGAAGATCAGAGTCCAAGTTGATACTCAGCTATATATCGAGGTCAGCCAGCCTAGGCTATGTGAAACTTTCAAAAACTAGCAAAGCAAAGCACAGACAGAAAAACAAAGAAACTGAAGGCCTTTTGAGGTCTGGTCACTTTCTGGTGCTGCTTATTTTGGCATAGGTCCCCCCCAAAATCATCCCATCTAGTTCAAGTCTGCTCCCATTTGCCAACATGTCCTGACATCTTCCTTAAAGCCTGTTGAAAATCATCTAGACAATAAATGAATTTCTAAACATCTGTGTGTCTTAAACCAGGCATGGTGGCACACACCTTTAATCCATCACTTGGGAGGCAGAGATAGGAGAGATCACCTTGATTTCTGGCCATCTGAAATTGCATAGTGAGATTCTAAGGTTTTCCTGAACTCAAGAAAATACCTTGAAATTTAAAAAGAAAGAAGGAAAGAAAGAAAGAGGGGGAGAGGGAAAGAAAAGAAAAAGAAAGAGGGCTGGACCTCCAGCTTAGTGGTAAAACGCTTGCCTCCAGAAGCTGATCAAGCTCGATTCTCAGGACCCACATAAGCCAGATGCACAAGGGGGCATAGCATCTGGAGTTCGTTTGCAGTGGCTGGAGGCCCCTGCGGCGCCCATTCTTTCTCTCTCTACCTGCCTATTTCTGTATTTTCTTCTCAAATAAATAAATAAATAATAAAATATTTTTAAAAAAGAAAGAAAGGAAGGAAGGAAGGAAGGAAGGAAGAAAGGAAGGAAGGGAAGAAGGATGAAAGAAAGGAAAAAGAGCCAGGCGTGATGGCGATCGCCTTTACTTGCCCAGCACTTGGGAGGCAGAGGTGGGGGAGGATCACTGAGAGTCTGAGGCCATTTGAGACTACATAGTGAAATCAGGTCAGACTGACTAGAGTGAGAAACCTAGAAACCAAACCAAAACAAACAAGAAAGAAAAGGAAGGAAGGAAGAAACAAAGAAACAATGTGCCCCTAAAATAGAATCTGCATAGTGTTTGGGAGTCCACTTGAATATGTGTCCTGAGGTTTTAGTAAGTCCATGCCTCTGTCATCTACCCTCATGGGCATACCAGCCCCTCAAGATTTGAGGCCTTCCTTGTTGTGGTTGCTGCCCCCTTCCCAGGTCTTTTTTACTGTGTAGCCTCACTGGCTAAAACACACAATGTAACTATGTAGACCAACTGGCCTCAAACTGGTGATTATCCTCCTGCTTCAGCCTTCAGAGTGATGTATAAAAAAATATTTTATTTCTTTTTTTTTTTTTGTTTTTTTGAGGGGTCTCACTTCTTGCCCAGGCTGACCTGAAACTACTCATGTTATTTCAGGGTGGCCTCAACCTCGCGCATCCTCCTCACTAGATTTCCTTTGCAATGGCTAGAGGCCCCGGCACACCCACATTCATTCATTCATTCTCTGTCTCTCTCTCCCTCTTCCTGTGTATCTGTCTCTCTGTGTGGGGCACTGAGTGATGTAATCATGCTCCTTAATGTCTGAGAGGGTGAAACAGATCTGCTGTACACATATTTTACTTACTTACTTATTTATTTATTTATTTATTTATATTGACAACTTCTTTAATTGTAGACAATATCCCATGTTACTTTCCCTCCCTCCCCCCACTTTCCCCTTTGAAACTTCACTCTCCATCATATCCCCTGCCCCTCTCAATCAGTCTCTCTTTTCAGTTTGATGTCATGATCTTTTCCTGCTATGATGATGGCCTTGTGTACACGTATTTTGAATGAAATTCATTGTTAATTTCTGTAGCTTCCTATTTTTTAGGGTTTTGTTTTGCAGCTATTAGGTTTTGTATATTGATTGTTTCAAAGTGTGTATATTCTATGAAAATCTTTGGTGATCATTCTTTGCATTGCTTGAGCCCAGATCAAAACTATTTGAAGAAAGAAACTTTATTTTTGCGACTTCAGTACAGTTTGTATTCTTGAGATACTTGGCTTGTTGCGTATATCAGAACTCCTCCCATGGCGCGATGCCGCCCATCCTAGCTGTGTATGCAAATACTTGAGTGTGTGTATGTGAATTTTTAAGTATAAATACATAAATGTCCCTTTCCATGTCACAAAATGGTATTGCATACGTGTGGTTATGATAATGAGCCTTGTAACTCTTGACCAGTCACGAGTCATAATAAACATGTACACTGGCATAGAAAAAGAAAAAAGAAAAAGAAAAAGAAAACAAGAGCCAGGTGTGGTGGCGCACGCCTTTAATCCCAGCACTCGGGAGGCAGAGGTAAAAGGATTGCCGTGAGTTCAGGTCACCCTGAGAATACATAGTGAATTCCAGGTCAGCCTGGGCTAGAGTGAGACACTACCTCAAAAAAAAAAATAAATAAAAAAACCTCGAGTGAAAGTCACATATTTTAGCCATCATACAGTGAATAATTTAAACAATTTGAGTTTTAATTTAAAAACATGTGCTTTAGCTAGGCATGATGGTACATGCCTGTAATCCCAGCACTTGGGCAGTAGAACTGGGAAGATCAGGAGTCCAAGTTGATACTCAGCTATATATCGAGTTCAAAGCCAGCCTAGGCTATGTGAAACTTTCAGAAACTAGCAAAGCAAAGCACAGACAGAAAAACAAAGAAACCCAAGCGCCTTTAACAAGGTCTGGTCACTTTCTGGTGCTGCTTATTTTGGCATAGGTCCCCCAAAATCATCCCATCTAATAAGTCTGCTCCCATTTGCCAACATGTCCTTTGACATCTTCCTTAAAGCCTGTTGAAAATCATCTAGACATCCTGTGAATTTCTAAACATCTACACTCTGCTTAAACCAGGCATGGTGGCACACACCTTTAATCCCATCACTTGGGAGGCAGAGATAGGAGGATCACCTTGATTTCCAGGCCACGCTGAAATTGCATAGTGAATTCTAGGTCAGCCTGAACTCAAGACCCTACCTTGAAAAACAAAAAGAAAGAAGGAAAGAAAGAAAGAGGGGGGGAGAGGGAAAGAAAGAAAAAGAAAGAGGGCTGGAGAGATGGCTTAGTGGTTAAACGCTTGCCTGTGAAGCCTAAGGACCCCAGTTCGAAGCTCGATTCTCCAGGACCCACATAAGCCAGATGCACAAGGGGGCACACGCATCTGGAGTTCGTTTGCAGTGGCTGGAGGCCCTGGCGCGCCCATTCTTTCTCTCTCTACCTGCCTATTTCTGTATTTCTCTCTCTCAAATAAATAAATAAATAATAAAATATTTTTAAAAAAAAAGAAAGGAAGGAAGGAAGGAAGGAAGGAAGAAAGGAAGGAAGGAAGAAGAAGGATGAAAGAAAGGAAAAAAAAAAGAGCCAGGCGTGATGGCGCACGCCTTTAATTCCAGCACTTGGGAGGCAGAGGTAGGAGGATCACTGTGAGTCTGAGGCCACCCTGAGACTACATAGTGAATTCCAGGTCAGACTGGACTAGAGTGAAACCTTACCTAGAAAACCAAACCAAAACAAAACAAGAAAGAAAGGAAGGAAGGAAGAAACAAAGAAACAAAAAAACCTAAAATAGAATCTGCATAGTGTTTCACCCTACCACTTGAATATGTCTCTGAGGAACTATAGTAAGTCCATGCCTCTGTCATCTACCCTCATGGGCATACTGGGAGCCCCTCAAGATCAGAGGCCTTCCTTGTTGTGGTTGCTGCCCCTTCCCAGGGTCTTACTGTGTAGGCCTCACTGGCCTAAAACACACAATGTAACTATGTAGACCAACTGGCCTCAAACTGGTGGGCGATCCTCCTGCTTCAGCCTCCAGAGTGATGTGCTTCTTCTTCTTCTTCTTTTTTTTTTTTTTGGTTTTGCGAGGTAGGGTCTCACTCTGGTCCAGGCTGACCTGGAATTCACTATGTAGTCTCAGGGTGGCCTCGAACTCTCGGCGATCCTCCTACCTCTGCCTCCCAAGTGCTGGGATTAAAGGCGTGCGCCACCACGCCCGGGCTTTGCTTCTTCTTTTTTAAAAAAAAAAATATTTTTTTTCTTGGGGGCTAGAGAGATGGTTCAGAGATTAAAGGCACTTGCATGTAAAGCTTAATGTCTCAGAGTTCAGTTCCCCTGTACCCATGTAAAACCAGAAACACAAAGGGGCACCTGTGTCTGGAGTTCATTTGCAGAGATAGGAGTCTCTGGTACACCTATAAATACACACACACCCTCTCTCTTCCTCTCTCTCTCAAATAAACAAATATTAAAAATATTTTAGCCAGAATAAAATTTTTTTTTAAAAGGGGTGGGGAGCTGGGAGTGGTGCCATGTGCCTTTAATCCCAGCCCTCGGGAGGCAGAGGTAGGAGGATCGCTGTGAGTTCGAGGCCACCCTGAGACTACATAGTGAATTCCAGGTCAGCCTGGGCCAGAATGAGACCCTACCTTGAAAAACAAAACAAAACAAAACAAAACAAAACAAAAAACCAAAAAACCCCAATAATAATAATAATAATAATAAAATTTTAAAAAAGGGCTGGAGAAATGGCTTAGCTGGTTAAGGCGCTTGCTTGTGAAGCCTAAGGCCCTAGGTTCGATTCTCCAGGTCCCACGTAAGCCAGATGCACAAGGTAGCACATGCATCTGAAGTTCGTTTGCAGTGGCTAGAGGCCCTGGTGTGCCCATTCTCTCCCTCTCTCTCTGTCCCTCTCTCTCTCTGTCTCTCTCTTTCTGTCTCAAGTATATAAATATAAATATAAATATAAATATATAAATATATAAAATATATATATATATATATATATATATATATATATATATATATATATAATGGTGGTGCATTCCTGTAATCCCAGCACTTGGGAGGCAGAGATAGGAGGATTGCCAAGAGTTCGAGGCCATCCTGAGACTACACAGTGAATTCCAGGTCAGCCTGGGCTAGAGGGACAAAAAAAGGGCTTGGAGAGATGGCTTAGCGGTTAAGCGCTTGCCTCTGAAGGCCAGGTTTGAGGCTCAATTCCTCAGGACCCATGTAAGCCAGAGGCACAAGGTGGTGCATGCATCTGGAGTTCATTTGCAGTGGCTGGAGGCCCTGGCACGCCCATTCTCTCTCTCTGCCTCTTTCTCTGTTTGTTGCTCTTAAATAAATAAATAAATAATAAATGAATAATATACGTGTGTGTGTGTGTGTGTGTGTGTCTGGCTTTACATGAGTACTGAGGAATAGAACCCTGGCCATCAGGCTTTACAAGCAGGCACCATTAACTACTGATCCATCTGTCCAGCCCCCAATGAGCTTCTTCTTGTTTTCTTTTTTTTTCTTTTTTTAAAATATATTTTTATTTATTTATTTATTTATTTGAGAGAAAGAAAGAGGCAGGGGGACAGAGGGAGAGAATGGGTGTGCCAGGACCTCCAGCCACTGCAAACAAACTCCAGATGCATGCACCCCCTTGTGCATCTGGCTTACATGGGTCCTGGAGAATAGAACCAGGATCCTTTGGCTTTGCAGGCAAACACCTTAACCGCTAAACCATCTCTCCAGCCCTTTTCTTTTTCTTTTTGTTTTTAAAAATTATTTACTTTATTTATTATTATTATTATTATTATTATTGGTTTTTCAAGGTAGGGTCTCACTCTAGCACAGGCTGACCTGGAATTCTCTCTGTAGTCTCAGGGTGGCCTCAAACTCACGGTGATCTTCCTACCTCTGCCTCCCAAATGTTGGGATTAAAGGCGTGTGCCACCACGCCCTGCTTTTTTAATTTATTTGAGAGAGAGATATACAGAAATAGGCAGGGAGAGAGAAAGAGAGAGAATGGGCATGCCAGGGCCTCCAGCCACTGCAAATGAACTACAAAGTCCAGATACATGTGCCCCTTTGTGCATCTGTGTTACGTGGGTTCTGGGGAGTCCAACCTGGGTCCTTTGGCTTTGCAGGCAAGTGCCTTAACCACTAAGCCATCTCTCCAGCCCCCCTTTTTGTTTTTTTGAGGTAAGGTTTCACTCTAGCCCAGGCTGACCTGGAATTTACTATGTAGTCCAGGAGTGACCTTGAACTCATGGCAGGCGATCCTCCTACTTCTGCCTATCAAGTGCTGGGATTAAAAGCATGTGCTACCACGCCTGGCTCCCTTTTTTATAAAAAAATATTTTATTTTTATTTATTTCTTCTTTTTGTTTTTTTGAGGTAGGGTCTCACGCCAGCCCAGGTTGACCTGGAATTCACTATGTTATTTCAGGGTGGCCTCGAACTCACAGCAAATCTACCTCTGCCTCCTAAATTCTGGGATTAAAGGCGTGCGCCACCACGCCTGGCCTCTAATGCGCTTATTGACATTTTCCCTCCAATATTGTCTCTGGGTGCTTTGAACTGATTGTCAGAGGGATGGGAAGGACTTGAGGGTACTGAACAGTAGAAGGTTCAGTGACAAAGAAACTGCGCCCTCTACAGGACTGTTTAAAAAGTCGTGATCAGGGAAGTAGTCAGAACTTCCCCAACCCAGGTACACAGGATAAAGGAAACTGAAAGTAGGAGGTTGGGACAATTTCTTGTCTGTCCTGGTCAACACACCTCTGGACACATCTGCTAGACCGCAACTACATGAAACATGTCAGCTGCTGGCCACCTCTGGAGTTGTAGAACTGAACATATCTAGAGCTGGAAAGAAACACCTTTACAAGAGGGGGTCATGGGGTTGGGGAGATGGCTCAGCAGTTAAAGAGTTTGCTCGTAATTCCCCAGCCACCCATGTAAAGAGGCAGGGGAATTCTTTTGCATCAGCAAGAGACCTATGCACACTAATCCAAGTTCAACAGAAGAAGGAGGAGGAGAAGGAAAAGGAGAAGAAGAACAAGGGGAGGGCTGGAGAGATGCTTAGTGGTTAAGGCCTTTGCCGGCAAAAGCACAAGACCCAGGTTCAATTTCCCAGTACCTACATAAGGCCAGATACACAGGGTGGCACATGTGTCTGGAGTTCGTTTGCAGTGGCTAGAGGCCCTGGTGAGCCCATTCTCTCTGCCTTTCTCTCTCATAAAGAAATAAAATGTTTTTAGGGCTGGAGAGATGACTTAGTGGTTAAGGCATTTGCCTGCAAAGCCTCCAAGACCCACGTAAGCCAGATGCACAAGGGGGAGCATGCATCTGGTGTTCGTTTGCAGTGGCTGGAGGCCCTGGTGCGTCCACTCTCTCCCCCTCTCTCTCTGTCTCTCTCTCCGCCTCTTTCTCTCTCTTTCTCCTACATAAATAAATAAATAAATAAATAAATAAATAAATAAATAAAATATTAAAAAAAAGAAAAGGTTTTTTTTGTCTTTTTTTGGAGAGAGACACAGAGAGAGACAAAGAGAAAGGGAGAGGAAGACAGACAGAGATGGGCACGCCAGCAGCCTCTCAGCTGCTGCAAACTAAATCGAGATGCGTCCGCCCCCTTATGGCCAAGTGCGGCATTGCGCCCTTGTGTCACTTTGCATCTGGCTAAATGTGGGACCTGGAGATTGGAACCTCTGGAGATTGGAACCAGTGTTCTTAGGCTTTTAGGAGGCAGGCGCCTTAACCGCTAAGCCATCTCTCCAGCCCAAGAAAATGTTTTTTAAAAAGAAGGGGAGGAGCTGGGCGTGGTGGCGCACGCCTTTAATCCCAGCACTCGGGAGGCAGAGGTAGGAGGATCGCCGTGAGTTCGAGTCCACCCTGAGACTACATAGTTAATTCCAGGTCAGCCTGGGCCAGAGTGAGACCCTACCTCGAAAAACCAAAAAAAAAAAAAAAAAAAAAAAAAAAAAAAAAAAAAAAAAAAAAAAGGTGGGGAGGAGGGGTTACTAGGCTCCACAGAAACAAAACAACTTGTCATCCTGGGACTTTCCAAAATGGGATTTCCTTTCTCTGTCATTTTCATTTTCTTTCCTTTCCTTTCCTTTTGTTTCTTCCTCTTCCCCTCTCTCTTGGCTTTTCTGAAGCAGGCTAGCCTAGGCTCACCCAGGATTCATTCAGTAGTCCAGGCAGGCCTCAAACTCGTGATGATCCTCCTACCTCAGTCTCTCAAGTGCCTGGCTAACACAATATGGTTTATTTTATATATATATATATATATATATATATATATATATATATATATATATAAAATGTATGTATGTATATAATTTTTTTAATTTGAGAGAGAGAATGAATGGGTGTGCCAGGGCCTCTAGCTACTGCAAAGAAACTCCAGATACGTTCAACACCTTGTGCATCTGGCTTTACATGTGGGGATTGGGGAATAGAACCTGTGTCCTTAGGCTTTGCTGGCAAGCGCCTTAACCACTAGACCATCTCTCCAGTGTAGTTTCTGAATGCCACTTCTAAGCACCAGCAATTTGCTGTAGGCAATTTTTTTCTGGGTCATTTCTGAGCTTTGTCAATACAGGGTTTATAAACCAATCCTAGTTCCGTTTGAGCTCCTTCTGTATTTTCTTCTCCAGAAACCCCTTGGTGTGGGTCCAAGCCTCTAGAATACAAAGATCCTCCCAGAAATGGAAAGATGAGGTTACCATCTCCCAGACTGGAGTCCCAGGGGTTGTCTGTCCCTTGGAAGTGAAGGTGCTTGGTTCAGAAGGCGCTCGCTTGGGCCTGAGGCACTCACTCCTTCCTGGTCCTGTGCAGTTCAGTGGCTTGGTGAGTCCTCAGAAATACAGCCACATCCTCATCTCTTAGCTTGCGCTGCTTCCTTGAATAGGTGTGCCTGTGTCCTCTGATCACCCTTCCGTGTCACTTGAAATGCAGGAGGCAGAGACAAGTACCTGAAAAAGCCACCTCCTCTTCCTAACAGGGCTAGTATGGTCCCAAAGCCCCTTGTGGGGGTGCCAACCTCAGGCACACTCTTATCTGAGATTCCCTCAAGTAACAGGGAAGCCATGGGGCAAGCAATAAATGCAGAGCTAGTACTCTGGCCAGCTTACATCTGTGCGTGTGTGTGTGCATGCGTGCGTGTGTATGTGTATAGGGAGAATGGGAAGGAGGAAGCGGCAACCAGAACCTGCTGTGTTGGTTGGCTCCCCATTTCAATTTCTCTTGACTCATTCTAGGGTAATAGAAAATAAGAGCTGGCTTCTCTTTATCTCTTTTCAGAGAGACAATCTCTAGGAAGGAAGAAGGGGAGAAAAAGCTTATAGACGACTCAAATGATTAAGATTCACAGTTGAAGGCCATTTATTTATTTATTTGTTTGTTTATTTTTGGTTTTTCGAGGTAGAGTCTCACTCTAGCCCAGGCTGACCTGGAACTCATGGCGATCCTCCTACCTCTGCCTTCCCAGTGCTGGGATTAAAGGCGTACACCACCAAGCCCGGCGGGCCTTTTTTTTTTTTTTTTTTTTTTTTTTAAGTTGAGAATCAACAATTTTATTACTTTCTGCATTTTAAATTTTATTTGAGAGAAAGAGAGGAAGAGGCAGATAGAGAATGTGGGCATACCAGGGCCTGCAGCCACTGCAGACGAACTCCAGACACATGCACCACCTTGTGTTTACATGGGTCCTGGGGGAATCGAACCTGGATGATTTGACTTGCAGGCAGGTGCCTTAACTGCTAAGTCATTTCTCCAGTCCCACAGTTGAAGGCTTTATGCAGTGTCCACTGCTAAGCTATCTCTCCAGCCTGGCACTGAGAATCTTTGTTCCCTTCAAGTTTTTTTTTTTTTTTAAAGAATCTTGCTTTTAAAAAACTTATTTATTTATGAAAGAAAAATATGAGCATGCCAGGGCCTCTAGTGACTGCAAACAAACTCCAGACACATGGGCTATCTTGTGCATCTGGCTTACATGGGTACTGAGGATCTGAACCTAGGTCCTTAAGCTTCACAGGCAAGTACCTTAACCACTAAGCTATCTCTCCAATCCTTTTCAAGTTTTGTTTGGGACTGAATATGGCCAGTGAATCTGGAAGAACAGCGGCAGGACTACTGATGGATCAGAAAATACAAACTATTGCAGCTGTAAGCATCCGTGATAACCTTCTCACATAAATCCCTGCATGCTTCTCTGACAGGGACATTTGATCTTTGCTCAAAATGCAGTCAGGCTTGTTTGAGCTTGGCGCAGGTGGCTGTAAAAGAACACCGAGATGTGAAGCCCATTTCATGTTTGAAACAGTCATCTGTCCCAAGGTTCAAATAGGATAAAACATTAGGGGAAAATCTGCTTTATCCAAAGGCATAAAGAGAATATAAGGCATAGGAGTCACTAAACTGAAAAAAAAAAAAATCTCCATGCTTTTGCAGAGCACTTTTCTCCTTGAGGCCTGGTCATGATCAGTCAGTTCCCTATGTAGTTACCTTTCTCCAGAACACTGGGGTCTATTCACCATTCATTCCCCTGGGCTCTGGAACAGATTCTTGGGGCTGCCAAGTAAAGCAGGCAGTGTCAGACTTAGCAAATACCGTTCACAGGTTTAATTAAGTAAGCTGAAAAGAAGCATTATGGCTGAGTCAAGCTTGGGACCTAGGAAGGGGGTGAAGAGGACCATTGTCTCACCTTGTGGGCACATCAACAGGAAAGAAAATACGTACAGAGGGCTGGAGAGATGGCCTAGCAGTTAAAGTGCTTGCCTGCACAGCCTAAGGACCCAGGTTCAATTCCCCAGGACCCACGTAAGCAGATGCACAAGGGGGCGCATAGGTGTGGAGTTCATTTGCAGTGGCTGGAGACCATGGTGCGCCCATTCTTTCTAATAATAATAAAGCCAATGTGTTCCCTTCCACATAGTTCCCAGGTATAGCCATGCATGTCTGTAACCCAGTCCTGTGGGGAGTAGAGAATCACAAATTGCTGGGGCTCACAAGTCCACCTGGCTGAGCTAAAGGAGAGGATACTGATGTTGTCCTCTGGCCTCTGTACATTCACATGTGGGGTGTGTGCATTACCACACATATGCATGCATACACCACATACACTATACACACACAAATTCAAAGTCACACTTCCAGTAACTTACTTCTCCCAACTAGGTCCCACCTCCTGTTTCCATTTTCATCACCTCCGAATGACATGATTCCACCAATGTGTTAACTACATTTATGAAGTCAGAGCCTTAATAATCCATTCACTCCCTCAAAGTCCCTCAGCTGCTAACAAAATACCCCAAAATACAAGCCTGTGGTGGGGGTATTTCATATTCAAGCCATACTAGGGTCTTGTTTTCTTTCATTTTTTTTTTTGAGGTAGGGTTTCACTCTTAGCCCATGCTGACATGGAATTCACTATGTAGTCTCAGGGTGGTCTTGAACTCACAGCAATCCTACCTCTGCCTCACTAGTGCTGGAATTAAATGTGTGTGCCATCATGCTCAGCCTTTTTTTTTTTCTTTAAAAAATTTCTATCTTAGCCGGGCGTGGTGGCGCATGCCTTTAATCCCAGCACTAGGGAGGCAGAGGTAGGATCGCTGAGAGTTCAAGGCTATCCTGAGACTACATAGTTAATTCCAGGTCAGCCTGGACCAGAGTGAAACCCTACCTCGAAAAAAAAAAATTCTATCTTATTAAAAAAATATTTTTAGAGAGGGATGGAGGGGATGGAGGGGAAAGAGAATATAAATGGGTGAGCCACGGCCTGGCTAGAGTGAGACCCTACCTTGGAAAACCAAGAAACAAAACAAAATGAAAAATCAACTAATATGGTGGTGAATCATAAAAATTTCTAGAATTATCTGATCAGACAACAAACATTTATCTGGAATAACAATATGTAAGACCTAATAAATTTGAATATGATTTTACTAAAGCTTAAAATAATTTCAAAACAAAAGTAGTTTATAATATTAATTCTTTAAAATTTTTTTTATTTATTTATGAGAGAGAGAAAGAGGCAGATATATATATATATATATATATATATATAGAAAGAATGGGTGTGCCAGGGTCTCCAGCTACTGCAAATGAGCTCCAGATGCATGTGCCATCTTGTGCATCTGGTTTACATGGGTCCTGGGGAATCGAACCTGGGTCCTTTGGCTTTGCAGACAAGCACCTTAACTGCTAAGCCATCTCTCCAGCCCTATAATATAAATTCTAACACATAATACAATTAGGTCATTACATGAATTTCAGTTTTTATTTATGTATCTCACTGTAGTGCTGTGACAACAGAATGACATCTGTATAGAGAGCATACACACATCAACAGTCAGAGGTGACTTCGCATTACACCACTGCTAGGATATTAAGCTGTTTGTATAAGACATAAGATGTAAGATGGCCACACCAAATAATTTTCTGTTTTTTCCCCCTTAGATTATCTTACGTTTTTAAAATCAGTAATACTTTATTAATTTCACTGTTAATAGACCTATAAATTATCTGGGTGATGGATGTGTGTGTGGGGTCATCCAACTGTGTTATACAATAATAGTTGCTAGAGTAATTTCACACACATCAAAAAGGAAGTGTCACCTTAATTAAAGGGCTAGTTGTTGTTAGTTGCACAATGATAAAGTTCTTTTGAAAATAACAGCCCACTTATATGTGAAAAAATGCCCTTTCAACTTATACAGAAAAAAAAAAATATTCAGAAAGTTATTTTTTGGCCTTGCTATGTCAAAAAGTCAACTGTACAAAGATCTATGTGTTAAACCTAAAATTTTAATTTTAAAAGTCTAGTAAAAACAAAAATGTCATGCATGTCTTATCAATTATGCAAAGGTTTTAAAACTGTTGCAAGACCATACCGTATATATTAGCTTTTATACTGCTAATGCACAACTAACAGCAAACTTGATTAGATTAACCGAAATCTGTTTTAATTACACATTTATATATCACACTAGATAGACAAATGCCACAAGATCTGCAGAAACATTCAGTTCTGAGCACTCAAATGGCAGGATAACTTTCTGTGTTGTAATCCTTCACATACAGAATAACAAAAAGAAAAAAAAGTCTGCAGTTCCACGTTACAAAAAAACGTACTGCTGTAAAATATTAAGGGTAAAGAATATATCTATAACACAAAGTAACTTACAACTAGTGTCAAAAGCAAACAAAATCTCTAAATAAAAGTATCAAAATACACAGAGCAACTGAAGCACAAATCCTGCATTAAATACAGTAAAGATTTAATAACACAATGTACTAGTTTAATAAAAGACACAAAAATATGGGGCTTAAGGGCAGCCAGTAATTAAAACCAAAATAATGGGGAAAAAATGGAATCACTATTTTTCCCCTAGTCGAAGCACTAACTTTTTTTTTTTTTTTTTTGGTGTTTTTCCACTCAAATAATACCTAGCACTGTACATTAAGTTTTTAATGTCATAGAAAAACTTGGTTCTTCCATGAAACTCTTTAAATTCTCGATAAACTTTTAAAGTAGACATTATTATGAATGGAAAACAGCCAACAACTGGCACCTGTTTTTAACACTGAAGATTTACAGAAACTTTTTAAAAGTTATCATAATCTTTTTTGTCTTTTTTCCCCTCTGCTTCAAATCCATCAACTCCATCACTATCTCTTCTTCGTTTCCTGTTGTTGTGGATGTTAAATCGTTGGCTCATTTGGGGTAAGGGATCCATGCCTAGAACTTTGTGTATCTGGCGGAATGCAAGGAGTCTCAGTGCAAACTGTAACAGAGAGGGACAGAGTAGAGTTTATTTAGAAACCAAAACATAATTCTTATTAAGTTTACTTGCCTATATAACAATGAGAAAAGAAAGCATGTTTAAGAAAGAAATAGTGTGAATGAATTAAGTTTTACAAGCTGAAATAAAATCTGTATGTCATGGTGGCGCACACCTTTAATCTCAGCACTTGGGAGGCAGAGGTAGGACTGCTTTGAGTTTTAGGCCAGTCTGGGACTGCAGAATTCCAGGCCAGCCTGGGCTAGTGTAAGACACTGCCTTGAAAAAACAAAACAGTTTTAAAAAGTTCATGCTTACAATATTAATGCTATTCTTGCTTTTGGGTCCTGCTCTAGCCTATGCTGACCTGGAATTCATTCTGTAATCTATCTCAGCGTGGCCTCACTCAAATGGTGTTCTTCCTACCTTGGCCTCTCAAGTGCTGGGATTAAAGGTGTGTGCCACCGATGTTAAGCCACATCACTTCTGGTTATAGAGAAGCTTCCTTTTTTTTCAGATAACCGGTGACCACTGGGATGACTCAAAAGTTACCATAGTGCTGAGAAGAAATGTCAGTGGAATGTTAAGCACTGAGACATCTCTATCACACTTTCCAAATTCAGGATCCATTGTGGAAGAGGCAAAGGAAAGAATGTTAACATCCAAAGGACTGCTTACAATGTAATCTTCCAGATACAAATGGCCTTGATATTCCTGACCTCATAATGCCTGACACTACCTGACACAAGACCTTCATAGGAGGAATAGATGACATCAAAATAAAAGAGAAATTAACTGGAAGGGGACTCCGTGGAGGGAGGGAATTACCATGGCATATTATCTATACTTATAGAAATTAGCAATAAGAAAGTAATAGATATGTATAAAATATGCATGATATAAGCATGTTTTTGCATCTAGATACTGTAAATACAAATACTAAATACTCATTTAGTTCAACAGGTCAAAAAAAATTACCTAATTGCTATTTGTAACTTATTTTTTCAATTAGTAGAAATGAGGGTACTTTTTTAGTGGCTCATCTGCCTTAAATTTAGGTTTTATAGGGGGCTGGGGAGATGGCTTAGTGGTTAAGGCGTTTGCCTGTAAAGCCTAAGAACGTTGGTTCGAGGCTCAATTTCCCAGGACCCATGTTAGCCAGATGCATGAGGTGGTGCATGTATCTGGTGTTCATTTGCAGTGGCTGGAGGCCCTGGCATGCCCATTGTTTCTCTATCTATCTGCCTCTTTCTCTGTCTGTCCTCAAATAAATAAATAAAAATAAACAAAAATAAATTTAAAAAATATTTAGATTTTATACATTTCCAATAGACAGATATTCATAGGTGTGCAGGGATTATAGATGCATGTGCCATGGCATGGCTATACAAGGGGCTAGGGATCAGAATTCTAGTCAGCAAGAGCATAGAGCAGGCACCTTTGACCACTTAGCCATCTCCCCAGCCCTCTTTATTATTTCATTATTTATTTATTTGAGAGAAATGAGAGAAGGCGGTGGGGGAAGGGGGCGCGAGTAAGCATGCACACAAGCCGGGGACTCCAGCCACTGCAAATGAACTCCAGACACATGTGCCACCTTGTATATCTGGCTTATGTGGGTAAGGGGAACTGAAACTGGTCTTTAGGCTTTTGCAGGCAAACACCTTAACTGCTAAGCCATCTCCTTAGCCATTAGTCCTTTATATGTAATTTATAGTCTTCAAATGCCCAGATCATTAGTCATATACCTCAATAGCACTGTCAATGATCTGCCCTTTTTCACTCATCTGATATGTCAGGTTTATTAAACATGAATTCCTTTATACAGAATGGTTTAAACTTCTATGTACTTCCAGTCTAAAGGTTTATTTGTGTTTTACTCTACTATGTTATATTTGTTGTTTTATAGGATTTTTGTTTTGTTTTAAGGCAGGGTGTCCCTCCAGCCCAGGCTGAACTGGACCTCATTCTGTAGCATCAGACGATCCTCCTACCTTAGCCTCTGAAGTGTGAAGATTAAGGGCTTGCACCACCATGCTTAGCTGGGATGTTTTGATATCTAGTACTTAAAACTTTTCGTGGCAATTTTGTTTTTTCAAGGCAGGGTCTCATTCTAGCCCAGGCTGAACTGTAACTCACAGCAATCCTCCTACCTCTGCTTCCTGAGTGCTGGGATTAAAGGCATGAACCACCATGCATGGCTCCTTCAATCACTTTAAAAAATATTTTTTTTAATTTTTATTTATTTATTTGAGAGAAAGATACAGAAACTGGCAGGAAGGGAGGGAGAAAGGGGAGAGAAGAAGAATGGGCACACAAGGGCCTCCAGCCATTGCAAACAAACTCCAGATGTGTGTGCCCCCTTGAGCATCTGGCTTACATGGGTCCTAGGAAATCGAACCTGGGTCCTTTGGCTTTGCAGGCAAGCACCTTAACCTCTAAGCCATCTCTCCTTCGGTCACTTTTTTTTTTTTTTTTTTGGTTTTTTCGAGGTAGGGTCTCACTCTGGCCCAGGCTGACCTGGAATTACCTATGTAGTCTCAGGGTGGCCTTGAACTCATGGCGATCCTCCTACCTCTGCCTCCCGAGTGCTGCTTCGGTCACTTTTTAATTTTTTTTTGGTTTTTCGAGGTAGGCTATCACTCTAGCCCAGGCTGACCTGGAATTCACTCTGTAGTCTCAGGGTGGCCTCGAACTCAGGGTGATCCGCCTACCTCTGTCTCCTGAGTGCTGGGATTAAAGGCATGCGCCACCATGCCTGGCCATATATGTGTGTGTGTGTGTGTGTGTGTGTGTGTGTGTGTGTGTGTGTGTGTTTGTGTGTGTATTATTATATTCTTGTGGTATATATGAGATACACCCACAAAATTAAACAATAATTACTCATCCCCATAATTGAATGAAATTTATAATTCTGTTTAAACCAGTTTAAGCCTTTTTAATATCTTCTGTAAAGGCTTACTAAAGAAATAGGAGAATGAATATTATACATTACTAATCACTAAAGGATACAATTATAAAACATCCAAACGTTAAGGGCAGCAATCCAACTACATTTGGGATTAGAAATTCTATTACTTAGCTGGGCGCGGTGGTGCACGTCTTTAATCCCAGCACTTGGGAGGCAGAGGTAGGAGAATCACCATGAGTTCAAGGCCACCCTAAGAATACAGAGTAAATTCCAGGTCAGCCTGGGCTAGAGTGATACCCTACCTCAAAAAAGAAAGGAAGGAAGGAAGAGAGAGAAGGAGGGAGTGAGGGAAGGAGGGAGAAAAAAATTCTACCTGTGCACTGGATGTAATGTCTTCACGTTGCTGATCAGTCATTGTTGCCAAGGTATCAAAGGGATCCTTTTCACAAGGATCTAGAAGTCCAGGGCTCCCTACAATAATCATAGCATATAGGAGATAACAACATTAGCATTATCCACTTGGGAAATAGAGTTCTGATTCAAGTGCTAAACACACTCAATATTACTTAAATAAAAACAAATAAAACTTGCCTTTTAGAATAATTCCTGAGGAAATGCACTCAAATACTCTTCTTAGGGCATCCCCAGGGCTTTGAGGACTAGAAGCACTACTAATTGCTTTCTCTACCAATAACTCCATAGCCTAAGGAAAAAAAAAAACATAAAAATGTTTAACAGCATGAAGAACAAAGGAATTAATTCATTGAGAGACATTAAGAAGCATAAATTATGCCAGGCATGGTGGTGTACACCTTTAATCCCAAGCACTTGACCTGAAGCTACATAGTCAATTCCAGGCAGCTTGGGCTACAGAGAGACCCTATCTCAAAAATCAAAACCAAACCAAACCAAAGAACTGTAAATGATGAAGTGTCATTATAAATTTTAAAGACTGAGCAAGTCATAAAAATGATTATATATATTCTGGTCTAATTCAGGTGTCAACCATAAACTTAGGTATTCTGAATGCTCATAGCAATTGGCAATTAAAGCCTCCTGTAGGCGAAGTATTGTTAGGGGCGGGCTTATAGGTATTATAGCCAGTTCCCCATGCCAGTGTTTGGCACTCTCCTGTCCTGTTGTCCACCTTATGTTGGCCAGGGGGTGATGTTTATCCTCTGCTCATGCCATCATTTCCCCTGCCATCACTGAGCTTCCCCTTGAGTCTGTAAGCCAAAATAAACTTCTTTTTCCCCACAAGATACTCTTTTTTTTTTTTTTTTTGGTTTTCTGAGGTAGGGTCTCGCTCTAGTTCAGGCTGACCTAGAATTCACTATGTAGTCTCAGGGTGGCCTTGAACTCACGGCAGCCCTCCTACCTCTGCCTCCCGAGTGCTGGGATTAAAGGCGTGCGTGACCACTCCCGGCACAAGCTACTCTTGGTTGGGTGATTTCTACCAGCAATGTGAACCTGACTGCAACAGTAATGCTGGTACCGGAGGAGCGGGGTTACTACTAGACAACTGTGTGGCTTTGGCCTTTTGGAGCTGATTTTTAAGAGGACTGTGGAAGGATTTGAAACCTTGGCCTAAGAGACGCCTTGCAGTCCTATAAGTACAGCTTGATGGACTATTCTGGTCAGAGTTGAAAGACCTGAATGCAGTGAGAACTATGGACTGTGAGGTTTGGATTGTGAGGGTGAGAGCTTTGCCTGGACTGGGCTAGAAGCAGTTTGTGTGAGAAGCTTGCTGTTATGTTCATGTCCTGAGAACTTGTACAGGGTTACTTTGCGTAGAAACGGACTGGTGTGCACAGAGGGATATGGCACAGAAAAAAATAAAATCTTTGGGCCTAAACTACCTGTTCACCTGCAATTATTTATGAGAGAGAGAGAGAGGGGGAGAGAGAGAGAGAGAGAGAGAGAATGAATATGGGAGTGCCAGGGCCTCCAGCCACTGCAAATGAACCCCAGATGTGTGTGCCCCCTTGTGCATCTGGCTTACATGGTTCCTGAGGAAATTGAACCTGGGTCCTTTAGCTTTGCAGGCAAGTGCCTTAAATGCTAAGCCATCTCTCCAGTCCCACCTGCAATTGTTTGACATTACAAGCATTGAGACTCAGCCAGCTGACCTGCACTGAGGCAACAGGAACATAGACTTTTTTTAAAAAAGAATTTATTTTTATTAGAGACAGAGAGAGGGAAAGAGAGGGAGGGTGAGAGAGAATGGGTGCACCAGGACCTTTAGCCATTGAAAACGAACTCCAGATATATGTGCCCCCTGTGCATCTGGCTTACATGGGACCTGGATAATCGAACCGGGGCCCTTAGTCTTCGCAGGCATGTCCCTTAACCGCTAAGCCATCTCTCCAGCCCAAGAATGTAGGCTTTTGAAGGGGCCTGAGTACTCAAGGAATGTCCTGTTCTTCAAAGTCTGCTTTATTCCCCCCTAGATTAACAAATTGGCATCCTACCTGGTATTGTGGAGTATAAGAAATGCAGGAAAGAGAGGGTCATTGAGTTTGCAACATGATCTTGTGTTTTTGGAAATGGCCATGGGCAGAGTGAAGCAGGTTTGCTGGATGCCTGCATGGAGACTTGATGGAGCTGAGAAGCTGAGAGGATGAACTGTGGGTTGCAGTGGAGACGCTGGGACTATGAGATGGCTGCTAAGGAGGGCTGACGGCCCTGGATGAAGTGTTCCAGGGCTGTGAGTAGCCAAGCTGAAGGGGCAGAATTGGAACTCTGGCGACTTTTTTGTTGGTTAGAATTATTGGACTTGGAGATTTGTCACTGACTAGAGTTGTTGGACTTGGAGCTACAGAGTTTGATATTTGCCCTGGTTGTTTAAAATCTTGTATGGTTGCATATTTCTTTGCTACGCCCAATGACATGTTTTGCGGTGTGTTTATTCTGTGCCAATATGGGATTTAGGGGGATTTTTCTGGCATCATGGCTCAGTTAAAAGATCTTGAATTTATGGGAATGTTTGAACATCATTAGGATTGATAAAAACTATGCGGACATGACTGAAGGGATGGCTTAGTGGTTAAGGCATTTGCCTGCAAAGCCAAAGGACCCAGGTTCAATTCCCCAGGACCCATGTTAGCTAGATGCACAAGGGGCGCACGCATCTTGAGTTTGTTTGCAGTGGTTGGAGGCCCGGCATGCCTATTCTCTCTCCATCTTCCTCTGTCAAATAAATAAATAAATAAATAAATAAATAAATAAATAAATAAATAATAAAATGACTCTTTAAAGTCACACTGAATGCACTGTATTTTATATCATGTATGGATATCAGTTTGAGGGCCAGGGGCTGTACGTGGTGGTTTGATTCAGGTGTCCCCCATAAACTTAGGTGTTCTGAATGCTAGTCTCCCGAGCTGATGGCAATTGGAAAGTAAAGCCTCCCGGAGGTGAAGTATTGTTGGGGGGTTAGGGGCTTATAGGTGTTATAGTCAGTTTCGCCTTGCCAGTGTTTGATACACTCTCTTGTTCTTGTTGTCTACCTTATGTTGGCCAGGGGGTGATGTCTATCATTTTCCCTTGCCATTATGGATCTTCTTCTTGAGTCTGTAAGCCAAAATAACCACCCCCCCCCAAGCTGCTCTTGGTTGGGTGACTTCTGCCAGCAATGTGAACCTGGCTGCACCATATATATTCAATGATACTTGAGCCCAGGAGTTTGATACCAGTGTGGGCAACATAGTAAGGTCTCCTCCACAAAACAAATGAATGAGGAAACAAAAAAAAATAATAAAAAACAAAATTAAGGGAGCCAGTAACTGAGACAAAAGGAATGCAAGGACAAGGCCAGCTATCAAAGCAATATAGCACTCAGGAGGCAGAAGCGGGAGGATTAATTTTTTTTTTAATTTTTATTTGAGAGCAACAGACAGAGAAAGAGGCAGAGACACAGACAGAGAGAGACAGAATGGGCGCACCAAGGTCTCCAGCCACTGCAAACAAACCCCAGATACATGCGCTACCTTGTACATCTGGCTTACGTAGATACTGGGGAATTGAGCCTTGAACTGGGGTCCTTAGGCTTCGCAGGCAAGCATTTAACTGCTAAGCCATCTCTCCACCCTGAAAAATCTATTCTTAATGAAGAAAAATATAAGGCAATCCTTACAGACTGATGATGGTTGAGAGTTTGGGCAGTGCGATATTCCATTCCAGGTCAAAGTGAATTCCAGGAAGATCCAGGGAATCTCTGTGTGATAGAAAAATGAGGCACCTGACAAGCATGTGAGTCATTTGCTCACATTTGGCTGGGACCTGCTCATTTTTTAAAAAGTTTAGATAATACCTGTTGTTCATAATCAAAAACAGAGTGCTAGGGCTGGAGAGATGGCTTAGCGGTTAAGGCATTTGCCTGAAAAGCCTAAGAACTCATGATTAAATCTCCAGGTCCCACATAGCCAGATGCACAGTGACACAAGTGCACAATGTCACATGTGCCAGAAGGGGTGCATGTATCTAGTGTTCGTCTGTAGGAGCTGAAGGCCTGGTTTGTTCATTCTCTCTCTCTCTCTCTCAAAACAAAATTTTAAAAAACTTTAAAATTAAATAAAAAACAGTGCCAGGCAGAGTGTATAATCCCAGCATTCTAGCATAAGCAGGACAGTGGGATCCAGGCCAATTTGGGCTACCTGAGGTAGATCCTGTCTCATAAGAAAAAAAAGCTGTGATTTTGGTACTCAGGAGGCTAAGGTAGGAAGGTTAGTCAGTGTTCATTTAAGGCCAGCTTTGGTTATATAGTGAATTACAAGCCATTCTAAGGCCCAGACTGAGACCTGTCTCACAATAACAACCATTGGTGGAGAAAAAAAGGGCGGGGGAAGGAGAAAAGACTTACTGGAATACAATATCGCACTGCCCAAACTCTCTACCATCACCAGTCTACAAGGATTGCCTTGTATTTTTCTTCATTAAGAACAGAGAGCTGGGCATGGTGGCGCACGCCTTTAATCCCAGCACTCGGGAGGTAGAGGTAGGATGATTGCCGTGAGTTCAAGGCCACCCTGAGACTACATAGTGAATTCCAAGTCAACTTGGGCCAGAGTGCGACCCTACTTTGAAAAACCACAAAAAAAAAAAAAAAAAAAAAAAAAAAAAAAAAATAAAATAAAATAAAAAAAAAAAAAAAAAAAAAAAAAAAAAAGAATAGATTTTAAAAGCAAAAACCTTAAAAGACATTTAGTAGCTTGTGCAAGGTCATGTAGATAGGTGATGAAGTTACACATGAACCAATTATCCTTCTGATGTAAATCATTTTTCTTTTTTTTTTTTTGAGGTAGGGCATTTTTCTTTCATTATTATTATTATTATTCGTTTCTTTTTTTGAGGTAGAGTCCACCCTAGCCCAGGCTGACCTGGAATTCACTCTGTAGTCTCAGGGTGGCCTTGAACTCACAGCGATCCTCCCACCTTATCATATTGAGTTCTGGGATTAAAGGCGTGCACCACTACATCCAGTTTTCTTTTACTATCCCTCCCCCCATTGGACTTAAACTTGTAGTAATCCTTTTGCTCCAGCTTCTCCAGTGCTGGGATTACAAACAAAAGCCAACATATCATTTTTTAGGGCCTGGTGAGATGTCTTAAAGGTTAAGGCGCTTGACTGCAAAGCCAAAGGAACCAGGATCAATTCCCCAGGACCCACGTAGGCCAGATGCACAAGGTGACGACGCGTCTGGAGTTCATTTGCAGTGGCTAGAGGCCACCCTGGGACTACATAGTGAATTCCAGGTCAGCCTGAGCTAGGGTGAGACCCTGCCTTAAAAAACCGAGAGACTGATTAAGAGGGGGAGGGGATATGATGGAGAGTGGAGTTTCAAAGGAAAAGAGGGGAGAAGGAGGAAAGTACCATGGGATATTGTCTACAATTAAGCAAGTTGTCAAAAAAAAAAAAAAAAAAACCTAATTAAAAAAAAAACCCAAGAGGGTATAAAAAAGTTATATGGGGGCTGGAGAGATGGCTTAGCGGTTAAGGCACCTGCCTCCTAAGCCTTAAGAACGCTGGTTCCAATCTCCAGGTCCCACGTTTAGCCAGATGCAAAGTGACGCAAGGGCACAATGCCACACTTGACCACAAGGGGGCGAACACATCTGGATTTCGTTCACAGCAGCTGAGAGGCTGCTGGCACGCTATCTCTATCTGTCTTCCTCTCCCTCTCTCTGTGTGTCTCTCCAAAAAAAAAAAAAAAAAAAGTTATATGGAAAGCTACTGTTATTAAGTATGTAGTCTCAGGGTGGTCTCGAACTCACAGTGATCCTCCTACCTCTGCCTCCCGAGTGCTGGGACTAAAGGCATGTGCCACCATGCCCGGCTAACCCTCTTTTTTGGACAATGGTGAATCCAGAAACCATAGACTGTTAAAAGAAAATTTTCAGTGCTAGGGATGTGATACCTTCCAGTGAGTTGGCCAGGGAGGTCTCCAATGCTCCCAACACATTACAGGCAGTGACCGAGGCTCTTGGTTTCCCACCAGGAATAATAGATGGAAAGACCCTATTGCTGAAGAGTCCACATGCTTGGGTTATAAGGTTACTACGAAATCTTGCTGGAGCTGAACTGAAAACCTTCTCCCTATAGACCAGCTGACAGAAAGCTGGAAAAAGCTATGTTGTATGCAGCTATATGGGAAGAGGAACAGTAGTCAAGAATGGACACTGAAAGCCTTAAGTTTGGTCACCTAGGACACACGAGCCAACAGGTGCAATAGTGTCATGTCTATTATGACTCTCTAAGTGGACTGGCCCACTCCGTGGGAGGGAATACATCCCTGATACTGAAAAAATATGACAGGGGGAGTCATGAGCCCTAGGGGTGTAATGTCTGGTGGTGTCTTGCTAAATGCATATATTATGCTCCCCAAACTTCCTGGTAAGTACTTCTCTTAAGGTTCATACCCATATATTAATGCTACTCTCACTTTTGGTTAGAGAAGTTTCTCTTTTCAGATGGTGGTGACCTCTGGGATGACTCAAAAGGCACCACAGTGCTGAGAAGAAGGGACAGAGGAGTGCTCAGCACTGAAACATCTCCTAACACACCTTCCAAGGCTCAGGGTCCATTGTGGAAGAGGTGGCGGGAGAATGTAAGAGCCAAAGAAAGGACAGGACTTCTTACAATGCACTTTTCCAGACACAAAATGGTCTGGATATCCATGATATCCTGGCACTTACACAAGACCCTCATAATAGGAGGAAAAGATGAAGAAATCAAAATAAGTGAGAAACTGATTGAGAGGAGGAGGGGATATGACGGAGAGTGGAGTTGTGAAGGGGAAAGTGGGGGAGGGAATTATCATGGTTGATAATAAAACAAACAAAAACTAAACGCAGGTGTGGTGGTGCACATCTTTAATCCCAGCATTCGGGAGGCAGAGGCAGAGGCAGAAGGATTACCATGAGTTCAAGGCCAGTCTGGGACTACAGAGTGAGTTCCAGGTCAGCCTGAGCTAGAGTGAGACCCCACCTCAAAAAAACCACCAACAACAAAAACAAACAAACAAAAATAACTGAGGGGGCCAGGCGTGGTCGTGCAAGCCTTTAATCCCAGCACTTGTGAGGCAGAGGTAGGAGGATCGCCATGAGTTCAAGGCTACTCTGAGACTACATAGTGAATTCCAGGTCAGCCTGAGCTACAGTGAGACCCTACCTCGAAAAACAAAAAAAAAAAAAAACAAAACAAGAGAGGTAAAGGTATGGCTCAGTAGATAAGAATACATTCTGTGCAAGCATGAAGACTTGCACATTCAATTCCCAGCAGCCAAATAAAAAGTAAAAGGAGCTCCCAGTTTAGTGAAAGATTCTCAGATATCTCAAGGAAATAATGAACAAGAGTGATAGAAGAGCTGGGCATGGTGGCGCATGCCTTTAATCTCCGCACTCAGGAGGCAGAGGTAGGTGGATTGCCGTGAGTTCAAGGCCACCCTGAGACTACATAGTGAATTCCAGGTCAGCCTGGACTAGCAGGAGACCCTACCTCGAAAAACCAAAGAGTGATAGAAGAGGCCACAGGCTGCTTTCCTCTGGCTTCTACATGCATTAGCACACACAACACACATACCACACACACACGAGGTATAATTTATAGAACAGCGAGTTCCTGGGCTAGAGTGAGACTGCCTAAAACAAAAAAATTTTTTTTGGTTTTTGAGGTAGGGACTCACTCTAGCCCAGGCTGACCTGGAATTCACTATGCAGTCTCAGGGTGGCCTTGAACTCATGACGATCCTCCTACCTCCGCCTCCCGAGTGCTGGGATTAAAGGCGTGCACCACCACGCCTGGCCAAATCACAACTTTTTAAGAGAATTGACATGTCAGGGCCTCTAGCCACTGCAAACAAACTCTGGAAGCATGTACCATCTTGTGCTTCTGGCTTTACATGGGTACTGGGAAACTGAACCATGGTCTTTTGGCTTTATAGGTAAGTACCTTAACTGCTAAGCCATCTCTCCAGCCCCACTGCCACTCTTTTAAAACATTTTCATCACACCAAAGTAAAATTCCTTTCCATCAAGCACTGTGCTGCTACACGTACATGCAATTATATTTCTATGGACTTTCTTAGTATTTGCATCACTGGGTCCATATAATGTTACCTTTGTGACAGGATTTTTTTTTATTGACAACTTCTTTAATTGTAGACAATATCCCATGGTAAGGATTCTTACATTTAATATAATTTTTGGAGGGCTATCAATATTGTGACAGATTTTTTGGGGGGGGACGACGGAGAATGTTTCTTATCATAATGTACTATTTATAAGCAAATACAATATTTGAAAATTTAACAATGTGCCATCTGTAAATTACATATTTTACATATGTATGTACACACTACATACTTAACACCTGTTAGTATACATATTTTAAGTGGGTTATATACACACTAATATACCTATGTATGTACATATTGCATACTTACACACAGCCATAATAAAGAATGCTAGTCTTTCATTTGCGGTAACATGGGTAAGGGTGGAGGGTATCATGGTAAATGGAAAAAGAAGCCAGGCACAATCTCTTTTTGTGGAAGCTAACAATGTGGCACACGCCTTTAATTCCACCACTTCGGAGGCAGAAGTAGGAGGACCACTGTGAGTTCAAGGACAGCCTGTCACTACAAGGTGAGTTCCAGGTCAGCCTGGGCTAGAGTGAGACTCTAGGTGAAAAGACAGAAAAACAAAAACAGTGAACAGAACAGTGGCTACTAGGGCCTGGGAAGTATGTAGAGGTAGTGAGACAAGAGAGATGAGGGCTAATAGGCACGAAGAGGAATAGATAGATGTATAGGCAGACTGACTTATGTTCTATAGTATAATGGAATAACAATGATTAACAACAATTACATACTTTAAAAAATATTTTTCTTTTGGTAGTGCCGAGGATCAAACCTAAGACTTGTACATATAGGCAAGCACACTTAACAATGAGCTACATCTCTAGCCCGAATGGTTTAAGGTATCTAATAGAGAACTCTGAATAATCACAGCATAAAGAAATGATGAACGTCTGAGCTTAACATGTCAATTACCCGATCTATCATTACACACTCTACATATGTACTGAAATGTCATGCTATATACTAGTTAAAAAGAAGTATCAAAAACAGGTGGAACAAGTCTGCATGACATCCTTCTACTTATATAAAGCATAATATGAAAAACAGATGAAAAGTCTGTTTTTGTTTGTTTGTTTGTTTGCTTATGAAGTAAGGCCTCTCTCTAGCCCAGACTGACTTGAAATTCACTCTTTAGTTTCAGGGTGGCCTTGAACTCATGGCAATCCTCCTACCTCTGCCTCCCAAGTGCTGGGATTAAAGGCATGTGTCACCACACCTGGCTTATTAATCTTTTCTTTTTCTTCTTCTTCTTCTTTTTTTTTTTTTTGCTTTCTTTCCCCGAAGTAGGGTCTCCCTCTAGTCCAGGCTGACCTGGAACTCACTATGTAGTCTCTGTGTGGCCTCAAACTCACAGTGATCCTCCTACCTCTGCCTCCTGAGTGCTGGGATTAAAGGCGTGAGCCACCACACCTGGCTTTTTTTTTTTTTTTTTGAGGTAGGATCTCACTCTAGCTCAGGTTGACCTGGAATTCAATCTGTAGTCTCAGGGTGGCTTTGAACTCAAGGTGATCCTCCCGAGTGCTGGGATTAAAGGCATGCGCCACCATGCCTGGTTTAACCTTTTTTTATGTGATGAATTTCCTGACAATATGCCTTATTTTTAAATAATGTATACATCTATTTTTTTTTTTTTCCTGAGGGAAGGTCTTGTTCTAGCTTAGCTAATGACCTGGAATTCATTATATAGTCTCAGGGTGGTCTCCACTCATGGTGATCCTCCTATCTCTGCCTCCAGAGTGCTGGGATCAAATGTGTATGCCACCATGCCCAGTGAATAATGTATATATCTAAATTTTAAAAACTCCCAGCCACATATATTTATTTATTTGAGAGAGAAAGAGGCAGGAGGGGGGAGAGAATATGAATATGAGAATGGGCATGAAAGGGCCTCTAGCCACTGCAAATGAACTCCAGACATATGTGCCACCTTGTGCATCTGCCTTATGTGGGTCCTGGGGAATCGAACCTGGGTCCTTTGGCTTTGCAGGCAAGCACCTTAACTGCTAAGCCATCTCTCTAGCCCATAGCCCCATATATTTAAAAGAAAGTTAACAGAATTTTCAGAGGGATTAACAGCTCAATTTTAGTCTTCTTTATATAAAAGCCAACAAATTACTGTTATAATAGCTTTAGAGGATTTAGAGAACTAATAAAACACTGTCAAAAGAACATGGATGAAAAGGAAAGAAAAATACAGTGGAAACATTAAACATACTTTAATAAATGACAAGAAAAATTAACCGTTTTCCAATCCACAAGATTTCTCATCAGGAGAATCAAAACTAGATGTAAATGAAAACAAAGCTCATGATTAAATAAATACAAGCTCAGATGACAAAAAGTGCCTACAGAAACACTTTCTAAACGGTCCTTCTTCATACCATGTAGTTAGTTACATGCTACTTACCCAGCTCGGAAAATCAGACCAAGTTGGAACTCGCTGACAGAGGTCTCGGAGAATACGTATGATAATCACACAGGATTGCAGGCCATTAGCTCTAGCCTTGAGGGCAACACAAAAACCAGCTGAATTAATCTTAGAAATATTGAAAATATCCCTTGATGAAAAAAAGTTAAAATACCACTGTTCAATGGAAGCTCAGATAAAAATAAAAATAATTACACTTAAGTTGGATTCAATGAGCTGCCATTTACAGCAGTATTTTATGCCAGAGTTAGTATTTAAAAGCTGGTATTTAGGTCAAAGTAAACAGATTATACAAGAATAGTATTTCTTGATCCCCTGTGAACCTTGACCTGTGTTCATTTGAAACAGTAAACTGAAAAAAAAAAATCTGCCTATATTAGAAATAAAAGAAAAAGTAAAGAGCTAAAAAGTTTGTCTAGGGACTGAAAGGTTAAGGAAATCTGTCTGGTTTCCTTTCTGTGCCTTTGCATGACTGCAAAGTCACTAAACCAAACAGCTGCTTCCTCACCTTTCACTCCCTACACTTAATTAACTTAGAGAAAGAGGGGAAAAAATCTTAAAACTATACACAAAGCTTTAAACACATATTTTGTTATTTAAAGCACCGTTAATCTGCAGCCTTATGGAATATAATATATATACACAAACATGTGATGTTCCTAAACAAGTCAACTTTAAATATAGCCACTAAAAATAAAAAATAAATTCAAGCTATAAAATACCCCCCAAACCTGTTTATTGTCAAATGAATAGTAACTGCAATGTGCAGATCTTCATACTCAGCTTTCTATGTTAACATATTTTCTGAGATTTAATTTAAGATAGTATTGCTTGGGCAATCTTTTGAAATGTTTAAACACAGTTAAACATGTTGTACTGAACTACTCTCTCATAAGGCTACAAGAAAAAGTAAAATGATGTTCCGAACCTGGAACCACTTAGCGTGGCGTAGAGCAGCCAGAGCGTCAAGGCATTTTTGCCTGTCCAAGACGTCCGGTGGGTCTTTCACCATACCCGAGGTTACATCTAAAATGGATTGAATTGGCAAAATGCAGTGAGGAATGGGTGTTTGACCAGGTGAGCAAGACACTTTCTTAAAGTAGCATCAGTGTCACATGAGCCATTTGAGTGTGTCAAAAATTTAATGTACTCAGGGAGTTACTTTCAACAAATTTACATAATGTAATATGAGGAACAAAAGAAGAATTAAGTTAAAGTCTTAAGTGAGTAATATCATACACACTATCTGAAAATAGCAACCTTACCCACCAGAATGAAATCTAATGGAAAGATTATTGGACACAGTGCACCAGCACAAAGAAGACAAGACAAGAGGGAACACAAAAATCCACCTTAAATCAGACTGTACAATAAACTCCTGAGTTTATATAAAGAATTCTAAGTTATTCTGGGGCTAATATAAAACAGAAATGAAGATAAATATGGAATGATAAATATAATTATTATATATGTATATAAAAACCCCAAACCATGTACCTAAGAGAGTTCAATGCTTCCTCCTTCCCAAGAGAATTTTAAATGTTTATCATAAGGGATTATGAAATGCCCTTTAATATTCAGTTTTCATAAAAGTATTCCAAATAAATGGAAAGAAACAATGGGCAAAGCAGAAAAGGGCTATGGAAACTAGCATGATTAAACAGAGTTAAATATACAAAAAGTACAGTAAGCAGAATGCCTTGATGATAAACAGTATGTAGGATCTTTTTGTTTTGTTTTGTCTTTCAAGGTAGGGTTTTGCTCTAGCCCAGGCTGACCTGGAATTCATGATGTAGTCTTAGGATGGCCTTGAACGCACAGCGATCCTCCTACCTCTGCCTCCCAAGTGCTGGGATTAAAGCCATGCACCACCATGCCTACCTCTCTCTTTTTTAAAATTAATTAATTTTTTTTTGAGACAGAGTCTCACTCTGTAGCCTAGGCAGGCCTTGAACTCATGGGGATTCCTCCTAGATGCTATGATTATAGATGTGAGCTACCACACCTAGTTTATGGTATATTGTCTAGATACAGAAAAATCATAAAAGTAATCTATTGACTACAACAGTCTTTTAAGCTAAAGAGCATCAAAATAATTTTGAGGCATTTAGGATACATTGTAGTATTTTACTGAGTAAATGTATATGAGGGACAAAAAAGAAATATAAGGGCTAGAGAGAGATCGCTCAGTGGTTAAGGCACTTGCCTGCAAAGCCCAAGGACCTGGGTTCATTTCACCAGTACCCATGTAAAGCCAGACGTACAAAGTGGCACATACATTTGGAGTTCATTTTCAGTGAAAGGAAGCCCTGGTGTGTCCATTTTCTCTGTCTCTCTCTCTGCTTACAAATGCATAAAAATATTGTGTGTGTAAAAACTGGGAATTCTATGCCCTGTCTGGGTTTTCTTTCTTCTTTCCTCCTCTCCTCCTCCTTCTTCTTTTTTTTTTTTGGAGGTAGGGTCTCGCTTGAGCCCAGGCTGACCTGGAATTTACTATGTAGTCTCAAGGTAGCCTTGAATTCACAGCGATTCTCCTATCTTTGCCTCCCAAGTGCTGGGACTAAAGGCATGTACCACCATGCCCAGCTGGGTTTTCTTTAATTAGTTGCTATTCTTCAAGTCATCACACATAAAGATTATTTAGAAACCCTATATAAAAAAAGGAAGTCTTACAGACAAGGAAAAGTGGAATTTTGAGAATGGACACTGAATAAGGAATCTGGTGCTATCAAAAATGCTAGGTAAGGGCTGCAGAGATGGCTTAGCCGCTAAGGCGCCTGCCTGCTAAGCCTAAGAATGATGGTTCCAATGTCCAGTGGTTCCAATCTCCAGGTCCCACGTTTAGCCAGATGCAAAGTGAGGCAAGGGCACAATGCCGCACTTGACCACAAGGGGGCGCACACATCTGGATTTCGTTCACAGCAGCTGAGAGACTGCTGGCACGCCCATTTCTGTCTCTCTCTCTGTCTATCTCTCTCTGTCTCTCTCTCCAAAAATAAAAAATAATTTTAAAAAATGCTAGGTAAGACAAAAATATTAGTAGTACTTTCAAAATATCCAAGAGCAACTACTGAACCTACAAAGAAGTTGAATATAAGAAAAGGACTATTTTGAGGGAAAGAAAAGGGACACAAGAAAAAGATTAGCTAAGCCGGACGTGGTGGTGCACGCCTTTAATCCCAGCACTCCGGAGGAAGAGGTAGGAGGATCACTGAGAGTTTGAGGCCATGCTGAGCTAGTGTGAGACCCTATTTCAACCCTCCAAGAAGATTAGCTAACCAAAATAAAAAGAACTCTGTTCCCAATCACTTGCACTTTCCAAAGCATGCAGAACATGCTAAAGAACCTTACTGACATTACCTGCTATAGCTTGAATATTGTCTAGGTAACAATGTATCATTTTAAAACTTCCTAAATATTTATATGCTAATTTGCAATTTCTTTGAATGTTACAAAAAATTTCCTTTTTGTACACGGTTCATAACTTTGAAAAATTTAATCAATTATACAAATTCAAGAATGCCTAAGACACCTACTGCAGTTATAGACAAGAGCTATCTATAAGTAGAAAATTTTTGTTAAATTTAGAGTGTGGATTTTTGTACCCATTTCTGTATTCCAAGTAGATTAACCCCTTAGATATATTGTGCTAAAAACAAAAATCATACTTGTTGCTTAATACCCAGTCAACAAAACAAAACAAAATCAGTTAATTTATAAAAACAAAATATGCAAATTATTTTCCTGTCTGAATATCCTTGATAAATTTTAAGGGGTTAATCACCAATCAGAAGACATGCTGTGTCCACACTGTTTTATGATTAAAAGTTAATGGGAAATATTAATTTAACATAGTCATATAAAATATATAATCAACTCAACCATTTAAAAACTAGTGTGAACACTGCTCAATTCTAGAAGAGACAAAAGACAAACAAAACAGCCACACAAAGACAATAAATGCCAGTCTCTGTATCCAAAATCCCCCCTAATCAAATGGCAGATGTGACATTGAGCTTTTGAAAACCTTGGTCAAAAATCCTTCCGATGTCTTGGCAGCAACCCCTGACAGGAATCAATCCCCTCTGCTAGAAGGCTTTGGACCGGGCCTGATAAGGTACAGATGGAAAAAAACAAACACAATACTTGATTTGCTGCAGAAAAGACTCTGGAGCAATGGTTAGAGCATTCTGAACATTTCAAGCTTAAGGTCAATTAAATGTTTACTAAATGTTTAACTGTCAAACACAGCACCACAAAAATAGATCTGTCATGCGTTTAACAGTTATTTGGACAATTTAATAATTTCTTTTACTAAATATTTTTTTACATCAAACAGAATCACTATTCATTAAACAGGCTACCACACCATGTGCAAGTAGTTAAGTCTCGTGATTTACAATGGCTCTTCCGGCAAAGCCTTCCTTACACCCTGTACTAACTCCCCAAAGCAAGCTATAGGCTTTAAGTGATTTTAAGACACAGAGCACTGGGAGCTGCAGTGAGAGAGAATACATACCGATATTCTGCAGCAAGAAGGAAGCAATCTTCACAATGAAGCTAAAGACATGGTTTACTGCAGTCATCTGCAGCAAGAACACTATCAATGTTTCTAATGCTTTGGCATATCCAACTTTCCAGCTCAGTGTCATGAAGCAAATCTTTCAATTTTAGATGATCATTTCCCTCATGATCATAGTTATAAAAATTCAGAACCATAATTCTAACTTAAATCTGGGTCAGACAAAAATATAATTTTGTTTCCTTTAGAAGGAGTTTGTGAAAGGATTTACTACAAATATGATAGCATTAACTGTAAACTCTGGCAACCTAGTAAAATTGTTTGATAACATACTAATTCAGACTATAAATGGGCAAAAGTATTCTGAAATAAAGTGAAATGGTTACATGAGTATAATTTAACATTAAACACAGCAATGTTGATTTATAATAAATACTAGATTTTTATTATATCTAAGTAAAGGATCACATGCCACTTATAACCTTGTCAAATTAATTCAGGAACTATTTTTCCAGCAACACTCATAGCAAGTCCTTTAGGAAAACTCATGATCACATAAAAGGATCCTTTACACAAAATTCATTTCAAGATGAGAAATTTAAGCTACAATATACAAATCCCAAAGTAGTATACATATGTAGTATGCAAAATCAGACTTGTCACCCAATGATATTTTTGGTTAAAATATTTTTCTGGGCCATGGAAAGTCCAGTGCATTCAAAAAATAAATTGCTTTGTTAAAAGAAAACATTTATAAATGAATAGTAACTGAGAACCTTTTCTCCTCAACCTATATTACAAACACTAATATAGAACTCCATATCTAACAAGCTGTATAAAAACAACAAGAAAGGAAACAAAGGAAGTTTTATCTGACCCATAAAACAAAACCAACAAACTGCAGACACTGATCATGCTTTTTGGCTTGAAAGCTTTGAAGCTCTGAATATGTTACAAAATAGTCCCTAAAGCAACATTGCTGGCACCAGTATTATTTCATATTCTACAATTGTAAATTAAGTTTAAAAACCCTGACTGTATCACAACTCATTAACTACATCTACATTATTTTTAATATCACTAGCATGTTCAGGCCAGAGGCCCAAATCTGTGTGTATTAGGATGTTCTGCACTTATCAAAGTACGCAAAACCAAAAAGCAACCTCAGAGAACTAGAAATATTGACCTCAGGACGAGCCAAATTCACAATTACATAAAGAACAATGTCTCTTAAAACATAAAAGCTACAAATATTTAGCCAATTTTGTTTGTGAAGCTTTTTTCTTTATAAACACAAGGCAATATCAAGAACTTCTTAACAAAAATTAAAGTTGTAGCCCCTAGTTAGTAGTAAACATTTAAACTTTTTTTCATGTATCTACTATGCCAAAAAATAAATTTGAAGCTTTTTTTTCCCAGAAATCTGAGGTTAGCACAAAAAGAAAAAAAATTGAAGAAAATCAATTGCATAATATGAATGTTTCGTATAAAAGTACATCACTGAGAGAAATATTTACTTTGTAGGAAATGACCTAAAGCAAAGCTGATTGCTGAGTAAGTTAAATCAAACTCATATGTAATGCCAGCATGTTGCCTTCTAGGGCTTAATGCCATCTTAAAGGGTAGGAAAATGAAAAAAAATAAGTTAATAGAAAAGTAGAATGTTTAATGGCTTTCCAACCTCCTTCCCTCATGTTCTCTTCTCGAATAATTGGAGATGTCAGGGTGATAGTGACTTGCATTTTGGGTTCCACACATGAATTCAAAATTATTGCCGCTTCAGACACAGCACATTTTATGTCATACTTCTCAGGACTTATAACCTATGCAATGAAGATTATAAAAAGTTAGTTGAGTATTTTGCATTAAAAGACAAAAGCAGTTTTGGGCTGGAGAGATGGCTTAGTGGTTAAGGCGCTTGCCTGTGAAGCCTAAGGATCCATGTTCTACTCCCCAGATCCCACATAAGCCATATGCACAAGGTGATGCATGTGTGTGGCATTTAACTGCAGTGGCTAGATGCCCTGGTGCGCCATTTCTCTCTCTCCCCTATAAAAAGAGTTTTATTGCAGCTTCTACTTCACTACTCTCTTAACCGTTTGAAAAAGACTGGACAATATCAGATTCCATATGAAGACATTCTAAATTGCCCCTATCTTCTCTTGTCCTTTCCCTTCCTTATGTTTAGAACTGTTGTTAATATATATATATATATATATTTTTTTTCCAAGGTAGGGTCTCACTCTAGCCCAGGCTGACCTGGAATTCACTATGGAGTCTCAGGATGGCCTTGAAATCATGGTGATCCTCCTACCTCTGCCTCCCGAGTACTGGGATTAAAGACATGTGCCACCACACCTGGCCTATTTCATCATTTGTATTAAGTTATTTTTACGAGTGTATCTCTCGCTCTCTCTTTTATTTACTTATTTGAGATAGAGAGAAGGACACAGAGAGATATCAAGTGAGAATGGGCACGCCAGGGGCTCTAGCCACTGCAAATGAACTCCAGGTGCATGTGCCACCATGTGCATCTGGCTTATGTGGGAACTGGAGAATCAAACCTGGGTCCTTAGGCTTCTCAGGCAAGCGCCTTTAAATGCTAAACCATCCCCCTAGCCCTCTCTCTCTCTCTTTTGATTTTTCGAGCTAGAGTCTCACCCTAGCCCAGGCTGACCTGGATTCACTCTGCAGTCTCAGGGTGGCCTTGTACTCAAAGCAATCCTCCTACCTCTGCCTCCTGAGTGCTGGGATTAAAGGCGTGCAACACCACACCTGGCTTCTCTCTTTTGAGGTAAGGTCTCACTCTAGTTTACGCTGACCTCAAACTCACAGTAATCTTACCTCTCTCCTCCAGAGTGCTGGGATTAAAGACATGTGCCACCATAACCAGGCAAGTGCCTTAACTGCTAAGCCAACTCTCCAACTATCCATCCTTACTTTTATTTTATTTTATTTTATTTTATTTTATTTTATTTTATTTTATTTTATTTTATTTTATTTTATTTCCCTGAGCTAGGGTCTCTCTCTCTCTAGCCCGAGCTGAGATGGAACTCACTCTGTAGTCCTAGGCTGGTCTCGAAATCAGAGATCCTCCTACCTCTGCCTCCTGGGTGCTGGAATTAAAGGTGTGTGCCACCACACCTGGTTCATCCTTACATTTAAAAAAAACTATTGAGAGAGACAGAGAGACAGAAAAAGAGAGAGAGAGAGAAAGAGACATAGAGAGGAAGAGGCAGAGAAAGAGAGAATGGGTGTGCAAGGGGCCTCTCAGGCACTGTGAACGAATTCCACACATGTGGGCTGCCTTGTGGGCAAGCATGGTATTGCATACTTGCATTACTTTACGTCTGGCTAAACGTGGGACCTGGAGATTGAACGGGTATTCTTTTTTTTTTTGGTTTTGCGAGGTAGGGTCTCACTCTGGTCCAGGCTGACCTGGAATTAACTATGTAGTCTCAGGGTGGCCTCGAACTCTCGGCGATCCTCCTACCTCTGCCTCCTGAGTGCTGGGATTAAAGGCATGCGCCACCACGCCCGGCTTGAATGGGTATTCTTAGGCTTGGCAGGCTAAGCCATTTCTCCAACCCCATCCTTACATTTAAAAAGACCGAACCCTTGAGCTATTAAGAAATCATTTCTTCCCAAGCTGGGCATGGTGGCGCACGTCTTTGAGCTCAGCACTCGGGAGGCAGAGGTAGGAGGACACCCTGAGAATACATTGTAAATTCCAGGTCAGCAAGGGCTAGGGTGAGACCCTACCTCTAAAAACCAAAAAGAAATCATTTCTTCAAATCTTGTATGTAAAAATAATTTCTTGGGCTGGAGAGATGGCTTAGAGGTTAAGGCACATGCCTGCAAAGCTTAAGGACCCTGGTTCAATTCTCCAGGTCCCATGTAAGCCAGATCCACAAGAGGGCACACACGTCTGGAGTTTGTTGGCAGTGGCTAGAGGCCCTGGTGCGCCCATTCTCACTCTCTCTCTTTAAAAAAAAATTTCTTGGGTCCAAGCTGTAAAAAAAAAAAAAAAAGGCTTGTTTTTGTAAAACTAAAAGGGAATTTTCTTTTTTTCTTTTTATTTGACACACATACAGAGCGAGACAATGGGCACACTGGGGCTTCTAGCTGCTGCAAATGAACTCCATGTGCCACCATGTGCATCTGGCTTACATGGGTTCTGGGGAATTGAACCTGGGTCCTTTGGTTTTGCAAGCAAGTGCCTTAACCCCTAAACCATCTATCCAGCCCCAAAAGGGATTCTCTGTTAATTGTACACCATTATGACTTACTAGTAATAAATATTTCCTATCATTATAAACATGAAAATACAACAGCCATTCCTTATCTGTGGTCTTATTTCCCAGTTTCAGTTAGCTGTGGTCAATTGCAGACAGAAAGTATTAACTTGAAGCCGGGCATGGTGGCACACGCCTTTAATCCCAGCACTCAGGAGGCAGAGGTAGGAGGACTGCCGTTGAGTTTGATGCCACCCTGAGACTACATAGTGAATTCCAGGTCAGCCTGGGGCCAGAGTGAGACCCTACCTCGAACATCCCCCCCCCCCAAATAAAATGTTTTTTTAAACTGAAAATTACAGAAATAAAGTATTTGGAGCAGTATGATTAAAGCTAGAGTCACCTTGCCTATCTGGCTTGTGCATGAATCATTCATCTGTCAACATGCTACTTGCTTATTAGTCAGTAACTGTATAGGTTGTTAGGTCATGTCAAGATGTAGCAGCTCCTGTGTCCAAGTCACCTTATTTTATTCAGTAAGGGACCCAAAAAGTAAGAGTAGTGATGCTGTCAATTCATACGAGACGAGAAGCTTGAAGTGCAAAGGTAAAAGTTCTCAACTTCAGAAAAGAATCAGGAGGCCCAGGACTAAATATTCAGTACATCAAAGCACAACCAGGCACTAGAGAGAGCTGGCTTAGCAGTTAAGGCGTGCATGCCTGCGAAGCCCAAGGACTCAGGTTTGATTCTCCAGGTCCCATGTAAGCCAGATGTACATGGTGGCGCATGAGTCTGGAGTTCATTTGCAGTAGCTAGAGGCCCTGGCGCACCCATGCTCTCTCTCTTCCCTTCTGTCTCTAATAACAAACAAAAATAAATCTTAAAAAGAAAAGAGAAAAAAAGAACCCACAGAAATTTAAACGAGATTATTTTAGTCACTATGTTCAAAATTTGTGTTCTGAGGGTTGGAGAGATTGCTTAGTGGTTAAGGTGCTTGCCTGAGAATTCATATTCGAATCTCCAGGTCACACGTAAGCAAGATACACAGAGACACAAGCAGGCGATGTTACATGCGTGAACGGGGGGGGGGTAGGGGGGGTGGATGGGACGGGACGGGACTGCACAACATCTGGAGTTCATTCGCAGCAGCTGAGGGCCCTGGTGCCCATTCTCTCTCTCTCTCTCTCTCAAAAAAAAAAAAAAAAAAAAAAAAATTAAAGAAAAAGAAACAAACAAACAAACCCACAAACATTGTGTTCTTAGCTGGGTGTGGAGGTACATGCTTTTAATTCAAGCACTTGGGAAGCAAAGGTAGGAGGATTGCCATGAGTTCAAAGCCACCCTGAGACTAAATAGTGAATAGCAGGACAGTCTGAACTAAGAGCAAGACCTTACCTGAAAAAAAAAAAAAAAAAAAGTGTTCTGGGGCTGGGGAGATGGCTCAGCATTTAAAGGTGCTCTGCTTGCAAAGCCAGATCGCTTTGATTCGATTCCCCAGTATGCCACATTAACCCACATGCACAAAGTGACTCATGTTCATTTGCAGTGGCACAAGGCCCTGGAGTGCCCATTCTCATTCATTCCCTCTCTCTTTGCTTGCAAATAAAAAAACAATTTTATAAATGCTTGTGTGCAACTAAATAAAAGGTTCATTTGAACTTGTAGTTTCTTCAGTTTTCACAATTAAAAAAAACCAAAACAAACAAAAAACCCACCTCAGTATGGAGTTGACTCTCCATATTTTAAAAGGTTGGCTGCTATTTAAATTGAAGCACAATTAGTTCTGCCAAAAAGTTCTGAACTAGATGATAAATTTAACGTTTTCATAATACTTACAGCAAGCTGTTTGGGTAGATTTTCTGCAATACGGCTTAATAATGTCTTTGAGGGTTTTTCAGAGCACAGCAAAACAAGGTTGACATTTCTGTCTCCTCGGAGAAGTAATCCTTTTGCCAATACTCCCACACGCAACACTCCTTTCAAAGCTCTGTATCAAAAATCAACTTAAATTATAATCTGACATTTCTCTTTTCAAACATAACCATGACATTCTCCTACACATAAAAGTAAGTGAAATGAGTTTTGCACATGTAAATTTTCATTAATTATACTAGAAAAAGATACAGTATTTTAAACTACACTTTTAGGTAAGCAAAATGGATTAAAAATAAATAAATGATGATGGAAGAAAAATTTTGTCTACTATCTGTCACAATTTCATTGTAGCTGGGACTAACCTTGAACTTGTGATCCTCCTGTTTCTCTAGCTCTGTGTGCTAGGATTACAAGTGTGGTCATATCATCTACTCCTTTGTATTTTATTTTACATGTCAGAAAAGCATATGTCCAATGCAAAAGCATTTCCAAATGAAAAGTGAAAGGTTATAATTCAAACTTGCTATGAAAGATAAAGCTGTGGCTTGCACTCATACTTTATGGCCTGTGGTTTAAAGATCATGAAACAATGAATGGGCGACAGATCCAACAAGTAAATAAAAACAGAAGAGTAGAGCCGGGCGTGGTGGCACACGCCTTTCTTCTCAGCACTCAGGAGGCAGAGGTAGGAAGATCACCGTGAGTCTGAGGCCACCCTGAGACTACAGAGTGAATTCCAGGTCAGCCTGAGCTAGAGTGAGACCCTACCTCGAAAGAACAACAACAACAACAAAATCCCAAAAAACAAAAAACAAAGGCTGGAAGAGTAAAGCCAGAACTGGGAGGCAGAGGTAGGAGGATCACTGTGAGTTTGTGGCCACCCTGAAACTACACAGTGAATTCTAGGTCAGCCTGGGCTAGAGTGAGATCCTACCTTGAAAAACAAAATAAACAACAACAAAAGAAAAAGAAGAGTAGCTGAATGCCATTAGAAAACTGAGCTGCACTGAAACATATTTAATTTTTATGAGACAGGGTCTCCCCTCTATTCAGTCAGGCTGACCTGGAACTATCTCTGTAGCCCAATTTGGACTGGATCTCATGATGATCCTCCTACCTGAATGCTAGGATTAAAGCCACTAGCTACCTTGCCTGACCCTTATTGTTTTGGTTTTTAAACTATTTATTTTTTATGTGTTTATATGAGTGTATGGATGCTTGTGTGCCATATTGCATGTGTGATGAATCAAAAGACAACCTTTCAATGTTTCTCCTCTCCTTCCACTTTTTAATTTATTGGTATTTCAAGGTAGGGTCTTGCTCAAGCCAGGGTGGTCTTGAACTCAGTGATCATGCCACCTCTGGCTACCAAGTGCTGGGATTAAAGGTGGGCGCAGCCAGGTCCAGCTCCTTCCACCTTTCTTGAGACGGGGTCTCTCTTGTTTATCACTGCTGCTGGTCATGAGCTTTTGGATTCTCCTGGCTCCACTTCTCATTATTGTAGGCATGCTGGCATTACAGACATGTGCACCACTTTGCGTCTGGCTTTATGTGGGTGCTGAGCATAAAACCTGGGTTTGCAGGCTTGCAAGCAAGAGTCTTACTGCTGAGTCATCTCACAAGCCTCTCAATGTATTATATTTTCGGCATGTTTTGGTGGAACAGTATACTTCTCAGTTTAAGAAAATGTAGCCAAGCCCGTTAAATACCTAATACAAACAGGGCATGCTGATTTACAGTCACCTGTCTTTGTAATCTTTATTTTGTGTGGAGGGACATATAATTTTGTGCATGAAGCCAGAAAATAGCCTTAAGTGGAATTCCTCAGGCACTATCCACATTTTTTGAAACAGGATCTCTCAGTGGCCTGGAACTTGACAAATTAGTTTTAGATTGGCTGGTCAGGAAGCCACCTGTCTCCACCAAGGGTCGAGTGTATAACCATGGCCATCATTTTTATGAGTTCCAGGTATTGAACCCAAGTTAGCATTCTTGTAAGACGAAAACTTTACAGACAGAGCTATCTCTCCAGTTTAGTCTTTGTAGTATTTATTTGAAATGTGAAAAGTCCATGTAAGACACACCAAAAATACACAGAGTAAGGAACTTTGAAAACATACCTGTCTTTACCACCCTCTTTCTTTTCATCTCCCTCCTTGTTTTTGCTCTTCTCATGTTCAGACAAACTGTCTGAAACAAGTTTTAAAGCACGTTCAGTGATAGAAACAATTTTCTGTACTGCTTGTAACTCTTCTTCAGTTGGATAAATGGTTGCATGTTTTGTCATTACGTAACGGTCATCAGATGAGTCTGGACGACGTAAGGGCTAGAGAGAGAAAAGTTATTACTTTTCTGAACAAAATTATAATTTCTACATTAAAAAACATTTTATTTATTTATTTGAGAGAAAGAGAGAGAATGGGAATGTGTGGTAGTCTGAATATATGGCCCCCAATATATTCAGTGTTTTATTAGTTTATAGTTTGCATATGCAGTCACCTTGCTAGAGGCAATGTCACTGGGGGCGGATATTAAGGTGTGGTGATGGTTTGAGATTCCATTGTAAAGATACGTAAAGTGTGCCTAATGGGGAGTTCCTGAAGTGTGCTGTGGCTTTTGACTGTAGCTTTGCTCTGTGTGCTGTGTGGCTGGGGGCTTTGCTCTCTTGCCTGGTCCTGTGAAGACAGGCCAGCTTCTTCTGCCATTATGGAACTCCCCCTGGATCTGTAAGCTTCAATAAATATCCCTTCCTCCATAACTGTGCCTGGTCTGGAAGTTCATCTCAGCGAACCTGAAGCTGTCTACTAAAGCACACCAGGGTCTTTAGCCACTGCAAACAAACTCCACACGCACGTGCCCCCTTGTGCTTCTATCTGGCTTACGTGGGTCCTGGACAGTCAAGCCAGGATCCTTTGGCTTTGCAGGTAAATGCCTTAACCACTAAACCATCTCTCCAGCCCAATTTCTACATTTTTACAGTATGAGTCAACTTAGCAAAGTGTCTATTTAAAACTACCTTTTCCTTTTTCCATTTTCAGTAAAACAAAACTGACATCTATTGATTGCTATATCATCCAGGCAACATATTTGGATGTTATGTATATATATACTTTGCCCCCACACAAGTAAAATTATATATAACCTAAGGCTATTGAAATACTTTTGAAAATTTTGTGGTACTTCAATTGAATCTAGAAAATCATACATGCTAATTGTTCTACCAGTAAACTACACTCTTTCCCTGAAAATGCTTTTCAATAAACTTTAAAAATCAGTGATTCCTAGGTTTTACACACAGAAGTCAAGCTGGAACTGGGCTAGGAGCTTCCTCCCTGCTGGTAAGAAGTCAACAATAGTCTTACTTAACTGTGTTCCCTGTATTCTATATGACTAATCTGCCAGGCGAGCTGTGCCCACTAGTGCAATAATGACATGATTATAGGGATAATCAATTGCTTTCTGATTGGAGGTTTATTCCACAGAAGGAAATTCATGCCTGGCTCTGTAAAAGCTGGTTAAAGGCTGTGGCTAGGGAGGACATAGGCCCTAGTGGGGAAACTACTATTATTATTTAGCTAAACTAAATATTTGTTTATGCTTACAGACTAATCCTGTTGTCAGCTTTGGTCAGAAAAGTTTATTTTTGAGCTGAGTGGAGCTACTGAAGATTCTCAAAACTGGTGAAAATGCTAAGAATAAGTAATTGTTGAGTACTAAGCCCTCCAAGGGTCAAGGAGGGAGCAAAACAAATGCAAGAGGTGGAGGTAGGAAAGTGTGTTGTGGAACACTGTCTTCTACATATAACTGGACCACTGCCTTCATGAATTCCTAATAGCCATGGTTACCTACACAAGACTGGGACCATCAATATCCTGGCATGGATGTGGAATGGGTTCATGAGGCCCATCTCTCTCTGAGGAGCTATTTGGCAGTTAATGGTTGCTGGAGGAAGGGGAGACATTTTCTTCACTGGTAGAATCACTGATAAGTTACTTATGCTTGCTTAAACAGCCCTCACACATGCACAAGCAAGCAACCCTATTAAACTTAAATTTAAAAAAGGTATGAAAGTAGTATAAGAGGAACTAATTGGGACAGAAAGGAGATCCAGTAGGAGGGGAACAAGACAGGGTATAAACAATATATATAAACAAAATGAACACTCACTGCAGGCCCCTGGGGTTGAGGAGGCATGCCTGGTCGCACTCCCAGAAGCCCTAGTGGACCAGGAGGACCATGAGGATAGCCTCCGTCAGGCATTCGGCGACGATCATCCCAGTGATGCTGTTCCTCCTCCATTCTTCTCCAGTACATGTCCTCTTCATAACGTCTAAAGCACAAATGAAATAAGCATAAGGAAAAGAAAAAACAATCTCACAGGGCATGGTGGCACGTGCTTTTAATCCAAGCACTCCAGAGGCAGAGGTATGACCATCACCATGAGTTCGAGGTCACCCTGACACTACAAAGTGAATTCCAGGTCAGCCTGGGCTAGAGTGAGACCCTACCTCAAAACACACAAAACACACACACACACACACACACACACACACACACACACCCCAAAAAACCCTTAAGAGTTATTCATCAACAACGACATAAAAAGCAATTAAAACAAAGCACTCAGGCCAAGCATGGTGGCACACACCTTTTATCCCAGCACTTGGGAGGTAGAAGTGGGAGTATTGCCTTGAGTTCAAGGACACCCTGAGACTACATAGTGATTTCCAGGTCAGCCTGGGCTACAGTGAGACATTATCTTGAAAAACCAAAATAAATAAATAAATAGATAGATAGATAGATAGATAGAACCTAAAGTCAGTCTAATACTTTCTTCCCTGTTTTATCTGATTTCCCTTATTTGCTTCCATTGAGAAGTAAATGGAAGTGAAAGCTAGAGAGAACAATGAGAAAAGCAAAACAAATCTTTACACCTCAAGTATAGAGCATCAGACAACAAGCATCAGAAAGTTCAGTCCCCTCCAACCTCTCCCCTTTCAAGGTAAAGACTGTAAACCCATACCTATACTGATGAAGGCCCAACCAGTAATATAAATGTGCACACAGGATGTTTAAGTATTTTCTTCAAGTCCTCAAGAAATAAACTCACTCCTTTATTTTTCCTCAAAGATTATTCTTTTAGCAGGGCGTGGTGGCGCACGCCTTTAATCCCAGCACTTGGGAGGCAGAGGTAGGAGGAGTTTGAGGCCACCCTGAGACTACATAGTTAATTCCAGGTCAGCCTGGACCAGAGTAAAACCCTACCTCAAAAAACCAAAAAAAAAATTTTTTTTACTTTAAATATTTTTATTTATCTGAAAGAGAAAGTATGGGCAAACCAGGGCTTTCTGTCACTGCAAACAAACTCCAGATACATGTGCTAGTATGTGCATCTGGTTTTATATGGATACTGGGGAATCAAACTGGGAAAGTGAAGCTTTAGCATCTTAAACCACTCTCTCCAAAGGACTGAGCCATCTCTCCATTCCTTTCTCAAAGTCTTTATTTATTAGAGAGAAAGAGCAAGAGAGAGAATGAGGAAAGGAGAGTATGGGCACACTAAGGCTTCTAGTCACTGCAAAAAACTCCAGGCGCATGTGCCATCTTGTGTGCCTGGGTTACATGGGTCCTGGGGAATTAAACCTGTGACCTTAGCTTTGTAGGCAAGTGCCTTAAACACTAAGCCATTTCTGTAGCCCCCTTAATGTCTTTTATAATACCTTAAACATTTATGATACAGGCAGGACAAAAATATTTCTGGACTATGAGAAAAAAAACAATGGCAGTTCAAAATTTCATTGTTGGAGAAACACTAATGGAAACTATGGCAAAGTAGAAGGCAAATATCCTAGCTAGACATACCTTTGACTCAACTGATAACAGCTGTTGCCAAAACAAAACAAAAACAACAAAACCCCACTGGCTATGGGCCAGGAATGGCTCATTGGTTAAAAGCACTTGATTGCAAAGCCTTGCTGCCCTGAGTTGGATCCTTCCCAACACCTATATAAAGCCAGATATAAAAAAAGCACAAGCACCTGTGATCTCCACAATTGTACAATGGGAGGTAGAGCAAGGATAATCCAAAATTCTTGAGCCAGAAACCCTGTCTCAAGTAAGTTGGAGGAAGAGAAAACACCTCGAGGTCCCCTGACCACCACGTGTGTGGCATGATACTTGTCCAACTACACCGATGCAAGTAAATAAAAAACTTAAAACCCCACAGACTGTATCGTCTAGTCACTGGGTATTTGTTTAATTTCATGGACTGGTTCAGATTAAAAATAACTACATTCGGGCCTGGGGAGATGGCACAGTGGCTAAAGACACTTGCTTGAAATGCCTGCCAGCCCAGGTTGGTTTCCCAAGTACCCATGTAAAGCCAGATGCACAAATGGCATATGCATCAGTGGCAAGAGGCCCTGGTGTACTCACCCTCTCTCTACCCGCTACTTGCAAATAAATAAAAACTTTTTTTCCTCCAAGGTAGGGTCTCACTCTAACCCAGGCTGACCTGGATTTCATTATGTAGTCCTGTAAATAAACTCCAGACACGTGGACCCACTTTGTGCATATGGCTTTATGTGGGTACGGGGAAAGTGAACCCAAGCAAGCATGCTTTCTAAGCAAGTGCCTTTAAATGCTGAAGTCTTCCCATCCCACTGTCTCTTTTTGTTTTGTTTTTTTGAGGTAGGGTCTCACTCTAGCCCGGGCTGATCTGGAATTCACTATGTAGTCTCAGGGTGGCCTCAAAATCACGGCAATCCTCCTACCTCTGCCTTCCGAGTGCTGGAATTAAAAGGCTTGCACCACCACACCTGGCTTCTTTTTGAAAAAAAAAAAAATTTTTTTTTTTTTGGCTTTAAACATTTTACTTTAATAGAGTAAAGGGTAAAGTAACAGGTTTTTATTTCCAATTATAAGCTTTAAGTAAGGCAATAGAAATAGCAATATAGGTCTGATGTTTCTAATCTATTATTATTAAAGTTTATTGTGTAAATTCTTTACTAAATCTTACCTGCACTATGCTGTAGTTACCCTCTCACTGCTAAGACAAAAAAACACCTGATCAAAAGCAGGTCATAGAGCCGGGCATGGTGGCGCACGCCTTTAATCCCAGCCCTCGGGAGGCAGAGGTAGGAGGATCGCTGAGAGTTCAAGGCCACCCTGAGACTACATAGTTAATTCCAGGTCAGCCTGGACCAGAGTGAAACCCTACCTCGAAAAAAAAAAAAAAAAAAAAAAAAAAAGAAAAGCAGGTCATAGGAGGTCAGTATGGCAGGGAAAGCACGGCACGAGCAGAGGCTGGACGACACCTCTGCCACAGCAGGTGGAAAACAGCAGCAGGAGAGTGAGCCACACCCTGGTGGGGGAGCTGACTGACCCCCTCAGGCCTGCCCCTAAGATCATTTTTCCTCCAGCAAAGCACCACCACCCAGGAATCAAGCATTCAAAACACATGAGTTTGTGGGGGTCATGTGATTCAAACCACCACATTCTGCCCCTGGACACTATAAACTCAGGGGCATCTATGATATAAAATGCAATGTATTCAGTCCAGCTTTTAAAGCCCCCATGTTTTTTTCAATCCCAATACTGTTCAAACACCCTCATAGTCCAAGGTCTGTGAATTATGAGTCTCTAAAACCAAAAATATAACGGCATGGAATACACACTCACACCTCAAATAATGGCACTGGGCATAGCAAGGAAAGACTGAACCAAGATCTAAAAACAAGCAGGGCAAATATCAAATCCTACAACATTATGTCCATCTGGGATCCACAACAAAGTATCTGGTATTCCAATTCCACTCCTCCAGCTTGCATGGTCACAGCCCAGGGAAAACTCCATCCTTAACCAATAACTTTTCTAGTCCCATAGTCCTGGCATCTTGAAAAGTCCTGGGGTCTTCACTGTAATCCACAGTTCACCCCCATGGCTCCAACAGGTCTCCACCAACCATGTCTCATACTGCCCAGTACCCGGCACTGGCCCCTAAGCCTGGGCAGCGGGAGATTCAAAAGGAGAAGCACGGCACACTCGTGGCCCTGCAACCCTCATCTTCCTTTTTGAATCTTAATGCTGTTGCTTTTTGGTAGGGTTCACTCTAGCCCAGGCTGACCTGGAATTCACTATGTAGTCTCAGGCTGGCCTTGAACTCATGGTGATCCTCCTACCTCTGCCTCCCAAGTGCTGGTATTAAAGGTATGCAGCACCATGCCCAGCTACTAAATCTATTTAAAACAAAAAAGAGTAGATACTGTTAAAGACTCCACATGCTTGGGCTGCAAAGTCACTGAGAAATCCTGCTGGAGCTGAGCTGAAAACCTCCCCCATGTAGACCAACTAACAGAATGCTGGAATAAGCTATGCTGCATGCAGCTCGATGGGAGAGACAGAAGTTATCAGTGGAGATATACAGTGCACACTGCAAGACTTAAGTTTGGCCAGCCATGTCAAATGAGCCAACAGGTGCAAAAGTGGCATGTCTGTTATGGGGGACACTAACTGCTCTCTAATTGGACTGGAGGCCCGCTCCATGGGAGGGAACACATCCCAGATACTGAAAATCTACAACAGGGGTAGTCATGAGTCTTAGGGGTGTAATACCTACTGGTGTCTGGCTAAATGTATATATTATGCTCACCAAACTGCCTGTTCATGCCCATATATTAATGCTACTCTCACGTTGGTTTAGAGAAGCTTCTCTTAAGGCCGGGTGTAGCAGTGCACATCTTTAACCCCAGCACTTAGGAGGCAGAGGGAGGAAGACTGCCGAGAGTTCGAGGATCATGATTCTTAGTGATATATACTCAATGTAAATGAAATGTGATGAGCTCTGAAATTGATTTTATAACAACCTAAAGGAAAGGGAGGTGGGTAAAGGTGTAGAAAAATCAGGATCAACTGAGTTCCAGGTCAGCTTGCGCTCCAGTAAGACCCTGCTCCACCCACCCAACAATAAAAAGTTAATAAAATAAAAAGTTGAAATTTTGTTTATTTTAAACAGAGATACCTAACAAATGTAGTTGGTAACTTCAGTATTTAGAGAATTGCTTTAGATAGTACCTCATTTCCATCCTCCAGCGTTCCTCTTCTTCTCGTCTTCTCCAATATTCCTCTTTCTGCATTTGCTTTCTCATTTTCTCTTCTTGAATCTTTCTTGCTCGAATACTAGGCTTCACTTCTACTTGCAAGTCTGGATTTACTTTTTTCTGTTAATGTACACAATACATTTAAAAAAGGGTAGGGTCCTCTAACATCTGATGTTTTTGCTTATTCCCCCCAAGGTAGGGTCTCACTCTAACCCAGGCTGACCTGGAATTCATGATGTAGTCTCAAGCTGGCCTGAAGCAAGCGCCTTAACTGCTAAGCCATCTGTTCAATTCCCCAATACCCATATAAGACAGACGCACATGGTAGCATGTGAGTCTGGAGTTCGTTTGCAGGGCCAGAGGCCTTGGTGTACCCGTTCTCTCTATCTGCCTCTCTTTCAAATAAGCAAATAAAAAAATATTTTAAAGTGTTTTTTTTTCTTTTTTTAAAAAATTAATTCATTAATTAGAGAGAGAAAGGGCATGCCAGGGCCTCCAGCCACTGCAAGAGAACTCCAGATGCATGTGCCTCGTTGCATCTGGCTTACAGGGGTCCTGGGGAATCAAACTGGGATCCTTTGGCTTTACAGGCAAATGCCTTAACCAATAAACCATCTTTCCAGCCCCCTTTTTCCTTTCTAAAAATATTTTTATTTATGAGAGAGAGACAGACAGACACGGAAAGAATGGGCAAGCCAGGGCCTCCAGCCATAGCAAACTCCATACACATGCACCACCATGTGCATCTGGCTTACATGCATTCTGGGGAGTTGAACCTAGGTCCTCAGGCTGCACAGGCAAGCACCTTAACCACTAAGCCATCTCTCCAACTCTTCTTTGTCCTTTTTTATGAGAAAGTAAGGATTGGCACACCAGGGCCTTAGCCATTGCAAATGAACTCCAGACGTGTACGTCATCTTGTGTGCATGTGCCACCTTGTGCATCTGACTTATGAGGGTTCTGGGGAAATTCAACATGGGTCCTTAGACTTTGCAGCAAGTGTTTTAACAGCTAAGCCATCTCTCTACATACATACATCATACAATTCCACAGATTCTTTCAGCATAAAGGGTCGCATTTACAAATGTCATATATATATATATTTTACAATTTCATTATATATATCGATGCACACACACACACACACACGGTTTCCTTCCTCTTCCTTCTTTTGTGGAGATAAAAACTCCTGAGGCTCCTCCCTCTACCTCTTAAGTAATAGGTAGGTACCACTATACTTGTTTTATATAGTCCTGGGGACTGAATCCTGGGCCTTGTATATGCTAGGCAAGAACTTTACCAACTGAGCTACAATTCCAGCCCTGTTAATCAGTAGAATTACATTGAATTGGACAAAAGATTTATAATGTATTAGTGAATAGGCTTAATTATTCTTGGTCACTTAGTAGATAAAAGTTAAAAAATTATGTACTTAGTAGCCAGGTGTGGTGGTGCACACCTTTAATCCCAGCACTCGGAAGGCAGAGGTAGGAGAATCATCATGAGTTCAAGGCCACTCTGAGACTACATAGTGAATTCCAGGTCAGCTTGGGCCAGAGTGAAATCCTACCTCGAAAAACAAAACAAAACAAATAAACAAAAACCCACAAAGAAAGAAGAGCTGATCTGAAAGCCTCCTTCATGTGGACCAGCTGACAGAAAGCTGGAAAAAGCTACACTGCATGCAGTTCAATGGGAGAGAGAAAACACCAGTGAAGATACTCAACAGTGAATACTGCAAGCTTTAAATTTGGCCAGCCAGGCCAAATGAGCCAACCGGTGCAATAGTGGCATGTCTGTTGTGGGGGAAACCAACTGCTCTCTAATTGGACTGGAGGCCTGCTCCATGGGAGGGAATACATCCCTGATACTGAAAACCTATGACAGGGGTAGTCATGAGCCCTAGGAGTGTAATATCTGCTGGTGTCACACTAAATGTATATACTATGCTCACCAAACTGACCAGTAAGCACTTCTTTTAATGTCCACACCCACATATTAATGCTACTCTCACTTTTGGCTACAGAAACTTCTCTTTTCAGATGGTGGTGACCTTGGGATGACTCAGAAGACATCGCGGTGCTAAGAAGGGACAGAGATGTGTTCAGCATTGAAACATCTCTAACACACCTTCCAAGGCTCAGGGTCCATTGCGAAAGAGGGGGTGGAAAGAATGTAAGAGCCCAAGGAAGGGTAGGACTCCTTACAACGTGCTCCTCCAGACACAAAATGGCCTGTATATTCATGATCTCACAGTGCCAGAAACTACCTACACAAGACCATCATAATAGGAGGAAAAGATCATGACATCAAAATGAAAAGAAAGCCGGGTGTGGTGGCGCACACCTTTAATCCCAGCACTCAGGAGGCAGAGGTAGGAGGATCGCCATGAGTTCAAGGCCACCCTGAGACTACACAGTTACTTCCAGGTCAGCCTGAGCCACAGTGACACCCTACCTCGAAAAACAAAACAAAACAAAAAGAAAAGAAGGACTGATTGAGAGGGGGAGGGGATATGATTGGAGAGTGGAGTTTCAAAGGGGAAAGTGGGGGAGGAAGGGAAATACCACGGGATATTGTCTACAATTAAGGAAGTTGTCAATTAAAAAATAAATTAAAAAAAGACAATAGTTCAGTAGTTAACACTTACTTTATACTGAAGCCTGTGTCTTCGTCCTTTTAAGTGCATTTCTTTAGCATTGGGGTCATTAAAGCTGCATTCACATAATTTACAATGGAACCGAATTACTTTCCCTTCATCATTTCGTACCTTGGTGTGAAAAAACAGAAATTTTATATTTGTAAGATTTAATTCATAAATGCTTACAGATTTACTGATCAAGTTGTGAGCAACGGGAATTTAAGGTGGGGGAAATGAGTGGTAATATCTGTAAATTCTTAAATACCAACCTACCTAACCTGTCTCTTATTTATGGTTTTTGAGATAAGGTCTCATGTGCTAAGCTGGCCTTTTAAAAGGAAAGGTACTGGGACTAATATTAATATATTTGCTTTTGCAAGATTCCTTGTACTTTTGAATCTGATTTTTAAAAGATTTTCATAGGCAAATTTTTCAAAGCTCAAGAATTATGTAACTTTTAAGAAATTGATGTTAAGAAAGGTCAAGATTCATTTCTTCTAACTGCACAATTAATGATCTAGACATACTGAGATGTTACTACTAAGCATATAAATCCAAATTATACAAGTATTACGATTACCTTTGAATGAAATCCTCTGAACTTTAGGATTATTTTCTAAATAACCAAAAGCATCAGAAATTGAGGGGTTTGGGTTATGAACATTTTAAAAAAAGATCCAAATCTTAATAGGAGATATAATTTAAAAATATTTATAACCTACTTATAAATGATATATCCCCACTGTCCACCTTGTAAACAAATACCTCAATACAATGTGTAGTCTTTTTTGATAGGTAAACAGATTATAGAACAGTTAGTAAAACCCCACTATATGCTGGTCACTCAATTTCTTATAATAGTTACAACTATATCGAGGCATTATCCCAGTTTTACAGACACTAACGTGTAGGAAATACATGCATGCTTTACAATAAAGTGAAAGCGAGTAATAGTGTTATATCACTCTATGGTCTTTTTGCTAATAGTAAACATTTATTCAAGCATTTCTGTCGTCCACTTCTTCCATTTCCTGTACTTATTCAACTTTTAAAACAGGAATAGTTTCCTAAACGGTATAATAAAGCAAATAAACAGCACCTTAATGTCACTTAAATCGAAAATATAAGTGTGATCATACTTTGATTTTACACATAAGGGTCACTTGTAACAAAGTGACATAATTCTCCTTGCCCAATTTCAGAGCAATGGTGTTTTCAAAACAGTACCTCCTCCACATAATCATGGCCCACTGGCTGCACATCACTCTGCAAAGCAGCAAGAGATGCAGGTGTAACTGCTTCTGACACTGAGTCTGCCTTTACTTCTGGAATCTGTACAGCAGAAGCAACGGGAGTACTTTTAACACATTCGGTTCCTTTTAGATCTTCTGTTTTATTTCCTGTTGACTGTAGCTTATTACCACCTAGAACAGCATCAAAGAATTGTATTAACTTTGTGTATAAATGCATAAATGAAGCTTAAGATAAAGTAATCATTTCTAGCAATGACCAAACTACACACAATAGATCAGAACTGTAAAGAATCACATGAACCATACTGGATTTAAATGCTATCAATAAAATACATTTTTGTGGGTAGAGAAATGGCTTAGCAGTAAGGCACTTGCCTGTGAAACCTAACGACCCAGGTTCAATTCCCCAAGACCCATGTAAGCCAGTTGCACAAGGTGGCACATGCACCTGGAGTTCACTTGGAGTGGCTAAAGACCCTGGTGCACCCATTTTCTCTCTCTCTCTCAAATAAATAAAAAATACATATTTTGACTTTTGCTTCTCTATCTCCCAACATATAACAATATTCCAAATCTTATCTTTGGTCACATAATGTCCAATATCTAAACATGAACAAGTACTTAAAAAGGAAAGATGCTAAAAGTTATTAACATTTGTATTCTGAGTTCCAGTCAAGTGACAAATACACCCCTTATTAACTTTTTATGGTTTTCCGAGGTAGGGTCTTACTCTAGCCCAGGCTGACCTGGAATTTACTATGTAGTCTCAGGGTGGCCTCAAACTCACAGTGACCCTCATACCTCTGCCTCCCAAGTGCTGGGATAAAAGGAGTGAGCCACTTTGGTGGTCTGATTCAAGTGTTCACCTATAAACTTAGGTTCTTGAATGCTAGGTTCCCAGCTGATAGAAATTTAGGAATTAACTCCACCTGGAGACAGTGTATTATTGGGGGCGGGCTTATGGGTATTATAGCCAGTGTGCCCTTGTCAGTGTTTGGCACACTCTGCTGTTGCTATTATCCACCTTATGTTGGCCAGGGGGTGATGTCCACCCTCTGCTCATGCCACCGTTTTCCTCTGCCATCATGGAGCTTCCCCTCAAGTCTGTAAACCAAAATAAACCTTTTTTTTCCACAAACTGCTGGTGACTTCTGCCAGCAATATGAATGTGACTGCAACAGCCACCATGCCTGGCAAGCCCCCCCCCCTTTTCAGGTAGGGTCTCGCTATAGCCCAGGCTAACCCGGAATTCACTATGTAGTCTCAGGGTAGCCTTAAACTCTCAACAATCCTCGTACTTCTGCCTCCTGAGTGCTGGGATTAAAGGCCTGTGCCATCATGCCTGGTGAAAAAGTTCTGAGGTAGGGTCTATGAGGTAGGAAGAACAGGCAGGCCAGGAATTTACTATATGGCCTATGTTAGCCTGAAATTTGTGGCAATCCTACTGCCTCAGCCTCTCAGGTGCTGGAATTACAAGTGAGAGCACCACACTCAGCCTGTTTATTCCTCCATTCCCCTTTATTGAAGTTTATTATTTTTTTTCGAGGTAGGGTTTCACTCTAGTCCAGGCTGACCTGGAATTCACTATGTAGTCTCAGGGTGACCTTGAACTCATGGTGATCCACTTACCTCTGCCTCCCTAGGAGTGCGCCACCACTCCCGACATTTTTTTTTTTTTGAGGCAAAGTCTCACTATAACCCAGGCTGATCTGAATGCACTCTGTAGCCCCACACTGGCCTTGAAATTATGGTGATACTATCTCACTATACTGAGTGCTGGGACTAAAGGTGTGTGCCACTACACCCAGGTTATTCATTCTTTTTAATGATTAAGCTCACTAATCTTGTTTGTTTGAGGTAGGGTCTCGCTCTAGCCCAGGCTGACCTGGAATTCAATATGTAGTCTCAAGGTGGCCTCAAACTCAGTGATCCTCCTACCTCTGCGAGTGCTGGGAACATGCCCGGCTCTCACTGATCATTCTTAAGGAAAATTTAGCTCTTCACTTGCAAGGGGGAACAGAACCAATTGATGTTTTAACATCACTGATTTTAGTCATTTATTATCTACTCATATCACACACGGAATCACAAAAAGTGATTTTTATTTATGAGACAGTCTCAGGTAGCCTCAAGCTATTTACCAAGGATAACCTTGAATTTCTGATCCTCCTGTTCCACCTCCTATGCCTGGTTTATGTGGTGCTGGGGACTCAATCCAGGACTTCATGCATGACAGGTAAGCAGTCTACCAACTGAATCACACCCCAGGCTACAGAAGATTTTATTGTTATTCTATGCTGAAAATATGAATAAACCTCAAAAGCTGAAATATGAGCACAACTACTTATAAATTATAGCTTTTCTTTTAATTTTTTTATTTGCACACTCACATGCAGCAGATGTGTGTGTATATAGATGTACCAGGGTCTGTTGCTACTGTAAATGAATGTCTGGTTTTACATGGGTGGAAGGATTTGAACGTGGGCCAGTAGGCATAAGAAGCAAGTGGTTTTAACCACTGAGCTTTCTCCCTTACCCCTGTAGCTTTTTAGAATGCCCCCGACGCCCCCCCTCCCCCCAGATACAGTCTCACTCTAGCCCAGGCTGACTGGGAACTCACTCTGTAGTCCCAGGCTGGCTTCCAACTCAGAGATCCTCCTACTTCTGCCTCCTGAGTGCTGGGGTTAAAAACATGTTCCACCACACCTGCCCTGCTTTTCTTTCTTTTCTTTTTGGTGTTTTGAGGTAGGGTCTTATTTTAGCCTAGGCTGACCTAAAATTCACCATGTAGTCTCAGGGTAACCTTGAACTCAGTGATCCTCCTATCTCTGCTTCCCGAGTGCTGGGATTAAAGGCATGTGCCACCATGCCTTGCTCCAAAATAATAATACACTGTCAATGTTCTCCTTCTATTTTTTTTCAAATATATTAAAAGTATTTTCAGAATTCTAGAAATTTTAAGAAAAAGACTAGCTGAGCTTGAGGTGTTCACAATTTAAGGATACAAATAATTATACTATCATAACTGATTTAGTAATAAGGACTTGAATATTGTGGGAATACAGAACTCAGTTAAGAAAGATGTCACAAAGGTTATGACACTTGAACTGATCTTCAAAAGAACAGTAACACGTGGGAAATAGTCAGGAAAAGAAGAGAATATATCTAAACAGAAAGGATAGCATATAGAACTGGGGTCTGGGGAGGTGGCACCTGCTTGCAAAGCCTGGTGGCTCAGGTTTGATTCCCCACCACCCACATAAAGCCACACTCAAAGTTGTGCCTAGCATTCATTTACAGTAGCAAGAGACCTTGGTGTGCATGTGCACATGCGCACACACACACACGCAAATGACTTAAAACAATGTATAGCTTATACAAAAAGAGCATAGCAACAAATTTAAAAGACTAATAAACTGAAGTAAGAGGTAACTCAGTATGAATTACTATCCAGGCAGAGGTGACATGAAAGTGGCAAGTAGAGGTCAGTTATGAAGGCTCTTATGTGACATAATGTACAGAGACTTTATCCCATAAACAACATGAAGGCATAAAGATTATGTTAAAGAGACTGGATCCAGAAGAGAAAGTTCTAAGGGAACAAGGCAAGGATAATATAAAAGAATTTTTACTCCACAGAAACATTGTAGAGGTAGTAGAAAAATAGCAGAAAGCAAATAGATGAAATAATGTTAATGTTCCATTAGAAAAATAGGCAATTTTTTGAGAGTATTTTGTGATGGAAAGATCCCGAGTAAGAATGGGACATGATGTGCAATGTCTCCACAAGATGACCAGCAAGTAAGTAAACTATGCCTCTTGACGCAGGTAGAAGTAACTTGCCCACAAGATTTCAGTCATACACACTGGAGTGGACTGGACCACCTAGGAATACTGGTGCACAGTGAGAAAAGACCCAGAATTAGAATCTTAGGAGCACTACCATTTAATGAACATGCAAGCGGAGAGAATCAGTAAGACAAGAGAGAAAGGACTAAGCAGACATATATGCTAGAAAGTTTTTTTAAAAATGTTTTATTAAGTCAGGGTCTCACTCTATCTATATAGGTAATTCTCCTATTGCAGCCTCTCGAGTGCTGGGATTATAGGTATGAGTTACCACACTGGTCATAAATATGTATCTTAGGTTTTAGAGTGTAACAGTCAACGATGTCAAACATTAGGAGACTAACAAGATGAAACAGAAAACTGACCACTGGATTTGACAGTTCTTTTTTCTCCTTATTTTTTAGTTTTTGGAGACAAGAGTATTAGATCAGGCTGGCCTAGAACTCAAGGCAGGCGGGCCTCAAACTCATGACAATTCTCTTGCCTTCGCCTCTCAACTGCCAGGATTATAGGTGTGAGCCATCATGCCTGGCTCCAAACAGGTTTTTGGTGAATCCTAAAATCAGTTTTAGAAAAGGGTAGAATAGAAATACTATAGCAGAGTGGATTGGTTAAGCAGTTAGGAAGTCCAGAAGTAGAGAGGATAGAAACTGGAAGTATAACTCAGCGGCACAGTGCTTGCCTAGCATGCATGAGGCTCTTGGGTTCAGTCCCTAGCACTGCAATGGGAATGAGAAACCACTCTGACAGAGTTAGGAGGAACACAGAGGATCTTCAGTACTTGCCAACAAAGTTTATTTTAGGTGTAGATGTTTTCTTGGCAGCCATATTGGTAGACACCGCTGACACTTTAGTGTTGGATGTGCTATTAAGGGACGAACTTCCTGCAGCTGTGAGACCTTTCACTGAAGAAGCTGCAATTGATGTATTCACAGTACAATTACTTGCTGCAATACTTGAAGGAGAGGCAGTCGATTTTGAAGCAGATACAGCTGTTGAAGAAGTAGCCTGGCTAACAACGTTTGGTTCTGTCGAAGGAATAGGTTTACCAAGTTTTGTGTGTAATTTAACCACCTACAAAACAAAAAGTACACTTGTCAGGAAACTCAAGTGTCTAGATTTTTAAGTTTGTCTGAGTGACATGATAAAATGAAAATCTACACTGTATTTTTCTTTGCCATATTTTTTCAATTATGGCTTTATATGTGAAATTTGTTAATTTGTTTGAAGCAGAGTCTCACTCTAGCCCAGGCTGGCCTTGAACTCTGCAGCCCAGGCTAGCCTGGAACACATGGCAATCCTCCTACCTCAGCCTCCCAAGTGCTGGGATTAAAAGCGTGCGCCACCACGCCCGGCAAAACTCAATACTTTATTTAATATAACCTCCATGAAGCAGATATGGATGCATATTCTACTGATTCAATGAATTGGCCACATGGAACCCAATCTATACTTTAGCAAAAAAGAAAGTAATTTTTTTTCAAATAACAAAATAAGTGTTTAGTTCAATTTAAAGAAAGGTTTCACCTTTTCCTTTTAAGCAACAACCATTAATTTCATCTTTATGTATGTAAACACGTAAGTAAGGTCTATAATTCACTCAAAAGTTTTCAATATGTGAAGCCATTTTTTCTTAAACCCTTGTTGAAAAAGTGAAAGTAAATAAAGACATAAGGCTGTGTGGGGGAAAAAAAAACACCTACTTTCTGATGCTTAGCACCACGAATGTGGGCAGCATATGCATCTGCTCCTGTACAAGACACATCACAGAGCTCACAGCGTAGCTGATTTTGTGTCCCACGAGTTGAGTTGTTGCTGCTGCTGGTATTTTGTGAGGCTTTCAATGCGGCTTCTTTTTTTTTATGTTTCTGTCCTTCTAAGTGCTCTTTATAAGTCTGTTTTGAACAAAAAGGACAATTTTTTCTTTCCAAGTCATTTTATTCAGTTTTTATACCTCTAATGCTTATATAAAAAGGAAAGCTTAGCTGTATGTGGTGGCTCACACCTGCAATCTCAGAACTCTAGAAGCTGAGGCTTGGACTCTAGTCCAAGGCTGGTCTAGGGCAAGGGGTTTGAACATGTTACAGATTTTAAAGCTCTGATCAGCCTGAGATTCCTTTCATCTATTATCTGTGGTCCTCTGCAACTTTACAAGAAATTAGTTAATTTATTTACTTGCTAAGGACTGAATCCAGGGACTTCAGTACGCTAAGTATGTATTCAACTACGTAACCTCACCCAATAAAAGAATTCATTTATCCCAAGTGGCATGCATGGGGAGCTAAGTTTGATGCTCAATGGCTCAATTGCTCTCTACTTGATTTCTCAAAACAGGGTCCCTCACCAAACCTAGAGCTCACTGATTTGGCTGGACTAGCTAGTAAGGCCCAGGAATCCATTGTCTCTGATCCCCAGAACTGGGATTACAGGTGTGTGTCATTCATATGTATGCTAAGGATCCAAACTCAAGTACCCATGCTCGTACAGCCAAACCCTTTACCCTCTGAGCTCAACCCTTCCAACATTTCTGAATTATAAGGCACCTTTATGCACCTATAATTTAAAACAACTGTTTTCAGTTTCAAGAACTTGTATTTTTTTCCATTTTGAGGCAGAATCTTACTCTAGCCAAGGCTGACCTGGAATTCACTCTGTAGTCCAGGTAAGCTTCAAAAGCACATCAATCTTCTTACCTAAGCCTCTGAATGCTAAGATTTATAAGCATGAGCCACCACACCTGGCAAGGCTGGTATCTTTTTTGTTTTTTTTTTTCGAGGTAGGGCCTCACTTTAGCTCAGGCTGACCTGAAATTCACTATGTAGTCTCACGGTGGCCTTGAACTCTTGGCGATCCTCCTACCTCTGCCTCCCAAGTGCTGGGATTAAAGGCATGTGCCACCACGCCTGGCCTAAAGCTGGTATCTTTTATTGCTTATTTTTATAATGTTGAACTGAATAGTAACTATTCCACAGAAAAAAAGAATTTACAGTATTAAAATGGGGGCTGGGGAATGTACCTATACTATCAGAAGGGAAAAAAGCTGCTGCATGGTAACATTTTTTTACAAAGGAGAGTATTTATACAACTAACTTCTAATTTAGAATGTATTTTGACATACAATCTGTATTTAGAACCAATGGCTAGACACATCCAAGATCTCTCTCTCTCTCTGCTTGCAAATAAATACTTAAAATTTTTTTTTAAAAAAAGAATGAGCAACAGGGTCTGGAAAGATAGTTCAGTGGGTAGTAAAATACCTGCCCTCCAAGCATGAGAATCTTGAGCTCCATCCCCAGAACACACACATAAAAATGCCTGGCATGGCAAATCACACCTGGAGTCCCAGTGCTGGGGAGGCACTAGTCAAATTGGTAAGCTCTAGAATGAGAGACCTTGTCTCAAAGAGATGGATGGCATTCCTGAAGATAATATCCAAGGCTGTCCTCTGACCTCAAAATGTACATTACATGTATGCCATCCAGACACATGTGCTTACACATACAAACATGTATTTACACCCAAAATGGGCAATATACTTCTGCAACATATATGTATTTTATTATTCCCTAACTGGGTGTAAGTTAAGAGAATACTAAGAACTGATACTATCTCAGAATTTCATATTAACAACTGAAGTTAAATTAAGAATATATGTTGGTGGAACAGAGCTGGGAAATGAAATGCAACAATGTAAGCAATCTGCTTTTTTCCCCAAATAAAATGCTTTTAAAAATCAAACTTATCTAACTTTTATGTTCAAACAACAGTTTTGGGGCTGGAGAGATGGCTTAGCAATTAAGGCGCTTGCCCGTGAAGCCTAAGGACCCAAGTTTGATTGCCCAGTACCCATGTAAGCCGGATGCACATGGGGGCACACGTGTCTGTGGAGTTTTTCTGTAGTGGCTAGAGTTCCTGATGTGCCTATTCTCTCTCCCCCATTCTCTAATAAATCTAAGTAAAAATAAAATAACCTAGGCTAGTCTTAAAGTCACAATTCTGCTTCTGCCTTCTGAGTGTTGGGATTACAGATATATATGCCCCCATTCTGGCAAAAACTATATTCTGTTTATGGGTTAAAAAAAATAAGGTTAAGAAAGGAATTTAACTCATTAGCTTTACAAAAAGATTCATGCCTCGGCAGGCTGGTGGTGTAACAGGAGCGTCTGATTCCACAAATCATACCTAAATCACATACTTTGAAGCTTACCTACTAGGAGCATAACAAAATGAGGGGAAAAAAGGTTTTATGAGTTGATGTTTTTTTATTTTGGAAAGGGGGGATATTATAAAAGGTCTCTAGCCCAGGTTGGCCTCATACTCATTACATAGCCAAGGAAAACCTTGACCTTTTTTAGCATTTTTTTTGTGTGTTTTTTTGAGATAGGGTTTCATTCTAGCCCAGGATGACCTGGAATTCACTATGTAGTTTCACCAGGGTGGCCTTGACTTGAAGACGATCCTCCCATCTCTGCCCCCCAAGTGCTGGGATTAAAGGTGTGCGCCACCACGCCTGGCTCCTTGACCTTTTGATACTCATGCTTCCACCTCCAGAATACTGGGATTGTGAGTGTGAGTCACCGTTCACTTGGTTTATTTCATTGCTGGGGATCAAACCTAGAGCCTCATGCCTAATAGACAAGCACTCAACCGACTGAGCTACATTCTCAGCCTCCTGTTCATCTTATTGAAAAAGACATTTCCTTATGCCTTTCTTATTCCTCATGTTCCTACTCCCCTCATTAAGGTTACAGAAGTTACATTCTATTATGCCTGTACAAAAGATGGTCTCATTAGAAATGTAATCATTAAAATTGTAAATTAACTTGAATAAAAATATTTAAACTAAAATTAAATACATTTTAAATAAAAGACAAAGTAGCCTTCTTGGAAAAAAAAACCCCTCAATTTCATCATCTTTCACTTACAAACATAACCATTTTCAGTTAATTTTTTCCTGAACACCACTCTTGTGTTTTAGTACAAATCTTTAAGAACAATGTATGGGTGAAATATAACCAATCTCACAATGGGAATGAAAGTGTCAGTGGGAAATTGGTTACCAAAATTCAGGCATGCTCAAGTTCTTTAAATAAAATAGCATTAATTATTTGCACACATTTATCCATTTCTTCTTTATACATTATCCCTGATTTATACTTCCTAATGTAAATGTAAGTGCCATGTAAATAACTGCTTTACTGTATAATTTAGGAAATAATGGTAAGAAAGAAAATGTTCAATACAGGTGCAGTATTTCCCTCAAATATATATAGTTGAACTCATGAATGTGGAATCCACAGATGCTGATGTTCTTTATAGACAAGAGTTATAACATAAACCCTACTGTTAACTATGAAAGATAGCTACTGAGATTCATGGGAAAACACATAATATAAGTACCTGTGGTCCAGCACAGCTGATCTTACAAACATCACAATAGTGAATCTGGGGTGGTTTGGGAGGCTGTTTTGGTTTCAGTTGTTTATTTTGGAATGGTGTTTTTTTAGTAAAGGTGGTCCCTGTCCAGGCAGCTGTTGCTGCAGCAGCAGCCGCTGCTGCTGCTGCTTGCTTCTGTTGCTGCTGCTGCTGTTGGTAGTAGGAAGACGCAGCTGAATACACTGCTGCTTCATAACCTGAATAAGACGTACCTTACAAATAAAACCAAACAAAGATTATGTTATGTAATTATAAAAGGACAGGTCAAATGTTGGCTATAAACTTAACTTCAATAAAACTTGATGAAAAAGGTAGGTTTAATGTGCAGACTCATAATAATGTATAATTAATTCATAGAACCAAGAAAAAAATCTTATAGCCTCTACAACAATATTTACTCAACACATACCAGGTGTTACAAAGGTACAAGGAAAGTGTAAGATTTAGTCCCTGCCTTGAAGCTCATTGTTCATGTGGAGGAATGTGATATAGTTAGACAAATTTATGGGCTACAGAACATATTAAGATTTCTCAACGAAAAGTCCTTTGAATACAATTTATGAAGTGTTGGATCTGAAGAAGAATCTAAAAGTAGGGTATTAGAAAGAAAAAAAAAAGGACTTCATTAAACGAGAATTGACATACTAAGAGCATAAGATAGGAGGAAAACAGAAAATGACATTAAGACCTTGAGCCCCAGGGATCACTGATGGGCTGTATAGATATAAAAGCAAGAAACCAACCAATAGAAGCTAGTTTGGGGAATCAAGGCAAATACAGCTTAGTTGGAGTTCGAACGGAAAACAGCTACTAAACCCTGCAATCAAGAATCAATATATTGTTATGTTCCTTTTTAAAATATTTGTTTGCAATAGAGATAGTATGGGTGTACAGGCCTCTTGCTGCTGCAAGCAAACTCCAAATACATGTGTCACTTAGTACACCTGGCTTTATATGGGTAGTGGGAATTGAATCCAGGTTGGTAGGCTTTTCAAGCAAGCATCATTAACAGCTGAGCCATTTTGCCAGCCCCCTACTGTTCAGTCTTTGAAAACACAAAAAAGCACTGTATTTTCTGGTGGATTAATTTCCCTTGTTAAAGTCTCCACTGAATATGCATGTAATGCTAATTACTGACGTGTAAGTGTACCTAAAAACTGGAAAGCCTACCACTCCTTAACCAAGATTTCTGGAAATCTAATATATTCCCTACTAACCATATTCCATTTAGGCTCCTTATCTGTGTAAGAAATAACAGGTGGGCAAGGCATGAAGATGAGGAAAGGTATTTCTAGTTGTAACAACAGCATAGTTACTTAAGAGAGAACCAGGCTGAGAATAGTGTAGAGGTAGAGAGTTGAACACGTGTGAGGTCTTATGTTCAATTCTTAGTACCAAGGGGGAGAAGAAGACATGGGGGGGGACTAATGAGATTGAATGAATTCAACTTTTTGGTCTTTTCAACCTAGATCACTGTACTGAAAAGAGAAATGACCCACTGATGCCAATATTATCTATACACACAAGGAAGAAAACATCCATCGAAAGGGTGAGAACTAAGATGTATGGGAAATCAGGACAATCAAAAGAAGCAATAAGGCAACTTTTGAGAAAACTTGACATGAGTCATGCTGTTATATTATAAAATTGCTTATGAATTTTTCAGATAGGAAAGTCAGGCAGTAGATAAGAAAATACTTAAAATGAAAGCAGGAACAGGTACTTTTATCAAGAAGAAGGGCATGCAGAAAAATCACTACAGGTCCACAAGCTGTTAGGAGGTCCTATTAATAACTGCTCTTTAAGAATGTGGTTAAAACAACATGGTGAAAGATGGGCTGGAGACACAGTTCAGTTGGTAGACTGCTTGCCTAGCATAGCATGCAAGAACCCCTGGGTTGAGCTCCAGTGCCACATAAGCCAGGCATGGAGCTTATTTGTAATTCAAGCACACAGAAGGTGGGAGCAGGATGACCAGAAGTTCAAGTTCATCCTCAGTTGCACAGTGAATTGAACAGCCCACTGGGATACATAAAACCCTTCTCAAAAGAAGAAGAATATGGAGAGATGGCTCAGCAGTTGAGGTACCTGCCTACAAAGCCTAAGGACCAATTTGATTCCCCAGTACCACGTAAAGCCAGATGCACAAAGTAGTACATGTGTCTGAAGTTTGTTTGCAGTGGCTAGAGGCCCTGGCAACCCATATTTCTCTCTCCCTGTCTGCCCTTCTCTTTTACACTCTCTCAAATAAGTAAATAAAAAACAATATAGTAAAAGATAATACTTCACTTGGGAGGCAGAGGTAGGAGGATCATGAGTTCAAGTCCACCCTGAGACTACATAGTGAATTCCAGGTCAGGCTAAGCTAGAGTGAGACCCTAACTCAAAAAAACCAAAAAGATAATAATTAAGGGCTGGATAGAAATGGCTAGTGGTCAAGGTGCTTTCCTGCGAAGCCTAAGGACCCAGGTTCGATAACCCAGGACAAACATAAGCCAGATGCACAAGGTGACACAAGCATCTGGAGTTTGTTTGCAATGGCTGGAGGCCCTGGCGTGAACATTCTTTCTTTCTATCTGCCTCTTTCTCTCTGTCTCATAAATAAATAAATAAATAAATAAATAAATAAATAAATAAGGCAAATACATGTAGTCTCAGCTATTTGGGAAGCTGAGACAAGAACATAACTAGAGCCCACGAGTTTGAAGATAATCTGGGCAACATGGCTAAAATTTATTTTAAAAAATATAAACTAAATCCCAAAACCAGCAAGGTGCTTTTAGATTGCCAATTATCACCATTATTCTTTTGTATGTATGCATATGTACAGTAGGTGATGTACTAAGGCCAAAGGAAAATGTCATGTGCCCCCTTTCATTGTTCATTAGTTATTTCTTGGGGATGGAGTCTCCACTGATTCAGGAGCTTTTATGGTTTTGCAAGCCCCAGAGATTCTCCCATCTCTACTCCCCACAGGACTGAGGTGGTGACAGACATGGATGGTCATGCTTAACTACTTATGTGGGTTCTGGGCAACTAGACTCAGTGGTGTTTTGGGAAGCCGCAAGCCCTCATGTTAGTACAGCATCTTTCCATCTAGGACAATGATTTTATATAGAATCTTTTTTTTTTTTTTTTTTAAAGTAGATTCTCACTTGAGCCTAGGCTGGTCTGAATTCACTATGGAGTCTCAGGGTGGCCTCAAACTCAGGGTGATCCTCCTACCTCTGCCTCCTGAGTGCTGGGATGGCATGCTGCCACGCCATGCTTCGCTTATAATTTTTTTTTTTTTTTTGGTTTTTCGAGGTAGAGGCTCACTCTAGCCCAGGCTGAACTGGAATTCACTCTATTCTCAGGGTGGCCTTAAACTCATGGCGATTCTCCTACCTCTGCCTCCTAAGTGCTGGGATTAAAGGTGTGTGCCACCACACCCAGCTAAAATGTTTTGTTTTTAAAAACAATATTAGGGGCTGGAGAGATGGCTTAGCGGTTAAGGCGTTTGCCTGCAAAGCCAAAGGATCTTGGTTTGATTCTCCAGGACCCACGTAAGCCAGATGCACAAGGGGGTTGCATGCATCTGGAGTTCATCTGCAGTGGCTGGAGGCAGTGGCATGCCCATTCTCTCTCTCTCTGCCTCTTTCTGTCTCTCAAATAAATAAATAAATAAAACATATTTTAAAAAACCAAAACAATATTAGAACCTGAATCCAGGACCAACACTAGATACTAGGCAGATGCTTTTTACTGAGTACTATCCCCAACTCCTGTATTTCTACCATGACTTTATGCCTTTTGGATATAAACTGTAAAAATGCCTCTTAAATATAACTTCATAAACTATATATGAAGAAAATAAAAGGTGGAATAAAGACAACAGAGGTTGATAGTGCTAGTTGACCAGATCTTCTAGTTTTGTTTGCTCATTTGTTTTTGAGACTCTAATATGAAAAGCAGTGTTTCATATATGGTACAGTTTCAGAAGGCATCTGAGGTAGATATCACTACCTTAATTTAACAGATGAGAAAACTAAGGATGAGAGAGGTATTTTTAACACCTGAGTTATGTAACCCCAATAATCACCCAGCTAAGTTTAATGTTGATAAAATCATCTCCATTTGCACTCATGCAATCAGCTTACTACTGAGTCAAAAATTTCAAAATACATACTGAAATGAGTTTTCTAGAATTCTGTTAAAACTATTTTAAATTCTATACTAGCAATCAAGTGTACTATATTTGGTTTGCTTGTTTTTGTTTTTGTTTGGTTTTCAAGGCATGGTCTCACTCTATCCCAGGGTGATTAGGAACTCTATCTATAGCCTCAGCTAGCCTTGAATTCATGACAATTCTCCCACCTCAGCCTCCCTAGTGTTGGGATTACAAGCATGTGCCACCATGCTGGGATTAAATGTTTAAATGCATATAAAAGCATTGTAAGAAAACAAACATAACTATCTATAGATTAAGTAAAAACATTAAGTAAAAGATCAATTTTTTTTTCGAGGCAGGGTCTCGCTCTAGCCCAGGCTGACCTGGAATTCACTATGGAATCTCAGGGTGGCCTCAAACTCATGGCGACCCTCCTCCCTCTGCCTTCCAATTGCTGGGATTAAAGGCGTGCAAAACCACACCCGGCCGTAAAGATCAATTTTGAATGCTAAAATAGTATCACTTAGAATGTATACTCAAAGTCAGAAAACTGTATAAAATTTCATTATGCCACTATTTAGCAGGCAGCAATATCCTGGAATCTCTCATTTAATGAGATAAAAATAAATAGCTGATTTAAATTTCAACTGTTAAAAATGGCAGTTGTAGAATAATCTCTCTGAATGGCAAATAAACATTATGTATCATATACTCTAACAAAAGTACCTACTGTTTGAAATAATAATTCTAAGTCTAGGAATTTATCCTAGGGAAATAACTGGGCAAATGCACAAAAATGTAAGGACTGTTGTACCTATTGATGTTTCTAATTTTTCTGTAATATGAAATTCCCTATAATGACTGCATCAAAATTTTGTTATGACTAATAAATATATAAAAATCTGCATGCAAAATTTATTGCTTTTACATGGTAATAACAAAACTGCTGATAAAGAAATCAAGGAATCAATCCCATTCATAATAACTACACAACCCAAAAGAAACAAAAGCCCAGAAGTAAATATTATCCAAGTGAATGATGTCAACAACAAAAATTATAAAATACTGAGAGAACAAATTAAAGAGTGTGTGTATATATATATATACACGACACATGCAAGACATCCTATCCTATGATCATGGATTTGAAAAGTTAAAACATCCATAACACAAAAAAAGTGATAGATTCAATGCAATGTAACTTTTATCAAAATACTAATGACAGCCTTTGTAAACATGCAAAAGCCATTCCTAAATTTGTATAGATTCACAAAATGCCTACGATAGCACAAGCAATCCTGAGCAAGAACAAAGCTAGTAGCATTATAGTATGTGACTTCAAAATATACCACAAAGCTACACCAGTCGAAACAGCATAATAGGATAAAATACATATATAAGTCAATAGAATATTAGAGAGAACCCAGAAATAAGCCCATATATTTATAGCTAACTATTTTCTTTTTAAATGACCGCAAGAACATACACTGGAAAAGTCACTTTAATAAGCGGTGGAAAGAAAGCTGGATATCTAAATTTAGAAGGAAACTAGACAGTCATCTCTAGCCATTAAAAGTAACAGGGCTGGAGAGATGGCTTAGTGGTTAAAGCACTTGACTGTGAAGCCTAAGGACCCAGGTTCAATTCCCCAGTACCCACGTAAGCCAGCTGCACAAAGTGGCGCATGCATCTGGAGTTCGTTTGCAGTGGCTAGAGGCCCTGGTATGCTCATTCTCTCTATCTGCCCCTCTCTCATAAATAAATGAAATATTAAAAAAAAAAAAAAAAAGGTAGAAGGACTGCTGTGAGTTCAAGGCCAGCCTGGGCTGGAGCAAGATCCAACATTAAAAAAAAAGAAAAGAAAAAAAAAATCCAAAAGGAAAAAGAAAATGCTTGTAAAGCCTGATGATTCCCCAGTACCCATGTAAAGCCAGATGCACAAAGTGACGCATGCATCTGGAGTTCATTTGTAGTGCCAAGAAGGCCAGGTGTGCCCACATTTACACCCTTTTTTATTTTTTTTGGATTTTCGAGGTAGGGTCTTGCTGTAGCTCAGGCTGACCTGGAATTCACTATGTAGCCTCAGGGTAGCCTCGAACTCACAGTGATTCCCCTACCTCTGCCTCCTGAGTGCTGGGATTAGAGCCATGCACCACCATGCCCGGCCTCACATTCTAAATAAGAAAATGTGCCCAAACATATTTTACTGTAAAAATCTTTGTTACAACTAATCAACTGGACAGAAAATCAAAACAGTTGTGACTAGGAATAAGCTCACTGAAATCATAATAAAAGAGCCCTCTCCTAAATAGAAAAATTCCTAGACTGTATCTTTATTCCCCCCGCCCCAAGGTAGGATCTTGCTCTAGGCTCAGGTTGACTTGGAATTCACTATGTAGTCTCAGACTGGCCTCGAACTCACAGTGATCCCCCTACCTCTGCCTTCCAAGAGCTGGGATTAAAGGCATGTGCCACCAGACCCGGCTTATGTCTTTAATGGAATAGAAAATGGTTCTCTACCTAACTGCATTTGATTAAACTTGCATCATTTCACCAGTGTGGTCCCATGACTCATAGAAATGCCTCTTCACTCCAATTCATTTCTATGTGTTTGTTAAAATGAACTTAAAAAATCTACCCATTGGAGAGATGGCTTAACGGTCAAGGTGCTTGCCTGTGAAGCGTAAGGACCCAGGTTCAATTCTCCAGGTCCCATGTAAATACAGATGCACAAGGTGGCACATGCATCTGGAATTCATTTGCAGTGAGAATAGCCCTGGAATGCCTATGCTCTCCCTCTCTATCAGCCTCTTTATCTCTTGCTCTCAAATGGAATAAATAAATAAGAGGATATATATATATCGCTAGGTGATATTTATCTAATTTTATTCCAACAAAAATTGCAACAAAGCAGGGCATGGTGGTGCACGCCTTTAATCCCAGCATTTGGGAGGCAAAGATAGGAGGATCACCATGAGTTCGAGGCCACCCTGAGATTATATAGTGAATTCCAGGTCAGCCTGGCTATAGTGAGACCCTACCTCGAAAAATCGAAAAATGAACCCCCCCCCCAAAAAAAAACCACCATCCAAAAATTGCAACAGAGGTCGGGCATGGTGACGCACGCCTTTAATCCCAGCACTCAGGAGGCAGAGGTAGGAGGATTGCCATGAGTTCAAGGCCACCCTGAGACTAAAGTGAATTCCAGGTCAGCCTGGGCTAGAGTGAGAGACCCTACTCAAAAAACCAAAAACTAAAAAGAGAAAGGAAAAGATTATGTAAAAAAAAAAAATAATCTACCCTATTAATCCCTTTGTTAAGATCTCCTCTGCCAATAAGATAAGACAGCCTCCACAGCAGAGCCTGTCTAGTTCATCATCATAACCCTGAAATCCTAGAGTGAAGTTAAAAAATTTCAGAAATAAAAGTATTTTGGGCTGTAGAGGTGGCTTAGCAATTAAGGCGCTTGCCCACCAAGCCTAAGGAGCCATGTTTGACTCTCCAGGTCCCACGTAAGCCCAGATGCATAAGGTGATGGATGCACCTTGAGTTTGATTGCAGTGGCTTGAGGCCCTGGCATGCTTATTCTCAATCCCTCCCTGTCATTAAAAAAAATGTATTTTTAAAATTCATGAGCTAGGCTTCTAATACTAAAGCCACAACTAATAGAAAGTTCCAACTGAGATTGTCTGTGCTAACTTAAAGCATCCAGAGAACACTAGTATTAGTCAAAGAAAAAACCCCAAACAATAAACCCCAGAACATTCTAAAGCCAAATATCTACAAAAATACAATGTGTGATTTTAATCACTGCAATATAACTGCTACAGCTAAAGATTACAAGATTAGTGGACACAGGGAAAATTTATAGTTAAGGAAAATAAAGCTATTGCTTCTTTCTAAGACATGTATGTTAACCATCATCTTATGGATGCTTGCAAAAAGCTACCCAATATTTTAAAAATTAATTGTTGAAATAAACATGGAGACATAGTTCACTGAGGGTCCAAAACAGACAATATAAACAATCTGTGACAGTAGTCTCCAACTGTTTTAGAAGGCTGGGTGTTACTTCCTAAGTGCCCATGATTAGCTTTCAAATTCCCTAAAGCATCTTATATTCTGCTAAGAGCATCCATTAAAGACTACGACACGGGGGGGGGGGGGGGTAGACAGATGGCTTAGTGGTTAAGGCCCTTGCCAGCAAAGCCCACAAGACCCAGGTTCTATTCCCCAGTACCCACGTAAGCCAGATGTACAAGGTGGTGCATGCATCTGGAATTCATTTGCAGAGAATGGTATATTCATTCTATCTGCCTCTCTCTTTCTTAAATAAATACATGAAATTTTTTTTTTTTAAGCCTGCAACATGGGCTGGGAAGATAGCTCAGCAGTTAAGGCACTTGTATATAAAGCCTAACGACCAGGGTTCAGTCTCCAGTAACCACATAAAGGCAGATGCACAAAGTGGCGCATACATCTAGAGTTTGTTTGCAGTGGCTGGACGCCCTGGCACAGTGCTCATTCGCTTTCTGATTGCAAATAAATAAAATATTTTAAAAAATACAACACAACTCAACAGTATGGACTTTTTGTCACATTTTGCACAAATACTTATACTAATATCTACTGATTAATTCGATTCCTACTACTGAGAGTAAAATAATCCCACAGAAAATCAGGACCATTTTTAATATGTCCCTTTGTAAAATTTGACTACTCAAACAGATTATCAGTCTTACCAGAATAAGTAACTGCTGTGGTACTGTAAGTAGCACTCTGAGTATAGGATGGCACCACAGTAGCCGCAGCTGCTACTGGTTGTACGGTGGAGGACACGGGATAAATGGAGAAAGTAGTGGTAGCTGGACTTGGTGTGGCTGGTTTTATGGCTGTCACTTGTCGAGTTTGCTGGGCTTGAGTATACTGAGTTGCACCTTGACTATAACCTGCTTTGGGAGCTAAAGCAAGAATGGTATCAGAAAATAAGAATGGTAACTGCAGCAATATACTTTAAAAATAATAGATATTAGCAATGCTAGCATTTTTTTTCTTGGCAGAAAATGATTTCTTATTGCTAATATGTCCATTAATTTACTACCTTTCCACAAATATTTCTACATATTTCAAGCATCTCAATTTGGCAAATTTATACCAAAATAGCAGTACTGCTTAACTGACAAATAAATGTGTATGTGTTTAAACTAACCAGTTTATCTAAGACACTTAATGCTGCAAATAAACAGGGATAGTCTCAAAGTTCACATTAAAAAGTTAAGTTTTGGGCCGGGCGTGGTGGCGCACGCCTTTAATCCCAGCACTTGGGAAGCAGAGGTAGGAGAATTTCCATGAGTTCAAGGCCACCCTGAGACTAAAGAGGGAATTCCAGGTCAGCCTGGGCTAAAGCAAAACCTTACCTCAGGAAAAAAAAAAAAAAAGTTCAATGTTTAGGCCGGGTGTGGTGGCGCAAGCATCTAATCCCAGCACTCAGGAGGCAGAGGTAGAATGATTGCAGTGAGTTTGAGGCCAGCCTGAGACTACATAGTGAATTCCAGGTCAGCCTGGGCTAGAGTAAGACCCTACCTCAAAAAAACAAACAAAATTTTTTTTTCAGTGTTTAATTCTATGGAACTCATACCATCAACTTACATTTTATCCATAGTAAAATTAACTCAAGCTCACAAGGTACTACTGAACGACTGATTTAGAATATCTCTGCTAAACTTTCTGCTGCCTTTGACAATATTCAAAACAAATAAATGCTTTAAATCTTATGAATCTTATTAATGAGCACAAATGTCATTTCTGAGAAGTATGCAAAAGGGCCAAACTCCTTTGATGCTAGATTAAGATACCTTATCCAATGATTTTAAAAGAAGTAAAATAGTCAATATCAAAATTTAAGAATAAGCCAGGTATGGTGGCACATGTCTTTAATCCCAGCACTCGGAAGGCTGTAGGAGGATCACCATGAGTTCAAGGCCATCCTGAGAGACTATACAGTGAATTCCAGGTCAGCCTGGACTAGAGTGAGACTTTACCCCAAAAAAAAAAAAAAAAAAAAAAAAAAAAAAAAAAAACCTAAGAATAAAGCTGGACGTGGTGGCACACACCTTTAATCCTAGCACTCGGGAGGCAAAGGTAGGAGGAATGCCATGAGTTTGAGGCCACCCTGAGACTACAGTGAATTCCAGGTCAGCCTGCGTTAGAATGAGATTCTACCTCAAAAAAACAAAAAGCAACAAAACAACAACAAAAACTCAAGAACAGAAAAAAAATCAAAACAAGAATAAGAATCTGAAACCCCCAAACCTTAAGAATCAACCAAGATCTTCTGACTCTATTTAGTACTCTAAGATAAGACTAACATGGTAATTATCCAGGAACTTCACTACAGATTATAATATATACAAATAAATAAAGATGAGACCATAAAAGTCAGTCACTGGTAACTAATATATTTATATACACACCCATGTGTGTATATACATGTGCCATAAGTTTGATACAGGGTCTTAACAAGGAGTCCAGTCTGTCCTCAAATTTATGATATTCCTGCTTCAGCTTCAAAATACTCTTAAGCCACTTTTAAGGGTCTCATAAAAATCAGAAAACCACGGACCCTAGAGATATCTGAATCAATTAATTCATTTATAGATACACAACAGAGATGGAGAACAAAAATTACCTGCCCGTGTTAATGGCAAGCCAGTTCTACTTTCTCCTATTCCAAGGCTCTATCCCAAAACTTTAGGGCCTTCAAAAGTAAAGGTATTGTGGTGGTTGGGATGTAAAAATGCCTCCCCCTACAGCCTCATGTGTTTGAGTACTTGCTCCCCCGCTAGTTGGGCCTTTGGGAGATGGTGTGTTACCGGGGGCAGACCTTAGAATATTATAATCAAGCTCTGCTTGCCAGTGCTAGTCAGCTCTCTCTCTCTTTTCCTGCTGATGTGTGAACATGTGATACCTGGCCACCTGCTTTTGCCATGTTTTCCTTCTGTGATGAAATACCTCATGAAACTGCAAGCTAGAAATAAACCCTTTCCTTTTACAAGCTGTGCTAGTTGGGTTTTTTGCCCCACCAATAATGTTGACCTCAGCTTTGTTTTAAAGTTCTTAAAAACATTTGTGAGGGGTTAAGTTCTTAAATTAAATCTATTCAAGAACTCTGTCTTCAAAAATCTACAAATATGCTAAGCCTGGTGGATCACATCTTTAATCCCAACACTCCAAAGGTTGAGGTAGGATGGTCATTAAGTTCAAGGCTAGCTTGAGCTACACAGAGTAAGGTCTAGGTCAGCCAGGCCCAGAGTGAAACCCTATCTCAAAACAAACAAAAAACCCTACAAATACATACATTTCTTTGTAAACAAAAAAAATTCCCCGAACTTGAACTATCATATACAATGTATTTAACATTATCAATGGATGCCACTAGCTCAATATTAAGTGTGGGTGTGGAGTGGGAGAAAGGGTTGGAAAGGGTGCTCAATAAACAGCTTTACAAAACGCTAAAGAAAACAAACCAATACCAGTTGATAACAGGTTGGTAAGAACATCATGTGTCCTGACAGGTAAAAATAAGGCCCATTAGAGAAGTATCCACTGGTTAGAAGGGCAGTCAGCAATATAAAATTTTTAGGCAGCCGGGCGTGGTGGCACACACCTTTAATTCCAGCACTCAGGAGGCAGAGGTAGGAGGATCGCCTTGAGTTCAAGGCCACCCTGAGACTACATAGTGAATTCCAGGTAAGCCTGAGCTAGAGCGAACCCTACCTTGAAAAACCAAAAAAATAAAATACAACAACAACAACAAAAAAAAATTCAGGCATCTCTGGTAAAGAACATGGTCAGAAGCATACATAGTTTCTAGCATAGTTTCTTTTGAACAGTTTATTTCAGCACTAGCAAGCAAGAAAGGAATTCTATGCTGTAAACCACAAATGAAGTACATTTCTAGGAGTTTCTTTTGAGTACTAACTCTCTCTTTGTGACCCAATCATGGCTAGACCCTGCCCCTATAGATGGATTCTGAAGTTTAGGTTCATTAAAAATACCATGAATCATCTATTTCAGTAATTTGTAATAATACATCTATGTTTATAAAACCCACCTGTCTGATAGTAGGTTTCAGCAACAGAAGGCTGAGGCTGGGCAGCGGCAGCTACAGCAGCAGCAGTTGCTGTTGGCTGTTGGTAGTACTGCTTACTATCATAAGCTACAGCAGGAGCTGTGGATCTTACATATGAGTATGAGTCCTAAAGAGAAGGAATGAAAGAAAAGCTTGCTGTGATAGAAAAAATCATCTTACTATATAAAAATAAAAACCCAACAAACTAAATTAGTAGTTCCTGACCAAGAGATAAAAACACAAAACACGTGTCTGTTATTCTCTGTAACTACTACTCATCTTTTCATTCATTCTTTTTTTTTTTTTCAGGACAAAGTGAGTTCTGTGAATTCTGGCACTGTAAAAAGTGAAGTAAAGTGGAAAAATATGCAGGTAGGACCTAGAAAATGAAGACTTTATTAATAAAATTAAACTTTCTCTAGGTATAATGAACTATACACATCAAAAAGAATTCCAGGGATGGAGAGATGGCTTAGTGGTTGAATTACTTGCCTGTGAAGCCTAAGGACCCAGGTTCGAATCCCCAGAACCCACATAAGCTAGACACACAAGGCGACGCATGTGTGGAGTTCGATTGCAGTGGCTAGAGGCCCTGGTACACTGATTCTCTTGCTTGCTCTCTCTCTCTCATAAAGACTTTTAACAAATTCCAAATTTATTAATTGTCCAGAAAAATAATAGCAAACACTAATGATGATTTAAATTTTAGTTAAGTTCTTTTAAAAATTTATTTATTTGTGTGTTTGCATGGCACACTAGGGCCTCTTTCCACTGCAAATGAAAACCAGATGCCTGTGCCATTTTTGCATCTGGCTTATGTGAATGACTTGGGAATTGAAACAGTGCCAGGAGACTTTATAGCCGAGTGCCCTCAAGAACTGAGCCACCTTCCCAGCTCTCACAAAGTTTAAGTTCTTATGCTACAGAACAAATACAGAAAAGCCAGGAAAGACTAAAAAGGATCAAAGTTTAAAAGCATACAAAAACCAACAAAGAAGTAAAACTGGGCTAACAAAATTAATGACCAGGGCTGGAGAGATGGCTTAGCGGTTAAGGCACCTGCCTCCTAAGCCTAAGAACGCTGGTTCCAATCTCCAGGTCCCACGTTTAGCCAGATGCAAAGTGACGCAAGGGCGCAATGCCGCACTTGCCCACAAGGGGGTGGCACACACAGCAGCTGAGAGACTGCTGGCGCGCCCATTCTCTGTCTTCCTCTCCCTGTCTGTCTCTCTCTGTGTCTCTCTCTAAAAATTAAAAATTGAAAAAAAAATTAAGAACCAGCCTTCTCTGCCTAAAGGTAATCAACTATGTTCTTTTCCCAGCTGCTCTGCCTATATAGAATAGCCTACATAGAATAGTTTCTATAATAAACTTTCACTAAAAAGTAGAATTGCCCAAATTTAATTACATGAGCAAGTAGTAATCTAATAATGATCTCAAATAATATAAAAAAAAATTAGAATTCCAAGGGGCTGGAGAGATGGCTCAGCAGTTAATGGTACTTGCTTGCAAAGCCTGGGTTCAATTTCCTAGTACCCATGTAAAGCTTGATGCACAAAGTGGTGCATGCATGTATCTGGAGTTCATTTGCTAAGGCAGAAAGCTCTGGTGTACCCATACTCTGTCTTGTTCTCAAAAAATTTAAAAAATTTTTAGAATTCCAGTAAGACTGAAAGAAGAAGTAACTAGAGGTTGATTCCTTCTAAGTCTCATAAGACTGAACAAGAAGCTGCAGGATGAATTAAGAGTGTGAATAAGAACCAGATGGGGAGGTAGGAGAATGCCATGGGTTTGAGACCAGCCTGGGCTAGAAAGTGAGTTCCAGATAAGCCTGGGCTAGAGTGAAACCCTGCCTCAAAGAGTATGAATAATTTTCCCCCCTGAGGCAGGGTCCCACTGTAGACCAGGCTGGCCTTGAAACCATGGTGATCCTCCTACTTTAGCCTACCAAGTGCTGAGACTGAAGGTATGCACCACTATGCCTGGGCAAGGAGTATGAATAACTTTTGGTAAACACTAAAAAAAAAAAGTACCAGCCAGGCATGGTGGTGCATGGCTTTAATCCCAGCCCTTGGGAGACAGAGGTAGGAGGATTGTCGTGTGTTCAAGGCCACCCTGAGACTACATGGTTAATTCCAGGTCAGCCTGGGCCAGAGTGAGACCCTACCTCGAAAAACCAAAAAGTATCTTGAGAACATAAATATATAGGAACAGGATTTGTATCTTTAATAAGTTTCAAAATGAAATATGTAATGTATTTGTTCAATACAACTTAAGCCTGTGATCCCTAAATTGGCAGATAGACCCATTCCTCAAATAGACAAGTAATATCTTAGTACAAAACAAAGTACATCTTGCCTTTATCAATTTCTCTCAAAACCTGATGTAAAATGAAAACATTTAACCATTAACTCATGCAAAACTTCTAAAAAGAAACAAACAAAAAACCTAACAAACATTCATATATACATTATTATTGTGAAATAGGAAAACAATGCTCGGGAAAACCCATTCATTTTTCTCTTTCATTGCAGGTTTAGCAAGAAGGACTCGTGTTTGAGAAGTATTGGCTTGGGCATATTACACATTAAAGCCATTAAGCTTACATGTTAGGGCTATGGAGACTAGTAGTTCTTACCTGGTAGTTTTGTGTAGTAGCTGGGGGTGGTGGTGGTGGTGCTTCTTGTTGCCTCTGGGTGTAACCATAGTCAGTTGCTGTGTGTGCAGTGGGGTAGCCTCCATAAGCAGCAGCTGTTGCAGCAGCTGCAACAGCTACTGGAGCGGGCCTGGCAACTGCAACTGTGGCGGCTGCTGGTGCATAGGCAGCAGTAACTGTGTGAGCAGCTACTGGAGCCTGATGGACAGTGTAGCTAGCAACTGTAGTTGGATGAGAATAGGCTACACCCGAAGCTGGCTGCTGGCTATATTATGAAGTAGAAGAATAAATAAATAAATTTAAATTTAAAATCCAAGAATTAACCATTTTAAAATTCACTATCAATTTAAAAACATTCAAGTAATATAGATCATGGACTAAAAAAGGCCAAGTATGTGAACTCAATAAACTTTCTTCTCAATACTGCATGTTACTGTTCTTTAATTTTCATTCCTTAATCTCAATACACAATATTATTTACACATATTATGCTGCAGATCTTCAATCACACTGCAAAGCAAACTGGGATAAGAAACAGTAGAAAAGGAAAAAAACAAAAATCTTGACTAGATTAGGAATTTAAAAGCGTTTATTGTATGTGAAGTTATGTATTGTATTCTACATATTTTCAAATGTCAATGAAAATCTTATAGCATTTATAATGGAATAAAATGACAATGTATAAAATTTCTAGCTAATAGTGTTTCATTAGAATTTTTTCCTTTAAAATGATTGTACAACATGTAAGAAAAGCAGCCCTAAGGTAGATACTTTGCAATCATTACCAATTAAGGCACAAGGGGCAAAAACACTCACCAAAATAGTAATCACATAAATTCCCACCTAAAATTCTTACACAATTTTTTACTTTAACATTTCCGCCCTCCACTGCTGTAGGTGCATTGGGATTACAGACACATGGGTGCTAGAGATTCAAACTCCGGATGGCAGAATTGTAGAGTAAGTGCTTTTAACCGCTGAGTCATCCCTCAGCCCTTTTAGACTGTCAGCTTGTGTCACATAAAATTAGTCTTAGCAGATATTTTTTGTCAAAGTTCTTTGAGAAGCTTACTAATCATTTCACTTGCTAAGGCTCTATTACCAAAGTTATGCCTTCTAAAATGAAAGGAGCACCTTACATTTCCTCAGCTGACTACATGTTTTAAATGAGTCAATAAGTTAAGAATAGCTAATATGGGGGCCTGATATAGCGGAGGCTGCACTAATAAAAGTGATTTATGGAGCATATAATGTAGTGTATATATATTCTGTATTGATACACAAGACAGTATAGGATTAAAATTTGAGGCCATCATATTTAACCTTTATGATGAGAAACACTGATAAACTAAGATGTGACCAAAGGGAACTGATAGGAATCTTATGCAGGACCTAAGGAAAGTCAGTTTAGAAAAGGCGAAAGCTGGCTTCTAAAAGATATTCCATGCTGCTCCAGACAACACTAGAATGAATCAACAAATGAAAGTTACAGAAGGTGGCAGATTTCAGTCCAGCATGAAAAAAAAAAAAAAAAAAAAAAAACTAGAAACAAAAAGTGTAAGAGTCTAAAAACATTAATAATTTCTAGTTGGATGAAGTTTCCATATATTTTGAAACTTTTAAATTCTTATTTCAGAGAAAGAAAGGTAGAGAGAAAGAATATGAATGAATGGATGTGCCAGGTCCTCTATCCACTGCAAACAAACTCCAGACACATGCGCCACCTGTGCATCTGCCTTAAGTGGTTACTGGGCAATCAAACCTGGGTCCTTAGGTTTCATAGGCAAGTGCCTTAACCTCTAATCCATCTTTCCATTCCAAAATTTCCATATTTTTATATAAAACTAGCCATTTTAAAATAGAAAATGAAAGATGATACATACACACTTTTTTTTTTTTTTTTTTTTTGGTTTTGCGAGGTAGGGTCTCACTCTGGTCCAGGCTGACCTGGAATTCACTATGTAGTCTCAGGGTGGCCTTGAACTCTCGGCGATCCTCCTACCTCTGCCTCCCGAGTGCTGGGATTAAAGGCATGCACCACCACGCCCAGCTTCACACACATTTTTTTAAAGACAGTCTCCCTCTAGCTCAGGCTAGCCTCAAACTCCCAGTAATCCTACCTTGACCTTTTGAGTGCTGGGATTACAGGCAACCATGCCTGGCAATATGCCCAACAAAGTTCATGCAGAGAGAAAGAATATTTTTTTATTGTATTTTATTTGAGAGAAAGAGAGAGGGAGGGAGGAAGAGAGAGAATGGGTGCAACAGGGCCTCTAGCAGCTGCAAACAAACTCCAGATGCATGTGCCACCTTGCGCATCTAGCTTATGTGGGGGGGGGGGTCCTTTGGCTTTACAGGCAAGCACCTTAACCGCTAAGCCATCTCTCCAGCCCTATTTTTATTTTTGACGAGAGAGAGAGAGAGAGAGAGAGAGAGAGAGAGAGAGAATGGGCGTGCCAGGGCCTTTACCCACTGCAAATGAACTCCAGATGCATGTGCCATCTTGTCCATCTGGCTTACATGGGAACTGGGGAATTGAACCAGAGTCCTTTGGCTTTGCAGGTAAGTGCCTTAACCACTAAACCATCTCTTTAGCCCAAGAAAGAGAATCTTAATATGAATAGGCATATCTGGGCCTCCGGATACTGCAAACACACTTTCCAGATGCATGTGCCACTTTGTGTATCTGGCTTTACATGGGTACCGGGGAATTGAACCCAAGTCATTAGACTTTGCAGGCAAGTGCCTTAACTGCTGGGCCATCTCTCCAGCCCTGAAGTTCATGCTCTTCTTTTTTGGGGGTGGGGTGGGTGGTGGAAGGGTTTTGAGGTAGGGTCTCGCTCCTGCCCAGGCTGACCTGGAATTTACATGTAGTCTCAGGTGGCCTAGAACTCATGGCAATCCTCCTACCTCTGCCTCCCAAGTGCTGGGATTAAAGGCATGCACCACCACGCCTGGCATTTGTTTTTTTTTTTTTTTTTGGCTTTTCAAGGTAGAGTTTTGCTCTAGCTCTGGCTGACCTAAATACATTATGTAGTTTCAGGGTGGCCTCAAATTCATGGTGATCCTCCTCCTCAGCCTCTTGAGTTCTGGGATTAAAGGTGTATGCCACCACGCCTGGCTGACAATGACATTCTTACAAATTATACTTCTTTCAGCATTAGTAGACCTGAAACAACATTTAAAAATAGGGGACTAGGGATGTAGCTCAGTTGGTGGAAGGCTCACCACGCCTAGGGTTTGGAAGTACTGCATAAAAACCGTGTGCGGTGGTGTGATCCCAGTTCAGGAAGTGGAAGCAGGAGGGTCTGAAATTTAAAGTCATGTTTAGCTATATAGTGAGTTTGAGGCCAGCCCAGGCTCAAAAGAAACCGGTGTCAAAAAAGAAAAATGAACAGGTCTGTGAAACTTGTATTAAACAATTAGTAAAATATACAGAAGAATTCTGGTTATGTAAAAATTCAGATCATCTTTGCTTTTTTTTTTTAAAATTTTTTTAATTTTTTTGGTTTTTCAAGGTAGGGTCTTGCTCTAGCCCAAGGTGACCTGGAATTCACTATGTAGTCTCAGGGTGGCCTAGTATGGTCAGCAATTCTCCAACCTCTGTTTTCTAAGTGCAAGGATTAAAGGCATGTACCACCACACCTGGCTCATCTTAGATTTTTATGTAACCATTGTTTGGTATCTGTAAGGGACTGGTTCCAGGTACTCTTATGGAAAACAAAACCCAAAAATGCTCAAGTCTTTTACGTACTACTGAGGTATAGGAACATAGCTCAGTGATAGAGCTTTTGCCTGGCATATGCAATGCCCTGGGTTGGTTCTTCAGTAATGCAAAAAATAAAGGGGGGGGCATAGCGTGTATGTGTGTGCATATATATATATATATAAATAATCTACATCCTCCCTTATGCTGTAAATAACCTTTATGCTACTTAAAATACTTAGTATAATGTAAATAGTTGTATAGTTTAGGGAAGAATGATGTACACGTATATCAGGTCAGATAATTTTTTCCCCATCTTCATTCATGAAGCAGATTCTGCAAATGTAGAAATTAATCTGTCTCTACCATTCCATAATTCCTTATTTAGAATATGCTACACTTCTAGGTCTTCAAAGTTGTCCTATTGGACAAAAGGCATATAGGAGTAGAGTGGATATGTCAAAGTAGCTAGGCAAGCAATTCGACTGACACTGCCTCTGATAATAATAAGCCTTAAAACTTGATTTGACTAGGGAAGGAAGTCCAAATGCTCTGGTTTATGCCTACTGTAATTTTCAATGCTATTCCATATCACTCTCTTAAGTGTCTAAGTTTGAAAAATAAATTATACAGTCACCTTTCCCAGGAGCATTATAAAAAAGATGCCAGTGCATATATATATTACTATGGCTCCCTAGCCCAATTCTGCTCTGTTTAGTCAAGTCTCTGTTCATATCTGTACTGGAACCATAACTTCTACCAGAAGCACCAGGAAGAACAACAATCCAGTGCCAGTTCCTACTGGGTCAAGACTAGGACAGCGAATTGCTGTTCAAAGTAAAGATTCTCTGCTGTGTCATGCTAAACTCATTTGAAAAATTCTTTCAGTTCCAAATATCCCTGAGAAAATTACCTTAATATATGATGTAGATGCCCACACACTAGCCTATACTAATTTGACTAATACTCAGTGGCTGGGGAGTTAGCTCCAATGGCTGAGTGCTTATTTAGAGTACATGATGATGTCCGAGGCTCCATCCCTAATCCCGCAGAAAACCAGTCATCTGGTGACTGGGGAAATGGCTCTCAGTGCATCTAGCTTTGAAATCCAAGTCTTGTGCCATCAAAATACATTTGTGAAATTTCAGAAGACTTTCATTTTACACCTGGGTCTCACGCTAGCCCAGACTGACCTGGAATTCAGGGGAGCCTTGAACTCACAGTGATCCTCCCAAGTGCTGGGATTAAAAGTGTGCGCCACCACACCTGATTAATAATCTCTTTTGTGAATAAACACAATCTAATTAGCTTTAGTCAGTTATTTATTTCGAATTTTTCCAGGTAGGGTCTCACTCTAGCTCAGGCTGACCTGGAATTCACTGTGTAGTCTCAGGGTGGCCTTGAACTCATGGCAAACCTCCTACCTCTGCCTCCCCAGTGCTGGGATTAAAGGCATGTATCACCATGCCTAGCTAAAATATGATTTTTATTCATTTATTTGAGGGGGGGGCGCAGAGAGAAGAAAGGGCCCTGCCTGAGCTTCCAGCTGCTGCAAACAAACTACAGACACATATGACATGTTATGTAGCTGGTTTGTGGGTCCAGGGGAATTGAACCTTGGATCTCTCCAGCTCTGTATTTTCTTTTTAAAAGAATTTTAAGGAGAGGGAGGGAGGGAATAAGGGAGACAGAGAAAATGAGAATGAATGAATATGAATGAGAATGGTACATCAGGGCCTCTAATTACTACAAACCAACTCCAAATGCATGCACCACTTTGTGCAACTGGCTTTACATAAGTACTGGTGAACTGAACCCAAATGGGCAGGATTTGCAAGCACACCTTTAACCACTGAGCCATCTCTCCAGCCCCAAAGTGTGTATTTTCAAATTTAATGGGGCTACCAAATGCAAAACAGAATGAAAGAACCAAACTTGGAGATATAATATTTTCCAATTTCTTGGCACAAAAAAGATCCTTCATTCTCTAGAAAAAAAAAAAGCTTATACCCTACCTGGAAAAACCAAAATAAATAAATAAATAAATAATGATTGAAACAGTGAATAAAAGAGATGGAAGAAATAGAAAAGAATGTTTCTGTATCATCTTACTCTTTTTGAACCTTATTTTTCAGATATTCTTTATTTTATTTTATTGACAACTTCCATAATTATAGACAATAAACCATGGTAATTCCCTCCCCCTCACTTTCCCCTTCACAACTCCACTCTCTATCATATCCCCTTCTCTCTCTCAGTCTCTCTTTTATTTTATTTTATTATTTGTTTATTTGAGAGAGAGAGAAAGAGAGAAATACAGAAATAGGCAGGTAGAGAGAGAGAGAATGGACACGCCAGGATCTCCACCCACTGAAAATGAACTCCAGATGCGTGCGCTCACTTGTGTCCTGGAGAATTGAGCCTCGAACCAGGGTCCTTAGGCTTCACAGGCAAGCGTTTAACCGCTAAGTCATCTCTCCAGCCCCCTCTCTTTTATTTTGATGTCATCATCTTTTCCTTGTATAGGTAGTGTCAGGCACTGCGAGGTCATGGATATCCAGGCCACTTGTGTCTGGAAGAGTGCATTGTAAGGAGTTCTACCCTTCTTTTGGCTTACAATCTTTCTGCCACCTTTTCCACAGTGATTTTTCAGATACTTTTTTGGGTAAATTTTCTTTATTCATTTGTTAGAGGGGAGAGGGAGAGAGGAAATGGGAATGCCAGGGCCTCTAGCCACTGCAAACAAACTCCAAATGCATGTGCCACCTTGTGCATCTGACTTATGTGGGTCCTGGGAAAATGAACCTGGGTTCTTTGGCTTTGCAGGCAAGCGCCTTAACTGTTAAGCCATCTCTCCAGCCTGATTTTTCAGATATTCTTAATGTAAAGGTTTTATTATTCATGTGTTTAATGAGACAAGGTCTCACTATATAGCTCAGGTTGGACTGGAACTTAATTTCCTCCTGTCTCCACTTCCTCAGCATGCACCATCATGCTTGGCAACTCTCTGTTTACTAATACAGGTTCTCACCGTATAGCCCATGCTGATCTTGCTGCTTCAATCTCATGAGCATAGAAACTACAGGTATGTAGTCATACCTGACTCTACTTAAAAAAAAAAAAATTATTGGGCTGGAGAGATGGCTTAGCGGTTAAGGTACATGTCTGCAAAGCCTAAGGACTCAGGTTCAATTCTCCAGGTCCCACTTAAGCCAGATGCACATGGTGGCACATGTGTCTGGAGTTCATTTGCAGTGGCTAGAGGCCCTGGTGCGTCCATTCTCACTCTCTCTGTCACTCTCCCTCTCTTTACAAATAAATGTATCCCAGGTGCATGGGCCACTTTGTGCATCTGGTTTTACGTGCGTATTGGGGACTCAAACCTGGGTCGTTAGGCTTTGCAGGCAAGCGCCTTAACCTCTGAGCCATCTCTCCAACCCAATTCTACTCACCCAGGCTGACCTGGAATGCATTATGTAGTCTCAGGGTGGTCTTGAACTCACAGCGATCCTTCTACCTCTGCCTCCCAAGTGCTGGGATTAAAGGCACGAGCCACCACACCCGGCATTCTCCTCTTTTTATACCTTTTTTTCCCCCCTTTGAGGTAAGGCCCCCTCTAGTCCAGTCTGACCTGGAATTCACTATGTAGACTCAGGGTGGCCTCAAACTGACAGTGCTCCTCCTACCTCAGCCTCCTGAGTGCTGAGATTAAAGGTGTGCGCCACCACAACCAGCTTTTAAAAACTTTTTTGTTAACATTTTTCATATACCTATAAATTCTTAAAATTATAGTTGGTTCTCAATTCTTTCTTTTGTCCCCTCTCCTCCATATAGTGATCCCTTCTTCCCAAGTAGTCCTTCTACTCTGATGTCTTGATTTTTGCCCTCTCCATCATCCATGATGAAATGTTGATGGACCCAATATTGTGCAGGTCTTATGTTAATGACAGTTAATGACAGGCACTATCAGATCATGAGTGTATCAGCTACTTGGTGTCTAGAAGTCAGCATTCCAAAACATTCTTCCCTATGCTCTGGCTGTTAATCCTTAATCATATTCTTTCTGCCCCTTCTGCAGTATTCCCTGAGCCTCAGAGGTCATGACAGAGATCTGACTCTTATTCCAAATAATTTAACAAAAAATTTCAATAAATCAATTAAAAATATTGTTGTAACCCAAATAAATGTCCTTTAAAATCCTCAATAATTAATTAGTATCAAAGAAGAAGTCAGGCATAGCGTACACCTGTAAATCCTAGCATTCTGGAGGTGGGAGGACCTTCAGTTTGAAGACAGTCTGGTAATATGGAAAGGTCCTCTCCCAAAAAGAAAACAGGTGGCTAGATGTGGTGGCCCACACCTTTAATCCCAGCTCTTTGGAGGCAAAGGTAGTATGGCCATGAGTTGGAGGCCAGCCTGGAGCTACAGAGTTCCAGGTCAGGCTGGACTAGTGTCAGACCCTACCTTGAAGAAAACAAAATTCCCAATCTAATATACCACATAAACAGAATGAAAGACAAATTCAAATGCTCATTTCAACTGATAAGAGAAGTCTATGGCCATTACACCATGAACATTCCCTACTGTCAAACGATGGAGGAAAAGTATATGACAATAGTCTTTTATGAAAAATTTAAACAAGTGAGTAAGGAAGGCTCAATGATCCAGAAACAACAACAAAAAAATCCTACTTGCCGGGTGTGGTGGCACACCTTTAATCCCAGCACTGGGGAGGCAGAGGTAGGAGGATCACTGTGAGTTTGACGCCACTCTGAGACTACATAGTGAATTCCAGGTCAGCCTGGACTACAGTGAGACCTACCTCGGGAAAACAACAACAAAAAACCTACTTACTGGGCTGGAGAGATGGCTTAGTGGTTAAGGTGTTTGCCTGCAAAGCCAAAGGATCCCGGTTCAATTCTCCAGGACCCACGTAAGGCAGATGCACAAGGGGATACATGCATCTGGAGTCCATTTGCAGTGGCTGGAGACTCTGGCGTGTCCATTCTCTTTCTCCCTCCTTAGCTCTCTCTCAAATAAAGAAAAAATTTTTAAACAATCCTACTTATGAAAAACTCTTTGCTAACATATTCAGTAAATGATTTTCTGCTAAAGATTCCACAAAAAAAAAAAAACCCAAAATTAAATTCACTAGTACTGCAATGTGTTTCTATACATATAGAAATGGTGCAACAGCACCAAAAAGAAAATACAGTAGTTAAGAACAAACTTAAAGACATGGTGGGATATGCCTTTAATCCCAGCACTTGGAAGGCAGAAGTAGGAAGATCACTGAGTTCGAGGCCACCCTGAGACTACATGGTGAATTCCAGGTCAGCCTGGGCTAGGTAGAGCGAGACCCTACCTCAAAGAAAAAAAAACTTAAAACAGGCTGGATGTGGTGAAAAATACCTAGAATACCAACACTGGGGAAGATTGAGGCAGAGGACTGCAAGATGGAGACCTCCTTGGGCTGTACTAACACCCTGTCTCAAAAAGCACATATTGAGCTGGGAAGATGGCTCAGCAGTTAAAGGAATTTGCCTGCAAAACCTGCTGACCTGAGTTCAATTCCCAAACCATGCATGTAGGCTGAACACAAGAAGGGGTACAGGTGTCTGGTGTTTATTTGCAGCAGTAAGAGGTCCTGGCAAGACTATTCAACCAGGAAGGGACAATCTTCCCAACAAATACTGTTGGAAAAACTGAGTACATAACAAAGGAAAGAAATGGTAACTATTCATAGCACTGCATATAAAAATTAACTCAAAATGAATCAAAGAACCTAACAGTGTAGTCCAGTGGTAGCACAAATAAGTACCACCACAACAAAAAAGAGAACTAAGTGTAAGTGCTAAACTATAACTTCTTCTTTTTTTTTGGGGGGGGGGGAGGGTTCAAAGTAGGATCTCACTCTAGCCCAGGCTGACCTGGAATTCACTGTGTAGTTTTAGGGTGGCCTTGAACTCAGGGTGATCCTCCTACCTCTGCCTCCCAAGTGCTGGAATTAAAGGTGTGCACCACCTCACCCAGCTAACTATAACATCTTGATAGAAAACAAAAGGGAAAATCTATATCAATGCACTTAGCAATGACTTCTTGGCTATGACATCAGAAACATAGTCAATAACCAAGAAAGACAAATGAGTGTATCAAACTTAAAATTCTATTCACTAAAGAGCACAATTATTACAGTAAAAAGATACCATATGGAATAGAAGACAATAATCACAAATCATGTCTGACAAGAAAGGAGAAACCTCTACAGGTAAACCATGGCACGTGCATGCCCATGCATAAAAATTTAAAAGTACAACTTATCATTTGACCTAGCAATTCCCCTTTCAGACCAGCAATCCCACTTCTGAGTGTAAGCCCCAAAATTAAAAGCAGTGTTTAAATGATATTTAGCCATCCAACATTATTTTAAAATTATTTTCATTTATTTATTTATTCTCTTGAGAGAGAAACACACACACACACACACACAAAAAGAGAGAGAGAGAGAGAGAATGAATGGGTGTGCCAGAGCCTCTAGGCACTGCAAGCGAACTCCAGATGCATGCACCACCTTGTATATCTGGTTTACATGGGTCCTGGAGAATCAAACCTGGGACCTTTGGCTCTGCAGGCAAGCACCTTAACCAGTAAGGTATCTCTCCAGCCACAACATTATTAACAAGAGCCAAGAGGTAGAAGGACCCCAAACATTTGCCAAGAGAGAAATGAAAAACAAAATGTGGCATGTATACACAACAGTATACATTTTAGTCTTAAAATGGAAGGAAGGGCTGGAGAGATGGCTCAGTGGTTAAGGCGCTTGCCTGCAAAGACTAATGACCTGGGTTCGATTCCCCAGTACCCACATAAAGCACAAAGTGGCATATGTAACTGATGTTCATTTGCAACAGCTGAAGGTGCTGGCATGTCCATTCTGTCTCCCTCTGCTTAAAAATAAATGGAAGGAAATTCTACACACATGTATGACCGTAAGGACATTATGCTAAGTGAAGTAGGCCAGTCACAAAACAAGAGATACTGTATTACCCTGCTTACATGTCTACTTCCACCTAGAGGTTTCTACAGTGGTAAAACTCATACAAACAGAAAATAGAATGGTGATTACCAGGCGCTGGGGAAGGAGAAAAATAGGAATTGTTTAATATTTACATTCAGTTTCATACTTGCAAGAAGAAAAAAGTCTAGATATGTTTCACAACAATGTAAATATATTTAATACTACTGAACCATTTACTTAAAAAATGGCTAAAATGGGCCAGGTATGGTGGCACACACCTTTAATCCCAGCGCTGGGGAGGCAGAGGTGGGGAGATCGCCATGAGTTCAAGGCCAGCCTGGGCTGGAATGAGACCCTACCTTGAAAAACCAAACCAAAAAAGAAAAGAAAAAATAATCAGATGATTGGGCTAGGGAAATAGTTTAGTGGTTAAAGGCATTCGCTCTGCAACAATCAGTTTGAATCCCTTAGAACTCACATAAAGCCATTTGTCTATAACCCTAAAGCACCTATGGAAATGTGAGATTGAATGAGGAGAATCCAGAAACTCATGGCCAGCTAGTCTAGCCTTTCAGTGGGCAAACAAGAAAGACACCATCTCAAACAAGGGGTTATCATCTGACCTTCATACTTTGCCAACCCCCCACTCTCACCCCATACAAACAATGAAAAGAGTTTAGAAGCATGATCAGACGAAGTTGGGTGCTGAGGTGGGGCATGCCTATTATCTCAGCACTTGGGAGGTTGAGGTCGGAGAACTCAGGAGGCTGAGGTATGTCAAGCCAGCCTGGGCTACACAGTGAGTTCAAGATTGGCACTGGGGGTTACATTAGTGATACCCTGTCTCAAAAAGAAGGGAAAAGAGAAGGGGAGGAGGAAGGGAGGGCAAAAAGAAAACTAAAACAAATAGCCATATGAAATTTTTTGAGACAAGTTTCTAGCCCATACTGACCTGGAACTCACTTTGTAGCTCAGGCTGGCCTCAAACTTATGCCAATCTTCTTCCTCAGCCTCCTGAAGGCTAGGATTATAGGCATGAGCTAACATGACTTGCTCAGATGAACTTTTTTTTAAATTTACTTTTTTATTCCAGAAATTTATTCCATAATTATAGACAATAACCCACGGTTCAGAAGAACTTTTTATTTTTATTTATTTATTTGAGAGAGAAGGAAGCAGAGAGAGACAGAGAATGGGCGTGCCAAGGCCTCCAGCTGCTACAAACAAACTCCAGACACAGGTGCCACCTTGCATCTGGCTTATGTGGATCCTGGGGAATAGAACCTAATCCTTTAGCTTTGCAGGCAAGCAAGCGCCTTAACCATTAAGCCATTTCTCCAGCCCCAGATGAACTTTAAAAAAATATTTCATTTTTAATTTGAGAGAGAAAGAGGCAGAGAGAGAATGGACGCACTAGGGCCTCTAGCCACTGCAAATGAACATGCACCATCCTGTGCACCTGGCTTTACGTGGGTACTGAGGAACTAAACCTGGGTTCTTAGGCCTTAATCTTTAAGCCATCTCTCCAGCCCTCAGATGAAATTTTAAGAATATATTTTTATTTATTTCCAAGTGGGAAGGGGGTGAGGGAAAGCATGCACGCACACAAGGGCCTCTTGCCACTGCAAACAAACTTTAAGTGCATGTGCCACTTTACGCATCTGGCTTTATGTGGGTACTGGGGAATTGAACCCAGACTGTCAAGCAGAGGTAGGAGGAATGCATGAGTTCTAGGCTACCCTGAGATTACATAGTGAATTTAGGTCAGCCTGAGCTAGAGTGAACAACCAACCAACTAAACAAAAAACAACCAGAATTCATACCAATTATATGTATCAAAGACTGAGAACTACTGGCATGAAACTAGGTAGCTAGCCAACATCCCTCACTCAATCTTTATGGATCAGTCAATATTAAGCCAACAGCATTAAATATGAAGGCTACCTTAGATTAAAAAAAAATCTAAGCCGGGCACGGTGGCGCACGCCTTTAATCCCAGCACTCGGGAGGCAGAGGTAGGATTGCCGTGAGTTCGAGGCCACCCTGAGACTACATAGCTAATTCCAGGTCAGCCTGGACCAGAGTGAGACCCTACCTCAAAAAACCAATTAAAAAAAGATAAAAATAATAAAATCTAAAATATTACCTAATAGCCAAAAAAAAAAAAAAAAAAAATCTACATCTAAAAACCCTTGTGTAAAATAGTTCAACTGTTCAAAAAGAAACAAATTGCAGGTTCCATTAAAAGCTGATGGACAGCATAATTAAAATAAATGCTTTGTAACTGTACTCAAGGAAAGTATTTCATCATTCTTCAAACATTAATATTTCTTCAGAGAGCAATGACTATTCATACAGATGGAAAAAAAAAAGAACTAAAAATAGCCTCAGTCAACTGTTTTCTTATCAGAAAACTGTATTTTATCAAGTTTACTTTCCAGGACATTCTTTGCCAGTATGTTTTTTCCCTTGGCTCTATACAAGCATTTCCAGAGGTTTTAACCACTGCTCTTAATTCTTTCATTTTTAAATTCATTTGCAAGGAGAGAGAGAGAGAGAGAGAATGAGAATATGAATGAATGGGCACACCAGAGCCTCTTGCCACTGAAAAAGAATATCCAGATGCATGTCACTTTGTGCATCTGGCTTTACATGGGTATCGAGGAATTGAACCCTGACTGTCAGCCTTTGCAAACAAGTGCCTTAACTGCTGAGCCATCTCTCCAGGTCAATTCTTTTAGAAAAAATATTTTTATTTGCAAGCAGAAAGAGAGACAGACAGACATATAAAGAGAATAATTATGAATGAATGAATGAATATGAATGAATGGGCACACCAAAGCCTCTTGCCAGACTCCAGATGTATGTGCCACTTTGTGAATCTGCTTTATGGGTGCTGGGGAATTGAATCTGGGGCTGGCAAGCAAGCACCTTTAACTGCTGAGCAATCTTCTCAGCCTAAGCTCATTCTTTTTCTTTATTCATTTAAAAATGTTTAACTGCCGCCAAACACTACACTTTCTCTGGTTTCATCCAGAGCAGCTCACCAGCATATGGATGATAGAACCAAATTTACACTACAATCCTTATTCTTTCTCTGAAACCCATAAACGCCTACAGAATAATGGCTAACATTACAGGAACCACTGATCTGAGTACTTTACATAGATGTCTGCTGTCTACATTCTGTTAATGTTTTAAGATGGGTGAGTGTTACACAGATGTGCTTAGTTTTACATATCAAATTAGCTTATTATATGTATAGTTTTCTTTCTATTGTATATTATACTTTGATACACTAAGTAATCCCAATGCTTGGGAGGCTAAGGCAGGAGACTGTCTCAAATATTAAGGCAGCTGGACCACTTGGTGATTTTTAGGGTAGCCTAGGTTTGCAGGTAAAGTGCCTTAACCACTTAGCCATTTCTTCAGCTTCTATGAGGATATTACCTCCAACGTATAGGTAGAGAAACTAACGTAGGCCAGGCATGGTGATGTAAACCTTTTAATCTAAGCACTTGAGAAGCTGACATAGGAGAACTACTGTTAAGTTCAAGGCCAGCCTAAAACTATATAGTGAAAACCAGATCTGCCTGGGCGAAGGCAAGACCCTACCTCGGAAAACCAAAAGAAACTAAAATACCAAGAGACTATTTGTCCAAGGTCACATGCAGCTGATAAAAGAAAGCAGATATAGCTCAAATGGTTTAACATGGAAGCTCATCCAATTCAAAGATAATTAATTCACATAGCTGGGTGTGGTGATGCATGCCTTTAATCCCAGCACTTGGGAGGCAGAGGTAGGAGGACCACTGTGAGTTGGAGGCCACCCTGAGACTGCAAAGTGAAATACAGGTCAGCCTGGACTAGATTGAGACCCTACCTCGAAAAAGAAAAAATATATAATTCACACATTCTGAAAAGACCATGTCTACCTCAAACTCCACAGACAGAATTCTCTTTCCAACGTAACATTTCATTAAAATTCAGCTATACTGCCACCATGGCATAGCTATTTGTAAGTCTGTCTCCACACTTGTGACCCATACATGTAAATTCTGTAAGAACAGGGATCATGCAACTTATAGATGCTCAATAAGTATGAAGTGAATTACTCCCAACAGTTACTCCTTTTTGGGTGGGTGTCTAGTATGTATGGTGTGGTGTGTGACATGTGCACATGTGTATATGTGCAGATGGATAGCTAATTAATGAGAATATAAAGTGTCCTCTATTACTTATCTGTGTGTTCCCTGGAGATTAAATCTCTCATTCAACTCATAGCTGTGGTCTGCAGTGGGCCCCAGAGATTCTCTTGTTTTCAATCCCCACAGACGGTGGTTACAGATGCCAGATTCTTATGTGGGTGCTGCAGAACCTAACTTGGGTGGTCTTGGATCATCCTCTCATGCCCACATACTTGTTTATATGGCAAGCACTCTTACCTGCTGAGCCATCTCCCCAGCCTTCACAACAGCCTCAATATATTAAACACTCAAAATAATATAGCCCAATGTTTACTTTGTTATGTAATCTTTTAAGGTATGCACTAAGAATCACATTGCATATGGCTTTATGAAATACTAAAAAATATGCCAGGCGTGGTAGCGCAAGCACTCGGGAGGCAGAGGTAGGAGGATCACTGTGAGTTCAAGGCCACCCTGAGACTACATAGTAAATTCCAGGTCAGTCTGAGCTAGAGTGTGACCCTACCTCGAAAACCCAAAACCAAACCAAACCAAACAAACAAAAAACCTAAAAAATGCCATACTTAAAAACCTCTAATCCACGCCGGGCGTGGTGGCGCACGCCTTTAATCCCAGCACTTGGGAGGCAGAGGTAGGAGGATCACTGAGAGTTCGAGGCCACCCTGAGACTACATAGTTAATTCCAGGTCAGCCTGGACCAGAGTGAGACCCTACCTCGCCAAAAAAAAAAAAAAAAAAAAAAAAAAAAAAAAAAAAAAAAAAAAAAAAAAAAAAAAAACCTCTAATCCTAAATACCATATATAATCCTATATACCATAATAGAGTGCTATCAGTGTCAAGGACAATTGTGGATATAGTAGTTAACTCCTCATTTTAAGCAGTAAGTTAAACACATATCAAAGTATTTCTAACATATTTGGTCAAACACATTTCTAAGCCTAAAAACTATTTTCGGATTTAATCTTATCTTTAAATAATAATGTGGCTGTATTTTTAAAAGCAAATTATTCTATTTAAGCAACTATAAACTCTAATCCAACTATGTATGTAAGCATAGGCCTATTCCTGAGATCTTTAACAATCGATCTGCTATTTATGTACCCCTGTATTAATAGCGTTTCTTTTGTATCTGATATTCCAAGTCCTCCTTTTACTAAATTTTATTACGGTGTGTGTGTGTGTGCATGTGTGCGTGTGTGCATGTGTGTCTCCGCCTCTCATGTTGCTGTCACATGCTGGAGTTACAGAAGCCTGGGTCTGGAGATCGAACTCAGGTTCTCCAGTTTGAACAGTAAACATCTTATCCACTGAGCCTTCCCCAGCCTCTCAAGTCCTTCATCACTTCCTACATGACTGTCATGATGACTTCTGAATTACAAACACTGAAATCCCTTACTAAATTACTAAAAAAATCTTGAAATTCTTGGATCTCAGATTAAAATTATATTAAATATACTAACCAGGAAATAACTTGATGGCACTGAATGTAAATCATCTTTTACTTTTTTCATATACAATAGTATTTGCTCCTTAAAATGTCTGGCGCATTTCATTAGTTTCATTCCTATTCCAAAGGTTTAATGGTTTTATCTAAACATGATAGACTAGACCCATGGCTCCATGTTAGATCACTTGCTTATATAAACAGAACTTATTTGGAATTTAGTAATCTACTTAAATATTCCTGCAACAAGAATGCTTTTTTTTTTCCCCTCTTACGATGGTCTCACTATTTGGGTCCTATTGGCCTTGAATTTCCTATGTGTAAGTAGCCAGGGTAGTACAAGTAGTGGAATTACATGAAGACCACCACACCCAACCAAAAACGCTGATTTCTGTCTCATTTTAGATCCTTAGATCCACTTGACAAGTGTGGTGGCACCTGAGAGGTTGACACAGGAGAATTTACACACACACCCAGAAAATTTACTCAACTCTTACTTGTTCTCAATTCCCCTTGCCCCCCGAGGTAGGGTCTCACTCTAGCCCAGGCTGACCTAGAACTCACTCTGTAGCCCCAGGCTGGCCTCAAACTCAAGGCAATCCTCCTACCTCTGCCTCCCAGTGCTGGGATTAAAGGCATGTGCTACCATGCTTGGCCTGGTTCTCAATTTTTTTTTTCGAGGTAGGGTCTCACTCTGGCCCAGGCTGACCTGGAATTCACTATGTAGTCAGTCTCAGGCTGGCCTCGAACTCACAGAGATACTCTTTCCTCTGCCTCCTGAGTGCTGGGATTAAAGGCGTGTGCCACCACGCCCAGCGTGGTTCTCAATTTTTTGTGTGATGATTTGAATAATCATATTAAGCCCTATCATTGATATGAACACCTACTTTTTATCATTCATTCATTAAGAGAATAAAAATGGTTGCACCAGGGCCTCCTGCCACTGCAAATGAACTCCAGATGTATATACCAACCACTTTGTGCATCTGGCTTTATGTAGGAACTGGAAATAAAACCCACTCCGTCAGACTTTTAAGTAAGTTCCTTTATCTGCGGAATCATCTCTCCAGCTCAAGAACTACTATTTTTTTTGGGGGGGGGAGGGGGTGTTTGAAGCAGAGTCTCATTCTAGCTTCAGACTGACCTGGAGCTCACTCTGTAGCCCAGGTTGGCCTCAAACTCAAAAAGATCTTCCTATTCCAGCCTTCTGAGCGCTGGGATTAAAGACATAAGCCACCATATCCAGCCAAATGTCTATTTTTAAAACATTTATTGTAAGATTATGCTCGACATATTAATCATGCCAAACATCAATCAGGAAACGCTTAGAAACACTGATTTATTAATACTGAGATCTCTACTTTGTAGGAAGTCCTATAGCACTGGTAGAAACACTTCTTGAAAACCAGGCTCTAAGCTAGTAAATTTTATATTTCATCTTTGCCTCAAGGCAAATTAGGTAAAGAAATAAAATCTTAGATAAGTTTAGTGCCTTAGCTAAGGGTCTAAAGAAAGAGATGGAATTGGAATTCAAACTCAAAGTTAGACCAGCTCCAAATCCATGTCATGATACTATACAATAAAGGCAATTTATAAAAGCATATCCAAACATACATGTCAATACTATATACATGGATATTTTTCATCAACCAAATATCTTTTTTAAGGTAGTACTGGAAGGCTAGAGAGATGGCATAGCAGTTAAGGCGTTTGCCTGCAAAGCCAAAGGACCCAGGTTCAATTCTTCATGACCCACATAAGCCAGATGCACAAGGTGGTGCATGTATCTGGAGCTTGAACTCTGGGCTATAAAAAGCATGCTAGACAAGCACTCTACCACTAAGCCATACTCCAGTCCTTTCAACCTACTCCCTAGGTTAATAACAACATATGTAGGAAATATCCTAAATGCAATATCAACTATTCTTTTTTTGAGGAATTTTTTATTCCAAACTTATTTATGCAATATGCATTCTAGAGTCTCAAATAGGAAAGCTAAGCCAGGCGTGGTAGTGCACACCTTTAATTCCAGCACTAAGGAGGCAGAGGTAGGAGGATCACTGTGAGTTCGAGGCCACCCTGAGACTACATAGTGAATTCCAGGTCAGCCTGGGCGACAGTGAGAACCTCGTGGGATGGGGGAGCTGATAATAAGCAGTTGGAAAATGCTTTAAAAGTCAGTAAATTTCCATCACCATGGTTGGTTTCAAAACCTGTCCATCTGGTTTAAAAAAAACAAAACAAAAAGCCCAGTTAGTGATTAATTATGTTCTATTCTACTAATGTTACTTTAATGTTTTACTTCAAGACATAATATTATTAACTCTATACTTAAGTAAAAAGTACTTGAGAAAAAAGAAAAATGTAAACTCACTGGCTAATCAGGCCACCTGAGCTAACTGTTAGCCTATTCAAGTTCCCAGTGATCACACACATCATCTAGGAACACATGCCCTGACAACATCTCAGAGTCATTAGATGAGCCTTCTTTGGACTAGCAAGATCCTTAATTTAAATGTCCATGATGCTAGGTATGGCAGCTCATGCCTATAATCCTAATATGTGGGAGACTGAAGCAGGTTTGCTAAGAGTAAGAATAATGGAGGTGATTATTTTATAAATCTGTCATCTTTAAAGTCTCAGAGTTCATTAAGAAAGGCAAAATGTTGCCAAAGGATACTTTAAACAGTCAGCTTTATTGAAGGTAGGAAAACATTCAGGTATCAATAATACCAAATATTATATGTAGGACAGAGAAAACTAATTTAGTGTTTCAAAGTAGGTCTCACTCTAGCCCAGGCTGGCCTGGAACTCACAGCAATCTTCCTACCTCAGTTTCCCAAATGCTGGGAGTAAAGGTGTGCTTGCCAAGAAAACTAATTTAAACACAAGCTACAGGTTATCCAGGTAACAAAAATCTTGACAAATGAAAATGACAAGAATGTTCAAGTGAAGGGAAAGTGGCTGTTTTAAACTCTCAAAATAGGTTATTTTCAGGCGGAAAGATGGCTTAGCAGTTAAGGTGCTTGCTAGCAAAGCCAAAGGACCCAGGTTTGATTCCCCAGTACCCATGTAAAGCCAAATGCACAAGGTGGTCCATGTATTTGGAGTTCATTTCAGTGACTACAGGACCTAGTGTATCCATTCTATCTGCCTCTCTCTATGAAATAAGCAGGGTTTTTTTTGGTTGTTGTTGGTTTTTTTGTTTTGTTTTATTTTGATTTTTGGTTTTTCGAGGTAGGGTCTCACTCTAGCCCAGGCTGACCTGGAATTCGCTCTTTATTCTCAGGGTGGCCTCAAACTCTTGGCAATCCTCCTACCTCTGCCTCCTGAGTGCTTGGATTAAAGGCATGCACCACCACGCCCAGCTTAATAAACAGGTATTTTTGAAAAAGGTTATTTTCTACTAATTATGGGATATAATAAATTACTCTATTACATTTTATTATAATATCTGTGTTTATCTTAAAAACTTAGGTACTATGAGAATTTCATTGTCAATACAGTGGGAAGATTTTTTTTTTTTTGGTTTTTCGAGGTAGGGTCTCACTCTGGCCCAGGCTGACCTGGAATTAACTATGTCATCTCAGGGTGGCCTTGAATTCACGGCGATCCTCCTACCTCTGCCTCCCGAGTGCTGGGATTAAAGGCGTGTGCCACCACGCCCAGCCAGTGGGAAGATTTTTGATCTTATGAAGCTATGAGAAAGTTATTTCCTATCATAAATTATCTCAGTAAGGTGTGGTGGTTCCTGCCTATATAAAATCCCAGCACTTGGAGGAGGCAGGAAGATCAGGAAGGAGTTCAAGGTCATCCTCACTATATATGACATTCTAAGCCAGTGTAGACTATGAGACTGTCTTTAAAAAAAAAATATTGGGGCTGGGGAGATGGCTTAGCGATTAAGAGGGCTTGTTGCCTAAGCATGAAGGCCAGAGATCTCCAGGCTCTACTCCTCAGAAACCACATAAAGAGCTGGACAGAACCACACACATCTGTAACCCCAGTGCATAGGTGGAGGCACAGGAATCAGAGAATCCTCTAAGGTTTGCTGATAGACAGCAGCATCTCTGGAATGAGGGAGACTTCGTCTCACGGAAATGCTTGGATCAGTTGATAAGAGGGCACCTAATGTTCTCTGGCCTCCTCTGCCTCCTCCTCTGCACATACACATGCAAACACTACACATACCACACACCCAATTTATCTTTTGTCACATTCTTTGCTACTTTCTCTTAAAATAGGTTTCTTGTCAGGCATGGTGGCACACACCTTTAATCCAAGCACTAAGGAGGCTGAGGTGGGAAGACTGCTATGAGTTCAAGGTCAGCTTGGGGATAGAGCATGTTCCAGGTCAGCTTGAGCTAGAGTGAGATCCTACCTCCAAAAAACAAAAATTATGCATAAACATATAAATGAATACTTTAAAATATTCCCAGGCTGGAGAGATGGCCCAGTAGTTAAAGGTGCTTGCCTAAAAAGTCTAAAGGCCCGGGTTTGATTCTCCAGTACCCATGTACAAAGTGGCACATGTATCTGAAGTTCTACAACCCTGGAATGTCCATTCTCTCTTTTGCAAATAAATAAATTAAAATATAAACAAAAATTCCCAGTGGGGTACAAAATACCCAGAAGGGAGCCGGGCGTGGTAGGGCATGCCTTTAATTCCAGCACTCAGGAGGCAGAGCTAGGAGGATCACCCAGAGTTCGAGGCCAGCCTAAGACTACATAGTGAATTCCAGATCAGCCTGGACCAGAGTGAGACCCTACTTCGAAAAGCCAAAAAAGAAAAAAACCCAAAAAACAGAAGGCAGAAAATGAAGCGTATATTTGTATAGTAGGCTTATTTACTTGCTTTAAAAAAAAAAAAAAAAAAAAAAAAAAAAGCACAGGGCTGGAGAGATGGCTTAGTGGTTAAGGCACTTGCCTGTGAAGCCTAAGGATCCAGGTTGATTCCCCAGTACCCACACTAAGCCAGATGCACAAGGTAGCACATGTGTCTGGAGGTCATTTGCAGTGGCTGGAGGCTTTAGCATGCCAATTTTCATTCTCTCTCTCTTTGCCCTTTTCTCTATCAAATAAAAAATTGTTGTTAAATATTAAAAAAGTAAAACAGGAAGAAAAACAGCAAATGATGATGAGACTTGCAGCACAAGGACTGAATAAATCCCAATTACAAAAAATGTTTTAGCCGGGCATCATGGCGCACACCTTTAATGCCAGCACTCTTCTATTACCTTCTGTTAAAACAGGGTTCTTGTCAGGCATGGTGGTACACATCTTTAGTCCCAGCACTAGGGAGGCAGAGGTAGGAGGATCACCGTGAGTTCAAGGCCACCCTGAGACTACAGAGTGAATTCCAGGTCAGCCTGAGCTAGAGTGAGACCCTACCTCGAAAACCAAAAAAAAAAAAAAAAAGTTTTAGAGGCCTCTAAATAAAGCCCAAGGACCCAAGTTTGATTCACCAAGGCCCATGTAAGTCAGATGCATAAGGTGGCACATGTGTCTGGAGTTTGTTTATACTGGTTGAAGGACCTGATGTGCCCATTCTCTTTCTGCCCCTCCCCCCAAATAAAATAATAAATTTTAAAAAAAAGTTTTAAGTTAGAGAGATGGCTTAGCAGTTAAGGTGCTTGCCTGCAAAACCAAAGGACCCAGGTTTGATTCCCCAGGACCCACGTAAGCCAGATGCACAAGGTGGCACATGCATCTGGAGTTCGTTTACAGAGGATGAAAGCCCTAGCATGCCCAGTCCCTTTCTCTCTGTGCCTCTTTCTCTAATAAGCAAATAAAAATAGAAACAAAAAACATTTTAATACTCATTAGCACAAATAAAAAAATCTAAAGCTATAAGCACAACTTTATACCATCTCTTTATAACACATTTTAACACACTGTTTAATATGCCATTCCCAAGCTAGGACTGGAGATACAGCTTGCATGCATAAGAAGGCCAGGTAATCCAACACTGGGGTTAAAAAAAAAATCTAAAGTGAATCTTATCAAATATATTTTATGTAGCTTTGACTAGGAAAACTGAAAATCAGATTTAAATTGAGACTTAGCATTCAATGACAGGAAAAGTAATTCATCCATAAGCAAATACTTTCAAGATTTCCCTGAGTTTGAGAGCTTTCAAATTAAAAAACAGCCGGGCATGGTGGTGCACACCTTTAATCCCAGCACTCATGAGGCAGAGGTAGGAGGATCGCCAAGAGTTCAAGGCCACCCTGAGACTACATAGTGAATTCCAGGTCAGCCTGGGTTAGAGTGAGACCCTACCTCGAAAAACCAAAAAAAATAAATAAAATAAAAATATTAAAAAACATGTATATACATATGTGCAAGATAAGCCTTGCTCTTCTACTTCTAAAAGTTCCATTGTAACTATTTCCAGCCAGGAGAAGTCAGCAATATCAATACATTTTTAGGATTAATATTACTCATTCATCTTCCTCATAATGTTAGCATTAGCCAGGCATGGTGGCACACACCTTTAATCCCAGCACACGGGAATAAGAGGTGCTGTGAGTTCAAGGCCAGCATGAGACTACATTGTGGAATTCCAGGTCAGCCTGGGCTAGAGCAAAACCCTACGTTGAAAACCGCACCTACCCCCCAAAAGTTAGCATTGTTAGGCCTGAATTCTTGCTTTTAAAAGCTAATAGGAGGGCATGGTGGCTCACACCTATAATGCCAGCACTCAGTCTGAGGTAGGCATAACACCATGAGTTTGAGGTCAATCTGGGCTAGAGTGAGACCCTACCACAAAAAAAGAAAGAGGCAGTAATTTTCATTTATGCTTATGTGCAAGGACTGAAACTTTAATAATCAGTTCTGGTGATACATACATACATAATACCAAAACTATAATCTTTTCTCAAAAGATGTACATGTTATCAATCACTTTGGTAATCTGGAATGAGATTCAAGGCCATAAAATGGGCCTGGGAAGATGGCCTAGATTCAATTCCCTGGTAGCCATGTAAAATCAGATGTACAAAGCGGTACATGTGTCTTGAGCTTATCTGCATTGGCAATAGGCCCTGCAGTGCCTATACATTTTCATTTTCTATTCCCCTCTCACTCTTACAAATAAATATATAAAAATATTTGTGGGAGAAAGCCCTCAAAATGTCTAATGGATTTAGAATTTTTGTTTCCCATGTTGGATAAAGCACATATATAAAAATTTTAACCAAAAAAAAAAAAATATTTAAGGTTAGAGAGATGGCACAGTGGTTAAGGTGTTTGCCTCCAAAGCCTAATGACCAGAGTTTGACTCCCCAGTACCCATGTAAAGCCAGATGCACATGAATGGCACATGCATTTGAAATCTGTTAGCAGTGCTAAAGGCCCTGGCACACCCATTCTCTGTCTCTTTTCTCTCTTTGCTTGAAAATAAATAAATAAAAATATTTTAAAAATAGGACAGGACTGGGCATGGTAGTGCATGCCTTTAATCCCAGCACTCAGGAGGCAGAGGTAGGAGGATCACTTGAGTTCAAAGCCACCCTGAGACCATAATGAATTCCAGGTCAACCTGGGCTATAGTGAGACCCTACCTCGAAAACCAATCCCCCCCCCAAAAAAAATAGGACTGAGAGACGGTTTAGCAGTCAAGGCACTTATCGGCAAAGCCAAAGGACCCAGGTTCTAGTCCCTAGTACCCAAGTAAGCCAGATGCACATGGCGTAAGCATCTGGAGTTCATGTGCAGTGGCTAGAGGCCTTGGCTTGCCCATTCTCTCTCTCTCATCTGCACCTTTTTCTTTACCAATACTTAAAAAAATAAAATATTCAAATTAAGCATCTTTAAATGGACATTTTTCTCCCCAATTTCTATCTGTAGGCCTGTTTTTAGAAAAAAAAAATTCAGAGAACTGCAACAGACACTTTTTTTTTTTTTTTTCCCAAGGTAGGGTCTCACTCTAGCTGAGGCTGACATGGAATTCACTCTGTAGTCTCGGGGTGGCCTCGAACTCACAGAGATCCTTCTACCTCTGCCTCCTGAGTGCTAGGATTAAAGGTGTGCACCACCATGTCCGTCATTTTTTTTTTTTTTTTTGGAGGTAAGGTCTCACTCTAGCCCAGGCTGACCTGGAGCTCACTCTGTAGTCCAGGCTAGCCTGAAACGCACAGCAATCCCTGCATCCCAGTGCTGGAATTAAAGGAATGCACCACCATGCCTCTTTCCTAAACACACAATTTTTTAACTAAGTAAACAGTTAATAATACAACAAATACATCACTCAGTGGTTACTGGAAAAACAGAAAAATACCATACAAGATGAACAAAAATTTTAATGGTTAAATACAGCCTTTTCTAGAACACATGGTACTTGCTAGCAGTAGATTTATGACACAGATGCCATTAGCTATCTCGTTTTCCAGAGAAAGAAAATGGTTTAATTATGTTCTCTATCTCCACAAAAAAAGCTCTAAAAGGCTGTATCCAAATAGTTGGATACTGCTGTTTAATATCACTACTTGTAAGCACAGATTTGTTAATGTCTAAAAAGCCCCAAGTATTGCAGTTACACCACCATCTCAGCTTTTTCTCGATATAAGCTTTAGGATAAGACACTAGAAAATGTCACCTAAGATTAAGGCATTCTGTTGAGGACAGAGCTCTGAAAGAGCGCCTTAAGATAAGGAAGCCAACAATCAGTAAAGTAACAATTACATCAATGTGTATAAATTTTAACATCTCTTAAAAATTAATGTGGGAATTGTGTCTTTTTTTTCAGCAGTACATAATAAAACAGTACCTCTTCAAATAAACACCATCTTGGAATTCCTAAATCTAGCAGCTTTTCTCAGAATTACAAGTTTCAGCCCCAAAACTTAGTTGGCCCAGTATCCTATTTTACAGACGAGCCAACAACAACAACAAAAATCCAATATATGTCCTTATTGTCATGAAAATCAAAAGCAAAAGAAACTGTTACTCAAGTCTGATTTCCAATGATGTCTTTACCAATCCACAACCTAACTCCTAAAGTAAATGAGATGGGGAAACTACCTGGGTTTAGCCAACAATTAATGAACGTCATAGTACAGGTACGTAGCACACATATAAATTCATCCTCAGGAACATTATGCGCTTATGGCCTGAACCAAGAAAACTGACTCACGTGAACAGTAAAATCACGGTTTTTGAGTGCCTCGGCTGTAAGGTCTATCAGCATTAGACAGTTCGGCACTGACAGCTTCCCTTGGGGTAGAGATTCCATCGAGTGCATGACAATGACTCAGTATAAACTCAGGCTTGCATTTTCTCCCCCCTTCCTCCAAAGAGCAGCATTACTGGTCCACCTGGAGTGTAACCCCGCCCCAAGCAGCCACAAACAAAGACGGCACTCAATGACCAGCAACTCGAAACTTCGCACATCTTTTGCAGCCTAAGAGCTACAGCATCATTCACAGGTGGTTGGCACAGGAACATGTCCGTGTTGGGCAAAAAGCAAGGGATCAATGAGACGGGATGCAGTAACGCCAGCCGTGGGTTTGGGGGCCGCGAAGAGAGAGGTGGGGGGGGGCGGGAGTGAGATGGTTTGTAGGATTCGGGGTACGTACATAGGAGAAAGGTACCCACAAAGACACGTTATTGGTGATGGTAGTGGGGGAGGTTTGCAGAACCAACACAGACCAAAGGCAGGCCTGAGCCTCCTCACTCCCCTTTCTCTATTCCCCAAGAATCCAAGGAGGTATGGGAGGGGGTGCATGGTGGGGGGAGTCCAGCCGGACGGCGGGATCGGGGCGGCTGGGCTCTAGGGCCCCCAGCGCGGGAGGCCATTTTACCTCCGGGGCCTCCTAAGGCCCTGCTGGGGGGGGGGGTGGCCCTCCACGTCGTCGCCAGAGCTCGCTTGTCTCCGGCCTCCCCCCCCCCACGGAGGGCCCCCCGTCGCTGTCCCGCCCAGGCCCGGGCGGGGCGGCTGCGTGCAGAGCGCCGAGCCCGGGGTCGGGGCCTGCGGCGGGCGGGCGGGCGGGAAGGGGGCCTCTCTCGGGTTACCCGGGGAAGACGGAGGGGGAGGCGGGGCGGCCCGGGGGGAATTGGTTCTCGGGCCGCCTCGGCGGGATCGGGGGGGGGGGCGGGGAAGAGGGGGTCCCGAGGAGGGACGAGGGAAGGTGGGGGCCGGGGGCGGGGTGGGGTGGAGGGAGGAAGCCGTTACCTATACTGGGCCGCAGCCGCCGCCGCCGCCGCCCCGCTGTGGGTGAATCCAAAGTAGTTGCCGGTCGCCATTTTGGCATCTTCCCCCAGCCGGCTGGGCACTGCGGCGGAGACGGAGAAGCGGGTCCCATGGCGGCGGGAGGAGACGTGCAAGGGTTCGGGGACGCCGAACGGGGGGGAAGGCGGAGGGGGGGAGAGAAAGAAGGGGGAGCACCGTGAGAAGCCGCCCTAAGGCGAGGCTCTCCCTGTCCCTCTCCCTCTCCCCCCACCCGACCTCAACACACACACACGCACACACACACACACACACACACCTCCCCGGGGCCGCCACGCCGCCCGCCCCGCACACTCCCTGCACTCACTCCGCACGTCCCCGCGCTCGGCCGCCGCCGCCGCCGCCACGGCCGCCCCGGAGCCAAACACCCCCCACCCCCCGCCGCCGCCACCAGCACCACCGCCACCACCACCGCCGACCCGGGCCCGGCCAGCCGTACACACATGCTTTTCTCGGGCTACATTTGACTCACCATAGGTGAAAGAAACTACAGGGCATATGGGAATCATGGGCTCGGGCTGCTGCTGCTGAACTCTGAACTCTCACCCGCTTGCCTCCCTCCTCGGCCCCAGCTCCTCCTCAGCGGAGAACAGACCGCCGCCTCCGGCCGCACTGCGCACGCGCCCCGGCGCGCGGCATCCTGGGAGTTGTAGTTCTCCCACGCCGCCCCCCCCCAGCTGACTTTCCTCCCCCCCACGCACCCTATATACCACACACACACACACACCACCACCACCACCTCCCCCAGCCGCCGCGGGTGCGGGAGGTGCCACTTAAAAATTAACTAAAACAAAACAAAAAAGAGGCAGTGGCTGAGATGAAAGGGCGGGAGGCGCCCTCGCAGCCCCCCGGACTTCTACCAAGCGGTGGGGACCGCGAGCGGCATGGGGACGGGAGGGAGGAGCGCCTCGCGCGGCCGCCGCGGGGGAGTCGCGGAGCGTGACCGGAGAGAGTGACGTCTGTTTGCTGTTTGGCGTCCCTTTTTTTTTTTTTTTTTTTTTAATTCACTTTTGCCAGTGCGTGTGTTTCCTCTCCGTTTCGGTCTCTCTCCCGTTTGACTTTCCATCACCTACCCCCCAGCTGGACGAATGGACACGTCTGCCTCCTTTCTCACTTCCTCCCTGCTGCTCCAAGTCACCAGAGAGAGAATGGCAAGTGTTCTGACCGGAAGGTCCCCCCTTCCACCCCACCCACCCCGGTTGACCATCCCTGCAAGCCGCACACACCCCTTCCTTGTCAAACCCTCCGCCCCGCCCCCATACTCCTGGATCATTCCACAAAGGTACACACACACACACACACACACACACACACACACAGCCCCCCCCCAAAACCAGGTGTTAGGCCTGGAGAGAGGAGTAAGCCCAAGTCCCTGTGCACCGGGAAAAAATCTCATTCTGGGAGGCGTTGTAGGACTGACCAACAGTCAAGACATAGAAAGCCTGTGGGATGGTGTCAAAAGACGTAAGAATACAGCAGGGCTGGAGAGATGGCTTAAGCGGTTACTTGCCGGCAAAATGGTAAAGACCCAGGTTCGATACCCCAGGACCCACATAAGCCAGCTGCACAAGGTGGCACATACATCTGGAGTTCGTTTGCAGTGGCTAGAGGCCCTGGTGTACCCATTCTGTCTATCTCTCTCTGCCTCTTTGCTGTCTATCTCTAAAAATAACAGAAATACTTTTTAAACTTTTTTTTTTTTTTTTTAAGATAAAAGCAGGACTGGAGAAATGGCATAGCGGTTAAGGCTTGCCTGCAAAGTCAAAGGACCTACGTAAGCCAGATGCACAAGGTGGCACGCATGCGTCTGGAGTTCCCTTGCAGTGGCTGGAAGCCCTGGTGCACCCATTCTCTCTCTGTCTCTCTCTGCTTCTTTCTCTCTCTCAAATAAATAAATAAAATTAAAATAGAGTTAACATTTCAAAATAAAAGGTGTTAGAAAGATTATTTAAAAACATAACATAAAAAAAGAAGCCGGTGCCAGGCGTGGTGGCGCATGCCTTTAATCCCAGCACTTGGGAGACAGAGGTAGGAGGATTGCCGTGAGTTCGAGGCTACCCCGAGACTCCATAGTGAATTCCAGGTTAACCTGAGCTAGAGTGAAACCCTACCTCGAAAAACCAAAAAAAAAAAAAAAAAAAAAAAAAAAAGAGTTATAGTAGTTAAGGCATTTACCTGTGAAGTCAAAGGACCCAGGTTCAATTCCTCAGGACCATGTAAGCCAAATGCACAAGGTGTGCATGCATCTGGAGTTCGTTTGCAGAGGCTAAAGGCTGTGGCTGCCCATTCTCCCTGTTTGTCTCTCTTCTATCTCTCTCTCTCTCTCTCTGCTTGCAAATAAATAAATACAATTTTTGGGCCAGGAGTGGTGGCGCACGCCTTTAATCCCAGCATTCGGGAGGCAGAGGTAGGAGGATCGCCGAGAGTTCGAGGCCACCCTGAGACTACATAGTGAATTCCAGGTCAGCCTGAGCCAGAGTGAGACCCTACCTCGAAAAACAAAAAAAAAAAAAAAAAGAAGCCGGCAGTGGTGGCCAATCCCAGCACTCAGGAGACAGAGGTAGGAATACCACTGTGATTTCAAGGCTACCCTGAGAATACAGAGTGAATTCCAGACCAGCCTGGGCTAGAGTGAGACCCTACCTTGAAACCCCAAAAAAATAAATAAATAAGTAAAGCAGATCAACGTTGATGAAAACAGTGCAGTTAGGGTGACCACTTGGAGAAAGTGAGAGAACCACCCACGAGATACATAGTGGAAGGGTCCTACATGGGAAATATTCAAGAATAAGGCGTCTGCCCTATGTAGTTCAAAACAAAATGCTTGGTAAGAGTGTCAGATCTTTTCCACATGCAACCATTCCTTCCTTACCTCTGATTTCTCGTTTTTCCTTTATTTTCCCAATCATTCCCTTCTCCCTCCTCCCTCCTCATTTTTTCTTTCCCTTTCCCTCATCATCCTCCTTCAATGCTCAGGATGGAACCCAAGTCCTTGTGTGCAAGCAAGCGCTCTATCACTCCATATCAGCCCAGATTCTTTTTCTTCAGTCCCCCCTTTTTAAAAAAGATATTTTGCCGGGCTTGGTGGTGCAGGCCTTTAATCCCAGCACTCGGGAGGCAGAGGTAGGAGGATCGCCGAGGGTTTGAGGCCACCCTGAGACTACATAGTTAATTCCAGGTCAGCCTGGACCAGAGTGAGACCCTACCTAGCAAAACCAAAAAAAAAAAAAAAAAAGATATTTTTATTTATTTATTTGAGAGAGAGGGAAGGAGGCAGGGGGAGAGAGAATGGGCGCACCAGGGCATCCAGCTGCAGCAAATGAACTCCAGACATATGCACCACTTTGTGCATCTGGCTTACATGGGTCCTGGGGAATTGAACCTGGGTCCTTTGGCTTTGCAGGCAAGTGCCTTAATTGCTAAGCCATCCCTCCAGCCTGCAGTCCCCCTTTTAAAAAATCGCTTTTTGTTGTTTTTTCAAGGTAGGGTCTCACTCTAGCCACTGCTCACCTGGAACTTGCTCTCAAGTCCCAAGCTGGCCTCAAACTCACAGTGATCTTCTAATCTCTACCTCCTCAGAGCTGGGATTAAAGGCATATGCCACTATGCTGAGCTAAAAATTGCTTTTTAAAAACAGGATCTTGGGGCTGGAGAAATGGTTCTGTGGATAAAGACTCATGCTAGCAAACCCTTACTGAATAGATCCAATTTCCCAATATCCACATAAAGCCAGATGCACAAAGTGGCACATGCATCTGGAGTTTGTTTGCAGTGGCAAGAGGCCCTGGCACACCCATTCTCTCTCTGTCCTTGAAAATAAATAAAAATAAGCCAGGTGTGGTGGTGCATGCCTTTAATTCCAGCACTTGGGATGCAGAGGTAGGTGGATCGCTGTGAGTTCGAGGCCAACCTGAGACTACATAGTGAATTCCAGGTCAGCCTGTCTCACTCAAAAAACCAACAAATGAAATAAAATGAAATGAAAATTAAAGACAGGACCTTGCTGACCCCCCCTGGCCTGGTACCATGTAGTCCAGGTTGACCTTGTAGTAATCGTCCCTGCTCAGTTACCAGAGCTCTGGGATCACAAGTGTGTGCTACTGCACCCTGGGCTCCTTCCTTCTGCGGGACTATTTTCTGATACCTCTTTCATACTTCCATCAAAGCCTAAGGGCTTCCTTTTACCTCTTGCTTACCACCTCAATACCCATCCTTCAGGCCCCTGTTAATCTCTCTGTAATGTTGGACATGGACATTAAAAAGAAATTCAAAAAGGGAATCAGAATTCATCCACGAAATCCAGGGCTTTATTTCACCTTCTTTCTTTCAGAGAAGAAACAATGCTTCAGTTCTTATTTGTACCAACACCCACACCTCCCACAAAAGTACAGGTTCTGAGAACCTGTCTGATTGGTCCTCTTACTCATGTCAAAAGAGAAAATGTAGAACATTTGAGAAAAACCAGTCATTGTTTTTAAGAATACTGATGCTTCACAAGGCAAAAGATATTTTTGTTACAAATGTGTTGCCAGGGGAAAAAAAAACAACAACATATCTCCTACACATAAGATATTAGAAATTCATTTTAAGCCAGGCATGGCTGCACATGCTTTTATTTTTTTAATTTTTTTTGGGGGGGGATTTTCAAGGTAGGGTCTCACTCTAGCCCAGGATGACTTGGAATTCACTATGTAGTCTCAGGTTGGCCTTGAACTTATGGTGATCCTCCTACATCTGCCTCCCAAGTGCTGGGACTAAAAGCATATACCACCACGCCTGGCCTGCACATGCCTTTAATCTCAGGCTTAGGTAGGAAGATCACCGTGAGTTGGAGGCAAGCCTGAGCTACATAGTGAGTTCCAGGTCAGCCTAGACTAGAATAAGACCCTGTTTCAAAAAAAAAAAAAAAAAAAAAAAAAAAAAAAAAAAAAAACCTTGCATTTTAGACAACATAATTAGCATTTAGCTTTCTTGAACAATTAAGCCTGAAGACCCTGAATGCACCTTCATAAACCTCTCTAATACCAGACTATTTGAACAAAATTGGGTGAGAAAATACAGACAATAGTGACCTGATTTTCTAGTTAGCAAGCCTGTAGAGGATGAGGTGCTGTTTGCATGTCCCAAAGAGCAAGCATGTAACCAGAGAGGGGAAGATGTGTCTCTTTGGTGACTGTTCTTGGGTTGTGGCACTAATGAAAATTGTTTACAGCAGCACTTTCTTCACATGTGCAGCCTAGAGGAAGTGTTTCAGCTTACTCTAACTTGGACTTGCTTAAGAAAGGAGCCTTGGAGAGGACTGGAATAAAAGACGGGAGGGCTGGGGAGATGATTCAGTGGTTAAGGCACTTGCCTGCAAAGCCTAAGGATCCAGGTTTGATTCCCCAGTACCCATGTAAAGCCAGATGCACAAACTGGTACATGCATCTGGAGTTTGTTTGTAGTGGCTGGAGGCCCTGGTGCTCTCATGCTGTCTCTCTTCTCTCTCCTTGCAAATAATTAAAGTATTCTTTAAAAACTGGAATGCCCTGAGCATGTTGTTTAACCATTTTGAACCTATAAGACAGGAATAACAATACCATCTTCCTGGGGTCAACAACAGAAAATAAGACTTGTGATGATGACTGGCATCTTTCGTGTTCAAAAATGGTTTACAATGTATATCTGATCAAAGCCTTGTGTTGCTATCCCTCCCAGTAGGCTTCAAGGTTATACAAAGTCTCTTCTTCCTGCCTTTTCATCAACCTGCCTGTTCTATCCATTCCTGCCAGCTTGATTCTGGTTTACTGTGCTCTGTCCCACCCCAGGACTTAACATACTTTCTTGCCTAGAATGTTCCTTCTTCTCTTTATCTAGGTAATCCTCATGCTTGAAGGATTAACCTCAAATCAGTCAACCCTTCCTTATTGCTCCATCACTTCCCTTCTGTGACACTTCAGTGGATCAGATCTTTTTTTTTTTTTTTTTCCGAGGTAGGGTCTCACTCTAGCTCAGGCTGACCTGGAATTCACTATGTAGTCTCAGGATGGCCTTGAACTCACGGCGATCCTTCTACCTCTGCCTCCTGCGCCCAGCTTCAGATCAGATCTTTATTATGGTCTCGGAGCACAGGACATCTTTGTGTAGATGCCTTGTCACAGGTGCAACCTTATATTTGTGTGTGATGATTTGGTTGATGTATATTTCTCCCATCAAACTCTACAATCTTTTAAAAATATTTTATTGGGCTGGGGAAATGGCTTAGCAATTAAGGGGTTTGCCTGCAAAGCCAAAGGACCTGGGTTCGGTTCCCCAGGACCCACATAAGTCAGATGCACAAGGGGGCACATGTGTCTGGAGTTCATTTGCCCTGGCCCGCCCATTCACTCTTTCTCTCTGCCTCCCCCCCAAATAAATAATAAATACAATTTATTGGACGGGGGGGGGGAGGGAAAGAGGCATATAGAGAGAATGGGTGCACCAGGGCCTCTAGGCACTGCAAACAAACTCCAGACACATGGGCCACCTGGTACATCTGGCTTACATGATACTGGAGAATCAAACCTGGGTCCTTAGGCTTTGCAGCCAAGCGCTTTAACTACTAAGCCATCTCTCCAGCTCCAAATTCTATAATCTTTATGAGGGCAGAGTGCTAATATTGGGTGCCTAGTGATAGGTAACCAAAAACACTTGTGGAATGATCAAACCAGAGGATGCACAACTTAATCATTCTTTGATGATTCACAAGGCAATTCAAGCATCCATAGTGCCTTAGGGTCATAACTGTGAACCTCAATTAGCATTTGAAGACAAATTAGGAAATGTTAATTGGCAGTCTTATTTGCCACGAGGTGGCACTAGCCTGAGAAAATCAGCCTCTAGGCTCATTGAAAAGATTTGAATCAAGATCTGGGGTCCTCAAGGGGCTCATCACATGTAGGTATGTTTTCCAGGAAGGACATCATTCATATTAGCTACCTATATCAAGAAAAATAGAATGAGGTGAATAAGAGCAAAGCTGAGTCATCCGAGACTACATGATGAGTTTTTGGCCTGTCTGGCATGCAAAATGAAACCTTGTTTCAACTCACTCCCCCTCCCAAAAAATGATTATAATTTCCAAACCAGAAGATTCACTTTTTTAAAGTGTTCAAGTCAGTGGATTCTAGCACATTCCCAAAATTGTGTGAATTCATTATCTAAGCTCAGATTTTTTTTTCCCGTCTTTTATTTTTCCTTCTTTTTTGAGGTAGGGTCTTGCCCAGGCTGACCTGGAATTCACTATGTAGTCTTAGGGTGGGCTCGAACTTGGGGTGATGCTCCTACCTCTGCCTTCCGAGTGCTGGGATTAAAGGCGTGCACCACCACGCCTGGCTCAGAATATTTTTTATTGCCCCAACAATAAAACCTATACCTATTAGCAGTAATTCACTTCTGCCTTCCAATCCCTGGCAACCACAAAAAAGCTTTGTGTTTGTGTGTTCTGAGACAGGATCTTTCTTTGTAGCCCTGTCTGGGCTGGTTCTCACTACATAACCCATATTGGTAACAATTTTTCTGCCTCAGCCTCCTGAGTGCTGGGATTACAGGTATGTACCACCATGCCTAGCCACAAAAGCATTTTGTGTCACTATGGATTTGTCTATTTTGGACATAATTGGAATTTTACAATATGTGGCCTTTCAAATCTGGTTTATTTCATGTAACATAATATCTTAAAAGCTGGGTGTGGTGGCACACACCTTTAATCCCAGCACTTGGGAGGCAGAGGCAGGAGGATCACTGTGAGTTCGAGGCCACCCTGAGACTACAGAGTGAATTCCAGGTCAGCCTAGGCTAGGGTGAGACCCTACTTTGGAAAAAAAGTTTCTTTTCAGGTGCCATTGTCCAATTTTAGGATGTACCATATTTCGTTTATTTGTTCATATGTTGTTGATGGACATATGTATTGTTTCCATTGTTTGGCTTCTATAAATAATGCTACAATGAGTGATATGGAATTTTTTTTTAAGATTTATTTTGGGCTGGAGAAGTGGCTTAGCAGTTAAGGCACTTGCCTGCAAAGCCCCAGGACCAAGGTTCAATTCCCCAGGACCCACGTAAGCCAGATGCACAAGGTGGCACGTGGGTCTGGAGTTCATTTACAGTGGCTGAAGGCTCTGGAGCACCCATTCTCTATCTCTCTCTCTGCTTATATCTCTCATCTCTCTCAAATAAATAAAATAAAATGAATCTTTTTTAAAATTTATTTTTATTTATTTATTTGAGAGAGAGAGATTGGCTGACAGAGAGAGAATGGGCATTCCAGGGCTGTCAGCCACTGTAAACAAATTACAGATGCATGTGCCACCTTGTACATCTGGCTTATGTGGGTACTGGGGAATTGAACCTTGGTCCTTTGGCTTTATAGGCAAACGCCTTAACTGCTAAATCATCTCTCCAGCCTAGTTTTGTTTCTGAGAGAGTCTTGTCTTGTAGCCCAAGCTGGCCTCAAACTCAAGATCCTCCTGCCTCAGCCTATCAAGTGCTGGGATTTGGCATATGGTGGCACATGTGTCTGGAGTTGTTTTTATTTTATTTTATTTTACTTTATTTTTCTCAAAGTATCCTCTCAGACATGGAACTTACTCTAGTTCCAGGCTGGCTTCCAACTCACAGCGATCCTTCTACCTCTGACTCCTGAGGGCTTGCATTGAAGGCATGAGCCACCACATTTGGCTTTCCAAGGTTTTAAAAAATTTTTTTATTTTGGGCTGGAGAGATGGCTTAGCAGTTATGGTGCTTGCCTGCAAAGGCTAAGAACACAGGTTCAGTTCCCCAGGACCCATGTAAGCCATATGCCCATGGTGGCACATGTGTCAGGAGTTCATTTTCAGTGGCTTGAGGCTCTGGCACACCCATTCTCTCTCTCAAATGAATAAATAAAAAACATTTAAAAATATTTTTAGGGCTGGAGAGGTGGCTTAGCGATTAAGGTGCCTGCCTCCTAAGCCTAAGACCACTGGTTCCAATCTCCAGGTGCCACGTTTAGCCAGATGCAAAGTGACGCAAGGGCGCTATGCCGCACTTGACCAAGGGGGCGAAAACATCTGGATTTTGTTCACAGCAGCTGAGAGGCTGCTGGCGCACCCATCTTTATCTGTCTTCCTCTCCCTCTCTCTCTACCTCTCTGTGTGTCTCTCTCCAAATATATATATATGAAATTTTATTTTTGTTTATTTATTTTATTTGAGAGAGAGGCAGGTGTGTGTGTGTGTGAGTGTGTGTGTGTGTATGTGAGAGAGAGAGAGAGAGAGAGAGAGAGAGAGGGAGAGCGAGAGAATGCTAGGGCCTCTACCCGCTGCAAATGAACTCCAGATGCATGTGCCACTTTTTACATCTGGCTCACATGGGTCCTGGGGAATTGAACCGTGGTCTTTTGGCTTTGTAGGCAAATGCTTTAACTACTAAGCTGTTTCTCCAACCCTAAAAATATTTTTATTTTGAGAGAGAGGTAGGAAGGAGGGAGGGTATGGTCACACCAGGGACTCGAGGCCCTGGCACACCCATTCTCTCTCTGCCTCATTCTCTCCCCCTGTCAAATAAATAAATAATAACCATTAAAATATTTTTATTTTGGGGCTGGGGAAATGGCTTAGTGGTTAAGGCATTTGCCTGCAAAGCCTAAGGATCCCAGTTCAATTCCCCAGGACCCACATAAGCCAGATGCACAAGGTGGCGCATGCGTCTGGAGTTCGTTTGCAGTGGCTGGAGACCCTGGCGTGCCCATTCTCTTTCTCTGTGCTTCTTCCTCTCTCTCTCTCAAATAAATAAATAAATTTAAAAAATATTTTTATTTTGAAAGAGGGAAGGAGGAGGGGATACAGGGAAGGAGGATATGGTCATACCAGGAACTTTAGCCACTGCAAATGAACTCCAGATGCATGTGCCACTTTGTGCATCTGACTCTACATGGGTACTGGGGAACTGAACCCAGGTCAGCAGGCTTTGAAATAAACACCTTTGACTGAGAGAGAGAAAGAAAGAGAGTGGGCATGCCAGGGCCTCTAACCAGTATAAACAAACTCCAGATGCATGTGCCACCTTGTATATCTGGCTACTAGGGAATTGAACCTAAGTCCTTAGGCTTAAAAGGCAAATGCCTTAACTGCTAAGCCATCTCTCCAGCCCCTGATATACAAGTTTTTATGTGAACATCTGTTTCCAGTTCTGATACATAGCAATAGAATGCTGGTATACCTTTCAAAACCTTTTAGACATTCTTTCATGATGTAGCCCAGGTGTCCTCAAACTTCAAGCAATCTTCCTTCCTCACCCTCCCGAGTGCTGGGATTATAGACTATAAATGTGTGCCACCACAGCTGGCTTTCTTTAATGTCTAAAATTCTCTTCTTTTCCATACCCACTTTCCTAATTCATCTCTTGCACAGGCTATCTCAGCAGTTTGTTTATCTTTTCCTAAGGATTGAATCCTCGAGTCCACGTTCTACATAGGTATCAAAATAGCTAAGATTAAACCAGGCATGGTGGCACACTCCTTTAGTCCCAGCACTCCAGAGGCTTAGGTAAGAGAATCACCTGAGTTTGAGACCAGCCTAGGGCTACCCAGTAAAGTTTAGGTCATCCTGGGCTAGAATGAATTGGTCTCAAAACAAAACAAGAACAACAGCAACAAAACCCTAAGATTGGGCTGGAGAGATGGCTTAGCAGTTAAAGTGCTTGCCTGCAAAGCCAAAGAGCCCAAGTTCGATTCTCTAGGACCCATGTAAGCCAGATGCACAAGGTAGCATATGTGTCTGGAGTTTGTTTGCAGTGGCTGAAGGCCCTGGCATGCCCATTCTCTATCTGCCTCCCTTTCTTTCTCTCTCAAATAAATAAAATAAATCAATAAAAAAATTTTTTAAACCCTAAGATATTTTAAAATACTAGAATATGAAAAACAATAGCCAAAAAAAAAAAAAAAACCCTAGGAATAAGTACTATTGTGATTGTCCCTTTTAGAGATGAAAACACCAGTTTCCTAAAGCTAATAATTGGCAGAGGCAGGATTTAAAGTAGGCCTCCCTGTCTCCAGAATGCCAACCCTCTACAACACACTGTGTCCCTGAAACACATCTAACAGACATGTATGTCACTTCCCTCTAAAAGCTTTACAAAGAACCCCACTTGTCTAAAGTAAGAAGATGTTCCATTAATGGTAGGAAGGTCACTAGTCATCTTTGTGTTTCCACTTTCTGTGCCTATGGTGCTTTCTCATTGATAAACTCCTGAAATGCACCTATCAGCCTCTCTAATTATTGAGCTTCCTATGCTGTGCATTTCCTAACAAACACTCGTCAAACTGGTCATTTCTTTTTTCTTTTAAAATATTTTATGGGCTGGAGAGATGGCTTAGTGGTTAAGGTGCTTGCCTGCAAAGCCAAAGGACCTAGGTTCGATTCTCCAGGACCCACATAAGCCAGATGTACAAGGTGGTGCATTTTTTTTGTTTTGTTTTTTTTGAGGTAGGGTCTCACTCTAGCTCAGGCTGACCTGGAATTTACTGTGTCGTCTCAGGGTGGCCTCTAACTCACAGTGATCCTCCTATCTACCTCTGCCTCCCGAGTGCTGGGATTAAAGGCATGCGCCACCATGCCTGGCTCTCTCTCTTTCTTTCTCTCCCTCAAATAAATAAATGAATGAATAATTAATAAAAAATTAAAATTTTATTTATTTATTGTGGGGGGGGGAGAAGGCAGAGAAAGAGGGAATGGGTGCACCAGGGCCTCCAGCCACAGCAAATGAACTCCAGATGCATGGGCAACCTTGTGCATCTGGCTTAAGTGGTTACTGGGGAATCAAACCTGGGTCCTTGGGCTTTGCAGGCAAGTGCTTTAACCACTAAGCCATCTCTCCAGCCCCAAACTGGCCTTTTCTTTCTGTTTTTCTTTCTTCCTATCTTTCTTTCTTTCTTTCTTCTTTCTTTCTGCATCACCACGTCCAGCAGCTCTTCACTATATATATATATATATATATTTTATTTTATTTATTTATTTGAGAGAGGGAAAGAGGGAGAGAGAGAGAGAGAGAGAATGGGTGTGCCAAGGCTTCCAGATGCATGTGCCACCTTGTGCATCTGGCTTACGTGGGTCCTGGGGAATCAAACTGAGGTCCTTTGGCTTTGCAGGCAAGCACCTTAACTGCTAAGCCATCTCTCCATTTGTTGATATCTCCCTTCTCCTCAGCAAAGCTTCAGAAGGTCAGGAACTATGTTCAACCACTGAGTCCCCAATGCATAGATATGTCATGCCTACAAAAAGCCGGTAAACTTGAATACTCAAGGATAATGGTTCTCTGACATACATCTTTGATATCTTCTTTCTCCCCCAGCTACTACCATCCAATATGGTATTAGATACATAAGCCAATGCCAACCTATGTTAGTCCTCCCAGTTCCCTTGACATTCTAGCTCATGGTATTTGCTGCCAAGTCTCAACAGCCAACACCACTGTGATAAAGGTTCCATTGTGTCAGTAACACATTCTCAGGAATCTGAAGAACCTTCAGGACCCACACGCACAAGGTCTAACTATTTAATGAGCCAGAGCAGCTGAGGATGTAACTCGGTGGTAGAACAACTGCATAGCCTAAATTCTATCCCCAGAACTACCCCACAAAAGCTAAAATATACAAGTAAAGCCGGGCGTGGTGGTGCACGCCCTTAACCCCAGCACTCGGGAGGCAGAGGTAGGAGGATGGCCGTGAGTTCGAGGCCACCCTGGGAAGACATAGTGAGTTCCAGGTCAGCCTGGACTAGAGTGAGACCCTACCTCAAAAAACAAAGATAAAATAACAAAGAAAGAAAGCAAGTTTGGAGAAGTGGATCAGCCACATGGTGACCTGATTTAGGTGATGACAATCATATCAATGAGAGGTACGTAAGGGTATATTGATTTATAGCCCATACTCTAGAGCAAGCTGCCCAACAGAATTATCTTTTAGCATATAAATGGTCTGTAAATGCCCAGTATAACCACTACATGCTTGTGGCGATGAGCTCTTGAAACGTGGCTAGTGTAACAGAAACTAAATTAAATACATGTATATGGCTACTGGCCACTGTACTGGATAGCACAGCACTAGAGTTCAAATCCAAGTCCCACTATTTGCTGACAATATGATGTGTGTGTGTGTGTGTGTGTTTCTAGGCACCAAACCTAGGTTTTTGTGCATGTTAGGCCAGCTCTCTACTACTGAGATTCACCTTTGCTTGGTAATAAGACTGGCCAATTTATTTCACTTCCTTGTGCTCTGTTCTCATCTATAAAAAATGGAAAAATACTGCTGCTACTCTCCTCGTACACTTGACCAGGATTAAATAAATATCTGCTTTAGCTGGGTGTGGTGGTGCACGCCTTTAATCCCCGCATTTGGGAGGCAGAGGTAGGATTGCAGTGAGTTTGAGGCCACCCTGAGACTACAATAGTGAATTCCAGGTCAGCCTGGGCTAGAGTGAAACCCTACCTTGAAAAACAAAAGTTTGGAAGTTTTATTGTGCTGAAAGCAGAAAGCTCATCAGGGCTGAAGCCAGGCATGTGACACACGCCTGTAATCACAGCACTCGGGAGGAGGAGGCAGGAGGATTAGGAGTTCAAGTTCATCTTCTGCTACATAGCCAGTTTGAGGCTACCTTAGGCTACACAGTGAGACCCTACCTCAAAAACAAAGCAAGATCCAGGCATGGTGGCACACGCCTTTAATCCCCGCACTCGGGAGGCAGAGGTAGGAGGATCACTGAGAGTTCCAGGCCACCCTTAGACTACATAGTGAATCCAAGTCAGCCTGGGCCACAGTGAGACACTACCTGGAAAAAACAAAACAAGCAAACAAACAAAACAACAACAACAACAACAGCAAGAGCCAGGAGTGGTGGTGCACGACTTTAATCCCAACACTCGGGAGGCAGAGGAAGGAGGATTGCTGTGAGTTGGAGGCCACTCTGAGACTACAGAGTGAATTTCAGGTCAGCCCAGGCTAGAGCAAGACCCTACCCCAGAAAAAAAAAAAAAAAAAAAGCAAAACAAACAAATCAAAAATTGTCAGCAACATTCTCTCTGTCTCATGGGGCAGTTCTTATGACCAGTTAATGAAATAGACAAAGGGGTGTCAGAGATTGTCTGCATGGGAACTTTCCTCTATCTTCAAAGCCAGCAGCATAGCGTCTTCACATCTCTCGCTGACTTGGACCAACCAAAATAATCTCCCAATTTATTCATAGGGTCTCACAGGGTGGCCTCAAACTGTCAGCAATCCTCCTACTTCTGCTTCCCGAGAGCTGGGATTAAAGGTGTGCACCACCACACCTGGCAAACTCCCTATTTAAAAAAACATTTATTTATTTATTTGCAAGCAGAGAGAGACAGGTGGAAGAGAGACAGACAGAGTGGGCATGCCAGGATCTCCAGTTGCTGTAAACAAATTCCATATGCATGTGCCACCCTGTGCATCTGACTTTATGTAAGCATTGGGGAATTGAACTTGGGTCATTAGGCTTTGCAGGCCTTAACTGCTAAGCCATCTCTCTAGCCCATAATCTCCCTATTTTATTTTATTTATTTTATTTTTAGTTTTTCGAGGTAGGGTCTTGTTCTAGCTCAGGCTGACTTGGAATTCACTGTGTTCGATTCTCCTACCTCTGCCTCTTGAGTGCTGGGATTAAAGGCGTGCACCACCACGCCCAGCTAATCTCCCTATTTTAAACTCTTCAGTTAATCATATCTGCAGATTTTCCTTTGCCATGAGCTATGATATATATTGAGTTTTGTATTTTTTTTTTGTTTTGTTACTTGGTTGTTTGTTTGAGGCAGTGTCTCACTTTATCCCAGGATGACCTGAAGCTCACTTTGTAGGCTAGGCTGGTATTGGACTGACCACAATCCTCCTACCTCCGTCTATCCAGTGCTGAAATTTTAGGCATATGCCACCATACCCAGCTCTATGACATATAGTTAGGTTTAAGGGCCTAACATACAGGTGACAGGAGTATATTCACATTCTGTGACCTTTCTGAAAGATTTATATATAACTCCTCTCCCCTAGATTTTATTGTAACATTATTTATTATTATTTTTATTATTATTTGGTTTTTCAAGGTAGGGTCTTGCTCTAGCCCAGGCTGACCTGGAATTAATTATATAGGCTCAGGGTGTCCTCAAATTCACAGTGATCCTCCTATCTCTGCCTCTTGAGTGTTGGAATTAAAGGTGTGTGCCACCATACCTGGCTTGACACATTTTTTTTTTTAAGGCAGTCTCTTCTAGTACAGGCTGGCTTGGAACTCACTCTGTAGCCCCAGGCTGACCTTGAGCTCACGGCAGTCTTCCTACCTCAACCTCCTGAATGCTGAAACTAAAGCAATGTGCCGCTCGCTCTACCTGGCCCTTGACACAATTTTCTTTTCTTTTTCTTTCTTTTTTGGTAAAATATTATTTATTTATTTGGAGAGAGATAGAAGGAGAAAGAATGGACATGCCAGGGCCTCCTGCCATTACAAGTGAACTCCAGATGTATGTACCACTATGTGCATCTGGCTTGACATAGTACTGGGGATTTGAACCTAGGCTGTCAGGTTTTGCAAACAAACACCTTTAACCATTGAGCCATCTTCCAGCCCCCAGAATTTTCTTTTCTTTTTTTACTCTTTTTTTTTTTTAACTTTGTTTCTGTTTTTACTCTTTTAATATTCCAACAACATCCCTATAAGCTTATAAGCATGTTTTCTAGTTTTTTAACATATGTGTGTACTTTTACATAAATAGAAGCATACTTTTGCATTCATTCTTCTTTTTCCTTTTCTATATACCCTTTCCTTTTCTACTATACAACCCCCTACCTTCTAGCTCCTCAGGAAAATGTGTTTACTTTTGAGCCATATATCATATGTCCATATAACTATGTATACAGACCCGTGTTCATTAAGTAAAGGTATATGGGTTTTTAAATTTTTATTTATTTATTTATTTCACACACAAGCGTGCGCGCGCACACACACACACACACACAGACAGAGAGAGAGAGAGAATGGGCACACCAGGGCTTTCAGCCACTGCAAATGAATTCAAGATGCATGCATCACCTTGTGCATCTGGCTTACATGGGTCCTGGGAAATCGAACCTGGGTCCTTTGGGTTTGCAGGCAAATGCCTTAACCACTAAGCCATCTCTCCAGCCCAGTATATGTATTTTTTTATTCAAAAAAATTTTATCTTGACATGGCAGCACACTTGGGAGGCAGACATGGGAGGATTACAATGAGTTTGAGGCCAGCCTGGGACTACAGATTGAGTTAGCCTGGACTAGAAAAAGACCCTACCTTAAAAAAAAATCAAAATAAATTTTATTTATTTATTTGAGAGAGAGAGGAGAGCACATGGTCATGCCAGGGCCTCTTGTCACTGCAGATGAACTCCAGGCACATGTGCCATTTTGTGCGTCTGGTTTTACGTGGGCACTGGGGAATTGAACCTGGGCCATCTGGCTTTGCAAGCAAGTATCTTTAACCACTGAGCAACCTCCCCAGCCCTGTATTCTTGTTACAATTTTCTAGCTTTATTCTCCCCACTCCCACAGTTTTTCATCAGTTGGCCAACCTACCAGCCAATGCTCATTCATAGGTATAGATTCTTCCTCAGTCTGTTTTCATTTAATGGTGAAGTACATGATAAGGCAGACCCCTCAGACCGCCCCTTGACACTACATTTCTGAACTCCCTGAGTAGAGCAGCAGGACATCAGTTAATCTCGGCTCACACTGGGTCCTGGGGAATCGAACCTGGGTCCTTTGGGTTTGCAGGCAAAATGCCTTAACTGCCCAGCCCAGTATATGTATTTTTTTTAATTCAAAAAAATTTTAGCTTGACATGGCAGCACACTTGGGAGGCAGAAGTAGGAGGATCACCATGAGTTCAAGGCTACCCTGAGACTACATAGTGAATTCCAGGTCACCCTGGGCTAAAGTGAGACCCTACCTTGAAAAACAAAAAAAAAAAAAAAAAAGAGGAAGAGAGCGCAAGATACAAGCAACAGTATTATGGGATTCTGGGCTTGCTCGCTCGCTGTCTTTTTCTTTTTCTGTTTTTTGAGGTAGGGTCTCACTCTAGTCCAGGCTGACCTGGAATTCACTATGTAGTACCTCTGTCTCCCGGGGTGTTGGGATTAAAGGCATGTGCCACCATGCCTGGCCCTCTCTCTCTCTCTTTTTCATTTTGAGGCAGATTCTCACTAAGCAGTCCAACTTGGCCTTGAATTCACTCTAGTTTAGGCCAGCCTTGAACTTGTGATCTTTCTGCCTCAGCCTTCTGAATAGCTGGGATTACAGGTTTGTTACCAGGCCAACACAACAATTCTGGGTAATTTGTTGTACTAATTTTCTTGGTGCCTTCTGGACTGCTCAGCCAGATACACATATGTAAATATGTATACACATGTAAATATGTAACTTTTTACATGTGTGCATAAGTGCGGGTGTCCTAGTACCCATGTGGGGAGGTCTGGAGTTTTGGGCTTCTCCTATCTCTGTCTCCCTTCTCACTGTAGGTATGCTGGGATTGCAGATGCTTGTGCTACACACATCTGGATATTTGAATTCGGGTCATCAGACTGTTGTAGCACGTGCTTTACACACTAGCCATCTCCCTAGTCCCTCCCCCCCAACCCCGACCCTTTTATTTATTTATTTGAGAGAGAAAGAGGCAGATATATACAGAGAGAACGGGTGCACCAAGGCCTTCAGCCACTGCAAATAAACTCAAGATGCATTTACCACCTTGTGCAGCTGGCTTAGATGGGTACTGGGGAATCGAACCTGAGTCCTTAGGCTTCACAAGGAAGCACCTTAACCACTAAGCCATCTCTCCAGACCTAGATTTATTATTGATGACTAGTATGAGTAATAGGTCCCCAACTTTGCTAAGTAACCTTAAATAAAGAGATCCTATTTTCTTTCATCAGTACTCTGAGAAAAAGTAGAGGCTGGGTATTTAAGGTCTGCAATCTCCCCTCCCCCATCAAAACCAAGAAAAGGGCTGGAGAAATGGCTTAGGTGATAAAGTGCTTACCTCGCAAGCATGAGGACTGAACTCAGTTTGCAGGACCCATGTAAAATAAGCTGGACTTGATGGTGCATGCTTGTAATCCCAGTTTTGGGAGGGAGAGACTGGCGGCTCCCTGGTACTTATTGCCAGCCAGGCTACTTGGCAAGTTCCAGAACAATCAGATATTCTCCATCAAAAAGATAGATGCGGGCTGGAGGGATGGCTTAGTGGTTAAGCGCATTTGCCTGTGAAGCCTAAGGACCCCATTTACGAGGCTCGATTCTCCAGGACCCACGTTAGCCAGAAGCACAAGGGGGCACATGCATCTGGAGTTCGTTTGCAGTGGCGGAGGCCCTGGCGTGCCCGTTCTCTCTCTCTCTATTTCTGTATCTCTCTCTCTCTCAAATAAATAATAAAATATTTTAAAAAAAAAGATAGATGCGGGCTGGAGGGATGGCTTAGTGGTTAAGGCACTTACCTGTGAAGCCTGCGGACCCAGGTTTGGATTCCCCAGTACCCATGTAAGCCAGATGCACAAAGTGGCACATGTTTCTGGAGTTCATTTGCAGTGGCTAGAGGTCCTGAATTGCCCATTCTCTCTCTACTTGCAAATAAATAAAATATTTTTTAAAAAGGTAGATGGGGGTGGGGCACAGAGATGGCTTAGTAGTTAAGGTGCTTCCCTGCAAAGCCAAAGGACCCTGGTTCGATTCCCTAGGATCCACGTAAGCCAGCTACTCAAGGTGGCACATATGTCTGGAGTTCATTTGCAGTGGCTGAAGGCCCTGGTGCACCCATTCTCTCCCTCTTTTTCTTTCTTTCTGTCAAATACTTTTTTTTGTTTTTTTTTTTTCGAGGTAGGGTCTCACTCTAGCTCAGGCTGACTTGGAACTTGCTATGTAGTCTCAGGGTAGCCTCGAACTCACGGCGATCCTCCTACCTCTGCCTCCTGAGGGCTGGGATTAAAGACGTGCGCCACCACACCTGACTCAAATACACTTTTTAAAAAAAGGTAGATGGTACCTGAGGAACATCACCTGAGGTTGTCTTCTGACCTTACATGCACATGTACGTGTGTGCATGCACATGCATATACACACACACAAATCAATTGTCTTTCAGTAATTGATTATGAAATTAGCTCACAGGCATACATGCATACCTTTATTCCCCCCTCACCTCCCCAATATTAGGGCCCCGCAGAAGGGACAATCTAAGAGGGAAGATAACACACATCCTTCAGCAGTAAGAAATCCTCTCGGAGGTGGGTACATCTCTAGTTTGAAGTTCTAGGTCTTTGCCTGTGTTGTTTTCATGTTATTCAAGCTGTGATTTTAGTTTAAACCTGTCCTTTATCTAGAGAAGGCTTTAGTCTGTCTTGGATTGCCAAAGCTGTCTCCAGACACTTCTCATTTTTACTCGTCTAGCTCCTCCATGCATCTCTCTCAACAGCCAGATTCTCCACTCCTCACTGAACTATCCAGAAAAGATGCTTCTATCTGTGAGTCCAAACTATCAAGGCAGTGTCTGTCACCATTGCAGGCTCCAGTGCATGCAAAAATCAACAAGGAGGGTGGATGGCCAGCATCCACAGACATTATTGTCAAAGGACCAGGTGTTTTTGTTTTTAATTTTGTTTATGAGATAGGATCTCACTCTAGCTCAGGCTGACCTGGAACTCACTTTGTAGCTCCAGGTTGGCCTTGACCTCATGGTGATCCTCTTAATTAGCCTCCCAAGTGCTGTGATTAAAGGAATATGTCACCATGCCCAGTACCAGTTGTTTTTTAAAATTATTTTTAAAATATTTTATTATTTATTTGACAGAGAAAGGGAGAGGAGAGAGAGAGAGAGAGAGAGAGAGAGAGGGAGAGAGAGAGGGAGAATGGGCACATCAGGCCTCCAGCCACTGCAAACGAACTCAAGACGCACGTGCCCCCTTGTGCATCTGGCTAATGTGGGTCCTGGGGAATCAAACCTGGGTCCTTTGGCTTTGCAGGCAAATGCCTTAAGAGCTAAGCTATCCCTCCAGCCCTGATTTTTTTTGAAGGAGGCGGCGGGGGTGGGGGGGAGAGAGAATGGGAGCATCAGGGCCTCCAGCCACTGCACATGAACTCCAGATGCATGCACCCCCCTGTGCATCTGGCTTATGTGGGTCCTGGGGAATCGAACCAGGGTCCTTTAGCTTTGCAGGCGAATGCCTTAACCTCTAAGCCATCTCTCCAGCCCCAGCCCTGATTAAAAAAATAATAATTATAAGGAGCTGGAGAGATGCCTTAGTGGTTAAAGTCACCAGCTTACAAAGTCTGATGGCCCAGGTTTGATTGCCCAGTACCCACATAAAGCCAGATGCACAAAGTGGCAGGAGGCCCTGGCACACCCATATTCACACTCTGTGCCTGTATCTCTCTCAAATAAATAAATAATTATTTATTTATCTGGCTTTACATGGTTGGCTTGGGAATTGAACCCAGGATGCCAGGCTTTGCAAGCAAGCACCTTTAACTGCTAAGCCATCTCTCCAGCACCCCCCCACCAAGTCCTTCTAATCTTTACAAAATAATATCACACTATCCTCACAAAGTCAGAATCCCAGGGTTTATGGACTGGGAAGCATATGTTGAACAAGTTTCCTTGAATGATTCTTATTTTTTTTTTTTTTTTGAGACAAGCCCAATGGACTGGCCTTTTTTTTTTTTTTTTTTTTTTTTTTTTTTTTTTTTTTTTTTTTAATATGTGTGTGTGTGTGAGAGAGAGAGAGAATTGGCTTGTTAGGGCCTCCAGTAACTGCAGTCGAACTCCAGACGTGTGTGACCCCTTATGTGCATGTGTGACCTTGCACCCTTGCATCACTTTGTGTATCTGGCTTATGTGGGACCTGGAGAGTCGAGTATGAGTCCTTAGACTTCTCAGGCAAGTGCCTTAACTGCTAAGCCATCTCTCCAGCTTGATTCTTTTTTTTCTTTCTTTCTTTCTTTCTTTCTTTCTTTCTTTCTTTCTTTCTTTCCTTTCTCTCTCTCTCTCTCTTTCTTTCTTTCTTTTTTTTGGATTTTCAAGGTAGGGTCTCATTGTAGCCCAGGCTGACCTGGAATTCATTATGTACTCTCAGGGTGGCCTCAAACTCACAGCAGTCCTCCAACCTCTGCCTTGCTGGGAGTTCTGGGATTAAAGGCATGTGCCACCACACCTAGCAACAAAGAAACTTCTAGCAGTTGTAAATGGACTCCAGATGCATGTGCCACTTTGTGTATCTGGCTTTATGTGGGTGCTGGGGTTATTAGGCTTTGCAGGCAAGCACCTTAATTGCTGAGTCATCTCTCCAGCCCCCCTAAATGATTCCCATCCGTGAGGAAATTGGGACACACTGTGCTCAGGCCTCATCATTGAAAGCCCAGGGCTCTGGTTTAGATGTTTTTTCCAGCTGGGCGGGGTGGCACATGCCTTTAATCCCAGCACTTGGGAGGCAGAGATAGGAGGATGGCTGTGAGTTCGAGGCCATCCTGAGAATACAGAGTGAATTCTAGGTCAGCCTGGGCTAGAGGGAGACCCTACCTGGACAAAACAAAACACAAACAAACAAACAAAAGGTAGATGTTTTCTCCAAAACTCATGTGTAAAAAATGTAATCCCCACAGTAACAGTGGGACCTAATGGGAATTGCGTAGATCATGAATGGATTAAAGCCTCTGCTATTGTTTGGGTTTAAAATGTACTGCAGGGCTGGAGAGATGGCTTAGTGGCTAGGGCGCTTGCCTGCTAAAGCCTAAAGACCCAGTTTCAGTTTCCCAGTACTCACGTAAAGCCAGATGCACAAAGTGGAGCATGCATCTGGAGTTTGTTTGCAGCAGCTAGAGGTCCAGGTGTGCCCATTCTCTCTCTTTCTCCTTGCAAATAAATGAAAATATAAAAATGTACTGAAAACATCTATGCATTACAGGGTTGGATCCTCAAGTTGGCACTATGTGGGTGTGGTGGGAGCCTTTAAGAGGATGTGTTTAGTGGAACCTCTTAGGTCACTGGGTGTGTGCCCTCCAAAGTGATTGTGGGACCCTGGTTACTTTCTTGCTTTTGCTTCCTGGCCTCCGTGAAGTAAGCAGCTTCCTCTGTCATGTGTTCCTGCCATGATACACTGCCTTGACCCAGGCCCAAAGTGACAGAGCCAATGGAAACCTTGAAACTATGAACCAAATAGGCCTTTCTTCTTTTTAAGTTTACTATCTTAGGTATTTTGTTATGGTAATGGAAAACTGACTAATACAGCTACTGTAAGAAGTTCTTATAGAAGTGAGTTCTTTTTTTAAAAAAAATATATTTTATTATTTATTTATTTGAAAGAGAGAGATACAGAAATAGGCAGGTAGAGAGAGAGAGAGAGAGAGAGAGAGAGAGAGAGAGAGAGAGAGAGAACGGGCATGCCAGGGCCTTCAGCCACTGCAAACAAACTCCAGATGTGTGCACCACCTTGTGCATCTGGCTTACATGGGTCCTGGAGAATTGAGCCTCGAACCGGGGTCCTTAAGCTTCACAGGCAAGCGTTTAACCGCTAAGCCATCTCTCCAGCCCAAGAAGTGAGTTCTTTTTCTTCTCTTCTGCCATATGAGGACACAGAGTTCTTTTTTTTTTTTTTTTAAAGATATTTTCTGGGTGTGATGGCACACACCTTTAATCCCAGCACTCAAGAGGCAGAGGTAGGCGGATCACCATGAGTTCAAGGCCACCCTGAGACTCATAGTGAATTCCAGGTCAGCCTGGGCTAGAGTGAGACTCTACCTCAAAAAAACAAAATAAATAAATAAATAAAATAATATATAAAAATATTTATTTATTTATTAGAGAGAGAGAACAGGCATGCTCATCTCTCTAGCCCAGAGTTCCTTTTTGTCTTCCACTTTCCTTCATGTGAAGACATGGCAAGAAGGCCCTCACCAGATGTTGGCAACCTGATCTTTGACTTCTACACCCCCAAAACTGTGAGCCAGTAAATTTTTACTCATTATAAATTAACGAGTTTGATCCTGGGCTTGGTGACACACATTTTTGATTCCAGCACTTGGGAAGCTGAGGTAGGTGGACTGCCTTAAGTTCACGGCTAGCCTGGGGCTACAGAGTGAGTTTCAGGTCTGTCTGGGCTAGAGTGAGACCCTACCTCAAAAACAAACAAACAATAGGCTGTAGGGATGGCTTAGCTGTTAAGGCATTTGCCTGCAAAGCCAAAGGACCCAGGTTCGATTTCCCAGGACCCACATTAGCCAGATGCACAAGATGGCACATGTGTCTGGAATTTGTTTGCAGTGGCTGCAGGTCCTGGTGTGCCCATTCTCTCTCTGTCTGTCAAATAAATAAATAAATAAAATAAAATATTAAAACAAACAAACAAAAGCCAAAAACCAAATACATTAATGACTCTGTAGTATTGTGATCACAGTATAAAACAGCCTGAGACACCAGAGATACTGGATAATTGGCAGAAGATCCCAGTGAGTCTGCTTGCATAAGTGCAGTCTGCCTCTAGAAAGAACTTGGAGAATGGTGAATCTGATAGGAACAGGAGGCTATAATTTTCCATTACTTGTCTTTTTTTGTGGTGGGTATAAAAAGCTTTCCCCCATATAATAAATTAATCTTGTAATTTAAAACCTAGTTCTCGCATATCAGATTTGCATACATCTTAAAGAATACAGTCATTTGTACCCTGGCTCTCCTCACGCCCACCTACCTTGAATCTGCATTCTAGCTGTCAGACAGCCCCTCACTTCCCCTTCCCCCACCTACTCCAGACTCCTCCACCTGTGCAGTCACCTCCCCTTATTCCAGTAGCCGTGGCTGGGCTGGAGACCAGCTGCCTTGGAGGGGTGAGCGGTGAGTCATAGACCCCAGGAGACTAAATGGGAGACCTAGTGTCAACTGCTGGCCTTGACTTGGTCTCATCCAGAGTCCCTGCTGTAGCATTTGACAACAATGGCCCCAACCAGTTTCCAAACTTGACTCCATTCAGAAGGGACATAGATCAGGAACTCACCACTAGATGGCCATACTCCTGTTTTTCTAGCTTTTCTTTTTCTTTCTTTCTTTCTTTTTTCTCTTAGAGAGAGAGAGAACTGGCAGGCTAGGGCTTCAGCCACTGCAATTGAACTCCAGACTTTTTTTTTTTTTTTTTGGTTTTTCGAGGTAGGGTTTCACTCTAGCTCAGGCTGACCTGGAATTCACTATGTAGTCTCAGGGTGGCCTTGAACTCACAGCGATCCTCCTACCTCTGCCTCCCAACTGCTGGGATTAAAGGCATGTGCCACCACGCCTGGCCGAACTCCAGACTCTTGCACCACCTAGTGAGCAGTGCGACCTTGTGCTTGCCTCATCTCTGTATGTCTGGCTTACTTGGGACCTGGAGAGATGAACGTGGATCCTTAGGCTTTGCAGGCGAGTGCCTTAACCACTAAGGCATCTCTCTAGCCCTGCTTTTCTAGTTTTGTGTATTAAAATCTTAGCACCCCAGAGACAAGGTTCTTTGTGACTGGGGGGCGGTTAGAAGAAACTTTTTTTTTTTTTTAGAAGAAATGTTTAAAATATCTAAATAAGAAAGCAGAGCTGGGCGTTGTGGTTTAAGTCTTTAATCCCAGCATTCAGGAGGCAGAGGTAGGAGGATCGCTGTGAGTTTGAGGCCACCCTGCAACTACAGAGTGAATTCCAGGTCAGCCTGGGCTAAAAACCAAAAAAAAAAAAAAAAAAAAAAAAAAAAAAAAAAAGCATGGAGCAAGTGCAACTATCAAAGCTCTGGTGGAAGGAACAACTTCAGCCTCATTGGAAAACTATTTGGCAGAATCTATTTATTAAAGTTCAGTGGTGCATGCTTAGCAATTCTATTCCCAGGCATACTTTAGAAATATGTTTATATGTTTTCTAAATGATATGTATAAGAATATTCACAGAAGTAGCTATTGAAATTAGTCCAAAGTAGAAATAGTCAAATGGCTAAGGGGATTCTATTCACACAACAGACTGTTGGCAACAAGAATGAATAAGCTATTGTCACATGAATGATTCCTTTTTTAAAAATTAAAATTTTTTTTCTGGTTTTTCACCATACCTAGTGAAATTTGTCCTCTTAAAATAAAAAAATAATAGGGCCAGGGAGATGGCTATCTGGTTAAGATACTTGCCTGCAAAGCCAAAGGACCTAGGTTCAATTCCCCAGGACCCACGTAAGCCAATAGTGCATGCTCCTGGAGTGTAGTGGCTGGAGGCCCTGATGTGCTCATTCTCTCTCTCTCTCTCTCTCTGCCTCTTTCTCTCTCTCTCTCAAATACATAACTAAAAATAAAATTGAAAAATAAATAAATTAACAAGCATTTGGGAGACTAAGGCAGTAGTATTGAAGGTTGGAGGCCAGGCTGTGGATCTAGCATCATGACTTGAATATGAAATGTCCCCCACAGGTTTATGTGGGTTCTAAAAAAATTTTGTTTATTATTTATTTATTTGACAGCAACAGACAGAGAGAGAAAGAGGCAGATAGACAGAGAGGATAGATAGAGAGAGAATGGGTACACCAGGGCCTCCAGCACTACAAATGAACTCCAGATGCATGCACCCCCTTATGCATCTGGCTTACGTGGGTCCTGGGGAATCGGGCCTCGATCCAGGGTCCTTAGGCTTCACAGGCAAGTGCTTAACCACTAAGCCATCTCTCTAGGCTCAGGTTTATGTGTTTTAATATTTGGTCTTGAGTTGGTGACTCTGGTTGTGGAATCTTTGGGAGGTGGGCAGGCGTTGAGGTTTGTAGCCCAAGCCTAGTTCATATATTTATTTGAGAGAGGGAAAGAGGCAGACAGAAAGAGAGAGAGAAAGAGAATGGACACATGCCAGGGCCACCAGCCCCTGCAAACGAACTCCAGACACTCCTGACACATGTACCACCATGTACATTTGGCTTACGTGGGTGCTAGGGAATTGAACTGGGGTCCTTTGGCTTTGCAAGCAAACTCCTTAACCTCTAAGCCATCTCTCCAGCTCCTCCCCCAGTTCCTATTTTATCTTTGCTTCCTATTCCAGGAAGATGTGAAATCAGAGAAGTCCCAGCCTCACACCATGGACTGTATCCCCTCAAACTGAGCCAGAATAAACCTTTCTTCTCTTAAGTTGTTTCTTGTTAGTGTACCTGGTCTCAAAATAGCCTAAATACATAAAATAAAAATTTACTTTTATAATTAAAAATCAGCGTGGTGCCTTAAAGAGAGAAGAAAAGACGACAGGGAAAAAGCTTTCTAACAATATTCTGTGTCTGTTTGGTGGCGACATCTCTGGAAGATATTGCACGTATCAGGTGCAAGTCTCTGTGGATGCACAGTTGCAGGTGCAGACTGAGTCAGGTGATGTGCTGGCTAATTAGGAAGGCACAGGTGATGCAATGGTCTGAAACGGTGAAACATTTGACCAAAGCACTAAACAGAGCACAGTGCAACCATCTTTGCATTCACTCAACCAGAACATCTAGCATCTTCAGCACATTAAAACTGGGCAAAATGACTTTGTGTTTATATGACAAAGCTAACTAGATCCCAGACTCATTTAATTCTCACAGCCCTGCAAAGAAGGTAGGTCTTATTGCTATTATTTTGGTGCTGTGGATTAAACCCAGAGCTTCATGTAAGGTATTATTTGTCATTCCTACCTTTTGATGAACATTTTAAGGAGCATTCCTGGGATCACATAATTAAGGAGTTAGGATTTGAACCCAGCTAAGTGATTCCAAAGCTGAAGCTTTTACCCATTCTGGCATTTGGCCTCAAACATGGAGGAACACTGTTTTCTAAGAAGCAATTTCCAGGGGATACAGAAAAAAAGGGGAGCTGGGCCTGGAAAGATGGCTCAGTGGTTAAAGGCTCTTGTTTACAAAGCCTGCTGCCGCCCTTGGATCACTTCTACAGCCAATCACATTAAGTCACAGTGCATTTATTTGAGACAGGAGGATCACAAACTCAAAGCCAACCTGGGCTACAGAGAAAGCCTATCTCAAAACAAAATCCAACACAGGTTGCTGGTGATATTTCTATCTTAGCAACTGTGAAAGACTTATGTTAAAACTTAAAACTTTCACTTAAAAGATTGTTGGAAATTTTCAAATGTTATGAAATATTCATCCCCGTTTTCCTCCTCCCACTCAACATAATTGACATCCTGGCCACAGAGCTTGTGTGAAATCAGGCACAGCCTGAAGTGAATTGTCAGTTCCCTCTGGGTCTATGACTGCATGCCCACCATCATTTGGCTGGTTCCTTCAGGCTCAGCTCTACAGCTTTAGCTGAAATTTTCCCTGCTACAGAGAAGGTCTGGGCATCACAGCCTATGCAAAAACTGGAAGGGCTGTCAAGCCCCTTGAGACATGGGCTCACCGTCCAGTGCAATTTACTATGTATTTTATCAATAATCAGAAGAAAAAGTGAGTGTGGTGGCTCATAGCTGTAATCCCAGCATTTGGGATGTTGAAGCAGGAGGACTGTCATGAATTCAAGTCCAGCCTGGCCCACAGAGTGGCTAAAGGTACTTGCTTGCAAAGTCTGCTGACCTAGGTTCAATTCCCTAGCCTGCATGAAAAGCTAGATGCAGACTTGCAGAAGCAACCCACACACACACGCGCACACACACACGCAAATAAGTACATAAGTATATTAAAAACAAAACAAAGCTGTCAACAATGAGAACAAGACAAGAACATAGGAGTTTAATTTGAGGGAAATACTAATTACCCTGATATTATCATTGTACATTGTATTCCTGTCTCATATTATTATGCTATATCCCTTAAGCGTATATATCACTCAGAAGAATTAAAAAAAGAGCTGGGCATGGTGGCTCATGCCTTTAATCTTAGCACTTTGGAAGCTAATGTAAGAGGATCACCATGAGTTCAAGGCCATCCTGGACTACATACTGAGTTCCAGGTCAGCCTGGGCTAGAGTGAGACTCTGCCTCAAAAAAAAAAAATTAAGGGGAGCCAGGCATGGTGGCACACGCCTTTAATCCCAGCACTCAGGAGGCAGAGGTAGGAGGATTACCATGAATAATTCAAGGCCACCCTAAGACTACATAGTAAATTCTAGGTCAGACTGGACTAGAGCAAGACACTACCTTGAAAAAAAAATTAAGGGGCTTAAGAAATTGCTCAGTGGTTAAGGTGCTTGCCTGTAGAGCCTAACAACCTGGGTTCAATTCCCCAGTACCCATGTAAAGCCAGATGTGCAAAGTGGTGCATGCATCTGGAGTTTCTTTGCAGTGGCTGGAAGGTATTTTAATTTAATTAATTAATTTATTTATTTGGGGTTTTCAAGGTAGGGTCTTACTCTAATGGAGGCTGACCTGGAATTCACTATGTAGTCTCAGTGTGGCCTCGAACTCATGGCAATCTTCCTACCTCTGCCTCCCAAGTGTTGGGATTAAAGGCGTGTGCCACCACACCTGGCTTATTTTTATTTTTTTGAAAGTGACAGAAAGAAAGAGAAAGTATGGACATACCAGGGCCTCCTGACATTGCATCCAAACTCCAAACGCATATGCCACTTTATGTGTCTGGCTGTACGTGGGTACTGGGGATTTGAACCAGAGCTACTGGGCTTTACAAGCAAGTACCTTTAACCACTGTGCCATCTCTTCAGCCCTGCATTGTTCCTTTCTATTATAGATTGTTCTTCCTTAAACCATCTTATGGCTTGTCCTAACTCCCTTGATCACTTGGATGGTTGGATTCTGAGATGTCTTCTCTCTGCTTTATCTAAAAGAACCTTATACTTTCCAGTCATTTACCTTGTATGTATATATATATTTTAATTTTTTGAGGTAGGGTCTCACTCTAGCCCAGGCTGACCTGGAATTCACTTGGTAGTCTCAGGATGGCCCCGAACTCACGGTGATCCTCCTACTGCTGCGTCCCAAGTGCTGGGATTAAAAGTGTGCGCCACCATGCCTGTCTTTCCTTGTTTTGATTCTGTTTTAGAAATGCAGTTATTGGGTTGGAGAGATGGCTTAGTGGTTAAGGTGTTTGCATGCGAAGCCCAAGAACTCAGGTTCGATTCCTCAGTACCCACGTAAGCCAGATGCACAAGGTGGTGGCGCATGCATCTGGAGTTCGTTTGCAGTGTCTGGAGGCCCTGGCGTGCCCGTTCTCTCTCTCTGCCTCTTTCTCTCTCTCTCTTAAATAAATAAAGAAATGCAGCTATTACTACTTAAAATGACAGACATGTTTCTCTACTTTTTCTTTCCTTCCCCTTCTTCCTCCCCATAAAGTAAGCCTCATGATGGCTTGTCTCCAATGTGTGCTATTATAGTTGAATAAATATTTGTTGAGTGCCTTAAGGAATGACTCTTATAGAACTAGTCAGGTAGACTTGTCTTCTCCAGGGAATGGAAAAGGAGAAGTATGCTGGGCGTGGTGTTGCATGCCTTTAATCCCAACACTAGGGAGGCAGAGGTAGGAGGATCAAGGCCACCCTGAGACTCTATAGTGAATTCCGGGTTAGCCTGGGCTAGAGTGAAACCCTACCTTGAAAAAAAAAAAAAAAAAAAAAAAAGATAAAAAAGGAGAAGTACTATTTACCAGCCACTTATCTTCAGTAGAGAGTCCCAGTGTAAGCGGAAGCTGTGGAGCTACGGGGATTCTTCTCTCAAAAGAACCTCTTGCTTAGTTCCATTGTCAGCTGGTCCCCAGGGATGTGACTCACATTCGCTTTAAAGAAGAATGAATGGCTCTGCCTTAACCTTGGGGAAGAGTGGCCTTCTAGAAGAAAAGCAATTCATGCCAGCGAGGGCACTCATGCTGCACAAGTAAGTGCACTGTTTGCGTTCGTGAGGAGGAAGGGGTTGAACGCAGGTCCTGTGGAGAGCCTCAAGTGATCTTTACACTCAGCTGCCTGGTATCAGTCCCCTGGGGAGAAAGGTCCTGGACTGCAATGTAAAAAGCGAGCCAAAGCCGGGCATGCCTACTTTAATCCCAGCACCTTGGAGGCAGAGGTAGGAGGATTGCTGTGAGTTTGATGCCAGCCTGGGTCTACAGCATGACTTCCAGGTTAGCCTGGGCTAGAGTGAGACCCTACCTCCAAAAAACAAAATAAAACAAAACACACACACTCACACACACAAAGTTAGTCAAGGCAAAGAACTCTAGCTAATAGCAGAGGGGTTCCATTTATGGTCCCTTAGGGTTTAGCCCAGGTAGGACAAAGCAGCAAACACGAGTAGCCATACCTTGCCTCTGGCTCCAGAGACAGGGGAGATGCTACAGGGACAATAGAAGTGGACACCAGTCCCAGCAGGCAGGTGTGTACCTGTGCAACAAGAGTCACAGGGCACATCTGGAGAAGAGTGACCGCTGGAATGACATGGGAGCACCCTGGGTTTTATCCCTCCCACACCACATAAAACAGGCCTTCAACTCACAAGGCCCACACAGTAAACACTAGAGTTGAGCCCAAGAAGGGGCTGGATCTGTAAGCTTTTACTGCAATGATAGTTATGTACAACAATGCAACAAAACTCAGAGGCTCACAACAACATCCACGTCATACTTACGTTTCTCACCTACTACTGTTCAGGTCAGCTGTGGCAGTTCTGTTTCAGGTTGTGGGTTCAGTTTTTCGAGTCTGCTGTCATGCCAGGGCTGGTAGCTTCTCTAAGCAGATGGCAGAGAATCAAGTCAGACCATTAAAAAAAAAAAAACCCTCTACTCAGGTGACCTTCATTAACGTTCTATGAACAAACAAATCATATAGCCCAATATCAATGGATCATTAAAATGGGCTCTGCCTACCCTGGTGGGAGCCCCTGAAAAGTCACATGGCAAAAGATGTGGCTATTTAATTCAATTGCAGGCAGAAAGGGAAGAATCGAGAACACAGTAATGCAATCTCCCACAGAGTCCAAGATGGCTGTTTGGAGGCACAAGTGAGTTACCATGGAGACATCCTCAATGAGAGGAGAGAAACTGAACTGTAAGGGCATAAAGCTGAAGATTGAGCCTGTGCACCGGTTACTTTGAAACATATTCTTGATTTTTACCCTCCAGGCTGAAATTTGAACCGCCTTCCCCCCCCCCAAATATTTTATTTATTTATTGGAGGGAAAGAATGGGTGCTGTAAACCAACTCCAGATGCATGTCCCATTTTGTGCATCTGGCTTATGTGGATACTGGGGAATCGAACCTGGGCCCTTAGGCTTCGCAGGCAAGTACCTTAACCACTGAACCATCTTGCCAATCCTGTTTTTTAAAAATATATTTTGCCTTTAAAAAATTTATTTATTTATTTATTTATTTGTAAACAGAGAGAGAGAGACAGAGAGAGAGAGAGAGAGAGAGAAAGAGAGAGAGAAGAGAGACAGAAAATGGGCACACCAGGGCCTCTAGCCACTGCAAACTCCAGACACATGTGCCCCTTGTGCACCTGGCTTACGTGAGTCCTTTGGCTTCGCACGCGAATGTCTTAACTGCTAAGCTATCTCTCCAGCCCTTTTTTTTTTTAATTTGAGAAAGAGAGAGAGAGAGAGAGAGAGAGAGAGGAAGAGAGACAGAGAGAGAGAGAATGGGCGTGCCAGGGCTTCTCAGCCACTGTGAACAAACTCCAGATGCGTGTGCCCCCTTGTGCACATGTGCGACACTGCACACTTGCATCACTTTTTGTGTCTGGCTTAACGTTGGACCTGGAGATTTAAACAGGCGTTCTTAGGCTTTGAAGGCAGGTGCCTTAACCACTAAGCCATCTCTCCAGCCCTTTTTTGTTTTTTTAACCTCCATGTTATATTTGAGTGTGGGGAAGCTGAACTTACAGGACCATGAACGTCTATCTTTAGCAGGAAGCAACAAGGCAAAGAATTTGAGCATGTAGAGCTTGTAGCTTTAACCCATACCGATGTGGTGAAATACAACAACCAGGGCTGGCATGTCTAGTTCAGATTTCTCTGCTATGGTTTGGCTATGGGTTTAAGTGTATGTCCTAAGGATCATGCATCTGGTTTACGTGGAATCTGGAGAGTCAAACATGGGTCCTTAGGCTTCTCAGGCAAGTGCCTCAACTGCTGAGCCATCTGTCCAGTCCTCTTGTTTGATTCTTGATCTGATCAAGCTGACAAGAGAAATCCACCATCACACCACATAAGAGGAACTCGCTCCTTCAAGTACAGGAGCTGTTTAAGAAGAAGAAACAGAAAGAAAAAGAGCCCAGTGTGGTGGCACACAGCTGGAATGCCAGCACTTAGGAGGTGGAGGCAGGAGCACCAGGGGTTTATACTAGCCATAGCTACATAGTAAACTGAGACCAGCCTAGACTACATAAGACTATCTCAAAAACAAAAAACAATGGGCTGGAGGCATGGCTTAGCAGTTAAGGCATTTGCCTGCAAAGCCAAAGGACCCAGGTTTGATACCCCAGGACACACGTTAGCCAGATGCACAAGGGGGTGCACGCGTCTGGAGTTGGTTTGCAGTGGCTGGAGGCCCTGGTGCACCCATTCTCTCTCTCTCCTCTCTCTCTCTCCCTCTCTCTCTGTCAAATAAATAAATAAATACAAATAAAAATATTAAGAAAAAAATCCACCAACCAACCAACCAAAGACACAAAAACCAATCAGCATTAGCTGGGCCTAGTGGAATAGGATTGTAATTTCAGCTAGTTGGAGGCCGTGGCAGGGATGAGGAAGGGCGGAAAGATAGGGAAAAGTACTGGTACAAAGGAAGAAAAAGGAGATAGCTGAGATTCAAGAGCTCTAGCACAGGGCTGGAGAGATGACTTAGCAGTTAAGGCGTTTGCCTGCAAAGCCAAAGGACACAGATTCCATTCCCCAGGACCCACATAAACCAGTCACAAAAGGTGGCACATGTATCTGGAGTTCATTTGCAGTGGCTAGAGGTCCTGGTGTGCCCATTCTCTCTCTCTTTCTATCCCTCCCTCTCTGTCTCAAATAAATAAAAATAAATTAAAGAAAAGAACTCTAGCACAGCTTAACAATGTGTGTGTGTGTGTGTGTGTGTGTGTGTGTGTGTGTGTGTGTGTGAAGGTTGCTGACATAGAGACAATATTCCTTTTACACAGAGATCTTTTCATATACGAACGTTAAGATAGCAAACAAATCATGCTTAAGGCCTATACTTAACATGACCTTCAACTGTAGCCTTACTTCTGTCCCCAATATTTTCTGGGACTCTCAAAAGGAAGATTAGTTTTTTTAAAAATATTTTTTTTCTTTCTTTTTTTCTTTTAAAAAAGATTTTATTTTTATTTATTTATTAGAGACAGAGAGAGAGAGGGAAAGAGAGAGAGGGAGAGTGAGAATGGGCACACCAGGACCTCTAGCCACTGCAAACTCCAGATGCATGCACCCCCTTGTGCATCTGGCTTACGTGGGACCTGGAGAATTGAGCCAGGATCCTTAGGCTTTGCAGGCAAACACATTAACCGCTAAGCCATCTCTCTAGCCCTCTTTTTTCTTTATTTATTAGAGACAGACAGAGGGAGCAAGAGAGAGAGAGAATGGGCACGCCAAGGCCTCTAGCCACTGCAAACGAACTCCAGATGCATGTGACACCATGTGCGTCTGGCTTATGTGGGACCTGAAGAATTGAACGTGGGTCCTTGGGCTTCCCAGGCAAGTGGCTTAACGGCTAAGCCATCTCTCCAGCCCCGATTAAACCCTTATTTACTGTGCAAACACCTTAACTTCCCTTGCGACCCTTATGATCTAGAATTTTACATTCTCAGCTGTAATCTTATGCCATGCACAATCGGATCCACCCCATAAGCTCATTTACCAAAAAAGGAAAGGTTCCTTAGCAACCTCTGGAGATGTAACTTGCAAAGCCATCACAGGAACAGTGTATATGGCCACTACAAAGACACATGTGATTTCCTGGAGATTTTTGGCTGTGTACTCTTCTAAGCAGCTCTTTTTTTGTTGTTTATTATTTGTTTATTTGAGAGCGACAGACAGAGAGAGAGAAAGAGGCAGATACAGAATGGGCACACCAGGGCATCCAGCCACTACAAACAAACTCTAGATGCATGCACCCCCTTGTGCATCTGGCTTACGAGGGTCCTGAGGAATCAAGCCTTGAACAGGGGTCTTTTGGCTTCACAGGCAAGCGCTAACCACTAAGCCATCTCTCCAGCCCAAAGCATCTCTCTTTTTACTAACCTCATCTTAGGAGATGGGGATGTAGCCCAGTTGGTAGAGTGCTTGATTAGCTACAGGAAGCCCTGGGTTTGATCCCCAGCACCACATAAAACCAGTCTTGAACCCACAAGACCCAAAACAACCTTGGATTTTGATCCTCCTGTGTCAGCCTCTTGAGTAGAAATGAAATCTTTGGGCTGAAACTTCTGCCCCTTCAGCTGTAATTATATGAGAGATTACAACCTTTGAGATTGGGCCAGCTGAGGTAACAGGAAGAGAGCAAAAGAGAAAGAGGCAGAGAGAGAGAGAGAGAGAGAGAGAGAGAGAGAGAGAGAGAGAGGGGGGGGGGGAAAGAGAGATGGACGGAGGGAGAGAATAGGCACACCAGGGCATACAGCCACTGCAAACAAACTCTAGATACATTCATCACTTTGTGCAACTGGCTTATGTGGGTCCTGGGAATCAAAACTGGGTTCTTTGGCCTTGCAGGCAAGTGCCTTAGAACTGCTAAGCCATTTCTCCAGTCCAGATTTTTTTGTTTTCTGAGGTAGGTTCTCGCTCTAGCCCAGACTGCTCTGGAATTCACTAGGAGTTTCGGGATGGCCTCAAACTCATAGCAATCCTTCTACTTCTGCCTACTAAGTGCTGGGATTAAAGGCACATGCCATCACAAATGGCTTTAATACCTTTAAAAATATTTTATTTACTTTATTATTTATTTGAGAGGGGGGGTAGATAGAGAGAGAAAGTGTACACCAGGGCCTCCAGCCACTGCAAATAAACTCCAGAAGCATGTGCCACCATGTGTGCTTGGCTTACATGGGACCTGGGGATCCTTAGGCTTGGCAGGCAAGTGCCTTAACCACTAAGCCATCTCTCCAGCACGGAGTGTGATTCTTATCATTACCTGCATCAGGAGGCTGTGCTCAGTTTACTGAGGCTTTCTCAAGCCTGAAATATTACTGAAAGAATGATGTTTTGAAACCATGTTTGGTTGAGACGCTGGGATGGGTCTCCCTTAGGGGCGTGGAGGTTATTATGCCATTAATTACACCATATGGCAAGGCCCCAAAGCAAGAGAGAGAGAGAGAGAGAGAGAGAGAGAGAGAGAGAGAAAGAGAGAGAGAGAGAGGTGCTTTGGTTCTGAGAAACAAGTGAAGTGTCCTTCCTTTTCCTTTTGCATTCATGTGAGTGCAGTATTTGTGGTGTCGTGTGGTGTGTGTGGAATATACACACGTGTGTGAAGTTGCACGTGCCCTGTGCGTGCACATGTGGAGGCCAGAGGAAAACATCCGCGTGTTTACTTGAGCCTTACTTCTCTGAGTCTGGACCTGCCATGTTCATGAGCCTTAGCAATTCTCCAGTCTCTGCTCCCCACAGGACTGGGATTACAGGTATGCACAGCCATGCCTGCGGTTTCCATGGGTGCCGGGGAATCTAACTGCTCTGCTTGCATAGCCTCTTACCTGTGAGTCATCTTCCCAGCCACACACGTTCCTTCTCTTCTCTTCTCTTCTCTTCTCTTCTCTTCTCTTCTCTTCTCTTCTCTTCTCTTCTCTTCTCTTCCTTGCCTTCCTTCTTTCTTTCTTTCTTTCTTTCTTTCTTTCTTTCTTTTAAAAATTAATAATTATTATTATATCTATATATTATTTCAGGGGCTGGAGAGCTGGCTTAGCAGTTGAGGCACTTGCCTGAATTAAAGAAAAGAACTCTAGCACAGCTTAACAATGTGTGTGTGTGTGTGTGTGTGTGTGTGTGTGTGTGTGTGTGTGTGAAGGTTGCTGACATAGAGACAATATTCCTTTTACACAGAGATCTTTTCATATCTGAACGTTAAGATAGCAAACAAATCATGCTTAAGGCCTATACTTTATATGACCTTCAACTGTAGCCTTACTTCTGTCCCCAATATTTTCTGGGACTCTCAAAAGGAAGATTAAATTTTTTAAAATATTTTTTTCTTTTTCTTTCTTTTTGTCTTTTAAAAAAGATTTTATTTTTATTTATTTATTAGAGAGAGAGAGAGAGGCAGAGAGAGAGGGAAAGAGAGAGAGGGAGAGTGAGAATAGGCACACCAGGACTTCTAGTCACTGCAAACTCCAGATGCATGCGCCCCCTTGTGCATCTGGCTTACGTGGGACCTGGAGAATCGAGCCAGGATCCTTAGGCTTTGCAGGCAAACACATTAACCGCTAAGCCATCTCTCTAGCCCTCTTTTTTCTTTATTTATTAGAGACAGACAGAGGGAGCAAGAGAGAGAGAGAATGGGCACGCCAAGGCCTCTAGCCACTGCAAACGAACTCCAGATGCATGTGACACCATGTGTGTCTGGCTTATGTGGGACCTGAAGAATTGAACCTGGGCCCTTGGGCTTCCCAGGCAAGTGGCTTAACGGCTAAGCCATCTCTCCAGCCCCGATTAAACCCTTATTTACTGTGCAAACACCTTAACTTCCCTTGCGACCCTTATGATCTAGAATTTTACGTTCTTAGCTGTAATCTTATGCCATGCACAATCGGATCCACCCCATAAGCTCATTTACCAAAAAAGGAAAGGTTCCTTAGCAACCTCTGGAGATATAACTTGCAAAGCCATCACAGGAACAGTATATATGGCCACTACAAAGACACATGTGATTTCCTGGAGATTTTTGGCTGTGTACTCTTCTAAGCAGCTCTTTTTTTTTGTTGTTGTTTATTTATTTATTTATTTATTTGAGAGCGACAGAGAGAGAGAAAGAGGCAGATAGAGAATGGGCACACCAGGGCATCCAGCCACTACAAACGAACTCTAGATGCATGCACTTCCTTGTGCATCTGGCTTACGAGGGTCCTGAGGAATCAAGCCTTGAACCGGGGTCTTTTGGCTTCACAGGCAAGCGTTAACCACTAAGCCATCTCTCCAGCCCAAAGCATCTCTCTTTTTACTAACCTCATCTTAGGAGATGGGGATGTAGCCCAGTTGGTAGAGTGCTTGATTAGCTACAGGAAGCCCTGGGTTTGATCCCCAGCACCACATAAAACCAGTCTTGAACCCACAAGACCCAAAACAACCTTGGATTTTGATCCTCCTGTGTCAGCCTCTTGAGTAGAAATGAAATCTTTGGGCTGAAACTTCTGCCCCTTCAGCTGTAATTATATGAGAGATTACAACCTTTGAGATTGGGCCAGCTGAGGTAACAGGAAGAGAGCAAAAGAGAAAGAGGCAGAGAGAGAGAGAGAGAGAGGGAGAGAGAGGGGGAAAGAGAGATGGACGGAGGGAGAGAATAGGCACACCAGGGCATACAGCCACTGCAAACAAACTCCAGATACATTCATCACTTTGTGCAACTGGCTTATGTGGGTCCTGGGGAATCAAAACTGGGTTCTTTGGCCTTGCAGGCAAGTGCCTTAGAACTGCTAAGCCATTTCTCCAGTCCAGATTTTTTTGTTTTCTGAGGTAGGTTCTCGCTCTAGCCCAGACTGCTCTGGAATTCACTAGGAGTTTCGGGATGGCCTCAAACTCATAGCAATCCTTCTACTTCTGCCTACCAAGTGCTGGGATTAAAGGCACGTGCCATCACAAATGGCTTTAATACCTTTAAAAAATATTTTATTTACTTTATTATTTATTTGGGGGGGGTAGATAGAGAGAGAAAGGGCACACTAGGGCCTCCAGCCACTGCAAATAAACTCCAGAAGCATGTGCCACCATGTGTGCTTGGCTTACATGGGACCTGGGGATCCTTAGGCTTGGCAGGCAAGTGCCTTAACCACTAAGCCATCTCTCCAGCACGGGAGTGCGTATTCTTATCATTACCTGCATCAGGAGGCTGTGCTCAGTTTACCGAGGCTTCTCAAGCCTGAAATATTACTGAAAGAATGATGTTTTGAAACCATGTTTGGTTGAGACGCTGGGATGGGTCTCCCTTAGGGGCGTGGAGGTTATTATGCCATTAATTACACCATATGGCAAGGCCCCAAAGCAAGAGAAGAGAGAGAGAGAGAGAGAGAGAGAGAGAGAGAAAGAGAGAGAGAGAGAGGTGCTTTGGTTCTGAGAAACAAGTGAAGTGTCCTTCCTTTTCCTTTTGCATTCATGTGAGTGCAGTATTTGTGGTGTCGTGTGGTGTGTGTGGAATATACACACGTGTGTGAAGTTGCACGTGCCCTGTGCGTGCACATGTGGAGGCCAGAGGAAAACATCCGCGTGTTTACTTGAGCCTTACTTCTCTGAGTCTGGACCTGCCATGTTCATGAGCCTTAGCAATTCTCCAGTCTCTGCTCCCCACAGGACTGGGATTACAGGTATGCACAGCCATGCCTGCGGTTTCCATGGGTGCCGGGGAATCTAACTGCTCTGCTTGCATAGCCTCTTACCTGTGAGTCATCTTCCCAGCCACACACGTTCCTTCTCTTCTCTTCTCTTCTCTTCTCTTCTCTTCTCTTCTCTTCTCTTCTCTTCTCTTCTCTTCTCTTCTCTTCCTTGCCTTCCTTCCTTCTTTCTTTCTTTCTTTCTTTCTTTCTTTCTTTCTTTTAAAAATTAATAATTATTATTATATCTATATATTATTTCAGGGGCTGGAGAGCTGGCTTAGCAGTTGAGGCACTTGCCTGAAAAGCCCAACTACACCTCCAGGTTCAATTCCCCAGTACTCATGTAAAACCAGGTGCATAAAGTGGTGCATGCATCTGGAGTTCATTTGCAGTGGCTGGAGACCCTGGAGCGCCGATTATCTCTCTCTCTCCCTCTCTTTTTCTGCTTGCAAGTAAGTAAATAAAATAAGTTAAAAAATATTATTTCTGGGTGTGTCTGGAAAACATCATTTGAAGTGGTGAACTGAGAAAAGCAAGTTGTCCTCTGCAGGGTGGGTGGGCATCATCTGATCACTGGGAGGGGGTGCTGAAGAGAACAAAAGGTAAAAGAAAAGTAAATGTAATCTCTGCTTGGGCCGTGCAGTGGCTTCAATGAGATGTCCACCATAGACTCATGTGTTTTGAATCCTTGGCCCCCAGCTTGTGGCAATTTGAGAGGCAGAATCTTGCTGGATGACTATAGATTTTGGGGTGTTATACTCAAGCTATGGCTTGCCAGAGCTGGCTTATTCTTGCTGCGACCCTCCAGCTGCTATGGCAGAATGTGGTGACCAGCCTCTGCTCTGCCATGCCACAGTGAAACTTCTTTTAAAGACTGTCAGCTAAAATCAACCCTTTCTTTCCATGTGCTGCTTTTGGTCAGGTGTTTTGTCCTAGTAACAAGAAGATGACTGGTGAGTGCCGGGCATTGCTAAACACGGGCTGGCACTGTGAGGAAGCTGGCCTGGGCTGTTGGACATGGCCAGGGACCTTGGGCTGTGGGAGTTGCAGCTGGCCTTATCGTCGGGAACCCACTCTGGCAATGGAGACTGGCCCTCCCTGCCCTTGGACAAGGTTGAAATGTGCCCTGTCTTTGCCCAGATTGGACAGAACTAGCGAAGCCCTCCCCCCTTGATCGCCAAAAGCACCTGACCATTCCATAGGCAGGCTTTGCCCCCCACAGTTCCTGACCTTGTGGCTAGCTGCCCAAGAGACCCTTATAAACAGTCTCCCTTCAGCTTCAGCCATCCAATATGTGGCTGAAGTCACATAGCTTTTCCCACCATTTCTTTTATCTCCCTTGCACCTTCTCCCTCGCAACTCCTGCCTTCCAACACAAGCCAATTAGATAGCAACCTATATCCAATCACCATATAGTCTGTATGTGCCTTCTCAACCTTTATCAAATGTCTATAAACCCACCCCCCCTTTGAATAAACAAGAGTGTGCTATCCATCAAGCAGCCTCCTGCGTGGTTCATTGCCTGTTCCACTCACTGGCTCCAGGACCCTGCTTCCCCCCAACTCCTCCTGCGCCCAGGATGTTGGTGGCCAACGACTCCCGGGAATGGCGAGGACCCACTGGTGGGGCCGAGAATCTAGCTTCTAACAGCCTTGGATGCGAGTATATTGCTTCTCAGCTTTGCAGATGTTTAGGTGTCACAGTTACCGTCTCCTTGCTGGGGCAAACACCTGACCAGAAGCAGCTCATGGGAGGTAAGGGTTTATTTCAGGCTTACAGATTCAGAGGAAGCGTCATCATTGCGGAGGAAGCTACCTCACTTCATCATAATCCATAGCGGAAAGACAACTGCCAGCACAAGCAAGCACCTCCAGTGACACACCTGCTCCAGCAAGGCTCAGTCTGCTGGAGACTAGGTAAGAAGCTTAATACAAAAATACACGACCCACACTCATACACATACATACACAAAATGTGAATAGGAGGATCGCTGTGAGTGCAAGGCCAGCTTGAGACTACAGAGTGAATTCTATGTCAGCCCGGGCTAGAACGAGACCCTATCTTTGAAAAACCAAAAACCAAGCCAGGCGTGGTGGCGCATACCTTTAATCCCAGCACTCGGAAGGCAGAGGTAGGAGGATCGCTGTGAGTTCGAGGCCACCCTGAGACTACATAGTGAATTCCAGGTCAGCCTGGGCTAGAGTGAGACCCTACCTCGAACAACCAAATAAATAAATACATTTTAAAAATTACTTTATTGGGGCTGGAGAGATAGCTTAATAGTTGAGATACTTGCCTGTGAACCTTAAAGACAGGTTCATTTCCCCAGTACCAACATAAGACAAAGGCATAAGGTAGAACACACATCTGGTGTTTGTTTGTAGTGGTTAGAGGACAAGGTGTGCCCATTCGCTTTATCTGCCTCTCTCTTAAGTAAATACATAAAATATGAAAAATATTTTACTTATTTTTTTTTTTGAGAGAGAAAGAGGCAGGTAGAGAGAGAGAGAGAATGGGCACACCAGGCCTCCAGTCACTGCAAAAGGACTCCATTATGTGTATGTCGCCTTGTGTGTCTGGTTTACATGGGTCCTGGGGAATTGAACCTGGATCCTTTGGCTTGGCAGGTCAGTGCCTTAATTGCTAAGCCATCTCTCAAGCCCTTGCCCACCCCCCCTTTTTTTTTTGTTTTTCGAGGTAGGGTTTCACTATAGCCCAGACTGACCTGGAATTCACTATGTGGTCTCAGGCTGGCCTTGAACTCATGGCAATCCTCCTACCTCTGCCTCCCAAGTGCTGGAATTAAAGGCGTGCGCCACCATACCGGCTTTTTTTTTTTTTTTTTCTTTTTTCAAGGTAGGGTCTCACTCTAGCTCAGTCTGAGATGGAATGCTCTATGTATTCTCAGGCTGGCCTCAAACTCACAACGGTCCTTCTACCTCTGCCTCCCGAGTGCTGAGATTAAAGGTGTGCATCACCATGCCTGGCTCCCCCCCTTTATTTTATTTTATTTTTTGGTTTTTCAAGGTAGGGTATTGCTCTAGCCCAGGCTAACTGGAATTCACTTAGTAGTCTCAGGATGGCCTTGAATTCTTAGCAATTCTTCTACCTCTGCCTCCCAAGTGCTGGGATTAAAGGCATGTGCCACTAGGCCCGGCTTATTTTATTTTGTTTATTTGAGAGAGAGATAAAAAGGCAGAGAGTGCCAGGCGTGGTGGCGCACGCCTTTAATCCCAGCACTTGGGAGGCAGAGGTAGGAGGATCACCATGAGTTCGAGGCCACCCTGAGATTCCAGGTCAGCCTGAGCTAGAGTGAGACCCTAACTCAAAAAAAAAAAAAAAAAAAAAAAAGGCAGAGGGAGAGAGAGAAAGAGAGAGAATGGGCACGCTAGGGCTTTCAGCTGCTGCAAACGAATTTAAGATGCATGCAGCACATAAGCATCTAGCTTATGTGGGTCCTAGGGAATCGAACCTGGGACCTTTGGCTTTGCAGGCAAGTGCCTTAACCACTAAGTCATATCTCCAGCCCTCCTCCCCCCTTTTAAATATTTTATTTGTTTATTTGAGAGAGAGAGAGGGAGGGAGAGAAGACAGAGAAAGAGGCAGGTAGAGAGAGAGAGAGAGAGAGAGAGAGAATGGGCACACCAGGGCCTCCAGCCACAGCAAAGGGACTCCATATGTGTGTGTCCCTTGTGCATATGGTTTACATGGTTACATGGGAATTGAACCTGGGTCCTTTGGCTTTGCAGGCAAATGCCTTAATCACTAAGTCATATCTCTAGCCATCCTCCCCCCTTTTAAATTAATTAATTAATTAATTTGTTTGAGAGAGGGAGGCAGAGAGAGAAGAGAGGCAGAGGCAGATAGAATTGGCACACCAGGGCCTCCAGCCAGTACATATGAACTCCAGATGCATGTGCCACCTTGTGCATCCGGCTTACATGGGTATTGGGGAAGTAAATCAGGGTCCTTATGCTTTGCAGGTAAGAGCCTTAACTGCTAAGCTATCTCTCCAAACCTAGCGCCACCCCCTCTTTAAAAAAAAAAAAAAACATATATTTGCCTGGCTGTGGTGGTATACGCTTTTAATCCCAGCACTCGGGAGGCAGAGGTAGGAAGATCATTGTGAGTTCAAGGCCACCCTGAAACTACATAGTGAATTCCAGGTCAGCCTGAACTAGAGTGAGACCCTACCTCGAAAAACCTAAACAAACAAAACACACACACATATATTTGCAAGCAGAAAGAGATAGAGACACATTGGAGAATGGGCCAGCATCACCACTTAGTGCAACTGGTTTTACGTGGGTAGTGGGGAATTGAACCCAGGTAGTTAGGTTTTGCAGGCCAGCACCTTAACTGCTAAGCCATCTTTCCAGTCCCTGAAGCTCTTTTGTGTGGCGAAGTCAAGAATGTCTGAATAGAGAGGTCTGAAAAGAAGCCCCTAGACTGCTCCAGGAAGCAGTGTCAGTGGAGCTGTGCCTCTAGCTTCTGCCCCAGTGGCTGTTGAAAACTCCAATTTCTGCCTCACCCCACCTCCCCCCACAATGTTTCTAAATGGACAAAGCTTCATCTAGAAACTCATGATTATCAGAGACCAAGACTGTGGAACATGAGACAGGGAGAATAGGCAGAGAGATCTTTGTTTCCAATCCTGCTAGAAAGTGGGTCGTTCAGCTGGGTGTGGTGGCTCAGGCTGGCAAGCCTAGCTTTCGGGAGGCTTAGGCAGGAGTCTAGTTTTTTTTTTTAATATTCTATTTACTTATTTACAGAGACAGAGAGAAAGAGGCAGGTAAAGAGAGAGAGAGAGAATGCGTGCACCAGGGCCTTCTGCCACTGCAAATGAACTCCAGACATATGTATACTTTGTGCATCTGGTTTTATGTGGGTACTGGGGAATTGAACCCAGGCTGTCTGGCTTTACCAAGCAAGTGCCTGTAATGTGTTTGTGTTTTTTTTTTTTTTTTTTTTTTTTTTTAGGAATCAGGGACCTCCTTGACCAACGACTCCTTGCAAGGCACTGAAATTTTCTTTTAGCAATCTGTGGTTTTGAGGGACAGCATACTCACATACAAATCTCAACATTTGAAGCCAGGTTCCACATATGAGAAAGAACACAGAGCATGTGATTCTTCTGAGCCCGGGTTACCTCATTTAGTATAATATTTTCCAGATGTACGGATCTCCCAGCAAATTTCATAATTCCATTTTTCTTTAAAGCTGAATAAAACTTCATTGAGTAAATGCACCACACCTTTATGTTCATTGTCCATTCATCAGTTGATGGGTGTTTATGCATTTTGGAGATAGTCTAAAGTAGCCCAGGCAAGCCTTGGATTCATACACACACACACACACACACACACACACACACACACACACACACACACACATCTCCAAGGTTGGCCTTGAACTCCTGATCCTTCTATGGCTGCCTCCCAAGTGCTAGGATTACAGGCATAAGCCACAGGTCCAGCTGAACAGGTACTGTTAGTTCTGTGCTCTTTTTTATTTTAATTTTTATTTTTTATTTGACAGAGACAGAGAGAGAGAGAGAGGAAGAGGCAGAGAGAGAATGGGTGCCCCAGGGCCTTTTCAGGCGCTGTGAATAAACTCCAGATGTGTGCGCCTCCTTGTGTGAATGTGTGATATGGCGTGCTTGCGTCACTTTTGCATGTGCTAAATGTGGGACCTGGAGATTCGACCGAGCATTCTTAGGCTTCGCAGGCAGGTGCCTTAACCCCTGTCTCTCCAGCCCTCTGTGCTCTTTTTGCTGTAGAATCACTCCGTCTTGTACATGACTGAGATTTCTCAGACACTCAGGAACATTATCCAGTTATACATGTCGGCATTCACCAGAAATGTCCCCTGGGCCTTGGAAACCTGCTCACTTCCCTCAGCCCTCACTCTCATTTCAGCCGGAGTCACCCTCAGCACATAAAGCCAGCACGTCACTGATGGCTGTGCTTCTGCCTCAAATCCTAGGCTCGCTTTAGCATCTCACGTTTTTTGCATCTTTGTTTGATTTTCAGGTCTTGCATGAGTCTTTGGCCCATATATTTTCCTCAAGCAGTGGGACAGTCTCTGGGTCCTATCTCTGCGTGTTCCCACACTCATTCGCAAAGGTTTTGAGGAGTTTACCAGCTGCTAACTGGGTCACTGTTCTCTAGTGATGCTCCGGGCACTGAGTGCTTACACACACACACACACACACACACACACACACACACACACACACACACAATCTTTTGTTTTCTGGCTCAGATTTTTTTTCCCTCTGTTTTCCCAGCATTGGATATAAAACTCATAGCCTTACTGTGCTAGACAAGCACTTCACCGCACCTTAGCCACATCCCAGTCAGCTTCATGTGCTGGGATGAACTTCCAAACTAGGCACAAGTTATGGGAGGAAAGGATTTACTGAAGCTTACAGATCCAGGGGATGCTCCATAATAACAGAAGAAGCTGGCCTACATTCACAGGTCCAAGTAGAGAGAGAAAAACCACCACGGGCACAAGCAAGCACACTTCAGCAACACCAGGCAAAGCTCAAGCACTTTGCATATCTTAAGAATGAAATTCCAAATCCATCCCCACACCTTAGGGCTGGACCCTAGGATCCCTCCACAGGCTGGAGATTTAAATTACAAGCTTTAATAAACTCTTCAATCTGTTGGGGGGGACATCCATTCAAACCACCACACAGGCCATATATTTTTAAATTTTTACATTTTATTTGCAAGCTAAGAGAGGAGATAGATAGATGAAGGGAGAGAGAGAATGGGCACACCAAGGCCTCTTGCTTTTTCAAATGAGCTCTAAATGCATGTGCCACTTTGTGCATCTGGTTTTACATGGGTACTGGGGAATCAAACCCTGGCCATCAGGCTTTGCAAACAAGCATCTTAACTGCTGAGACATCTTTCCAGAACATATTTTTTAATTAAATATTTTAATTAAAAAAACATTTTACTTTTTGAGAGAGACAGAAAAAGAGGGAGGGAGGTACAGAGAGAGAGAAAGGGAGAGAATGGGCATGCCAGGGCCTTTAGCCATTGCAAACAAACTCCAGGTGCATGCGCCACCATGTACATCTGACTTTATCTGGGTATTGGGGAATCAAATTCCAGTTGGTAGGCTTCTTAGGCAAGCGCCCTAACCACTGAACCATCTCTCCAGCCCCCATGTTTGTTTTTATAATGTAATCCTCTGTGATATGTTTTTTAGGGTCCCATAGACAGAGAGATAAAATCAGAGAGTTCCAAGTTTTCTGAAAGTATTTTCAAACAAACAATATTAGCAACAAATGAATTCTAATATCTCTTCTTGCCACAGATAATTCCATTCTGGGCCTAGGTACATTTATTTATTATTTATTTATTAGTAGTACATTTTCTGTTGCTGTACCCACATACGCAAGGCCAGGCACATTATAAAGGAAAGGGGCGTAGTTTGCTCACATTTCTGGAAACTGAAAAGCATGGTGCAGGGTTGTAGAGATAACTCCATGGGTCAAGTGCTTGCTGGGTTAGGCTGATGACCCAAATTCAAATCTCCAGAACCCATGCAGAGCTGGGTGCCTATCACGAGCATTTGTGATCCCAGTGGCCTATGGAGAGAAGGCAGATGGAGACAGGAGAATCCTGAGAGTCATAGGCCACTTACCCTGGGCGAATGCAGCTATGACCAAGTGAGATTCTGCCTCAAACAAAGCGGTTATCTTCCTACCTGATCTTCCTACATGTGCAATGGCATTCGTGCATGTTCGTGTGTTCACCCACATTAATACACAAAATAAATACAAGCCAGATGCACAAGGTGGCACATGCCTGTGGAGTTCATTTGCAGTGGCTAGAGGCTCTGGTGCGTCCATTCTCTCTCTCTTTTTCTCTCATAAATAAATTAAAAAAATTTCTCCAGGCATGGTGTTGCATGCCTTTAATCCCAGCTTTTGGGAGGCTGTGGTAGGAGGATTGCCGTGAGTTTGAGGCCATCCCGAGACTACATAGTGAATTCCAGGTCAGCCTGGGCTAGAGCAAGACCCTGCCTTGAATAACAAAAACACAACAACAACAACTATAACAACAACAAACCCCCACTACTGAATACACAAATCAGTTCCAGAAAAGAGCATGGCGCAGGCAGTGACTTGCTTCTGGTGAGGACCTCAAGGTAGATGGCATACCGTGGTGGGAGTGTGCGCAAAAGAGACCACGTGGAGAGAGGGAAAGCCACCTAGATCAGGGACCAGGATTACTCTGTTCATAACAACTCACGTTGTGGAAGTCTAACCAAGATAGCATGAAAACTACATGAATCTCTTCCAAGGTTAATGACCCCATTACTTCCCAGCAGGTTCCATTGTTTCTCAGCCTCACCCCACTGGGTCCAAACCGTCAGTATGTGAAACAAGAGTGGGTATTCTCTATTGAAAACACTCGACAAAGGCTGGGCTTACTAATGTTTGATCTAACTTATCTTTAATGTTTTCTCTTTCAGGGCTCTCCCTTTCTATAACTTGGAACACAGAATTCCCTTGGCAAATCTTTGGTTTTGTTGATAACATAATTTAACAGTGGAGTATAGAAGGGTATTTGATAATTTATGAGAGTTAGAGCAACCCTCAGGGCAGGCAAGTTGGAGATCTTGACTGCTGTTGAGAAGAAGGAGATAGTAAGAGGGAAAAAAGAAGTTATGGGCTGGAGACGGTTAAGGCGCTTGCCTGCAAAGCCAAAGGACCAAGGTTTGATTCCTCAGGACCCATGTTAGCCAGATGCACAAGGTGGCGCATGTGTCTGGAGTTCATCTTCAGTGGCTGGAGGCCCTGGTGCCCTCATTCATTCTCTCTCTCTCACTTGCTTTCTCAAATAAATAAAATTAGAATATTAAAAAAGTTATACTTTTAATAGTATATGTGATAGTTTGAATGTATGTTCACCCCATAGACTCAGGTGTTTTATTAAAATTGAGTTTATAGCTTCAGCCCCTAGCAAGCAGACCTGCTAGAGGGGGGCATGTCACTGGGGGGCGGACCTGAATTCCAGCCTGCAGGTGTACAGAGATCTTTTGAGTTCTGGCTGTGTTCGCTTGTGGTGCTGTTTGGTGGTGTCTCCCTGCTTGGATCTATAAATGGAAGCAGCTTCTTCCACCACTTGATAGAACTTCCCCTGGTTCTGTAAGCTTGGAATAAACTCCTTCCCCCATATACTGTGTCTGGTTTGGATGTTCATCCCAGCAAAGTTGGAACTGGCTTCAACAGTATATAAGACAAAAATACACAAGCACGGCTGCACCCAAATCCAGTTTGATGAATCAAATAGTTAATTACAGAGCTCAGTGAGGGGTTACTTTTAGGACCATGGGTGTCTCAAAGGCAGCTACATCAGGGCAAAAAGCCCACCTCCACACAGGTGACAACTTCTGAGCTGCGTCTCTGGAGTACATTGTACAAGTTGTAGGCAGCTCCATGGAAGAATCCCTTCTTCTCTGGAAGTAGTTTACTGCTTCTATAACCTTGGGAGGGGGCTTGTGAACTTTTAAGTTTCAGTTCTCCCATTCTTTTTTTAAAAAATATTTTATTATTTATTTGTTTGTTTATTTATATTTGAGAGAGAGAGAGAGAGAGAGAGAGAGAGAGACAGAGAGAGAATGGGCACACCAGGGCCTCCAGCCACTGCAAATGAACTCCAGATGCATGCGCCACCTTGTGCATCTGTCTTATGTGGGTCCTGGGGAATGAAACTGAGATCCTTTGGCTTTGCAGGCAAGCGCCTTAACCACTAAGCCATCTCTCCAGCCCAGTTCTCCCATTCTTGTTTATCTTTGGAATCTCCCAGGCCTCTCTCCAGGAGGGAATGTTTCAATTTGGAGGAAATTGCTACACAACACTATCAATAAGCAAAGTTTCTTTCTTTCTTTCTTTCTTTCTTTCTTTCTTTCTTTCTTTCTTTCTTTTTTCTTTCTTTCTTTTTAGCAACTATTGACTAATGTGCAGAATGCTGCTATGAACATGGGTGGGCAAGAGCTGTTTGAGATCTGGCTTTTAGTTCTTTTGGGTATATGTCCACAAGTCCATAAATTTTTGAATTATATGGGAGTTCAGTTTTTATTTTATGAGTTACTTTCTTTTTCCATGGAGGCTGCATGTTTTGCATCCTGCCAGCAATGCACAGACTCCAGCTTCTTCATATGACGGCCAACAGTTCTTTTCTGTTCCCCTCCTTCCTTCCTTCCTTCCTTCCTTCCTTCCTTCCTTCCTTCCTTCCTTCCTTCCTTTTCCTTCCTTCCTTCTTCCCTCCCTCCCTCCCTCCCTCCCTCCTTTCCTTCCTCCTTACTATGCTCCATTTCTCCTTCCTTCCTTTCATTCCTTCTTTCTTTTTAAAAATATTTTAGGGGCAGGAGAGATGGCTTAGCAGTTAAGACACTTGCCTGCAAGGCCAAAGGACCCAGGTTTGATTCCCCAGGGCTCACATAAGCCAGATGCCCAAGATGGTACATGCATCTAGAGTTTGTTTGCAGTGACTGAAGGCCCTGGTGTGCCCGTTCTCTCTTTCTCTCTGCATCTTTCACTCTCTCTCTTAAATAAGCAAATAAATAATAAAAATGTTTTATCATTTTATTTGCAGCTAGATGTGGTGGTGCACATCTCTAATCCCAGCACTTGGGAGGCAGAGGTAGGAGGATTGCTGTGAGTTCAAGGCCAGCCTGAGACTACATAGTGAATTCCAGGTCAGCGTGGGCTAGAGTGAAAACCTACCTCAGAAAAACAAAAGAATATATAATAGCCAGGCGTGGTGGCATATGCCTTTAACCCTAGCACCTGGGAGGCAGAGGTAGGAGGATTGCCATGAGTTCAAGGCCACCCTGAGACTACAGTGAATTCCAAGTCAGCCTGGGCTAGAGTGAGACTTTACCTCAAAACACTAAAAACCAAAACAAAACAACATACACACACACACACACACACACACACACACACACGGATAGAAGAGAGAGAGAGAATGGGTGCACCAACCTTTTGCTGCTGCACACAAACTCCAGGTGCATGAGCCACTTTGTGCATCTGGCTGTATGTAGGTACTCGGGAATCAAACCCAGGCCAATCAGGATTTGCAAGCAAGCACTTTAGCTGCTGAGCCATCTCCCATCTCCCCAGCCCTTTTCTTTTCTTTTCTTTTCATTTCTTTTCATTTCTTCCCTTCCCTTCCCTTCCTTTTCATTTCTTTTCTTTTCATTTCATTTCATTTCTTTTCTTTTCTTTTTTGGTTTTTCAAGGTAGGGTCTCACTTTGGCTCAGGCTGACCTGGAATTTACTAGGTAGTCTCAGGGTGGCCTTGAACTCTTGGCGATCTTCCTACCTCTGCCTCCCGAGTGCTGGGATTAAAGGTATGTGCCACCATGCCCGACTTTCTTTCTTTCTTTCTTTCTTTCTTTCTTTCTTTCTTTCTTTCTCTCTCTCTCTTTTTTTTTTTTTTTACTTATTTATTTAGAGAATGGTTCTTGCTGTGTTGCCTGACTGGCCTGGAAATCACTCTATCTGGCTATCCTTCAACTTGCTGCAACCTCCTGCCTCCACCTCTTGAGTGCTGGTATTATAGGAACACACCACCATGCTCAGCTGGCTCCACTTTCCCTCCCTCACTTCTGTTCTTCCCTCTTTCCTTCGGAATCAGTTACTTTGCGATTGCTGGCACAAAATACCTGACCAGAAGCAGCTTATGGAAGGAACCGGGTAATTTAATTTGTCGTTCAGCTTCAAGGGGAAGGTTTTTCATGGTGGGGAGACCATGGCCGCCTGGGGCAGGAAGCCCATGTCACATGTCACCAAGTCAGGAAGCAGAGGCAGAGAACAGCATTCGGGGCTGGACTAGAGACCCTCAAGGGCAGCTCCCAGTGACACCCTTCCTCCAGTAAGGATCCACCTCCTGAAGGTCTTGTTGCGGGAATTTCTTTTCTTTTTTCTTTCTTTTTTTAATTATTTCTTTTTAAATTTTATTTTTTTATTTATTAGAGACAGAGAGAGGGAGAGAGAGAGAGAGAGAGAGAGAGACAAAGACTGAGAATGGGCGCTCCAGAGCCTCCAGCCACTGCAAACAAATTCCAGACGCATGAGCTACCATGTGCATCTGGCTTACGTGGGACCTGGAGAATGGAACCGGGGTCCTTAGGCTTTGCAGGCATGCGCCTTAACTGCTAAGCCATCTCTGCAGCCCTCTTTTTCTTTTATAAAAGATTTTATTTTTATTTATTTATTAGAGACAGAGAGCGGAAGAGAAAGAGATAGAGAGAGGGAATGGGCACGCTAGGGACTCTAGCCACTGCAAATGAACTCCAGACGCATGTGCTACCTTGTGCATCTGGCTTACTTGAGATCTAGAGAATTGAACCTGGGTCCTTAGGCTTCACAGGCAAGTGCCTTAACCACTATACCATCTCTCCAGCCCCGAGGAAGATTTCTTCACGCTAGTGGACTGACACCCTGTCACTCTGTAATGGTGTCAGCCCCGAGCTTAGGTGAGAGGGGCTTTGTATATCTTTCTGTAAGCAAGTGAGGTTAGAGAAGCTTTCATGGAGGGAGCGGGCAGCTACGTAGTTTAAATTTCTTGTAATATCTCTTCCAGTCAGCCCAAAATTATCAGTAACTCGCAGCACGGGCAGGGAACTTATCTTCACTCCCTGGTTGTTCCTTGTGGGCAAGAAGTTTATCTCTCTGTTCTGTGGTTTCTCCCTGTGGGTGGCTCAAGGGCAACCAGGGATTTATCTTTGCTCTCTGTGGGTAACTTCTGGCCTGTTGGGGGACTCTGCACCTGGGGATTCTCCTCCAGTATAGCCTGATATCAGGCCATTAGCTCTCCAGTCATCCAGTGGCCAGCTAGCTGTCCTGCTGAGTAGAGAAGTGACGTGGTGGGGAACTCTGTAATAGTCTGTCCCAACGTCAGTTTATCTGCTTCCTTTTTAATTTTAATTTTATTTTGTTTTTTAATTAATTAATTAATTAATTAATTTGAGAAAGAAAGACAAAGAATGGGTGCGCCAGGGCCTCCAGCCACTGCAAACGAACTCCAGATGCATGTGCCACCTTGTGCCTCTGGCTTACGTGGGTCCTGGGGAATCGAAAGGAGGTCTTTTGGCAAATGCCTTAACCATTAAGCCATCTCTCCAGCCCTTATCTACTTCCTGTACCAGCAGCACAGCAGCCACCAATGCCTGGAGGCAGGGAGGTCAGCCTGCTGCCATGGGGTCCAGCCATTTGGACAAACACACCACCAGCCTATCCCATGGTCCACTTGTTGGGTCAGCACCCCTAGCTGAGAATTCTGCAATCCACAGCCTGCATAACCTGGTTGCTCCCAGAAATTCTCCGAGTTGCCTTTTAGCCTTGGGGTAATCACCTGTTTCCATCTTTCTCCCAATTTCCTCCTGGCAGATTTGGGCCTTCTTGGATGTTTTATATCCTGCCTCTTGTTGAAACTGCAGCACTTCGTCAGCGCTCTTTTCATAGGCCGCTCTGGAGGGGCGGCAAGCAGCAGGTCAGCAGTATAGTGCGCCTGTTGGTTTATAGTCCTCTAGGTCTTTTGCCAACACTACCCCAAAGATGGTGGGGGAGTTTTTGAACCCCTGGGGTATCCATGTCCATGTCAGCTGGCTTTTTGTGCCCATTTCTGGATCTTCCCCGTCGAAGGCAAAGAAGGGTTGACTTGCTTCTGCTAACCTCAAGCAGAAGAAGGAAGGCATCCTTTAAGTCCAGGCAGTTAAAAACTGCCGCTGTGGGACTGGGGACACCGGGTGTAGAGTCTCAGGAGTGTCACTGACTCGGTGACGATCCTGCATGGACCAATAGTCATCGGTTCCTTACTGGGAGCCTATTGATGTGGGTGAATCTCCCAGGCCGGGCTTCCTGGCAGACTAGGTATTGTCTTTGTCTTATGGGGGTGGCCCCAGGCTTGAGGGTCACCCTCACAGATGGATGACCTTTACCAAGGTCGATCTCCTTATGTATGTCCCACACCCCTTGGTGTAGCACTCCAAATAGTAAGTCTCTTCCTAAGAGGGGTCCCGGAGCTTTAGGCACATACAGGAACCAGTGGCTGATTTGGTGGCCTCCTACTGAGCCATCTGTTGGTTCACAAAACTAGTACTGTTCGGTGGTTCCCATAGCCCCAATAATTACAACAGAGTCCTTAGTGAGTCAGCCAGTGGGAGATGTCAACCTACTAATGCCTGCACCAGTATCAAAAATAAAATCCACAGCCTGGCCCTCCAGGTTTATTTTAACCATGGGTTCTTGGGGGCCGGTTGTGATTCAGTTTGGTTGCCCTCAGTCAGATTCAGTCTCCCAACCTGGGCCTGGTCTCTTCATAACCTATGTTCTTTGATCTTCTCCTCTCTTAGGGCACACCTTCTTCCAACAGCCCTTTTCCCTATAGCACACACATTGGTCTTTATTTTTTTAATTTTTATTTATTTATTTGAGAGTGACAGACAGACAGACAGACAGACAGAGAAAGAGGAGAGAGAGAGAGAGAGAATGGGTGCACCAGGGCCTCCAGCCACTGTAAATGAACTCTAGATGCATGTGCCACCTTGTGCATCTGGCTTACACGGGTCTTGGGGAATTGAGCCTCGAACCAGGGTCCTTAGGCTTCATAGGCAAACACTTAACTGCTAAGTCATCTCCCCAAACCCTCACTGGTCTCTTTTTATTCTGTGATGGCTTCCCCTATGGGCAGGTGGTAGCCTCAGTCTTCCAGTGGCCCACTCATCTCAGAGGGCTACTGCCATAATCTTTGCCTTCTTCTCCAGGTATTTCCCCTTCTTTTTGTGTGCTGTTTCCTCCTGGTTAGACATCACCCTGGCTGCAATATCAATGAGTTGATTGATATTCATTCCAGCCAAGCCTTCAAGCTTCTGTAATTTTCGGCACACATCTGAAGCTGACTGTTGGACAAAAGCTGTGTTTACCATAGACCGGTGCTTGGTCGAATGGAGTGAAGGGTTTGTATGTGTCACCGAGTCTCTCATAGAATTGACTGGGTGACTCATCTGGCCTCTGAGTCACCTTACTCACTTTGGTCAAATTGGTGGCTCCCTGCGAACTGGCTCCTGTTGCTTCATTTTTTTTTTTTTTTTTTTGGGGTTTCCGAGGTAGAGTCTCACTCTAGCTCAGGCTGACCTGGAATTCACTATGTAGTCTCAAGGTGGCCTTGAGCTCATAGCAATCCTCCTACCTCTGCCTCCTGAGTGCTGGGATTAAAGGCATGCGCCACCACTCCTGGCTTCGCTCCTGTTCCTTCTAAGATAGCTTGCTTCATTTGGATGAGGGATTCCATCCTTTCTTGGGTATTGGGGTCCCAGTTCAGCTGTTCATTTGAGAGAGCGGTGTCTGCAAATTATGCACGGTTTGCAGTGTGTGTATGTGTGTGTGTGGGTGGGTGTGAGTAATCAATCAGGCTCAGGCAGCTTGATAAATGTGTCTCTTCTCATCCGGAGGTGAAGAGGGTGGCCAGTAGCTGGCAGCAATCGTCCCAAGTTGGCTGGTGACTATGTGCGATAGTGACCAAAAGATCTACCATGGCTTGAGGCTGCTCTGAGTAAGGTGGAGTATGGTAACGCCAATTCCGGAGGTCGGTGGTGGTGAAGGGCTGATAGGCATACTGTATCGGGTCAGTCCCATGAGTTCTGTCTGCCCTGGGGCTTGGGATTTGTCGCAGTGGATAGAGGGGCACCGGTTCTCCCCCAGTTGTCAGTCGGCCTGAGTTTGGGGATCTTCCCTATTTCTCAGCTGGAGGGAGTGTTGCTGGTTCTCTTCCCAGCAGGGCCGGATAAATGGAGGGCGGTGGTGCCTCTGGTTTCGGATTGGTTGCAGGAGGCAATGGGTGCACGAGTAGGAGATATGGGGGAGGCTCAGGGTCCTGTTCAGGGGCCTGGTGAATTGGGGGTTTCTCTTTCGGTTTGGTGGTTGCACGATGGCTGGATTTCTTTGCACGTGGAAGTGGAGATGGTCAGGTGGGCACAAAGCCAGCCCATACCAGCTATGGATATTGGAAACTGATCAGGATGGCCCACCCTTCTCTCATTAGGCAGATGACAGCCAGGTCTAAGGTGCCCTCTGGTGGCCATTACCGCCCAAAGGCTGGCCAATCAATTTCACAGTAAGTCTTTAGCTTTGATGGCCATGGCTTGATACTGTAATGTCTAGAATATCCTGCCTTAAATTTTTCTAACGTAGGCCGGGTGTGGTGGCGCACACCTTTAATCCCAGCGCTCAGGAGGCAGAGGTAGGAGGATCGCTGTGAGTTCGAGGCCACTCTGAGAGACTACACAGTGAACTTCAAACAAACAAAACATTTGTAATGTAGTCTGGAGCATTGTCCGGGGCTTTGATGGGGAGGAACCCATTTTATATGTGCCTAGGGTGTATTTGATGTGTGTGCAGGGAGGGGTTGAGGGTTCCGAGACTTTCCCTTAGTTAGATGCCCAGCTGGGGGTGACTTAAGGGGTCTTACCAGTGAGGGCCACACATTTATGACAGGGAGATGAGTGCCCGTTTGGCTGAAATGACCCCAGTGGACTCTCAGGTTAGGGCCCAGATTCTGTAGCCTCAAGGCGGTGGAGTCATCCATATTCACTCTCACATCCACACTCAGCCATTCAGAGTTTAAGTCATTTCCCATTTAGTCCCATTAAGAATCCTGATCTAGGGCTGGAGAAATGGCTTAGCGGTTAAGGCATTTGCCTGCGCAACCAAAGGATCCTGGTTCGATTCTCCAGGACCCACGTAAGCCAGATGCACAAGGGGCATATGCATCTGGAGTTCGTTTGCAGTGGCTGGAGGCACTGGCGTGCCCATTCTCTCTATGTCTGCCTCTCTTCTCTCTCTCTCTCTCTCCTTGCAAATAAATAAATAAATTAATTAAAAAAAAAAAGAATCCTGATCTAGCTAGAGCCAAGACCAGAGCGACATCGGTCTACCTGGGATACGGGCCGTCATCTCGGAATCACATGGAGGCTCAGGGGTTCCTCTTGCAGGGATCAGTCCGCGCCGGTTATTTCCTGTAGTACCTGTCGCAGGTTTCCTACCTGTCCCAGCTGGCCACCCCCGATGCTGCGTCTCCCTTTTCCATTTGGGTGCCCAGACCACGCTTTTTATATCTCTCTTCTTATAAGCAGGCGAGGTTATAGAGGCATACGTGGCATGAGCGGGCAGCTACACAGTTTAAGTTTCTTGTAATTTCTGTTCCAGTCAGCCCCAAACTATCAGTAACTCGCAGCACCGGCAGGGAACTTTTTTAAAAAAATTATTATTTTTTTATTGACAACTTCTATACTTACATACAAAAAAAACCCCACCTGATATTTCCCTCCCCTCCCCCATTCCACTTTAGAACTCCAGTCTCCATCTATCCCCTCCCTCTCTCCATTAGTCTCTCTTTTAATTTGATGTCATCATCTTTTTCTTCTATTTTGAGGGTCTTGTGAAGGTATTACTAGGCACTGCAAGCTCACGGATATCGAGGCCAATTTCTGTCTGGGCAGTTGCATTGTAAGAAGTCATACCCTTTCTTTGGCTCTTCCATTCTATCCATCTCCTCTTCCGCAATGGTCCCTGAGCCTTGGAGGGTGTGACAGAGGTGTTTCAGTGCTGGGCACTCCTCTATCCCTTCTTCTCAGCACTCTGTTGCCTTTTGGGTCATCCCAGTGGTCATCGCCATCTGAAAAGAGAAGCTTCTCTAACCAGAAGTGAGAGTAGCGTTAATATGTGAACATGAACATTAAGTGTAGTGCTCCCAGGGCAGCTTGGTGGGAATAATATATACAATTAGTCAGACAAGAGCAGGCTTTATACCCCTACTGGCAGGGAACTTATCTTCATTCCCTTGTTGTTCCTTGTGGGCAGGAAGTTTATCTCTCTATTCTTTGGTCTCCCCCTGTGAAGGCTTGTGGGTAAGCAGGGGTTTATCTCTCTGTTCCCTGGTTTCTCCTTGTGGGTGGCTCAAGGGCAACCAGGGACTTATCTCTGCTCTCTGTGGGTAACTTCTGGCCTGTTGGGGGGGTGCTCTATAACACAATACAAATTTTCTTTTAATATTGCTATTTTCTGTTAGAGTCTCACCTTCCCAAATGGATGCCACTAGCTGGGGATCCCGTGAGCCTGTGGGAGGTGTTTCACTGTCAAACCAACACATCCCCTCTATTTGTTTTTTTTCCTCTTTCTGAGACAGAGTCTCCTTATGTTTCTGAAGCTGGCCTGCAGTTCAATATGTGTAGCCCATCAATATGCAGTCCAGGCTGGCCTTGAACTCATGATCCTCCTGTCTCACTCGCGCATGTACTGGAGTTACACATATATACTACTCTGCTTGCCTTGTTGTCTTTCCTTCTTTCTTCCTTCCTCCCTTCCTTCCTTCCTCCCCATCTCCATCCATTTCTCTTTCTTGCAAGTAAGCTGTTAGGTCGGGACAGGCTCCCAAAATGGAGTCACCAAGGACAGCAAAAGGGCGACAGAGACATAAGGAAGAGGTTATGCACATTCCTCCAGAATCCGCCCAGCCATTATCCCTTTCTTGCCTAGCAATGCCCTCAGGTCATGGTCTCCTGCCCCCTTAGCTCCTAAGTCACCTGGTCACTGTTCTGGTGTCACACCCTGGCTATCCTAGATCTCCCCTAAAGGAACCTTTCTTATTCAGCTTTTCCCTTCCTCACCTTCCCCCAACTGAAGATACCCCGTAAAGCCCACTATCTGCAAACTCAGGTGGGCTATGCTCCACTCTTGGGAGCCAGCTCTGGCAGCTCGTGCTTTTCCTGAATAAAAGCTTTCATCTTTGCCTCAGAGTGGCCTGTGTGGTCATGGTCACAAACCTTACATAGCATCTTTAGCAGCTAAGCCATTTCTTCAGCCCCATTTCTTTTCTTTTTTCTTTTCTCTTTCCTTTCCTTTCCTTTCCTTTTCTATCCTTTCCTTTCTCTTTCTTTCTCCTCCTCCCTCCCTCCCTCCCTCCCTCCCTCCCTCCCTCCCTCCCTCCCTTCCTTCCTTCCCTTCCTCTTCTTCTCCTCCTCCTCCTTCTTCTCCTCCTTCTCCTTCTTCTTCTCCTCTCTCTCTTTCTTTCTCACGAACTCCTGATCATCTTGCTTTCTTTCCCCAGTGCTGGCACTTATAGGCATGTGCCACCAGGGCTTTGTGAATGCTAGGCAAGCACTCTTCTGAGTCCATTTCTTTCTTTCTTTCTTTTTAATTTTTATTAACTTAATTTAATTTAATTGTTGTTTTGTTTTTCAAGGCAGGGTTTCACTTTAGCTTGGGCTGACCTGGAATTCACTATGTAGTCTCAGGGTGGCCTTGAACTCATGGCGATCCTCCTACCTCTGCCTCCTGAGTGCTGGGATTAAAGGCGTGCACCACCATGCCTGGCTAGTCTTTTTTTTTGTTTGTTTTTTTCGAGGTAAGGTCTCACTCTAGCCCAGGCTGACCTGGAATTCACTATGTAGTCTCAGGGTGGCCTTGAACTCATGGCGATCCTCCTACCTCTGCCTCCTGAGTGCTGGGATTAAAGGCGTGCAACACCACGCCCGGCTCTTTTTTTTTTTTTTTTTTTTAAATAACAGACATCCTAATAGGTGTGAGGTATTTTATTGTGCTTTTTATTTGCATTACCCTAACTTCGTGATGTTGAGTGCCTTTACATGTGCTTACTGACATTTGTATACCATCTTAGGAAGAATGACCACTAAATCCCTTGCCTAGAAGAATGTAGGGGTGGGTAACGTACTCAGAAGCCATCGATTGTTATTAGAAAAAATCCAGTGCCAGGGTGGGGTACCTTCCAGTGAGTTGTTGGCCAGGGGGACTCCTTATGCCTCAAACCATTACAGGCTATTGCTTTGATATTCATGGCCTCACAGTGGCTGACACTACTTACACAAGGCCTACATTATAAGAGGAAAAAAATGACATCAAAACAGAAGTGAGACTATTAGAGAAAAGGGATTCATTGGAGGGGGAATTTTGCAGTGGGGAAAAGGGAGGAGATTCTGAACATGGTATATTATTTATATTTATGAAAGTTGTCAATAAAAAGTTGAAAAAAATCCTCTGCCATTTGTTTCTGAGAACTGTGCTTTGAAAGGTTGCTAAATGTCTACACGGTCTCAAGCATTAATGTACACATGCATGTATATATGTATCATGTAATTTACCTCCAGGCCACCAGGGGGTGCATGGGTTTTGGTCAGAGAGAGCTGTGCAAGAGCTAGGAGGCTGTGATAAATACTTCCAGGTGTATGGTAATGGTGGTGGTGGTGATGGTGATGGTGGTGGTATGTGTGCTAGAGTGGGTTGTGCCTTTTCCCAGAGGCCATAGGGATCGATTGATTCTTCAATAGGTCAATAGGATGATGACTGGAATTTTTAAATTTTATTTATTTATTTAAAAAAGGGAAAGAGGCTGAGAGAAAGAGAGAGAGAGAATGGGCGCACTAGGGCTTCCAGCCACTGCAAATGAATTCCAGATTCATGTGCCACCTTGTGCATCTGGCTTACGTGGGTCCTGGGGAATCGAACCGAGGTCCTTTGGCTTTGCAAGCAAGCTCCTGAACTGTTAAGCCATCTCTTCAGCCTGTGACTGGGAATTTTTTTAAAAAATTATTTATTTATCTATGAGAGAAAGAGGCAGATAGAGAGAAAGAGAGAATGGGCACTCCAGAGCCTCTAGCCACTGAAAATGAACTCCAGACATGTGCTTCCCCTTGTGCATCTGGCTTATGTGGATCCTGGGGAATTGAACTGGGGGTCCTTAGGCTTTACAGGCAAATGTCTTAACCACTAAGCCATTTCCTGACTGGGATTCTTTTAGTGCTGCCTGTGGACATTGGTTCTATACCAGATTTATGAAGATGTGGCATAAACAAAATGCACTTATTCTTTTTTAACCAGGCATGGTGGCACATGCTTTTTTTTTTGTTTTTAGAATTTATTTATTTTTTATTTATTTATTAGACACAAACAGAGAGAGAGAGAGAGAGAGAGAGAGAGAGAGAGAGAGAGAGAATGGGAGCACCAGGGCCTCCAGCCACTGCAAAAGAACTCCAGATACATGCACCAACTTGTGCATCTGGCTTACGTGGGACCTGGAGAATTGAACCTGGATCCTTAGGCTTTGCAGGCAAATGCTGTAACCTCTAAGCCATCTCTCCAGCCCAAAATGCACTTATTCTTGATTATCCTTGTTTTTCACTTGAGAACTCTTTGCTGCTTCTTTCTTTTGTGTTCACTTTCAGGCCAAGCCATTCGTCCTCTGCAAATACTGCAAACAACAGAGTAGCAGAATGAGAAAGAACACCACGTGTCCTCAAAGACTACTTCACAAAAAAAAAAAAAAAAAAAAAAAAAAAAAGACACGATCCCTTTGTAAACAGAAAGAGACAAATGGCATAGAAATTCCTAGGAGCAACATTCCCTCTTTTATTTATTGCTTTTGTTTGTTTTGTTTGAAGGTTGTGAGCAGATGGCCCAGCTACATCAATAACAAATGAAATCAGAGCTAGGCCAAAGAGCTGGAGATCCAAGACGGTAGGCTAAGCTCATAGCCTCTCTGTCTCTCTTGGGGCCTATTTCTCCAGTATAGTCTCCCTCCCACCTGTACTGAACCACCTGGGGGAGAAGACTTGTAAAATGCAGTTTTCTGGACTGAATCCCAGCCTAGTGAGTCAACATCTGGACCCCACATCTCCTTTCAGAACGAGTTTCCCAATAGATTTCTTTCTTTCTTTCTTTCTTTCTTTCTTTCTTTCTTTCTTTCTTTCTTTCTTTCTTTCTTTCTTTCTTTTTTCCTTTTAGTTTTGCGAGGTAGGATCTCACTCTAGCTCAGGCTGACCTGAAATTCACTATGTAGTCTCAGCGTGGCCTCAAATTCACTGCGATCCTCCTACCTCTGCCTCCCGAGTGCTGGGATTAAAGGTGTGCACCACCATGCCCAGCCCTCCCAGTCTATTTCTTATGGCTAGGTAGACATCACTTGTAGAATGAAAGGTTTGTCTCCTGGGGAAAGGTGGGAGAAGAGATGAGATACATGGAGGTAATGTTTTTGCACCAGGCTTCAAAGACCTTGCTCTGATACAAAGAATATGTCCAACACTGTACCCTGTGCAAAAATGGTGACCAATATCTGAGCCTGAAAATAGACAAGAAAGGCTAGTGAGGAGATAGGAGCTAGACTCTGGGCAACACCTGAAGCTATCTAGAAGAATAAATGAGGACTCTCAAAGGAAATGGAGGATTCCCTGGCCTCGGCCACCAAGAAGCACCCAGGAACTCCAAACACAATATCCAACAGTGTTTTTCTTTTTCTTTTTTAAAAAGTATTTCATTTTTCTTTGTTTACTTGACAGAGAGAAATAGGCAGGGAGAGCGAGCGAGAGAGAATGGGCATGCCAGGGCCTCTCACCTCTGCAAAGGAACTCCAGATGCGTGCTCCCCTTGTGCAGCTGGCTTACAGGGGTTCTGGGGAATTGAACATGGGTCCTTTGGCTTTGCAGGCCAGCACCTTAAACACTAAGCCATTAGCCCCAGTGTTGGTTTTATCTGAAGAGCACCTGTGAAACATTCCCACTGGCACAGCACATCTCTCCCATTGCCAGCTCCCTTCTTAGTCACACTTCCTGGATTTCCTCCAAGCACAGCTTAATTTATGTGGGATTAAAAAAATATTTTATTTATTTATTTGAGAGCGAGAAAGAGGCAGAGAGAGAAAGAGAGAGAGAGAATGAGATTGGGCATGCCAGGGCCTCCAGCCACTGCAATGAACTCCAGATGCATGCGCCCCCTTGTGCTTCTGGCTTACATGGGTCCTGGAGAACCCAACTGGGATCCTTTGGCTTTGCAGGCAAACGCCTTAACCACTAAGCCATCTCTCCAGCCCTATGTGGGATTTTTTTTTTTATCTTTTCCCATGGGGCGGGGGGAGGAAAAGCTTCCATTGAGAGTTGAGAGAGTTCCTCTATTTGTTATCACATAGTTGGGGTCTCTCACAGTAAGGGGCCAAAAGAGGTCACCTTAAAGCTTCTGAAGCTGGGCGAGGCGGGAGAATGGCAATAGAATGTTAATTCCAGGGACAGTCTAAGGAAGGCTGGCTTCAAGAGCTACTTTTAGGGCTGGAGAAAAGGCTCAGTGGGTAAAGTGCTTGCTGCATGAGGACCTGAGTTCGGATCCCCAGTCTCCACATAAAATGTAACCCTAACCCTATCATCCCAGCAGTGGGGAGGAGGAGATGGGATCCTCGGGGTTTTTCTTGTGTAGCCAAAATTCGTGAGTTCCAGGTTTAGTGAGAAACCCTGCCTTTATAAATTTGTTTTATTTATTTGCACATGTGAATGTGTGTGTGTGTTGCACGTAAGAGTCTTTTGCCACTGCCAACAAATGCAAGATGCTTGTGCCAGTTTTTGTATCTTGCTTTATGTGGGTGGCTGGGGAATTGAACCTGGGCTGGCAGGCTTTGCAAGGAAGCACCTTTAAGTGTGAGCTATCTTCTCCCTAGCCCCTGAGATCCTGTCTTTTATTTATATATTTATTTATTTTGGGTTTTTTTTTTTTTTTAAGATAGGGTCTCACTCTAGCCCAGGCTGACCTGGAATTCACTCTGTAGTGTCAAGCTAGTCTCGCACTCACAGCGATCCTTCCACCTCTGCCTCCCCAGTGCTGGGATTAAAGGTGTGCACTACCATGCCTGGAAAGATCTTGTCTTCTAAAAAAATCTACTTCTGGTCTTGGAGGGCTTCAAGTGCTGGCATAACACGGCCTATGGAATAAGCAATAGTGAATACTTGGAGAATGAGCGAATTTTAGTTGGAAAACTCCAGAACAGAAGACATGGGGCCTTATTTCTGTGTCATTCTAACTTCTTTCTCTTTCTCTTTTAAAGAGAATAGTTTATTTTATTATTTATTTATTTGAGACAGAGAGAGGGGGAGAGAGAGAGAGAAAGAGAGAGAATGGGCACGCCAGGGCCTCTAGCCACTGCAAACAAACTCCAGACACATGTGCAACCATGTGCATCTGGCTTATGTGCGACCTGGAGAATTGAAATACGGTCCTTAAGCTTTGCAGGCATGTGCCTTAACTGCTAAGCCATCTCTCTAGCCCCTAGATTCTCTTTTATTTTTTTAAAAGAAAGGTTTTATTTTTATTTATTTATTTATCTGACAGAGAGAAAGTGGGAGGGGAGGGACAGAGAGAGCGCGCGAGAGAGAATGGGTGCACCCGGGCCTCTAGCCACTGCAAACGAACTCCAGATGCATGTGCCCCTTGTGCATCTGGCTTACGTGGGTCCTGGAGAATCAAACCTGGGTCCTTTGGCTTTGCAGGCAAGCGTCTTAATCACTAAGCCATTTCTCCAGCCCACAGAACCAAAATTTTTATTGGCTCACATAATCGTGGAGGATGGTATGCAGTCAGCCTGAGTCTGAATGCAGTCTGGAGGCCCAGGGAAGAGCTGATGTTAGAGCCCGAGTCTGAATGTCTGAATGTTATGGCCCCAAATATACCACATGGGCACATGTAACTTCAAGTAGACAGAAAAATGCAAACCTTACCATTTCCCCAGAAGGACAGCAGCCTGAATCTTAGTGAACAGACCTAGTGGCTGTCACGATCCTTGTAACATCAAGGCAATAGGAATATTGGAGTCCCTTTCCCTGCCTGCTTCCATCTGTGAGGAGGCACAGGGTTTATACATATTGTCACAGCAGGGGGCACCTGGACCTCATTCATCATCTATTTGGGTTGGGCATCTCTTGTTTGTTTTTCAAGGTAGGGTCTCACTCTAGCTCAGGCTGACCTGGAATTTCACTATGTAGTCTTAGGGTGGCCTCGAACTCACGGCGATCCTCCTACATCAGCATCCCAAGTGCTGGGATTAAAGGTGTGCGCCACCACGCCCGCGTGGGCTGGCGTCTTTGGAGAGACATCTATACAGTTCTCAGTGACCTCCTCCCATATTCCAGTTTGCAACACTTTTTTTAAACCATTTTTTTCTTTATTCGTTATGGACATAATCAGTGTGAAAACAGCACATGTTGGTACCATCCTTACCCTTATCCCTGTGCCTCCACTCTGAAGGGACCTCCTCGTTGGGGATGCCTGTTAAACCCATGGGGAATGTGGGTTGTGCATTGTGAGGGTAGCCTTCAGTTATGGGAAGAGGCAATGTCTCTGTGCATAATGTTCCAACTTGTGGCTCTAACAATCTATTCGCTCCCTCTTCCATGATTTCCCTGAGCCATGTTGGGGTCTTTTTAGGTCTACTTCAGTGATGAGATCTTGGGAGCCTCTGTGTCTCTGGATCTCTGGTTTGGTAGGGGTTGAGTGTTCTTTGTGTCTATCTCCTTTGCCCTTGTGCTGGTACTGGGTTCACCAAGAAAGCAGCACTCTTACTCATTTCCCCAGTTATTCTATGGTTTCATCTGGCGCCCTGGTAAGGTGTGATGGCATGATTTTCTCCTCAGGTTCTGCATCCATCTGAAAAAGAGAAGTAGATTCCCCAATGGACAGTGAAGTCAGCACCAGATGAATGGGATAACCATCATTATTTTAGAGAGAATTTAATAGGAGTAGGCCCTCTTGTAGCCCAAGATTGGTAGGAGCTTGATATTGGAGAGCAAACTCATTTTTTGGATATGGTTCTGACTTGTTTCCCAGTTCCAGCTATGGGTTCCATTCCACTGAGCGGATCCGTTAGCCAATCCAAGAGTAATTAGTTACCCACCATGGCCTTGTGCCACTATTGCACTTGGGTGAACATCACATCAGGTTCTTTGCTGCTGAGAAACTTAGACCACGAGTTGCTTGGACAGATGTTGGCCATTTTCCCCCAGTAGCTCATGTAGCACCTTCTGACACTAGACAAGCTAACTGTCTGGGGACTGGCTCTCTTCCGGATTCCAGCCAGGTCTCTCCATGTTCTGTACTGACAGCATATGGTGTGTTCGGCAGTAGGGTCTTACCATGAACCTTTGGTGGGCCATCAAGTCAGTTTGCAACACTTTCTGTGAGCCAGCAGTGTCCGCATCCGTGTCTGTACCTCTCTGAGGCCAGTAGAATGATCTTCTTTTCCTGGGTCATACTAGAACGAGAAACTCTTGGAGATGGAGTGGTGGAGACCACTATACCCTCTATCATGTTTGCCTCTTGTGCTACAAAAGCAGAGCACCTAATTTTTACTGGCACACACATTGGTAGAGTCATTAAAAACAGTGTGGCTGTTGGTATGTGAATAGAAGGGAATATATACAATAACTGTGGGGGGATCTTATAAGGACAGGGTATTCCCTTCTGTTGCAATTACCTTCTATCTATCTATCTATCTATCTATCTATCTATCTATCTATCTATCTATCATCTATCTATCTATCTTCAATCCAGATCGATTCTCCAGGTCCCATGTCTAGCCACATCCTCAAGGTAATTCAAGAAGGGGGAAAAGAGTCATTTTTTATAATTATTTTTATGTTTTTAAATTTTTTTTATTTATTTGTTTGACACAGAAAGAGGGAGAGAGAGAAAGAGAGAGAGATAATGGGCATGCCAGGGCCTCCAGCCACTGCAAATGAACTCCAGTTGCATGTGCCCCCTTGTGCTAATCTGGCTAATGTGGGTCCTGGGGAATCGAACTTAGGTCCTTTGACTTTACAAGCAAATGCCTTAACTGCAAAGTCATCCCTCCAGCCTGAAAAGAGTCTTTTTAAAAAAATTTTTCGAAGCCGGGCATGGTGGCGCACGCCTTTAGTCCCAGCACTCGGGAGGCAGAGGTAGGAGGATCACTGAGAGTTCGAGGCCACCCTGAGACTACATAGTTAATTCCAGGTCAGCCTGGACCAGAGTGAGACCCTACCTTGCAAAACCAAAAAAAAAAAAAAAAAAAAAAAAAAAGGTAGGGTCTCGCTCTACCTCAGGCTGACCTGGAATTCACTATGTAGTCTCAGGGTGGCCTCGAACTTATGGTGATCCTCCTACCTCTGTCTCCTGAGTGCTTGGATTAAAGGCATGCGCCACCACACCTGGCTGCTGAAAAGAGTCTTTTTTTTTTTTTTTGAAAAGACCCAGAGAGAGACAGAGAGAGAGGGAGAGGAAGACAGAGATGGGCGCGCCAGCAGCCTCTCAGCTGCTGTGAATGAAATCCAGATGCGTGCGCCCCCTTGTGGTCAAGTGCGGCATTGCGCCCTTGTGTCACTTTGCATCTGGCTAAACTTGAGACCTGGAGATTGGAACCAGCATTCTTAGGCTTAGGAGGCAGGTGCCTTAATCGCTAAGCCATCTCTCCAGCCCAAAAAGAGTCATTAAAAAAAAGTTTTTATTTATTTGTAAGGAGAGTGTTACAGAGAGAATGGGTGTGCCAGGATTTCAGTCATTGCAAATGAAATCCAGATGCATGCACCACTTTGTGCCTTTGGCTTTACATGGGTACTGGGGAATCAAACTTGAGCCCTTAGGTTTATGCAGGCAAGCACCTTAACCGCTGAGCCATCTCTCCAGCCCCAAGAGTCATTTTAAAAAGGAAGTAGGTTAAGTTAACGTGAAACCATGTTCTAAGTGCTTAGGATTTCTGCTTTCCAGGTTCTGCGTGCTGGGTGATTCCATGGTGTCTAGCTATGGTTTTACCAGTACAGAATGGAGTTGACTGTGCCTTGTTTAAAAATAATCAAGGGCTGGAGAGATGGCTTAGCGGTTAAGGCACCTGCCTGCCAAGCCTAAGAATGCCAGATCGATTCTCCAGGTCCCATGTTTAGCCAGATGCAGTGACGCAAGGGCGCAGTGCCATACTTTCCCACAAGGGGGCTCACACGTCTGGAGTTCGTTCACAGTGGCTGAGAGGCCACTGGAGCACCCATTCTCTCTCTCTGATTCTTCCTCTCTCTCTGTTTCTCTCTGTCTGTCTCTCTCTCTCTCTCAAAAAAAAAAATAATAACCAAGACGCTGGGTGTGGTGGCGCATGCCTTTAATCCCAACACTTGGGAGGCAGAGGTAGGAGGATCACAGTGGGTTTGAGGTCACGTTTGTCTGCAAAGCCTCAGTTCAATTCTTCAGGTCCCATGTGAGCCAGATGCACAAGGGAGCGCACGCGTCTAGAGTTTATTTGCAGTGGCTGGAAGCCCTGACACACCCATTCTCTGTCTGCCTCTCTCTCTCTCTCTCAAATAAATAAATAAATAAATAAAATTTAAAAAAGAATGTCAAAATATCAATAGCAAGGCATGAACTAGGTATAGGCCCTTTCATGCCTGTTGTCCATGCAGCTGTACAGGCCATGCAGCTGTACGTGCTTCACGAAGGCGGCCAGCTCTCTGCTCTGCAGGTTTCTAGGGCTGCCTGGAAGATCTGTTGACCTAAGCTCTCAAGTTTCCAGCTCAGATTTTATTGTCCTCCATTCTGCTTTCTTTTATGGATTCCTATCCTCTCTCTGATTCCTGACATGGAAAAACCAAGAGAATTGGAGCTCCTTCAAAGTGCCTCAGACCCTGCCTTCCTGTTTTTGACATAAAACAGTCCCGTTCCTGGATGAACTGTGCTAAGTGAAGTCATAACATGGCTGGTATGTAAGACAGTTTTAAAAAAATTTCTTGGCTGTAATTAACTAAGTAAGAGGTTTTGTATGTCTGCTGCTCCACTTTTCTTTTCTTTTTTGGGGGGAGGGGGCTTTGAGGTAGGATCTCACTGTAGCCCAGGCTGACCTGGAATTCACTATGTAGTCTCAGGGTGGCCTTGAACTCACAGTGATCCTCCTACCTCTGACTCCCGAGTACTGGAGTTAAAGGTGTGTGCTGCCACGCCCGGCTCAACTTGGTATCATTTTAAGTCTAAGCATACTGAAAATATGCTATTTTAAGGTTGTTGAATATGTTATGAAATCTTATGGCAAATAATGTATATCTATATTTTCCTCTTCTTCCCCTCCCTCCCTCCCTCCTTCCCTCCCTCCCTTCCTCCTTCCTTTCCTTCTTTCTTCCCTTCCTTCCTCCCTTCTTCCTTCCCTCCCTTCCTGTCTCCACTTCCCAAGTGCTGGGATTTTAGGGGTGGCCCGCTAGGATTGTACTTATGGAGTGTGTGTACGAGTGTGGATGGAGGTCAGAGGATAACTTTCTGGTCAGTCTTCCAGGCAGGGTCTCCTGCTGTTCACTGCTCCCTTCACAAGCTTTAGGGAACCCTCCCTGTCTCCACCTCCTGCCATCAGTGTGCTGGGATCACAGAAGCCCTCCACAGCTTCTGGCTCTTTTACATGGGGTCTGAGGATTGAGCTCCAGTACTCAGTCTTGAGTGGCTTTAGCCACTGAGATATCTCCCAGGCTTGCCCCCACCCTATATTTCTTAATTACATTTAACATACTAAACAAAGGGACATAGGTGCACAGTGTTTTTTTTTCTTCAAATTTTATTTATTATTTGCAAGCAGAGAGAGAGAGAGAGAGAGAGAGAGAGAGAGAGAATGAATTGGCTCACTTAGGGCCTCTTGCCACTGCAAATGAAATCCAGATGCTATGTGATCTGGCTTTATGTGAACACTGGGCATTCAAACCTGGGCCATCAGGCTTACAAGCAAGTGCCTTGACCACTAAGTCTCTTCAGCCCAGCTTTTTTTTTTTTTTAATTATTTTTATTTATTTATTAGAGACAGAGAGAAAGTGAGAGAGAATGCCCACCCCCCCCGCAGGGCCTCTAGCCACTGCAAATGAACTCCAGATGCATGCACTACCTGGAAAATCGAACCTGGGTCCTTAGGCTTCATAGGCAAGCACCTTAACTGCCCCTCCCCCTTTTTTTGAGGTAGGGTTTCACTCTAGTCCAGGCTGATCTGGAATTAACTGTGTAGTCTCAGGGTGGCCTCGAACTCACGGCAACCCTCCTACCTCTGTCTCCCGAGTACTGGGATTAAAGGCGTGCGCCACCATGCCCGGCTTAAATAAATAAATATTAAAAAAGAAAATATTTTGTTGATTCCAAAATTCCATTCTCTCTCCCTCCTCCCCTGTGTGGTTCCATATTTTCACCATAAGAATTGGCAGGACCAGGGCTGGAGTGATGGTTTAATGGTTAAGGTGTTTGCTTGCAAAGCCAAAAGATTCCGGTTTGACTCTCCAGTACCCACATAAGCCAGATGTACAAGGGGGTGCATGCATCTGGAGTTCGTTTGCAGTGGCTAGAGGCCCCGGCGTGACCATTCTCTCTCTTTCTCTCTCTCAAATAAATAAATTAATTTAAAAAAAAAGAATTGGCAGGACCTTTTAGAGCTGAAAGGTTGACTTTTTTTTTTTTTTTTTGATCAGAGACACAAGGATATGGGATCATGAAGACATGGCGTGCTCCACTGCAGATCTCGGAGCTGCCTGTGGGTGGGTTTGCAGAACGTTGTTCCATGCATTCCTATGTGTAGAGGCTGGGCAGCAGCTTGCTAGGCTTATTTGTAGTTAGCATTCCTCATCAGACCATAGTCTCGTGGTATTTTCTGTTGCTATCAGTGAGTGCCGCAGACAACACCTTATAAAGAGTGAAGGTTTTGTTGTACGGCAAATTTCTCTGCACCGAAAGCAGTAAACAACTATTGGCCAGCTTTAGCAAAAGTGGCAGCTGGGGCAACTCACAAGAGAAGGGTGCGGGGAGGGTCGGCAGACTCCCACCTGAGATCTTGGGCATCCCCTGTGCCAGCTGTATGCAATGATACATGTGGTCTTGTAGCCTTGGGGTGTGTGTGGGGGGGAGATAGGGGATATAGAGGGTAAAAGATCAAGGGACAATGAGTTCCATCGGAGCAGCTGCTTTGAGGTCTCCTTGCTCTATAAACCCTCATCCGGAGGCTGCTGGAAGAGCATTTATTGGGGTATTCCCTACACAGTGAGCCTTACTGAAGGGCTGCTTTGGTGGGGGGGGGGTCTTCGTGTCCTTAAGATTTACTTACAGACATGGAGGGGGAAGCATCCGTGTGGGGGTGTTGCAGTCAGGTTCGAAATGCTGGCAGAAACCACCCGACCAAGAGCAGCTTGTGGGGAAAAAAAGGTTTATTTTGGCTTACAGACTCGAGGGGAAGCTCCATGATGGCTGGGGAAAATGATGGCATGAGCAGAGGGTGGACATCACCCCCTGGCCTACATAAGGTGGACAATAGCCACAGGAGAGTGTGCCAAACACTGGCAAGGGGACACTGGCTATAATACCCATAAACCCATCCCCAACAATACACTGCTTCCAGGAGGCATTAATTCCCAGATCTCCATCAGCTGGGAACCTAGCGTTCAGAACAGTAAGTTTATGGAGGACACCTGAATCAAACCATCCCGGGGGCGGGGGTGATGGTAAATCTTGAAACAGGCAGCTCCACCTCAGGCACTATGGGAGCTGTTATCCAGGCTGCAGTGAGACTTCTCAGTGGCGCAGAAGCTCTTGGAGTTCCCACATTTTGAAGTAAGCCCTCCTGGGAAGGCTGAGAGAGGAGCGTCTGAGGAGGTGATCCTGACACAGGGAGCTCCTTGAAGTGGCGAGGAGAGGTGGTCTTGACGGGATGGCACTTCTCAGTGGTGAAGCTGCTGTGGGGGCTCCATGTTCCTGTAAATAACCCCTTGCCTTACTCTGGAAGTAAACCCAATAAACTCAATGGTTCACCAAATTGGTATTGGTACAATTGTACTTTGGTCTGTTATCTGAGCCCTATCTGGGGTGAAGACATGTTCATGTCTCCCCAGGGTAAAGTTTCTTGTTGTTTTTTAAAAAGTATTTTATTTCATTTATTTGGTGGTGGTGGTGGGGGCACAGAAAGAGAGAGAGAGAGAAAGAGAATGGGTGTACCAGGGCCTCCAGCCACTACAAATGTACTCCAGACGCATGCGCCACCTTGTGCATCTGGCTTACGTGGATCCTGGGGAATCGAACCTGGGTCCTTGGGTTTATTTAGCTCATGGTTCTAAAGGCTGAGTAGTTCAAGATCAGGGGCACATTCTACTGAGTCCCAAGGCAGTATAGGACATCACAAAACAAAACAGAGACAGCAAGCCACAGAGAGATCCCTTTTACACAAGGTACTTCTGGGGGCAGAGGTAGGAGGATTGCCATGAGTTCAAGGCCATCCTGAGAGTAAAGAGTGAATTCCAGGTCAGCCTGAGCTAGAGTGAGACCCTATCTTAAAAAAACCAATTAAAAAAAAAAAAGAAAGAAGGAAATAAAGGAAAAAACAAGGTACTTCTGGACAGCCATTAATCCACGATGAATTGGCTAATTCATTTGTGGCGGTTTGAATGTAGTGCCCCCTTATATGCATGTGTTTAAACCTGTGGCCCTGCAAAGAGGGTGCTATTTGAGAATGCTGTGGAAGCTTTTGATGGTGGAGCCTTGATGGAGGAAGTATATCACTGGGGAGGGGTCTCGAGGTGTTTCAGCCTGGCCCTGCTCGCTGTTCTCTCTCTCTCTCTCCCCCCCTCCCTCCTCCCTGCCAGTATGATGATATAGGCAGGCTTCCTGCTCCTATTATACTTACCCTGTCATGATGGACTCTATCCTCTGGAACTATAAGCTGAAATAAACTCTTCCTTTCCCTATGTTGCTTCTGGTTGGGTATTTTTTCCCAGAAGTTAGAAAGGAACTGATACATCACGCACGAGAAGTGTCTTAGAGACTCAGTCTTCTCTCCACTGCCCCACTTGGTCTCACCTCTTAATATTTCACAATGGTGGGTGGGTCAATCAACTTTTTTTTTTTTTAATTTGAGAGACACAGAGATAGATAGACACACACACACACACACACACACACACACACAGACAGAGAGGAAGAGACAGAGAGAGAATGGGCATGCCAGGGCCTCTCAGCCGCTGTGAACGAACTCCAGACACATGTGTCTCCTGTGGGCATGTGCAACATTGCATGATTGTGTCATTTTTGCTTCTGGCTAAACGTGGGACCTGGAGATTCGAATGGGTGTTCTTAGGCTTCACAGGCAGGCACCTTAACTGCTAAGCCATCTCTCCAGCCTGTCATCAACTTTTAGTCACAAGGACAAAATACCTGTGAGAAATGACTTAAAGGAGGAAGTTTTGTTATGGCTCGTGGCTCTGGGAGTCCATGGTTGACTGGTTCCATTGCTTTTAGATTTTGGGAAAGGCAGGGACATGGTGGTGGAAGGACATGCAGAGGGAAGCTATTTCCTTCATGGCAGTCAGAAAGGAGAGGAGAGAGGGAGAGAGTGAGAGGGAGAAAATGGGCATGTCAGGGCCTTCAGTCACTGCAAACGAACTCCAGACACATGCGCCACCATGTGCATCTGGCATCTGGTGGCCTCCTACCTCTGCCTCCTGAGTGCTGGGATTAAAAGGCGTGAGCCACCACGCTCACCTCTTTTTTAAAAAAAAATATTTTTATTTGCAAGGAAAGACAGAGAGAGAGAAAGAGAATGAGAATAGGTGTGCTAGGACCTTTTGCTCTTGCAAATGAACTCCAGATGCATGCACTGCTTTGTTCATCTGCCTTTATGTGAGTACTGGGGGATTGAACCCAGACCATCAGCTGTTGGAGACCACTGTCATATCTCAATGCTTCTGACAACAGAATTGTACCAAAGTAAACATGCACTCTGATGCAAGTTGAGAAATGCGGCTGCTTCTACCTCAAATTAGATAAAATAAGTTAAATCCTAACCATAGGCCCCCATGCTCTGTTTACCATAGACAGATACCTTCCTAGCAAACAAACCTGTTATCTTAAAACCATAAAATCAGGGATCTTCTCTCAAGGCAGGCTGTATGATGTCAAAGTTGTTATTATTATTATTTTTAATTTTTTTATTATTTTTATTTATTTTTGGAGAGAGAGACAGAGAGAGATGGACAGAGAGGGAGACAGAAATGGGCATGCCAGCAGTCTCTCAGATGCTGTGAACGAAATCCAGATGCGTGCGCCCCCTTGTGGGCAAGTGCGGCATTGCGCCCTTGCCTCACTGCATCTGGCTAAATGTGGGACCTGGAGATTGGAACTGCTGGACATTGGAACCAGCGTTCTTAGGCTTAGCAGGCAGGCGCCTTAGCCACTAAGCCATCTCTCCAGCCCCAAAGTTATTATTTGTGATGCATATGCAAGCTACTTGTGATACATGCAAAAAGCTAAGAATAAAAACATTCTGGGCCAAGATTCAGTGCCTCTGATCCCAGTTGGGACAGAGAGCTCCCTGGCTCCTCCACTTCTCTAATGGAGTGTTGTGAGTTTTTTTGTCTATGCCTCATTGTCCCGCTTCTAGGACCTGAATCCTGAAGTGCTGGTTGGAGCAATCCGGCTTTCAAGCAAGCACCTTTAACCACTGAGCAATCTCTCTAGCCAGAGAGGTCAACTTTCAATTCCAGTACTTGGGAGACTGAAGCAGGAGAAACATTTGAGGCTAGCCTGGGCTACATTGTGACACCCTGTTTTGAAAAACAAACAAATCAGGCTGGAGAGATGGTTTAGCAGTTAAGGCATTTGCCTGCAAAGCTGAAGGACCCAGGTTTAATTCCCCAGGACCCATGTAAAGCCAGATGCACTAAGAGGCACATGCATCTGGATTTCATTTGTAGCAGGGCTGGAGGCCCTGTTGTGCCCATTCTCTCTCCTTGCAAATAAATAAATGTTTAAAAATTAAAAAAACAAAGCTGGGTGTGGTGGCGCACACCTTTAATCCCAGCACTCGGGAGGCAGAGGTAGGAGGATTGCCGTAAATTCGAGGACACCCTGAGACTACATAGTGAATTCCAGGTCAGCCTGAGCTAGAGTGAAACCATACCTTGGAAAAGAAAAGAAAAGAAAAGAAAAAAAAAACACAAAAAACCAAAAACCAAAAAACGAAAACAACAAACAAATCAACCCCAAAGCAAGAAGGGGGAGAGAGGAGAGAGAGAGAGAGGAGAGCACAATCCAGCTTCCTTACAACCACGTAGAAGACCAAGTGTATTTCTTGAGAAAGATTCATAATATTCGCATGTATGGGAGAGTTACCAGTTCAGTGGAAGGGAAAAAATATAATAACTTGAGATTCAATAGTGACTTCTTTTGTGTTTTGTGTTTTTGAGGTAGGGTCTTGCTCTAGCCCAGGCTGACCTGGAATTCACTATATACTCTCAGGCTGACCTTGAACTCACAGCAATCCTTCTACCTCTGCCTCCTGAGTGCTGGAATTAAAGGTGTGCACCACCACACCTACTAGTGATTAGTGATTTCTGAAATCAGTAAAAAAAGATTTAAAAATATTATTTATTTATTTGAGAGATGGGGGTGGGGAGGGGGAGAGAATGGGCATGCCAGGGCCTCCAGCCACTGCAAACAAACTCCAGACACTTACGTCACCTTGTGCATCTGGCTTACGTGGGTACTGGGGAATCGAACTCAGGTCCTTAGGCTTCTCAGGCAAGAGCCTTGACTGCTAAGCCATCTCTCCAGCCCCAGAATTTTTTTTTTTTTTTTTTTTTGGTTTTTCAAGGTAGTTTCACTCTAGACTAGGCTGACCTGGAATGCTTTACAGTTCACTAGCTGTGTACTTTTCAAAATAAATAACGATGCAATCATACAGGTTACCTCTGTGTTGGAAAGGAAATCGCTGTCTGATCTGGGCTACAAATGGTCTTTTTAATGAAGCCCAGATGTCTGGAGAAGCGTCCTTAGAGGCCTGGTAGGAGGGTGGGTAGAGGAGGGGGAGACTCGGGCCTGACCTCTCCGTTAATTTTACCATCTTCCCTCCTGTTCCCTCCCCCCTTGGTGTACAGAATCTCAGTTCGGAGCTGTGAGACAGGATGCCCCTTTGCGATCCCAGTGATTTTGTTAGTTCTTTAACTTGCTGTAAGAGTTAGGTGGGGAGCGGACCAAGTCCTGGATTTCTTTGTCATCAACAGAAAGGCTGTATCTCCCCAACAACTTTCATCACCATCCGCCTGCAGAAGGAGACAGCGGAGGCTCTCTAAAAGTCGGCAGAGGCATCTCGCCTTTGCTTTTCTCCCCTGCTTGGGTTTCTTTCCTCCTCGACCTTGGTGCCATGGCTCTTCCTGCCCTGAACGCTTCGCCCTGTCCTCAGTTTTAACTACCAGACCTGCTGCTTCACTCAGTTCTTTCCAACACAGATCCAGGGCTTTGTGCCGGGAGAATGCTGGGAAGAGAAGGCCTCGAGAAGAGCAGCTGAAGGGAGGGGGGGTCCAAACCTCTGGCTCAGGAAGTCTTGAGGTTATTAGGCTAAGAAGCCCGCCCGCCTCCTTGTGTGAGCTGAACCCGTTTTTGCGTTCAACCTGGAGAAGAAGGGTAAAAGAGGAAAAGAAGAAATCCCTCCTGCCACGCATGCAGCATTGCAGATGTGAAGGGATGATTACACAGACGAGGGTAAAGCAGGCCAAGAAACTGTGAGAGGGAGGGGGTGGAGCAGAGCTGAGGACTGACTGTTGAGGCAGATGCTATGGAGGGTTAAATTACCACCCCACTACAGAGGTGTGCGCGCGTGTGTGCGTACACACACACACACACACACACACACACACACACACACACACACACACACACACACACACGGCCCTGCTCTGGAGGGCTGGGTGCTGTTCCTATTTAGCTGGAAAGGGAAAGAGCCCCCACTTTCTGTCTTCAGGACATACTTTATTTTTTTCCTTGTTGTAGAAAGTGAAACCTGGCTTTGCATGCATGTGGGCTTCTGAAAATTTATTTTATTTTATCTTATCTTATCTTATTTTTTATTTTATTTTATTTTATTTTATTTTTGTTTAGGGAGAGATAGAATTGGCACACCAGGGCTTCAGCCACTGCAATTGAACTCCAGACACTTGCGCCACCTAGTGGGCATGTGCGACCTTGCGCTTGCCTCACCTTTGTGCATCTGGCTTATGTGGGATCTGGAGAGAGATTGAAGATGGGTCCTTAGGCTTCACAGGCAAGTGCCTTAACTGCTAGGGCATCTCTCCAGCCCAGTGGATGCCTTTTTCATGACATGTGTCACACAGACTGAGGCGTCTGTGGGTTTTGCCTCCCCAGCAGTCACTACCCTTTCCTCATGATTTGAAGAGGGAGCAACTTGGTTCATTTTCTGTCAATGTGATTCTGGTTAGACTGACCCCTCGTAGACAAAATGCTCCTACTCCAAGTTGGGCACATGTGTCAACCTCAGCAATTGTACTGTAATGTCTGTGTGACTCAAGGTAGGACAGGAAGAGTTAGGGCAAGGACTTTTGCTCACACTTGGGTAAGAGAGAGAATTACTTCCTGCTGTGAGAACCAAGCAGATAGGAAAGTCAGGACCTAACCCTAGAGTTGGTGAAGGGCTTGTCAGAGAATGAAGCCACTGAGCAATGAAGAGGGAATGTTTCTGAGGACCCTGGACATTTGCATCAGCTGAATCTGATTCCACCCCACGTCTTGACTTTGTAATTCTGTATGCCTATCAGCCTCCTCACACTTTCGCCACTTTGCATTTCTGTCACTTGCAGGTCAGACTGTCCTACCTAATACAAGTGGCTTTAGAAAGCCCCAGAGGCTTATGCAGGTCACTGGGTGGAAGAGCGAGCACTATTGCTAGCTGCTGTTGCTCCATTGTTTTTCTTACTGTGCGTGGAGCCTGCAGGCTTATTTCCAGATCACATTTGACTCAAGTGGACAGCTGCCTCTGGGCAAGAGCCCCAGCCAGGGTTGGCAGCCAGAACTCAGCTTGAAAACCATGGTCAAGTTATGTGCTATTGTACAACAGGGTTCTCTGAGTACACCCCTGAACAGAAATGAATGTGCTTAAAGGTCCAACACGCATTCAAGGAGCCAAGGCCTCCACTTGCTCCTGGATGCAAAGGGATCATTGTTCTCAGATTCTGAACTGGTAGGGGAGCATTCCATGAATGGGAAGCAGCTGCTGAGGGAATGGACAATTAGAAAGAGAGGCCACTCTAATAGTGATCCTTTGCCCAGAAAAGTTTGATTGATTGCTTCTATTGTTCTAGGGCTACAAACACTAATAAAAGACAAAAAAATTCTGCTCTCAAGAAACAAGCTATTGAGTCAGGGGATGAGCAAGAATATCAAAGGATAAATAATGCAATAAGTGATAATTATAAATGGGAATACAATCAGAGAACCTGACTACTCAACAGAATTCCCCTCTTCTTCCTTAGTTTGTATTTATTTTTAAACAATATTATTATTTATTTGACAGAGAAGGAGGAAGAAGGGCGGCGGGGGGTGGGGGTGGGGTAGGGGGGAGAATGGGAGCGCCAGGGCCTCTAGCCACTGCAAACGAACTCCAGATGCATGCGACCCTTTGTGCATCTGGCTAACATGGGTCCTGGTGAATTGAACCTGGTTCCTTTGGCTTTGCAGGCAAATGCTTTAACCGCTAAGCCATCCTTCCAGCCCTGTAGTCTATATTTATTTATTTGAGAGAGCGAAAGAGGAAGACAGAGAGGGAGAATGAGCACACCAGGGCCTCTAGCCACTGCAAATGAACTCTAGATGCATGAGCCACCTTGTGCATCTGGCTTATGTGGGTACTAGGGAATGGAACCTGGGTCTTTAGGCTTTGTAGGCAAGTGCCTTAACCGCTAAGCCATCTCTCCAGCCCTTCCTGAGTTTATAAAGTGCCAGTTTAATTCTAGGAGGCAAGATACTGAGGTGTGTAGGTCCTTCTCTCGGGTTCAAGATGAACCATGGCATCTGAGCCATCAAGAGAAAGTGGCATAGGCACTAGCCCCAGGCTATGACAGTTTGTTGTTTGAGGGTTAAAGAGTCAAACGAACACCATGACAGGCTTCAATAAGATATTTCCTAGCTAGGCCTAAGTTTCAAATTTCTCAAGAAGCCTGAACTAAATTCTGGGAGAACAGAACAAAGAACCAAGTCATTTCCTGGAAGGTTTCAGAGATGTCTAAGGCCATTCCCCCTTTTGGCCCCAGCCAATCAGAGGTAAAAGCATGTGAGATATGCTTACTAACTGCTTAACTGGCCACATTAGGAAACCTTACCTTCCTAGAGCCCCCTCCCTTAGCCTCCCTTAGCCCGCACGTGCAAAATTATAACCAGTCAAGAGTGCACAAGTACTATATCGTTCAAATTAGCCAATTATGTTAGAAATCTTTGTTTAGCTGTCCTTAAAAAGAGCCAGCAAGCTCTTCCTGGGGTCGCCATTTAGTGCAAATGGTGGACCCCCCCACATGCTGGACTTCTCTGCACAATGAACGCTCTATGTTTTTACATGCTACACGAGTCTGAGTCTCCCTTCAGCAATTTTCAGACCCTAACAGAGGGTATGTGTACAGCTTTTGGTGACCTTGGGGGCTGTGTGGGTTCAGTTGAACCATGATATGAAAATGTTGGATATCCCTGAATTAGATAATACTGGATAACAAAATCAAGGATATCAGGTAAATCAACCAAAAAATTTGGCTATCTCAGCGGAGTGTGGTGGCACATACTTGTGATCCCAGCACTACAGGATCCTACAGCAGGGAGATCAGGAGTTCAAGGCTAAACTTGACAACATAACAAGGTTGGAGAGCAGCCTGGGCTATTTGAGACCCTGATTTATTCACCTCTCCCCTCTCCCAATTAAAAAGACAACGGAAGGGAAAACGTTTACTTCTGAAGTGTATTCTTAGCCTTCCTTGACTTAAGGGTATCTTGGGACTGGAAACATGGCTTAGCAGTTAAGGTGCTTGCCTGTGAAGCCTAATGACCCAGGTTTGATTCCACAATACCCATGTAAAGCCTGACGCACAATCGGGCACATGCATCTGGAGTTAGTTTGCAATGGCCTGGAACTCCTGGCATGCCCATTCTCTCTGTCGGTCTCCTTTCTCTCTCTGCCTGCAAATAAATAAATTAAATTTTTATTATTTATTTGACAAAGAGAAAAAGATGGGGGGGGGCGAGGAAGAGAGATAATGGGCGTGCCAGGGGCTCTGGCCACTGCAAACGAACTCTGGAAGCATGTGCCACCTTGCACATCTGGCTTACGTGGGTCCTGGGGAATTGAACCTGGGTCCTTTGCTTTGCAGGCAAGAAAGAATCTTAACCACTAAGCCATCCCTCCAGCCCATTTTGTGTTTTTTAAAAAAATATTTTTAAAATTAAAATTAAAAAAATTAAAAGGGCTGGAGGGATGGCTTAGTGGTTAAGGCACTTGCCTGTGAAACCTAAGGACCTAGGTTTGATTTCCCAGAGCTCATGTAAGCCAGGTGAGATGCACATGGCGGTGCATGCATTTGGAGTTCATTTGCAGTGGCCAGAGGCTCTGGAATGCCCATTCGCTTTCAAATAAGTAAGTAAATAAATAAATATAAAAACACAGAGAACGAGCCGGGGCATGGTGGCGCACGCCTTTAATCCCAGCACTTGGGAGGCAGAGGTAGGAGAATCGCCGAGAGTTCAAGGCCACCCTGAGACTACAGAGTGAATTCCAGGTCAGCCTGGACTAGAGTGAGACCTTACCTCGCAAAACCAAAAAAAACCAAAAAACAAAAAACAAAAAACCCACAGAGAACAAAACAGGAAAAAAAAAAAGCACTGTCTGGGCAATTCAATCAGAATTTCTGCAAATGCGGGGCATTAGTACTTTTCAGTTTTCTAAATGATTCCAATAGATATCCCGAGTTGTGACCATTTAATGTTGAGAGAGATTCAAAATTTTTAGGAGACAGACATGCTGGACCATTTTCCAAGCCTTTAATGTCAGGAGCCCAGTTTACAGGCAAGGGCAGTCTAGATACTTTAAGTAGGAAGGGGTTAAAGGTGTGTGTGTGGGGGGCGTTGCTGGAGATTGTGGACCGCTAGCAGCTGTGTCTGAAGCCTGGACTCACAGTGGCGGCTGAATTGCCACGAATCGCAAGTGACCCGAGTGGAGCGCAGTTGGCTGATTCTGCCAGAGCTTGGAGTAGGCTGAGCCTCCTCCCCCTTCCTGCTTTCCATCTCCCTTCAGTGACAGAAACTCTATCTAGTGCTGCGCTGGTGAGGGAGTTTGGGAAATATTCCAACAACTCCTTATAAATGCACAGAGGGCATGGAAAGGGTGACATGGGGCTGAATATGAACATATTAACTCTGACATTCATGCCTTGCCCACTATCATCCTCAGTGTATCTTTGTCAGTGCACAATACGCTGTCAGTGTAGCAGCTCAGAGACTGGAGGCCAGATTGTAGAAGTCTGCAGGCTAGAACAGGTGGTAGGGAATACTGCATTCAGACCAAAGTTTTCAATTATCAGCAGGTATCAGTATAGTGGCTGTTGCAGTCAACTACAATTTGCTGGCAGAAAACACCTGACCAAGAGCAGCTTGTGGGAGGAAAGGGTTTATTTTGGCTTATAGACTCGAGGGGGAAGCTCCGTGATGGCAGCGGAAAATGATGGCTTGAGCAGAGGGTGGACATCACCTCCTGGCCAACATCAGGTGGATGACAGCATCAGGAGAGTGTGCCAAACACTGGCAAAGGGAAACTGGCTGTAACACCCGCTCCCCAAAATACATCCCTTCCAGGAAGCTTTAATTCCCAAATTGTCACCAGCTGAGGACCTAGCATTTGGAATACATATGTTTATGGGGGATGCCTGAATCAAACCACCACAGTGGCTAAGTACCAATGAAAGCAAATAACTACTAGAGGCAAGGTGGGCCTGGGCACCATACCAGTCTAGAGTGGGCTTGGCAAAGATCACTGGAAAGGGCCTGGTCCCTGGAGACCCCTGGGAAAGACTCATGACTTAGTTGTGACTAACTAAACCTGAACAGAGCTTCAGATTTGGTGAACTCAGGTCTGATTTGAGCCACCACAATGGTCACAGCTCATTTTGCAATTCACAGACCCAACTGAGGTTAGTGAAAGACCCGGATGATGAGAATTGAAGGGTCACCAAATACTTTCAGGAAGGATCTCTGTGGTGCATATTGGCCCATTCAGAAAACTCCTTCTTGTCTTTCTGGAAGAGAGGGACGAGACCATTTTCCCTGGTGAGTGTCCTGAGATGTGTGGAAAAGGAGAGGAACAACACTTTCAGGGAGAGACAAAATGTGACAGGAGGTGCTTAGAGGCCCATGAGTCTATTACTGTCCTGACTAGAATGGGTCTAATGATCTCAGAGGATTTGTACGGGGTGAAGCTGAGTCTGTACTATAATAATTCTTGGGTAAAACACAGAGTTGGGATCAATAACTTTAGCAACTGGCAGAGCCGCACTGGCTGGCTGACCTATATATATACTATATATAGTAAGGGTGACTAGGGGGCTGGGAAGGCCAAATGGAAACCATTGAAATTTCTTCTCGCCGCCAGAAATATGAATCAAAAGCAGATGGGCTTGTTGGCATACTGCCTGCAACCCTCACACTTGGGAGGGTGAAGCTAGCGCCTGGGTTACATTGAAACACTGTCTCAATATATGTAGATTTTTTTTTTAAAAAAGGGAAACAATTGAATAAACTTTCTTTTCGGAATCTGTACTAGTAGCCAATAAGTGCCTGAAAAGTTACTTGAAGAATTAACCATCAGGAAATTAAATCATAACCTTAATAAAACATAGGATATGACTTCATGCCCTGTAGGATGGCTGAAATAAAAATAAGAGACAATGGGGCTGGAGAGATGACTTAGTGGTTAAGGCATTTGCCTGAAAAACCAAAGGATCCCGGTTCGATTTTCCAGGACCCACATAAGCCAGTTGCACAAGGGGGTGCATGCATCTGGAGTTTGTTTGCAGTGGTTGGAAGCCCTGGTGTGCCCATTCTCTCCCTCCCTTCCTCTCTCTTTCTCTCTCTTAAATAAATAAATAAATAAATAAATAAATAAATAAATAAATAAATAAAAAAAATATATTTGAAAACATAATAGACAATGAAAAAAAAAAAAAAAGAACAGACAATGGCAAGAGTTAGCCAGGATGGGGAAAATAAAACCTCGTCCACTGCTGATGGAAATGTGGATGTAAGTGGTGCAGCCACTTCCTCAAAAAGCCACACAGAGAGTCAGTATATGACTCCTAGTTATACACCCAAGAGAACTGCCAACAAATGGAAATAATTAGCTATGTCCATCATCTGATATATAAACAAAATGCAACGCATCCGAACAATGGAATATGTTCTGCCACACAAAGGATTGACATCCTGCCTCATGCTCAGTGTAGATCAACATTGAAAACATTCTGCTAACTGGAAGGAGCCAGGAACAACAAGACCACATCGTGTAGGATGCTATCTCTATTAAATTTCCAGAATGAAAGCCATCGTAGAAATGGACAATGGATTAGTGGTCTCCAGGGATGGGGAGGGAGGTGCGGGTGGGGAATGATTACCAATGGCTTCAGGGTTTCTTTTCTTGCGTGATGAAAATGTTTGAAATCAGAGAAGGGATGTTTATACAAGCTTGTGTCAATATGTTAGAACACACTGAACTGTACATTAAAAAAAAAAAAAAAGGTGAATTTGGGGCTGGAGAGAGACGGGCCAGCAGTTAAAGATGCTTGCTTGCAAAGCCTGATAGCCTGGGTTCAATTCCCCAGTACTCATGTAAAGCCAGGTGTACAAAGTGGTGCACATGTCTGGAGTTTGTTTGCAGTGGCCAGAGACCCTGCTGTGCCCATTCTTTCTTTCTCTCTCTGTCTGTTTCTCTCTCTCTCTCTTGCTCTTAAATAAATAAATTAATTAAAAGGTAAAATTCAAAAGGTGAATTTTATGATGTGTGCATTGTATATAATATAAATATTATATGTACTGAGTAATGACATTTCAGTCAACCATGGGCCACATACTCAATGGTGCTCCCTTAAGATTATATCACCTTGTGACATCATAGCCATTCTGGTTTGTCTATTTTATTTTATTTTATTTTATTTTATTTTATTTTATTTTATTTTATTTTAAGGTAGGGTTTCACTAGCTCAGGCTGACCTAAATTCTCTCTGTAATCCCAGGGTGGCCTCAAACTCACAGCAATCCACTTACCTCTGCCTCCCAAGTGCTGGGATTAAAGGGGAGTGCCATCACGCCCAGCTTTACATTCTCGTTTGTTTTTGTACGCTATACTGTTCAAACACTGATGAGATCATCTAGCAGTGCATTTTTCAGAACATGTCTCTATTGTTCAATGACATGATTATACCTTTATGTGCATGTGTGTCCTGTGTGTGGCATGGGGTGTGTGTGTATAGGGTATACGCACATGTGTATAAAGGTAAGTGTACCCCGTGCAGGCATGTGGAGGTCAGAGGAGAACATTGGGTGCCCTCCTCCATTGCTCGTCTGTTTGTTTCCTTGAGATGGAGTTTCTCACTGACTCCATTACTGGTTTTCATGAGCCCCAGAAAGTCTTTGGTCTCTGCTCCCCACATGACTGGCATTACAAATGGACATGGCCATATGCAGCTGTTTATGTGGAGGCTGGAGAATCTAACTCAGGCCGTCTCAGGCCCTCGTGCTTGTGAGGAAAATGCTCTTACCTGCTGAGCCATCTCTCCAGCCCTGCATGACTATCTTTATTAAATTTAATTAATTAATTAATTAATTTTGGTTTTTCGAGGTAGGGTTTCATTCTAGTCCAGGCTGATCTGGAATTCACTATGTAGTCTCAGCGTGGCCTTGAACTCACAGTGATCCTCCTACCTCTGCCTCCTGAGTGCTGGGATTAAAGGTATGTGCCACCCAACCTTTATTTTATTTAAAAAAAAAGTTTTTGGGGGTGCTGTAGAGATGGCTTAGCGGTTAAGGCGCCTGCCTGCTAAGCCTAAGAACGCTGGTTCCAATGTCCAGCAGTTCCAATCTCCAGGTCCCACGTTTAGCCAGATGCAGTGAGGCAAGGGCGCAATGCTGCACTTGCCCACAAGGGGGCGCACACATCTGGATTTTGTTCACAGCAGCTGAGAGGCTGCTGGTGCGCCCATTCTGTCTCCTCCCCCCCCTCCAAAAAAAGTTTTGGGGGGCTGGAGAGATGGCTTAGCAGTTAAGGCATTTGCCTGCAAAGCCAAAGGACCTCAGTTTGATTCCCAGCACCCACGTAAGCCAGATGCACAAGGTAGTGCATGCATTTGGAGTTCGTTTGCAGTGGCTGAAGGCCCTGGCGTGCCCTTTCTGCCTCTCTCTCTGTCTTATCTCTCTGTCTCTTTCTGTCTCCCTCTCTGTCTGCCTCGCTTGCTCTCTCAAATAAATAAATAATATTAAAAAATTATTGACAACTTCTATACTTATAGACAATAAACTATGATATTTCCCTTCCCTCCCCCATTTTCCCCTTCACAACTCCACTCTCCATCATATCCCTTCCCTTTCTCCATTAGTCTCTCTTTTATTTTTATGTCATCGTCTTTTTCTCCTATTATGAGGGTCTGGTGAAGGTATTACTAGGCACTGTGAGGTCATGGATATCAAGGCCAATTTCTGTCTGGACAGTTGCATTGTAAGGAGTTGTACCCTTCCTTTGGCTCTTACATTTTTCCTGCCACCTCTTCCGCAATGGACTCTGAGCCTTGGAGGGTGTGACAGAGATGTTTCAGTGCTGGACACTTCTCCTGCCCAGAACTGCTGTATGACTATCTTAATAAAATCATTATTTAAAAAATATGGGGGCTGGAGAGATGGCTTGTTGGTTGAGGCCCTTGCCTGTGAAACCTAAGGATCCATGTTCGATCTCTCTACAGATCCCACATAAGACAGATACACAAAGGTGAGGCAAGCTCAAGGTTGCACATGCCCAGTAGGTGGTAAAAGTGTCTGGAGTTCAATTGCAGTGGCTGAGGCCCTGGTGTGCCAATTCTCTCTTTCTCCTCTCTCTCAAAAAAAAAAAAAAATATATGGTACCTATGCCAGGCATGGTGGTACATGCCTTTAATCCCAGCAATTAGGAGGCAGAGGTAAGAGGATTGCTATGATTCAAGGCCAGCCTGAGACTACATAGTGAATTCCAGGTCAGCCTGGGCTGGAGTGAAACCCTACCTCAAAAACAAAAAAAAAAAAAGGCGGGGGGGACTACTTTAGTAATAGCTTATTCCTCAAGCCATCAGTCAGTTTAAGGTACTTATTTACTGGGATTGGCTATGAAAGGGGATTTATGGAATAATTTATTTGAAAACAGATCCTACCGAGAGGATTCCCTGCAGGTGTGACGAGGCCCAGCAGAGGGTGTCTGTGTGGAGATAGGCCTCCTAGTCTAGGGTGAGCAAGGGGTGGTGGCCAGACCCAGCAGTGCCCATGCTGCCTCTGTGGCATGTGTGAGATGGACGGTGGTCAGAACTTTCTGGTCAGTATATCCAAGTAACCAGGAGAGAAGTGTCTTGACTCTTTAAAAATATATTTTATGGGCTGGAGAGATGGCTTAGTGGTTAAGGCACATATCTGTGAAGCCTAAGGACCCCGGTTCAATTCTCCAGGTGCCACGTAAGCCAGATGCACAAGGGGGCGCAAGCGCCTGGAGTTCATTTGCAGTGGCTAGAGGTCCTGGTGCACCCATTCTCATTCTCCCCCTCTCTCTTTCCCTCTCTCTGTCTCAAATAAATAAAGAAATAAATAAATAAATAAATAAATAAATAAATAAATAAATAAAATCTTTAAAAAAAAAGAAAAAAAAGGGCTGGAGAGATGGTTTGGTGGTTAAGGTGCCTGCCTGCCAAGCCTAAGAACATGGGTTCAAATCTCCAGGTCCCACATTTAGTCAGATGCAAAAAGTGACTCAAGGGTGCAATGCTGCACTTGCCCACAGGGGGCGTGCACCTCTGGAGTTCATTCATAGCAGTTGAGAGGCCGTGGTACACCCATTTCTCTCTCTCTCTCTCTCAAAAAAAAAAAAAAAAAAAATATATATATATATATATATATATATATATATACATATATATACATAATGTTGAGCTCTCTGTCTCCTGAACTTCGAGGTTCTGGTAAGCTTCCCTGGGCTGGGCCTGGTTGGGTCCAGTCAAGGGGAGACTCCCACACCCTTACTCCCACATGGCTCTCTCCCCAGTCCTGCCCTTCACGTGGCGGGAGCTCTCTACACTCCCTTCTCTTAATCTAGCAAGTCTCTACAAACCAAACCCTCTGGTCTATGGGTTGCAATTCTTTAAATTCATAAGACAAGAATATGGGGTACTCTAAATTTATTGGTATTGGCAAGCAACCCCCCAAATCCCGTTACACTTCAGGTTGAGATCACAAGTTCTGATCAACTTCTCTCCCTTGCCTGTATTCCGTGTAGCCTTGTCAAGCATTTTCTGAACACATGTTATGCACCAGGCATTTTTCTGGGTGTCAGGAGTAAACGTGAACATTCCCCCTGGTGGAGTCTACTTTCTAGCATTTTTTTCTCCCACCCTCAACTTAAATTCTAGCTCTTCGGAGGCTGACCTAAATCATCTTAGATCCCTTATGACCTGCTGCAGATAATCCTTCACCCTGCATAGACGGGGTTCAGTACCTATATATCCAAGGGGAAGTTGACTCCAGGATCATTCTTTCTCTCTCTCTCTCTCCTTCTTTCTTTCTTTCTTTCTTTCTTTCTTTCTTTCTTTTTCTTTCTTCTTTCTTTCTTTCTTTCTTTCTTTCTTTCTTTCTTTCTTTCTTTCTTTTTATTTTTTGAGATAGGGTCTCGCTCTAGCCTAGGCTGACCTGGAATTCACCATGTAGTCTTCGGGTGGCCTCGAACCCATGATAATCTCCCTACCTCTGCCTGCCAAGTGTGCCACCTCACCCAGCACCAGGACAGTATTTGCAGAGCCTCCACATCAAAATCCATGGACGTTCAAATTCATCCCATGGAACAATGTGATATTTTCTTATCATCTATGCAGCGTCCCCTATACTTAAAAATTGTTTTTGATTTATTATTTATTTATTTGAGAGTGACAGACAGAGAAAGAGGCAGATAGAGAGAGAATAGGTGCACCAGGGCCTCCAGCCACTGCAAACGACCTCCAGAGGCATGAGCCACTTTGTGCATCTGGCTTACATGTGTCCTGGGAAATTGAGCCTCGAACTGGGGTCCTTAGGCTTCACAGGCAAGCGCTTAACCACTAAGCCATCTCTCCAGGCCCAGTGTCCCCTATACTTTAAATTATCTCTAGATCACTTATATTACCTAGTATAGTCTAAATGCTGTATAAGTAGTGTTTCAGGAAATGACAAAAATAAAGTTCAGCTCCTCCCACCTGGCTGCAGGTACTACTTGCTGCTTTCCAGTGTGGACTGAAGAGCTATCTCTCCAGGATGCCTCCAGGCCTTCAGTGCGGGATGAGGAACAGCACCCCAGACACTGCACAGAGATCTTGATGAGAAGAGCCACCTGGAATTAACGGCTGGTTCGGCGATCCTCCTACCTCTGGGGCAGACTGGGATTTGGAACCATGCCCTACACTGGTGTGAGAAGGGGAGGCAAAACCTACAAAAAATGTACGAGGAGCAGAGTTCTAGAGGCTGCTAAACTCTGAGTATTAGAATAGACTCCAATCAGCACAAAGGTGAAGGAGATAGGCACAGAGAACACTCGACTCCCGTGGAGTCCAGAGTCACAGACACCCAGAGACACAGCGGCTCACAGACCTCATCAGCGAAGTAGCCATAACACTCAACCGGGCCGGCTCATAGAGATTCATGCACGTGTGGGCTGAAAGACTGTGAGAGCCACAAGGCAGGACAGAGACATGGCCTCGCCCCGATAATTGACGGCTACCCCAAATGCATGACCCACAATAGCCATGGAGATGTAACCGGCATCCCCAGGGAGCAGGGTCCCTTGGGGGGAGGGGCGGGGATGAGGGTAAGCATGGAACCCACACGTGCTGTTTGCACACTCACTAGGTGGGTCTATAACTAAAAACAAACACGCACCACCAAAAATCAAACAGAGCCACCAATGCTCAGGAGATTGTGCAGAAGAGAGTGTGCAGAATCCAGAGGGCGTGGGGCAACATGGACAGGCACTGAATCCCACCACTGGTGGACTTCTGCTGCCAAAAGTTAGGATCCAGAGCAACATGGGGAATGCTCACCATCCCACAGCGACGCGTCCTCCATCGCCTGGCCGGGGTGAAGACGGGAATGATGGTACCAACGTATGGTGGGCACTTACACAACAATGACAGGCGAGACAGTGGTCCAAGTAATTGGACTCAGAGCCCCAGGAAGATTTTTAAATCTCTCTACCTTAGTATTTCAAGCAGGGCCTTGGTCTCTCTAGCGGCCGGCTTCTAACTCCTCGAGGCCCTTTCCCATCAGCCCTCCACGATCTCCTTAGTTAGGCTGGGCCATTCCTAGAAAAACACACCCTCTGTGACCTCTTTGTTCATTTTTCAGACATCCCCTTCCGGTAGGCTCGTAACTAAGAGTGATGGCATGAAATGTAAGATATCGCTCCATTTCCAAAAAGACCCTTCCGCTCACCGCCTGTCCCCTGGCTCAGCAGTCCAAACTCAGGCGGCCATTTGGAGCGTTTTTTTGGAACGAGCAGATTCTCTAACCTCGGGTGACCGCGACGCGTTCACCCGAGGTTAGAGAATCTGGAGCCGGACGGGCCAGGAGAAGGCCTGGGTGTTCCAGGGACTCTCTGCGTGGGAGAAAAATGGGGCTCCCGACAAGCACCTGAGTCATCTGCTCACATCTGTCTGGGACCTCCAGAACTGACAGAGGTTTGAAGATATTCAGTAGGAGTTTTGAGCACCCTTTCTGCCTGAGGCTCACACTTCTGGTAACTCAGCAGACATGGTGGAGTGTCCCAAGTCCCCAAAGGAAAAAAATGGGGGCATCTTAAACCCATATGTATCTACAGAAAATCCTTTAAAATTTTTTTTTCATTTTATCTTATTTTTTTGGAGAGAGACAGAGAGAGAGAGAAAGAGGGAGAGAGAGAGAGAGGGAGGAAGACAGAGATGGGTGCGCGAGCAGTGTCTCAGCTGCTGTGAATGAAATCCAGGTGTGCGCGCCCCCTTGTGGCCAAGTGCGGCATTGCGCCCTGGCGTCACTTTGCATCTGGCTGATTGCATCTGGAGATTGGAACCGCTGGAGATTGGAGCCAGTGTTCTTAGGGTTAGGAGGCAGGCGCCTTAACCCCTAAGCCATCTCTCCAGCCCAGAAATTCCTTTTGCCTTATAAGCCTTATGAGCTGAAGAGTGGGCAGAAGGAATCGAGAACCTCAGACTTGGAAAGTGGACCTTGAGGCACGGAGTCCCCACAAGGAGGCGCTTGAGAACCTTCCTGACAACACAGTGGATGCAGGTGTGGTGATGGACCACAACCAGGGCAAGGTATGGAAAAATGGCCAATATGCCATTTCTTCATTCAGTCACACTTGCAAAACATCGCAAAGCCAAAACAATAAAAAGAAAAAAGAAAGGAAGGAAGGAAGGAAGGAAGGAAGGAAGGAAGAAAAGAAAAGGAAGGAAGAAAGACAGAAAGCAAAGACGCAAGCAAGCAAGTAACAGAGAAAGAAAGAAAAACTAAAATATACAATAAATCAAATAAATTACAATTGAAACAGACTGAAGCTTTGACTTTACATAGCCTAAATGCCGGGAATAGTTGTAAGCGAAGTGATTACATACAGCACATTTGGCAAACGTCTATTAGGTCCTGCTAAGGAGACGACTCGATAATCTTTGAAAATTACAGAAAAACCCTATGTACTCTATCTCTGCAGGAGACACACAGATGGCTATGCAGGCCTTTGTCTTGATAGAGAAAATTCAGCGTTGGTTTCAGAAACTTTCCAGAAGATCTCCCAGGAAAGAAAATTCCACAGACACAAGGCCAGTGTCACCTGGTGTCATCACGTGAAAAGTCGACATCATAGAAGCCTCCCTTCAACTGAGATCCAGAGAATGCTCGCTGGCGCTTACTATGTATGTTAGGACATTAGAAGGATTTAATTCTGAGATTGATACTTCTTAGAAGTTATTCTCACTTTTCCTGGACACCAATTGTGAATAAGTACATGTTAGAAGGGTCTTGGCTGTGAGTTCAAGGCCAGCCTGAGACGCCACAGTGAATTCTGTGTCAGCCGGGGTTACAGCCAGTCCCTACCTGGCAACCCCCTAAAATTATATATATACATATATTTATGTATGTATTTATGGATATAAATTTACATATGGCCTTAAACCTAATAATATTATGATATATATATAAAATTTATATATTTGCATATAAAAAAATAAAGTTCAATATACATAAATATGTTCAATATATATAAAATATTTTATTTTTATTTATTTGAGCGAGCGAGAGAGAAAGAGGCAGAGAGGGAAGAAGGAAGGAAGAGAGGGAGAGAGAGAGAGAGAGAGAAAGGGAGAGAGAGAGAAGGGGAGAGAGAGAGAGAATGGACACATCAGGGCCTCCAGCCATTGCAAACAAACTCCAGACGCATACACCACCTTGTGCATCTAGCTTAAGTGGGTCCTGGGGAATCAAACCTGGGTCCTTTGGCTTTGCAGGCAAATGCCTTAACTGCTAAGCATCTTTCCAGCCTGTGTCTTGAATCTTTTAATATGTCAAGAGAAACTCCAAGCCTAGACGTCAGAAGTCACAGGAAATGGGGCCAGGATTGACGCAGAGGCTGGCAGAGGACTGGGAGGCAGACAGCCACAACAGCTCTCTCAGCTGTGGGTCCTGCCTGGAGTGGAGCAAATGGAGGAAAGGAAGAACCCTCACATTTACCTAAAGATAGGTGCTGGGGGTTACAGGCAAGTGTGGCTACACCAGCTTTTACATGGGCGCCGGGAATTGAACTCAGGCTTGCGCAGCAAGCACGCTCCTACTTGCTAAGCCATCTCCCCAGGCCCCTCTTTTCTTTCACATCTTTTCTCTTCTCTGCCCTCCTCTTCTCCTCTCATCCTTCCCCCCACCCTCTCTCTTCTTCCTTCTCCTTCCTCCTCCTCCTCCTCCTCCTTCTTTACAGAGCCTCATTATGTTGCCTAGACAGTCCTTGAACTTCTGGGCTCCAGGGATTCCCTGCCTGAAGCTCCTGAGTGGCTGAGACGGCAGGTAGAGTCACTCCACCTAGCTCCATGTCCCTCTATGCCCTGTTTCTTTAGCTTGGAATACCAGCTGTCTGCCCCACACTCTTTGTTTCCCTCCATCCTGGCATAAATTCAAAGGTAACCATGCGCAACCATACCCTTCCCTACTGATGAAGAAAATCCGCCCCACAATAAAGCTTTATACAATTTAAGCTGCCAATTGAGGAAAAAGATGAAATATCAGCAAGATCTCAGCTCATTATAATCTTTCTGGACACGGTGCCCAATTTGGTATGTGTGCTAGCAGCATCTTTTACTGAAGCCAGACAACTCAAAAGAGTTGTTCACTTATAATCACACTTCCTGGCCTGTGCAAAGCAACACATCCAACTGACAGACATCTCCAGATGAACAGCCAACTCCATAGACTCTAATAATCACAATTAACAGGCCAAATAAAAGTATGCTCTCCATGGGGACATGTGCTTGAGTGGGCCTGAAACACAGTGCTCCACCACGACCTTGAAAGGACATGCAGTTATCTTTTTGCCCTATTGCTAAGTTTTGGACATTAAAAAAAAAAAGCTGAATGAATGAATGGCCCAGTTGAAGGTTCACTTGGGGCTCAGTCAGGTAAGAGCAAAGCACCGGATGTCTGTTTCATTGCTTCTTTTTCTTTTCTTTTTTTTTTGGGGGGGGTATCTTTTTTTATTGACAACTTCCATAATTATAGACAATAAACCATGATAATTCTGTCCTCTCTCACTTTCTCCTTCACATCTCCACTCTCCATCATATTCCCTTCCCCTCCCAATCAGACTTTTATTTTGATGTCATGATCTTTTCCTCTTGTTATGAGGGTCTTGTGTAGGTAATGTCAGGCACTGCAAGGTCATGGATATCCAGGCCAATTTGTTTCCGGAGGAGCAGGTTGTAAGGAGTCCTGCCCTTCCTTTGGCTCTTACATTCTTTCTTCCACCTCTTCTGCAATGGATCCTGACCCTTGGAAGGTGTGATAGAGATGTTTCAGTGCTGAGCACTCCTTTATCACTTCTTCTCAGCACTATGGTGTCTTTTGGGTCATCCCAGTGGTCACCGCCATCTGTAAAGAGAAGCTTCTTCCCAGCACTTGGGAGGCAGAGGTAGGAGGATCGCTGTGAGTTCGAGGCCAGCCTGAGACTGAGATTACATAGTGAATTCCAGGTCACCCTGGGCTAGAGCAAAACCCTACCTCAAAACAAACAAACAAACAAAAAAAAAAAAAAAAAGAGAGAGAGAAGCTTCTCTAACCAAAAGTGAGAGTAGCGTTAATATATGGGTATTAACATTAAGAAAAGTGCTTACTGGGCAGTTTGTTGAGCATAGTATATGCATTTAGCCAGACACCAGCAGGCCTTACACCCCTAGGGCTCATGACCTGCCCCGTCATAAGTTTTCAGTGTTGGGCATTATTGCTTCATCTCCCCTCTCCTCAAAGCCATCATCATTTGATGCAGCACCCAGTTTTCATTAACCAATATATGCAAACAAGCAAACAAACAAACACTCCTAAATAATAACCACAACAAGTTATTGATGCCATCTATCTGTCTATCATCTATCATCTATCTATCTATCTATCTATCTATCTATCTATCTATCTATCTATCATCTATCTATCTATCATCTATAATTTTTTTCTGTATGACTTGTGTACCTTTACTTTCGTCACTTTGTTACTGGGCCATTTTGTGTCTTGTGGACCACAGCTGAGCATTCTCAGAAACAACTGATGTGGGCTGGGAAAGAGTCCAGCCTGTGCAGCCAGCATGTGAGTGCTCAGGGTCTGGGCAACGCAAGCAGAAATGGAAAGATGACCTCATTTTTATCCTGGCCAGAGAGACCCAGAAGCATGCTGGTTAGGTACCAGAGCTTCTTTTATCCAGCTGTCTCGGTCCCATGAGATGCTATGCTGTAAAACACATCTCGAGGCCAGCTTCATGTGCATGTGTTTCTCTAAATTTAGAACTTACATTCTTCGGGGAGAGAGCTATCCTTGAGACTAAAGCTGTGAGCACTGAATCAGGCCTATCCTGAGAAGAAAATATTTCCCAAGCAAATTCTGACTCAATCCAAGCTGAAAACAGTCCCTCTAGCACATCAGAAGGGACCTCTTGGCAAGTGGCATCTTGCCAGAGAATTGACTGCAAACAAATCCCTTCCAGCCGAGGAGGCGCTAGAGGGGAATTTCAGAAAGTCAGGGCAGGAGGGCTGTGCGAGGGCTTACAGAAATTGCTCACTAGTGTTTTGAGGTTATTTGCCTTGGAGCCTCTGGTGCACACAAGAATCAGAGCTGGTTACACCAGGAAGAGAGACTTTCTTTTTTTTCTCTTAAATATTTATTTATTTATTTAAGAGAGAGAAAGAAGCAGAGAGAGAGAGAGAGAGAGAGAGAGAGGGAAAGAGAGGGAGAGGATGGGTGTGCCAGGGCCTCCAGCCACTGTAAACGAACTCCGGATGCATGTGCCCCCTTGTACATCTGGCTTACGTGGGTCTTGGAGAATCAAACCGATATCATTTGGCTTTGCAGGCAAACACCTTAACCACTAAGCCATCTCTCCAGCCCCTGTGGAGACTTTCTATCCATGTCTTTTATGGCTCAAGGGAGGAGTCCAAGCACAGAGAGATTTAAAAAATTTTTTTATTGACAACTTCTATACTTACATACAAAAAAATGCATGATATTTCCCTCCCCTGCCCCCATACCCCTTTAGAACTCCAATCTCCATCAAGGCACAGAGAGATTAAAGCAATTGCTCAAAGGCATGCAACAGGAAGTTGATGTTGAATCCAGGTTTCTTGTTTTTTTTTTTCCTAATGCAGGTATTTGCAGCCCCTGTACCATACAGTTGAGCAGGGCAGGGCTGTGGTACCCACACGGATTTGCTCCCTGGATGCCAGAGCTCAAGCACCAGGAGGATGAGAGAAATGTGTTCCCCACGGACGGGAGCAGCATGTGACAGTGTGACAAGATGTTTTAGTGCAGGAACAGTTTAAAGCAGTGCCATGGCAACCAGCATTCATTCTGAGTCCAGATAGCGCCGGGAATGACAGGGTGTCATTGAAGCTGGCTTCTGGTCTGCTGAGAAGCCTGAAGACAGAGAGTAAAATTTGCCACACCCGATGTAGCCCTAAGGCGGATCCAGCTTCTTTACCAAGGGTTGATGGTTTTCAGCAGGATAGGAGGAAGACCCCCCCCAGCCCTAGGAGGCCCCCACAATCCCCATGCCTGACTATAAAATGGGACGCCATTGTTTCTCCTTAGACCAGTGTGGCATTTAAGTGCCTCTTCTGAGCATTAATGCTCCAAGAAGCCAGCCGGGTGTGTGGGGGAAGGCAAGGGAAAGGATTTCACCCCTCCCTCCCTCCCTCCCTCCTTCCCTTCCTCTCCTTTCTTCTTCCCTCCTAGCTTCCTTCTCTTTCTTCCCTTCTTTCTCTTTCTTTCTTCATTTTTAAAATATATTTTATTTATTTGAGAGAAAGAGACAGAAAAGAGAGAGAGAGAGAGAATGGGCATGCCAGGGCCTCCAGCCATGGCAAACGAACTCCAGATGCATGTGCCCCCTTGTGCACCTGGCTTACATGGGGCCTGGAGAGTTGAACCAGCATCCTTTGGCTTTGAGGCAAACACAAACCACTAAGCCGTCTCTCCAGCCCTCTTTCTTCATTTTTTTTTTTTTTTTTTGAGAGAAGTGGGTGTGAGCCGCTCAAGAAAGTGAGCTGGGGGCTGGAGAGATGACTCAGCAGTTAAGGTGCTTGCCTGAAAGCCCAAGGATCCAGGTTCAATTCCCTAGTACCCATGTAAGCCAGATACCCATGGTGGCACATGCATCTGGAGTTCATCTGCAGTGGCTAGAGGCCCTGGCGCACCCATTCTCTCTATCTGCCTCTTTCTTTCTCTAAATAAAGAAAGAAAGAAGGTGATCTGGGACTGTGGAAAGCTCATCTTATGGGCAAATTTCAATGGAGGGGAGGCTTGTTCTTGAGTGAAGGCGGGGGATTCCAGGATAGGTGAGGATGTGCCCAGGTCAGGGTTTGCTCCCCTTTCTGTCCTTATATCAGGCTTTTCCAGATGAGCTGTGGCTTCAGATGCTTGATGAGAGGAGATGCAACTCTATATATGGCCGTGCCATGATAATAAAACAAAGGACAGGTAGCTGTTGTCTCCATCAGCCACATTGGTCCCAGCTGATTTGCGGTGCTATTGCTCTGGACTGTTCCAGTGCTTACCTGGCGCCTCACTGCAATACTCCTCCATGGTTGCATTAGCCTCTAGTCACTACGCAACAACAGCTTTTCTCTCGTACCTGACGAGCCTCCCGCATTCTCCCTGCTCCCCAAGATTCTGTCCCTTAATCTTTTTTTTTTTTTTTTTTTTTTTTTGGTTTTTCGAGGTAGGGTCTCACTCTAGTCCAGGCTGACCTGGAATTCACTATGTCATCTCAGGGTGGCCTTGAACTCACAATGATCCTCCTATCTCTGCCTCCCAAGTGCTGGGATTAAAGGCGTGCACCACCACGCCCGGCTGTCCCTTAATCTTTAGGACTGAATAGAGGTGAAGATCTATTTTCGGAAACTACTTTTAGCTGATATTGGGCTATTGACTCTGGCTATTGAGGGAGAGGAAACCTCTGGGTGTCTGATGTAGGGGAGATTGAGGCACTGGAGGGGGCTGTGAAGTTGGAAAGGAGTAGACACGTCACAGGGACCAGCATTCAGCATCTTAGCATGAGTCTCCAAAGCCTAGAAGATTCAAGTTTTTTTTGGGGGGGGGGCAAGCCCAACAGACTGGCCTGTTTTTTTTTTTTTTTTATGCAAGAGAGAGAAAGAAAGAGAGAGAGGGAGCAAGTGTGAGAGAGAATTGGTGTGCCAGGGCCTCTAGCTACTGTAATCAAACTCCAGATGCATGTGCCGCTATGTGTATGTGTGCAACCTTGCATGCTTGCGTCACCTTATGTGTCTGGCTTACATGGGATCTGAAGTGTTGAACATGGTTCCTTAGACTTGGCAGGCAAGTGCCTTAACCACTAAGCCATCTTTCCAGCCCTCAAATTATGTAAAAAGGAGCCAGGCGTGGTGGCGCACACCTTTAATCCCAGGTACGAGGATCGCTGTGAGTTTGAGGCCACCCTGAGACTACATAGTGAATTCCAGGTCAGCCTGTGCTAGAGTGAGACCCTACCTAGAAAAACTTAAAAAAAAATTTTTTTTTTGTAAGAAGGTTAAAATTGTATGGACCAAATACAACAAACAGCTGCTGTGAACGAAATCCAGATGTGTGCGCCCCCTTGTGGTCAAGTGCAGCATTGCGCCCTTGCATCACTTTCCATCTGGCTAAACGTGGGACCTGGAGATTGGAACTGCTGGAGATTGGAACCAGCGTTCTTAAGCTTAGCAGGCAGGTGCCTTAACTGCTAAGCCATCTCTCCAGCCCCAAATACAACAAACAGAATAATGGTTACTAAGGGTTGAAGAAAGGTAGAAATCAGGTTAGATTAAGTATATAGGTTACCCTGTCATTGCTGGGACAGAATATGTGACTGGAAGCAGTTTATGGGAGAAAAGGGTTTGTTTCAGGATTATAGTTTCATAGGGAAGTCTCATCATGGTGGACAAAGTATGGCAACTGGCTCACATCTTCATACATTAGCAGCAGCAGCAGCCCCAGGAGCAGCAGGAGCAATCTGAATGAGCTGTCTCTGAACACCCAGTGGGCGGGGCTAGTAAACATCAAGGCCTGCCCACAAGGCTACACTTCCTCCAGCAAGATTCCATCTCCCAAAGGCTGCTGGGGATGAAGTAGGAGGCTTAATCAGGAACGTGTGAGCCACGTTCAAACCACCACACTAGGTAAGGCACCTTTTTTTTTTTTTTTTTTGAGAGACACACAGAGAGAGAGAGAGAGAGAGAGGGAGAGGAAGACAGAGATTGGTGCTCCAGCAGCCTCTCAGCTGCTGCGAACAAAATCCAGATGCGTGCGCCCCCTTGTGGTCAAGTGCAGCATTGCGCCCTTGTGTCACTTTGCATCTGGCTAAATGTGGGACCTGGAGACTGGAACCGCTGGAGATTGGAACCAGCATTCTCAGGCTTAGGAGGCAGGCACCTTAACTGCTAAGCCATCTCTCCAGCCCACCTTTTTTTTTTTTTGAATAATTTTTTGTTTACTTTTATTTATTTCTTTGAGAGCAATAGACAGAAAGAGAAAGAGGCAGAGAGAGAAAGAGAGAGAGAATGGTTGCACCAGAGCCTCCAGCCACTGCAAACGAACTCCAGATGCATGCATCACCTTGTGCATCTGACTCATGTGGGTCCTGGGGAATCGAGCCTAGAACCGGGGTCCTTAGGCTCCACAGGCAAGTGCTTAACTGCCAAGCCATCTCTCCAGCCCCAAAACAGTTTTATTGTTGTCCAAATGGTATTTAGTAAGTCAGAGCAGCATTCCTTGAAAAGCATCCAGATATTTTGTACTAGAGTTTGAGACAAATCAGTATAAGCCACAGGGCAGAGCACAGAAAGGAATCCAGGCAGAAAGGAAGCCTGAAGTATTTACACCCTCACGTGACCATTGAGGCTGTACTAAATGGCACAGGCATCTTAGTACAACCTCCATCCTAGAAGCTAGATGGCAAGATCTGGATTCTCCTTTGTAGACTTAAAGGGTTTTTTTTTTTTTTTTTTTTTTTTGAAGTAGGGTCCACTCTAAGCCACTCTAGCCCAGGCTGACCTGGAATTCACTATAGAGTCTCAGGGTGGCCTTGAACTCACAGTGTTCCTCCTACCTCTGCCTCCCGAGTGCTGGAATTAAAGGCATGCACCACCATGCCGGCCACTTAAAGGTCTCTTGTAGTTACTGGATCCAGATAATTAACATAGCAAGCATGAGGTAGACAGCAGAAAGTTAGTTGATATAATTGAAACTATACTGGAGTGTGTATTAGAATAACACGATGGCAGTACAGTAAGAGGGTCTTAATAGTACATTTAGAGGAGAGCAAGGTGGGACAGTGCGTCTGGACTTTAGGTGGTTGCTAGTTATGGCTGGAGATTGCTAGAATGGGTTAGCTTTTCTCCCTGAAGACTGTGCTTGCTGATATATATATATATATATATTTAAAATTATTTATTTATTTGAGAGAGAGAGAGAGAAAGAGAATGGGCATGTCAGGGCCCCCAGACATTGCAAATGAACTCCAGACACATGCGCCCCCTTGTGCATCTGGCTTACGTGAGTCCTGGAGGATCGAACTGGGATCCTTTGGCTTTGTAGGCAAATGCCTTAACCGCTAAGCCATCTCTCCAGCCTGCTGGTAGCTTTTGAGTAGAGTTCATCACAGCTCGTGGAGTGTTTCCAGTCCCTTTTGAGCTCTAGTCCAGCTCTTTTTGCTTTGTGTTGTTACAAATTACTCTATTGTCTCTTTGTACTTCCCTAATGGGTGTTTAAGATCACGGAGGTGGGCAAAATTAACTGTTTTTTTCTGTTTTTGTGTTTTGAGGTAAGGTCTCATTCTAGCCAGGCTGACATGGAATTCACTCTGTATTCTCAGGGTGGCCTTGAACTCATGGCGATCCTCCTACCTCTGCCTCCCGAGTGCTGGGATTAAAGGCCCCATTCAAAATTACCCCTTTTAACTATTCAGGTCAGCTGAGGCTCCTTATGGGTTGCTTCTTTAGGGACTTGACTCTTAGTTTTTTTCCTTCACCATTTTGTCCCATCTGTTGGGATGAGCTGGGAATCTTTCTGAGCACGTGGCTCCCTTGGAAGTATTGGGGACATCATTTCTCCAGGGACCATCCTCTTGGCAGAGTGTGCACTGGCTACAGAACAGCTGCCAGTGTCTCCGCAGCGCACTGATTAAAGCAGGCATGACTTAGTGGAGTTGTAGGCCCCTTTAGAGGAGCCCAACGGTCCTCAAATTCTAGCAGGAAGGACTCCAGCTCACCAGTTAGGCTCGAGTGGCTGGCTAGCAAATCCCGGGCTTCCTCCTGCCTCCACTTCCCAGCACTGGGATTATAGGTGCCCGACACCACACTGCCATTTGTACATGAGTTCTGGGGAGCCTCACGCTTGTGAGGAAATCGCCTGACTGGCTATTTCCACAGTCCATTTGTGCTGGCATTTTTAGGCTCTATAGTAGGGTGTGGGTGCTGTTGCCAAGAGATCCAATGTCTGTGGGGAGTCGAGAACTTGCTCTTAAAGGATATCAGGAGCTCCAGAAGCAGTAAAGCGCTTTTAAAGAGTCTGGTTTGTTGTGTGTGTGTGTGTGTGGGGTGGGGGACAGGTCTGGGGATATAGCTCAGTTAGTAAAGGGCTTACCTCACAAGCATGAGAGCCTGAGTTAGATCTAAGTACCCGTGTAAAAATGCCATGCATTATGGCACACATGGCTGTCATTCTAGCCCTGGGAAGGTGGAGACTGGCAGATTCCCTGGGACTTACTGGGTCAGATAGTCTAGCCTAATCTGTGAGCTTCAGGCCAATGAGAGACCCTGTCTCAAAAAAAAGGTGGATGGGCTGGAGCAATGGCTTAGTGATTAAGGCATTTGCCTGTGAAGCCTAAGGACCCAGGTTTGACTCTCCAGGACCCACATAGCCAGATGCACAAGGGGGTACATGCATCTGGAGTTTGCAGTAGCTAGAGGCCTGGGCGTGCCCGTTCTCTCTCTGTCTCTCTCTCTCTCTCTGCTTGCAAATAATTTTAAAAAAAGGTAGATGGCATTCTTGTGGTTAACACTGAGGCTATCCTCTGTCCTCCCCATGTGTACATGGCTGCACACAAGCACACACGTGCACACACACACACATGCATACACATGCACATACACATACAGACACACACAAAGAAAAAGAGTCTGTTTCTAGGAGCCATGAAAATCACATGCAATGAAAAGATTTGAGGGTAAAGCCCCTGAAAGCTTGGTAATGGGATGATTAAATAAATAAAAAAAAAAAACACCTGGGGATGGAGAGATGACTCAGTGGTTAAGGTGCTTGCTTGCAAGGCATAATGTCTCAAGTTCAATTCCCCAGTACCCACCTAAAGCCAGATGCACAAAGTGGCACATGCATCTGGAGTTCATTTGCAAAGTGGCTAGAGGCTCTGGCTTGCTTTCTTTTCTCTCTCTCTCTTTCTATTTGCAATAAATAAATAAATATATTAAAGGAAAACAACTTGGGGGCTGGAGAGATGACTCAGAGGATAAAAGGCTAGCCACTGAAGCCTGAGTATCTGAGTTTGATTCCCAAAACCCCATGTAAGAAAAGCCAGAAGCCATGATGGGCTTCTGTAATCCCGGCATGCTAACTTTGATTTGGAAGGCAGGGTCAGGAGAATTTTCAGGAAGCTCATAGCAAGCTCACCAAAGAACAAACAATAGCATAGCGAGAGTCAGGGAGAAAACCCTGCCTCAAATGTGATGTGGGAAGGCGAGGACTGACCAAAAACGTTGTTCTCTGACACACACACACACACACACACACACACACACACACACACACACACGGTTAGAGCTCACCGTGCTTCCATGGCATTCTTGTGTTACAGATTGTGTCCCTCTCAATATTCCTACCTTGAGGCTGTTGTTCTCAGAATGTGACCTTATTTGGACAGAAGGTCCTTGCAGAGATAACCAGCTTGAGATGAGGCCAATAGACAGCCTTAGTTCACAAGTCAGGTGTCTTTTATAAACGGAAAATTTAGGCCATACGTGTAGGCAGGGAGACCATGTGATGATGCAGATGGTCATTCTCAAACCAAGGATAAAGGTCTGGAATAGGTTCTTCCCTCATGGCCCTTAAAGAACCAGCACATCTGACACTGTGACTTTGGACTTGAAGCCTCCAGAACTGCGAAACACTAACTTGTGGTTATTTAGGCCACCTGGTTTGTGGACCTTGGTTCTGGCAGCCCTGGAAAAACTAGTATACCCCGACCTCATTACTATACGTGGACCTTTCTATTTGTAGCAGCCTTATGCTCCTAACCAGTATGCGCCTGAGCTAGGCCAGTCCTGTATTTCCTCATCCCTGATGGTCTCCTAATGCTTCAACAGCTCTACCTTGGGGGTTGGAGAGATAGCTTGGTGGTTAAGGCACCTGCCTGAGAAACCTAAGGACTCAGATGCACAAGGTGGCACATGCACCTGGAGTTCATTTGCAGTGGCTGGAGGCCCTGGTGCACCCATCCCCTTCCTTTCTCTCTGTCTCTCAAATAAATAAATAAATTTAAAATAAATTTTAAGAAAGCTCTATCTTGTACCTCTGCCACAGAGCCTTCTAGATTCCTCAGGGAAGGTGTTCCACCCATGTCTTTTGGGGCAGGAAACTCCCATAATTATTAAATCTGTTCCCTAAAATATTATATGTGATTTTAAAAGTCACTCATTTACATATAATATTTTTATTCTGCTGCCATATGTTCATAATGTTTATTTATAAAAAAGTATTCTATTTAAGTATCCACTCATGAGTGACAGAAGAGATGTTAACTATCTGTGTGTGTGTATATTTGTGTGTATGTAAACACAAAATATGGGCTGGGAGAGATGACATAGTGGTTAAGGTGCTTGCCTAAAAAGCCTAAGGACCCAAGTTCAACTCCCCAGTACCCGTGTAAGCCAGATGTACAAGGTGTGCATGCATCTGGAGTTCATTTGCAGAGGGTGGAGGCCCTGGTGTGCCCCATTCTCTCTCTTTCTGCCTCTTTCTCTCTCAGATAAATAAAATAAAACACTATAAACTCAAAATATAATATCCTATAATTTTATATAAAATGCATGCTCTTTAAGGATAATGTATCATAATCAAGTTGTCCTTTTATTCATTTAATTTACATTTAAAAATATCATGAGGGGGGCTGGAGAGATGGCTTAGCGGTTAAGGCACCTGTCTCCTAAGCCTAAGAATGCCGTTCCAATCTCCAGGCCCCATGTTTAGCCAGATGCAAAGTGACACAAGGGCACAATGCCACACTTGACCACAAGGTGGCACATGCATCTGGATTTCGTTCACAGCAGCTGAGAGACTGCTAGTGCACCCATCTCTATCTGTCTTCCTCTCCTCTCTCTCTGTCTCTCTCTCTCTCTCTCTCTCTCTGTCTCTCTACCCCTCCCCCAGAATATCGTGGGGCTGGAGAAATGGCTTAGTGGTTAAGGCACTTGCCAGCAAAGCCAAAGGACCCAGATTGGATTCTCCAGTACCTACCTAAAGCTGGATGCACAAGGTGGCGCATGCATCTGGTGTTAGTGTGCAGTGGCTAGAGGCCCTGGCGTGCCCATTCACTCTCTCTATCTGCCTCTTTCTAATAAATAAAAATCAAGAAAAAAATTGTTATTTATTTGTAGACAGAGAAAGAAACTGAGAGAATAGGTACACAAGAGCCTCTCGCTGCTGCAAACAAACTCTAGAAACATGTATTGCTTTGTGCATCTGGCTTTACAGGGGTACGAGGGAATCAAACCCAGGTTATCAGGCTTTGCGAGCATGTGCCTTTAACTGCTGAGCCATGTCCCAAGCCCCTCAACTGACATTTGAATCACCTCTGTGCCAGACTCTTCCACCAGGGGCTGGAGTTACAAATAGTCACGCACAATGATCCCTGGTGTCAAGGAGATGGATCCTGGCGTCACTGTGATGGAGACATGAGATCCTGGGACCCTGCACAGGGATGCTTTGTGGAAACAAAGGGCTCTTCAGCATCAGGAAGCAGGAAACTGCTTAATGAATTTCCGTCTCACAGCTTCTTCCACTTCTCTGTGTTCTTTCCTTTTCTGCCCACATGACTGACCTTGGCCACCCTGGAATGATGCATTCCTTCACAGCTGGCCGTCAGTCCCTCTGCAGTGTGGGGAGGTCATATTCTCATAGAGATTCTACAGTCAGATCAGCAGGGTTGGCACCCTGGGAGACACCCACGGGTGCCTCTCAGAAACGACAAAGAAGAAGAGGAAGTGGGGGCAGCTGAGCTGGTGGCTGTAATTTGAGTCGTTTTTGTTAATTCTTGGTACCTCTTTCGGATGACTCATTCCACATCTTTGGCTGGGTTTGTAGGAGGGAAAAGCCAACCCCCACACAACCTCCTCCAGGTCTACTGGGGCAGGCTGCCGCAGGCACTCATAGTGTGAGGTTGTGGGGCTGGCACAAGGCCAGACACTGTTGTGTTTTTGCATCTAGTAGGATGAGTTCCTTCAGAGTGATTGACTGGACAACATGGGCAGGATTTCTCTTGCCCTGGGCATGTTTCTATCTTGGTCTGAGAACTCTCTTTCAGGAAGGAGGAGTCCCTGTCACCTCTAGAAGACTGTTAGTTATGCCCAGAAACTCACATAAGCTCACTAATATTGGTTACTCTCTATGCAATTACAGAGCAAATAGAAGTAGTTTGTAGAGATTTTTCATAGGAATTAGACTCTCTGAGGCTGACATTTCAGGTGCAGAGCTCCTGGCTCTCTGGGAAGGCTGGACTTCATCACTGAGAAGGCTCAGGGTCAGAAGCAGGACACTGTCTGTCTTGGTCTGTTTTCTCTTGTGGAAACTGAATGCCAAACAGTGGGGAGTTTATTTCAAAGGTAAGGAGACTGAGCCAGGAAAAGTGTCACAGGTTTGAATCCAGCCTGGGCTGCATAGCGAGACCATCTCAAACACAAAGCACCCCCACATCATCACACAAAAACTAATGAATAAAAGAAAATAAGCTAGCTGTGGTGGTGAACACCTTTAATCCCAGCATTCAGGAGGCAGAGGTAAGAGGATCTCTGTGAGTTCAAGGTCAGCTTGAGACTATGTAGTGAATCCTGGGTCAGCCTGGGCTAGCGAGACCCTTCCTGGAAAAAACAAAATACTATTACTACTAATACAATTTTTTTCTTCTATTTCTAGAGGCTGTGAAGTCCAAGGTCAAGGAGTCACATCTGATGAGAAGCTTGTGGCTGCCAGGACTCTGCAGAGATCCTGGTAGTACAGAACATTACGGGGGGGGGGGACAGCAAACTTGCTAACTCGGGTCTCTCTTCCTATAAGGCTACTAATGTCATTATTAGGGCCCACCTTTGTGACCTCATTTTATCCTAATTACCTCCGGAAAGCTCACCTGCAAATGCCATCAACATAGGCCTTTGGGATTAAGTTCCATCGTGAGTTTCGGAGAGGACAGACATCAGACCAGAGCACTATTGTAACTGGGATCAGCCATTCTTTCTTCCCAAACATAACATATCGCACCTTGACCTCAAACTAAGAACTACACTGATAAGAATAATTGGGGCTAGGTATAGTGGCACATGCCTGCAATCACAACATTGTAGGTAGGCAGACATTTGGCTTGGAGGTCACTGTAGAAGCAGCCCTACCTCCTGTTTCTCTGGTAACGTTAGAAACATACAATCTGGTACTAAAAAGTGGTGTCATTTGCTGCTAGACACCTGACTGTGTGGCTTTGGCCTTTTGGAGCTGATTTTCAAGAGGCATGTGGAAGGATTTGAAACCTTGGCCTAAAGGATGCCTTGCAGTGCTGTAAGTACAGCTTGGTGGACTATTCTGGTCAGAGTTGAAAGACCCGAATGCAACAAGAACTATGGACTGTGAGGTTTGGCTTGTGAGGGTGAGAAAGAGCTTTGCCTGGACTGGGCTAGAAGCAGTTTGTGTGAGAGGCTTGCTGTTATGCCCACGTCCTGAGAATTTGGCAGGGTTGCTTTGCATAGAAATGGACTGGTGTGAGTAGAGGGATATGGCACAGAAAGAAATCTTTAGTCCAAAACTTTTGACCATTCAGCTGCAATTGAGAGATTATAACCATTGAGATTGGGCCAACTGACCTGCACTGGGGCAACAGGAAGAATATAGACTCTTTTGAAGGGGCCTGAGTGCTCAAGGTATGTCCTGTTCTTCAAAGTCTGCTTTGTTCCCCCCTGGATTAACAAATTGGCACCATACCTGGTATTGTGGAATATAAGAAATGCAGGAAAGAGAAGGTCATTGCAATGTGGTCTTGTGTTTTGGAAACGGCCATGGGCAGTGTGAAGCAGGTTTGCTGGATGCCTGCATGGAGATCCCATGGAGCCATGAGGATGGACCATGGGTTGCAGTGGAGACCCAGTGGAGATGCCGGGGCTACGAGATGGCTGCCAAGGACAGCTGCCGTCCCCGGATGAAGTTTTCCATGACTGTGTATAGCCTAGCTGGAGGGGCCGAATTGGAAATCTAGAGACTTGTTGCTGGTTGGAATTATTGGACTTTTATCACTGGCTAGAGTTGTTGGACTTGAAGCTACAGAGTTTGATGTTTGCCCTGGTTGTTTTAAATCTTGTATTGGTTGAATATTTCATTGCTATTCCCAATGCCATCTTTTGCAGTGTCAGTGTTTACTCTGTGACATTATGGGTTTTTTTTTTTTGTTGTTGTTTGGATTTTTTGGTATTATGGCTCAGTTAAAAGATCTTGGACTATGGGGATGTATGAACATCATTGGAATTGATAAAAACTATGGGAATTTTTAAGGTTGGATGAATGCTTTGCATTTTACATCATGTATGGTTCAATTTATGGGGGCCAGGGGCGGAATGTGGTGGTTTGAGTCAGGTGTCTCCCATAAACTTAGGTGTTCTGAATGCTAGGTTCCCAGCTGATAGAGATTTGGGAATTAATGCCTCCTGGAGGCGGTATATTGTTGGAAGCAGGCTTATGGGTATTATAGCTAGTTCCCCTTGCCAGTGTTTGGCACACTCTCCTGTTCCTGTTGTCCACCTGATGTTGGCCAGGGGGTGATGTCCACTCTCTGCTCATGCCATCGTTTCCCCCTGCCATCATGGAGCTTCCCCTTGAATCTGTAAGCCAAAATAAACCTCTTTTTTCCCCCACAAGCTGCTCTTGGTTGGGTGATTTCTACAAGTAATGCAAACCTGACTGCAACACAATCCTACATGGGATTTAAAATGCCATGAAAGGGCCGGGGTGGTGGGTGCTTTAAAGCACTCGGGAGGCAGAAGGAGGCTTGTATTTCTGGCCAAGACTACATAGTTAATTCCAGGTCAGCCTGGGCCAGAGTTTTGCAAAAGCCAAAAAAAAAAAAAAAAAAAAAAAAAAATGAAAGGGTGCAGGGTGGAAATAGAAGGGCTTGTATTTCTGGAAAGCTAGTTTGAGTTTTACCTCTGGCCATGGGTGGAGACATGACATTCTAAGTACCCCACACATGAGAGATGATGATCCCCTTATGAGTTCATCTGGAGGCTAGGAAGATGGCTCAGTGGTTAAAGTCACTTGCTTGGAAAGTCTGTCAATTCCCAAGCCACCCACTTAAGATAAGTCTTTTGAAGGAAAAAAAAAAAAAAAAAGACAAGGCTTTTGATATTTTGTGTGTGTTTTTTAAAAAAATATTTTATTATTTATTTATAAAAGAGGCAGATAGAGAGAGTGGGAACTGTAGCCCCTGCAGATGAACTCCAGATGCCTGTAGCTCGTGCATCTGGCCTGCATGGGTACTGGGGAATCGAATCTGGGTCCTTAGACTTCAAAGGCATGCGCCTTAACTGCTAAGTCATATCTCCAGCCCTTGTGGTTTTATTTTATTTTATTTTTTGATTTTTCAAGATAGGGTTTCTGCTCTAAGAATTCACTATGTAGTCTCAGGGTGGCCTTGAACTCACAGTGACCTCTGCCTCCCGAGTGCTGGGATTCAAGGCATGAGCCACCACACCTGACTCCATGTTTTTTTTTTTTTTTTTTTTTTCGGTTTTTCGAGGTAGGGTCTCACTCTGGTCCAGGCTGACCTGGAATTAGCTATGTAGTCTCAGGGTGGCCTAGAACTCATGGTGATCCTCCTACCTCTGCTTCCCGAGTGCTGGGATTAAAGGCATGCGCTACCACGCCCGGCTCATGTTTTTTTTTTTAAGGAGTTAATCCAACTGAGCCTGTGGATCACCTGGCCAAGAGACCCACCCCTTTGCCTACAGACATGCTGAGGAGGTGGGAGGACTGTGAGGGAAGGCCCTCCCTCACTGCAGTTGCTCTCAGATCTTCACTGCTGAACCCCAATACTTCTCTGAGCTCTGCCTCAAAGTGCAACTTAAAAAAAAAAAAGCTTGGAGTGGTGGTGCATGCCTTTAATCCCAGCACTTGGGAGGCAGAGGTAGGAGGATCACTGTGAGTTCGAGGCCACCCTGAGACTACATAGTGAATTCCAGGTCAGCCATGGATAGAGTGGGACCCTACCTCAAAACAACAACAACAACAACAACAATAAAAACCTGTGAGGAGAGAGAGAGAATGGGTTTACCAGGGCCTCTAGCCACTGCAAAGGAACTTCAGATGCATGGGCCACTTTGTGCATCTGGCTTTATGTGGGTTCTGGGGAAGTGAACCCAGGCCGTCCGGCTTTTTCTTTAACTACTGAGCCATCCTTCAGTCTGGCTTTTTCTTTCTTTCTCTTCTTTTGATGCCAGCCAAACCCTAAGCATGCTTGCTCTGACGCTCTGGGGCTTTTTCACTTTGCCCTCAACAAATCTCCTTTGCCTTCCTTACACGTCTTCATTCATGGGCCTAATTTTTCATGGTTGCGTGACAAAGGACTTGACAGGGTGAAAATCTGCAACAACACGAATGGCTGAAACAGGGGGATTGAGAATTTGAGGATGTCTTGGGCTACATAGCGAGGCCTCATCTCAAAAAACAAACAAATGAACAGACAAAACCACCAGCTCTAGATGTTACAATTCATCTTATTTTATGGTTTTTGAGGCAGGGTTTCACTGCTTCATCTTATTTTAATATGCAGACATTGTACAAATGTAATCTGGTTTAGGAGAACCTCAGGTTAACCTGGGTATGAGGCGGACCCCATCCAGAACTTCATACGTCCTCTTTTTTCCATGTGTTTTACAATTTTGTGTTCTCTCTCTCTCTCTCTCTCTCTCTGCCTCTTGCTCTCAAATAAATAAATTTTTGAAAAAAATAATTAAAATGTGGGGGCTGGTGAGATGGCTTAGCGGTTAAGGCGCTTGCCTGTGAAGCCTAAGGACCCAGGTCTGATTTCCCAATACCCACATAAAGCCAGATATACAAGGTGGTGCATGTGGCTGGTGTTCCTTTGCAGTGGCTACAGGCTATGCTGTACCCATTCTCTCTCTGTCTGCCTCTTACTCTCTCACAAACAAACAAACAAACAAACAAACAAACAAACAAACAAACAAACATTTAAAGCTGGGTGTGGTGGTGCACACCTTTAATCTCAGCACTCTGGAGTTCGAGGCCACCCTGAGACTCTGTAATGAATTCCAAGTCATCCTGGGCTAGAGTGAAACCCTACCTTGAAAAACAAAAACAAAAACAAAAAAATAAAATAAATTTTTTGGGGGTTTTTCCTGCCCTAGGAGAAAGTGGGTTAAAGGGAGATGTGCTACTGCTCTCTTCTTGTTGCTGGGGCCCCCTTGTTTCAAAGGGTCATGGAGGTGTTTCCTGTGACCACCAAAGGGAATTTTGAGAACAAGGAAAATACAGAAAGGAAGAAGACAGAAAAGGATATTTAGCCGGGCATGGTGGTGCATGCCTTTAATTCCAGTACTAGGGAGGCAGAGGTAGGAGGATCACCGTGAGTTCAATGCTACCCTGGGACTACATAGTGAATTCCAGGTCAGCCTGGACCAGAGTAAGACCCTACCTTAAAAAAAAAAAAAAAAAAAGAAAAGAAAAGGATATTTAGAGGGAAAGATGCAAGAAGGAAAGTTGGTAAGAGGGGCCGCTGTTTGGGCAGTGCCACAGGAAAGGCCCTCTTGGAGGATGCTTTGGAGCACAGTTCTTGAGTTCAAGTCTAAAAGCTTTCCCATGTGGCCAGTGTAATTCACTCCACATTCTGGTTTTCCTTATTGTCTATACCAACTCAGTTACAAGTCTTGGAGGCTTTACACTCAATACTCTGACCCTTCTACTGGTATTTATTAGTTTCAACACAAACATAGAGGGTTGTGACTATCAGGGCATGGTAGTGTGGTGATGGTGATGGTGGTGGTGGTGATGGTGGTGGTGATGATGGTGATGATGGTGGTGATGGTGATGATGGTGGTGATGGTGGTAGTGATGGTGGTGGTTGTGATGATGGTGGTGGTGGTGGTGATAGTGGTGGTGATGGTTGTGGTGATGATGGTGGTGATGGTGATGATGGTGGTGATGGTGGTGGTGCTGGTGGTGGTGATGGTGGTGGTGGTGAATGATGGTGGTGATGGTGATGATGGTGGTGATAGTGGTGGTGATGGTGGTGGTTGTGATGATGGTGGTGGCGGTGGTGGTGATAGTGGTGGTGATGGTTGTGGTGATGATGGTGGTTATGGTGATGATGGTGGTGGTGGTGGTGGTGATGGTGGTGATGGTGGTGATGGTGGTGATGGTGGTAGTGATGGTGATGATGGTGTTGGTGGTGATGGTGGTGGTGATGGTGGTGGTAATGATGGTGGTGGTGGTGGTGGTGAATGATGGTGGTGGTGGTGATGGTGGGGATGGTGGTGGTGGTGGTGGTGGTGGTGGTGGTGATGATGGTGGTGGTGGTGATGGTGGTAGTGATGGTGATGATGGTGATGATGGTGATGGTGGTGATGGTGATGATGGTGATGGTGGTGATGGTGATGATGGTGGTGATGGTGATGATGGTGATGATGGTGGTGATGGTGATGATGGTGGTGATGGTGATGATGTTGATGGTGAATGATGGTGATGATGGTGGTGGTGGTGATGGTGGTGGTGGTGGTGATGGTGGTGGTGGTGATGGTGGTGGTGGTGGTGATGGTGGTGGTGGTGATGGTGATGATGGTGATGGTGGTGATGGTGATGATGGTGGTGATGGTGATGATGGTGGTGGTGGTGGTGATGGTGGTGGTGATGATGATGGTGGTGGTGGTGGTGATGGTGGTAGTGATGGTGGTGGTGGTGGTGGTGGTGGTGATGGTGATGATGGTGGTGGTGGTGGTAGTGATGGTGGTGGTGATGGTGGTGGTGATGATGGTGATGGTGATGATGGTGGTGGTGGTGATGGTGGTGGTGGTAGTGATGGTGGTGGTGGTGATGATTGTGGTGGTGGTGATGATGGTGATGATGGTGATGGTGATGCTGGTGGTGGTGGTGATGGTGGTGGTGGTAGTGATGGTGGTGATGGTGGTGGTGGTGATGATGGTGGTGGTGGTGGTGATGGTGGGGATGGTGGTGGTGATGGTGGTGGTGGTGGTGATGATGGTGGTGGTGGTGATGGTGGTTGTGATGGTGATGATGGTGATGATGGTGATGGTGGTGATGGTGATGATGGTGATGGTGGTGATGGTGATGATGGTGGTGATGGTGATGATGGTGGTGATGGTGATGATGGTGATGGTGATGGTGAATGATGGTGATGATGGTGGTGGTGGTGATGGTGGTGGTGGTGGTGGTGGTGATGGTGGTGGTGGTGATGGTGGTGGTGGTGGTGATGGTGATGGTGGTGATGGTGATGATGGTGATGGTGGTGATGGTGATGATGGTGGTGATGGTGATAATGGTGGTGGTGGTGGTAATGGTGGTGGTGAGTGATGGTGGTGGTGGTGGTGATTGTGGTGGTGGTAGTGATGGTGGTGGTGGTGGTGGTGGTGGTGGTGGTGATGGTGGTGGTGGTGGTGGTGGTGATGGTGATGATGGTGATGGTGGTGGTGATGATGGTGGTGGTGATGATGGTGGTGGTGGTGATGGTGGTGGTGGTAGTGAAGGTGGTGGTGGTGATGATTGTGGTGGTGGTGATGATGGTGATGATGGTGATGGTGATGCTGGTGGTGGTGGTGATGGTGGTGGTGGTGAATGATGGTGGTGGTGGTGAATGATGGTGGTGGTGGTGATGGTGGTGGTGGTGATGGTGGTGGTGGTGGTGATGGTGGTGGTGGTGAATGATGGTGGTGGTGGTGAATGGTGGTGGTGGTGATGGTGGTGGTGGTGGTGGTGGTGGTAGTGATGGTGCTGGTGGTGTTGATGGTGGTGAATGATGGTGGTGGTGGTGATGGTGGTGGTGATAGTGGTGGTGAATGATGGTTGTGGTGATGGTGATGGTGGTGATGGTGGTGGTGATGGTGGTGGTGGTGGTTGTGATGGTGGTGGTGTTGGTGTTAATGGTTGTGATGGTGGTGGTGATGGTGGTGATGATTGTGATGGTGGTGGTGGTGGCAGCCATAAAGATCTACTTGGTCTTCAGGACATCTATCCATGAATGTGTCAGATAAAACCATCACCAACATACCAATCCATCACAGGACTCTTTGCGTGTCCCATACTCCTGTCCACCTGACTCCTTTAGATTCCATGGCCAGACTTTTATATGGGCGATGGGGATTGAACTCAGGTCCTCTTACTGGAACAAGTGCTCTTAGCCACTGGGCCATATTCCTAGCCTGGGTTCTAATGTCCATGAAAGATGGCACAACAAAGGTCGATGAACTCACTAGCAAGTAGCAAGGGCAGCCAGGCAAAAAGACATTGCTCTTCCTGGAACCTCCTGTCCCTTCAGTTCATCTTTCCTGGAAATGCCCTCACAGCTCTGCCCATGAGGTATGTCTGTTACTCGATTCCTCATCCAATCAAGTGGGGGCGCACGTCTTTATCCCCAGCACTCAGGAGGCAGAGGTAGGAGGATCACTGTGAGTTCGAGGCCACCCTGAGACTACATAGTGAATTCCAGGTCAGAGTCAGCCTGGCCTAGAGAGACACCCTACTTCGAAAAAGCAAAGAAATAAAATAAAACAGATTAACCACTACAATACACTAATGTCCGGGAAGCTAGCAGTTGTCTGTGGACCGTAATGGAAACCACTCTGGAAAAGATTCCTGAACATATAGGTACTGATCTAGAGTGAGATCCCTAGGCTTGGCAAGGTAGTCACTGATAGTGCCAGCTCCATGGCCGGTACCTCCAGAACAGGGTACCTAAGGGAGAGCCTGTCGGAAACTTCCACAGCATTGCCTGGGAAGATGTAATAATGATTCTCACACCCATCTGAGAGCCCGATTCAGCAGGGCCCTGTGTGTGTGTATTAGCTTTTTTTTTTTTTAAAGTTATTTAATTTATTTATTTGAGAGAGAGAGGGAAAGAAATAGGCTGGTAGAGAGAGAGAGAAAAGGCATACCAGGGCCTCCAGCCACTGCAAATGAACTCCAGATGCATGTGCCCCCTTGTGCATCTGGCTTACATGGGTCCTAGGGAATCAAACCTGGGTCCTTTGGCTTTGAGGCAAGTGCCTTAACCACTAAGCCATCTCCAGCCCATAAGCTTTTGTTTTTGTGACAGGGTTTCATGCTGTAGCTCAGGTGGGCCTGGAACTATGTAGATCAGGCTGGCCTTGAACTTCCTGCCTTTGCCTCCTGAGTGTTGAGATTATAAGCCTGCACCACCAAGCTTATAATATTAAAAGCTGGCTGCATTTTTTTTTTCTTGTGGACTGTAATTTTTAAAATGTCCCTTGGGCAACCTTTTACTTCAGTGAGTTTGAGATGCAATGCCTTATCACAAGAGCCAGTTCTAAGCTGATCAGTTTGGCATAATGTCCTCTGTTCAGCAGAAAAATTCATTCTCTAGGTAAATACTTCCTGTCCAACCACCGTATGTGACAGATTGTTCTAAGCCATGAGTAATTAGTGTGAACATGAGTGTGATGGTTTCATTCAGGTATCCCCCATAAACTTAGGTGTTCTGAATGCTAGGTCCTTGGCTGGTGGCAAATTGGGAATTGGAGCCTCCTGGATTTTTTTGTTGGGGGCAGGCTTATGGGTATTATAGCCAGCTTCCCTTTGCCAGTGTTTGGCACACTCTCCTGCGGCTGTTGTCCACCTGATGTTGTCCAGGAGGTGATGTCCACCCTCTGCTCATGCCCTGTTTTCCCCTGCCATCATGGAGTTTCCCCTTGAGTCTGTAAGCCAAAATAACCCATCTCTTCCCACAAGCTGCTCTTGGTCAGGGTCTTTGTGTGAGCAATGTGAAGCTGACCACAACCATGGGTCTTCACAGTATCCTAAAATAGTTAAAATGAGGAATGGATTTTTTTCAAGAATCTTAAAGAGATTTCATTGGTTGGCCCCAAATACTGTTTTTATGCTAATCACATGGGATATTGTCAAGTTCTGGGGTACACAGATGAGAACCCATTTCTTGGAGCTCTGGGAAATGTCTTGGAGCAATAAAACTAGTGTAGGCAAATAAGGTGGGAACAATAACATCGACCTCAAGTCTTGTTATAAGTAGCCAAAGAATTAAACTCATAGGTTGTGAACTATAATGCATAGTGTACAACTGAATTTTTGTTCTTTTTTTGTTTCTCTTTGAGTGCAAATTACTTGCCTTGACTGGGGGCAAGTTGGAGGAGGAAACAAGAACATGTCTGGAGGTGTCTTGTGAAAGGACCTGAAGCCCAAATGGGATAATGAAGAACATGAAATAAAGAGGCCAAGAGGGCTGGAGAGATGGCTTAGCGGATGCAAGGGTGCAATGCTGAACTTGCCCACAAGGGGGCGCATGTGTCTGGAGTTCATCCATAGCAGCTGAGAGGCTGCTGGCATGTCCATTCTCTTTCTCTGACTCTTCCTCTCTGTCTTTCTCTCTCTCAAATTAAAAAAAAAAAAAAGGCTAAAAAAAGGCCCCATCATGATTTTAGCAATAAGCAACCCCAGGTATAAACTAGTACAGCTGGTCTGGGGGTTCCTTAAGAAGTTAAACATAGTCACCATATGACTCAGCAGTTTCACTTCTAGGTATACACCCAAGAGAACAGAGAACAGAGATCCACCCTAAAACTTACTCATAATGGCCAAAAAGTGGAAACCACCTAACTGTCCATCAAATTATGAGTGATTGCCAGGCATGGTAACACACGCCTTTAATCCCAGCACTTGGGAGGCAGAGGTAGGAGGATTACTGTGAGTTTGAGGCCACCCTGAGACTACATAGTTAATTCCAGGTCAGTCTGGGCTAGAGTGAGACCTTACCTCGAAAAACAAAAAAAAAAAAAAAAAAAGATTAAACAAAATATGGCATATATATGCATATTACATATGTATCTATTAGTATATTACTCACCCATAAAAAGGAATGAAGCCTTGGTACATGCAATCACATGGATAGACGAAAACACCATAAGTGAAAGAAGTCAGACACAAAACCCACACATTTACCTGAAATGTCTAGAATTTTAAACTATCTATAGGATAAGATTTGAGTGTTTATATCCACTGGTGAGGGGAAAGACAGACTGGGAATGATTGCTAAAGAGCGTGGAATTTCTTTGTGAACTGATGAAAATTACCAGAAATTAGATAGTGTTGACAGCTCTTACAACCTTGTGAATGTATTAAAAGTCACTGGTTTATACGCTTTACAAAGACAAATTTTATGGCTTGAGGATTATATTTCTATATAATGCAAATTCTTTTATCTTAAAAAAACTTTTTGGGTTTTTCAAGGTAGGGTTTCACTCTAGCCCAAGCGGACCTAGAATTCACTATGTAGTCTCAGGATGGCCTCGAACTCACAGCAATCCTCCTAACTCTGCCTCCCAATTGGTGGGATTAAAGGCGTGCGCCACCATGCCTGGCTAAAAATGTTTTTTGAGATAGGCTTTTTTCGTCTATTGCGGATTGACCTAGAACTTATCTGTAGGTCCACGGTGGCCTTAAACTCACAGCAATCCTCCCACCTCAGTTTTCCAAGTGCTGGGATTATAGGTGTGAGTCACCAATGCCCGGCTTTTCTTTTCTCTTTCTTTTAGAGTCCAGGCAGGCCTCCGACTTGCTAAGTAGCTGAGGATGAGCTTGCATTTCTAATCCTCCTACCTCCACCTCACAGGGCTAAGATAATAGGTAAGCACCACGGCACCAGGTATTTTTTTAAATTTACTTTTATTTATTTATTAGAGACAGAGAGAGAGAGAGAGAGAGAGAGGGAGAGAAAGTGAGAGAGAATGGGCACGCCAGGGCGCTAGCCACTGCAAACAAACTCCAGATGCATGTGCCACCATGTGCATCTGGCTTACGTGGGACCTGGAGAATCGAACTTGGGTCCTTAGGCTTCTCAGGCAAGCGCCTTAACCTCTAAGCCATCTCTCCAGCCCCCCCTTTTTCATTTGAGAGAGAGAGAGAGAGAGAGAGAGAGAGAGAGAGAGAGAGAGAAAAGAAAGAGGCTGTCATGGGAAACCTTTCTCCTGGAGAGACTTGGGCACATGGCTTCACTCCAAATAGGGCTCAGATGGTGAACCAAAGTACGATTATATCAACACCAGCTCAGTGAACCAAGGAGTTTATTGGGGGATCACTTACAGCACATTGGGAGCGGTTACTTATAGAAACATGGGGCCCCCAAAGCAGTCACTTTGATGGAGATTCCTGTGTTAAAATTACCCCCTGGATGGTCCTCCCTCAGCCTCGGGATAAGGGTTTACTTACCAGAGCATGGGGACCCCAGAGCAGCTCCACCATGGATGGTGACGTCTCATCCCACCCTGAATGATGACGTCCCTGTGGCCGCTTCTAGATGCTCCTTGTCCCTGTCCAGCAGTGTGAGACCACAGAGCAGCCCTCAGTGGGACACTCTGCTCCTCCCTCAGCCTGGGGGTAAAGGCTTACTCACAGAGCATGCGGCCCCAAAGTAACACTGAGTGGGGCTCACTTTATTGGAATTACCCCCATGGATGCTCCTCCCTCAGCCTTGTGGTATAAGGGCTTACTTCCAGAGTTTGGAGGCTCCAGAGATACCGCCTCAATGGAGCTCCGTGTTCCTAGATCTTTTCCTCTCTATATGCTCATCCCCCCCACCCCCTGTCAGAGATCTTGTGTGTTATTGTATACATCTGGTGCGGGGGCAGGGGGGTGCCTAAGACTTAGGTGGGGGGGTCTGATGAACCTCCCACACCATCTCTTGTGAGTCGACCCAGCTGCTTTTGATAAAGCTGGCAACAGATTACAGGGAGGCGAATGGCCTAAGCGAGGCCATGGGAAGAGAATGCGTAAAAGAAGGGCAGGGGAGGGTCAATCTAAATTCAAGATAGTGTGAATATGACTTATGTAAACCTACTCTTTTGAATAATGGCACATCTAGAAGCTGTAGACTGTTACTAGAAAATTTTCAGTGCCTGGGATGGGATACCTTCCAATGAGTTGTTGGCCAGGGAGGTCCCGGTAGCCTCCAAAACAATAAAGGCTTTTGCCAAAGCCCTTGGTTTCCCTTGAGAAACACATAGTAAGACCCTATTGCTGAAGACATCTCTTGCCTGAGAGGCAAGGTCACTGAGAAAGCAAGCTGGTGCTGAGCAGAAAACCTTCTCCCTGTAGACCAGCCAACTGAAAGCTGGAAAAAGCTGCATTGCATGCAGTTGTATGGGAGACAGAAGTCATCAGCAGTGAGAACAGTGGACACTGAATATTCAAGTTTGGCCATACAGGCCCAATGACTGAATGGGTGCAATAGTGGCATGTCTACTCTTGGGGTAACCAACTGCTCCATGATTGGACTGAAGGCCCTCTCTACGGGAGGGAATACACACCTGGTACTGAAAAACCTAAGCAAAAGTCTATGGTAGGTGAGGTCATGAGCCTTAGGGGTATAAAGCCTGCTCTTGTCTGACTAAATGTATATACTATTCCCACCAAGCTGCCCTGAAAATAATACACTTAATGCTCATATTCACATATTAATGCTACTCTCACTTCTGGTTAGAGAAGCTTCTCTTTTCAAATGGCGATGACCACTGGGATGACCCAAAAGGCAACATAGTGCTGAGAAGAAGGGATAGAGGAGTGCCCAGCACTGAAACACCTCTGTCACACCCTCCAAGGCTCAGGGACCATTGCGGAAGAGGGGCGGATAGAATGGAAGAGCCAAAGGAAGGGTATGACTTCTTACAATGCAACTGCCCAGATAGAAATTGGCCTCGATATCCATGACCTTGCAGTGCCTAGCAATACTCCGCAAGACTCTCAAAATAGAAGAAAAAAGATGATGATGTCAAATTAAAAGAGAGACTACTGGAGAGAGGGAAGGGATATGATGGAGATTGGAGTTCTAAAGTGGAATGGGGGGAGGGGAGGGAAATATCGTATGTTTCTTGTAAGTATAGAAGGTGTCAATAAAAAAATAATAATTAAAAAAAAGCTGGCAACAGTTGTTTACACCTTTCAATGCAGAGGAAAATTTCCATACATCAGAGGCAGAGATAGAGAAAGACAGAGAGAGAGAGAGAGAGAGAGAGAGAGAGAGAGAGAATGGGCATGCCAGGGCCTCCAGCTGCTACAAATGAATTCCAGATGCATGGGCCACCTAGTGCATCTGGCTTACATGGGTACTGGGGAATTGAACCTGGGTCCTTTGGCTTTGCAGGCAAGCACCTTAACCACTAAGCCATCTCTCCAGCCCTTTTACCAGGTTTTATATAGTGACTGAGATTGAACCTATGACGTCTTGCATGCTAGGCAAGCACTCTACCAACTGAGGTATATCCGCAGCCCTTTCTCCCTTTTCTTTCTTTCCTTCCTTCTTTCTTTTTTTCTTTCTTTCTTCTTATTTGAGGTAGATCTCACTACTCTAACCCAGGCTGACCTGGGATTCACTCTGTAGTCCCAGGCTGGCCTCAAACTCACAGCGATCCTCTTACCTCTGCCTTCTCTGAGTGCTGACATTAAAGGCATGCACCACCCCACCTGGCCTCTTTTTCTTTTCTTCTTTTTTTTTGTTTTTTCAAGGTAGGGTTTCACTCTAGTCCAGGCTGACCTGGAATTCACGAATTCACTCTGTAGTCTCAGAGTGGCCTCGAACTCATGGCGAGCCTCTTATCTCTGCCTTCCGAGTGCTGGGATTAAAGGCGTGCACCACCACGCCTGGCTTTCTCTTTTTCTTTTTTTAAGAGAAAGACTGGGGAGATGGCTTGCCTCACATATGTGAGTACCCGAGTTCAGATCCCCAGCACTCACCTAAAAGCCAGGACACTATGGTGGGCTTCTGTAATCCCAGTGGCACCTCCTGTGATACAGGTGACGAAGACAGGACAATGTTACAGAAGCACCTGGACCAGTCAGCCTGGGCAATGCAGCAGCGACCAATAGGAGAGACCCTACCTCAAAACAAGTGCGCGCGGAGGACTGACAGCTGAAGTGTGTCCCCTGGCTTTCATGTGTGCACTGTGGCACATGAGGGCCTGCATTCACACACATCATACACACAGGAGAGAGAAGGAGAGAGAAAGAGAAACTGGGTGTGGTGGTGCACGCTTTTAATCCCAGCACTCAGGAGGCAGCCCGAGACTACATGGTGAATTCCAGGTCAGCCTGGGCTAAAGTGGGACCTTAACTTGAGAGAAAAATAAAAAAGAAAGAAAGGCCGGGCGTGGTGGCTCACGCCTTTAATCCCAGCATTCGGGAGGCAGAGGTAGGAGGATCGCCATGAGTTCGAGGCCACCCTGAGAGTACAGAGTGAATTCCAGATCAGCCTGGGCTAGAGTGAGACCCTACCTCAAAAACCAAAAAAAAAAAAAAGAAAAAAAAAAGAAAAGAAAAGAAAGAAAGAGAAAGAGAGAAAGAAAATACAAGCCAATCCATGCTCTATGGTTAGGAACTAAGAAAATGCTCAGAGTCCGGCCCACCACAGCTGGAGCCCACAGAGTCTACAGAAAGACAGACAGACATGCGCTCAGAGGACAAGCCCGGTCAGACTCTTCCTTTGCTTGTTGGGACTTGAAGAATTTAGCTACTTCTCAGAAGAGAGGCATATGCGATAAACAAAACCGTGCTTGCTGCAGTCATTTCTGGGCCTGCGTTAATTGCTTACATATGTGTATAGCCCAGCTGAGCTGTAGTTGTGGCTTAGTATCTTTCAAGCACTCAAGGACCTTTAACCACTAAGCCATCTATCTCCTCAGCCTCCAGGTTTGCAATTTTGTTTTCCTTTCTTTTTAAATATTTTATTTTTATTTATTTATTGATTTGAGAGAGAGAGAGAGAGAGAAAGAGAGGGAGAGAGAGAGAGAGGGAGGGAGAGAAGGGGAGAATGGGTGCACCAGGGCCTCCAGCCACTGCAAATGAACTCTAGACGTATGTGCCCTCTTGTGCATCTGGCTTACGTGGGACTTGGGGAATCAAATTGGGGTCCTTTGGCTTTGCAGGGAAACGCCTTGACCACTAAGCCATCTCTCCAGCCTGGAATTTTGTTTTTCAAAGCTTCAGTTCTAGAAGCCCTATTCAGGTCATAGAAGCAGAGGACCAGGATCTTGTGCATTATAGGTGGCTGGTCCTGGGGACTAGATCTGCCCTGCCCACAACCTCCAAACAAGAGGATTTATTCAGTGGCTCTTTGAACAAGCACTATAGACTCCTGTTGGATGGGTGAGAAAAGTGTTTTCAGGAGAAGCAACTTGAAAGTTACATGCTGAGTAAAAATGTGTTAGGGGGACAGAAGGTGTTTTTAAGCGTGGAAAGTTTGGATCATCCGTGGGGATAAATGCCTGGCAGTCAATGACACTTCTACTTTCTGCTCATCCTCGCCATCAGGCTTTCTCCTGTGAGTGGTCCTGACAATATGCCATCTTACAGAATGTGTCTTTGTCGCTTCCATGCTGCTGCATATGCTCTGCTGTGCATTTAGGATTCCTGCATCAGGCTTTGCAAACCAATTTTAAAAAATGAGTCTTTGAAGCTTGCCTTTAGCATTTTGCAGGGAGCTTGTTCACCAGCTGTTTGTTTATACTGACTGGTGATTGTTTTTGCACATTATCAATGAATGGAACATAATGACATGGTTACAAGGCAACTAGTGAGTTGAATTCCCTGCAGGATGCTTCTGGGGGAATAAGATGTCCTGTCTCTGTCTCTAGAGCCTGGAGGAGGGTATGGTTAGACAGTCAGTGGTTCCAGGGTGATGTGGGTGTCCCGGTCAACTGCTAAAGCCTGGGGCTTTTAGTATCCCCTGGTAGGCTACGAGCCAGTGAATTTTATATTCTGTTAAGCAATGTACAAGGCTCCAAGTTCTCCCAGCTATTCTTGAATGCTTGCTATTTTCCCTCTGTCTTCTCTTTCTTTCTTTCTTTCTTTCATTTTTTTCCCTGCACAGTAGCTCTCTCAGTGTGAGATGGCATTCATTCATTTTTTTTTTTTTTTGGTTTTTCGAGGTAGGGTCTCATTGTAGCCCAGGCTGACCTGGAATTCATTCCTCCTATCTTTGCCTCCCGAATGCTGGGATTAAAGGCATGCGCCACCACGCCTGGCTCATTTTTTAAATAGTTTTAAAAATCTGGGTTGGAGAGATGACTTAGTGGTTAAGGCACTTGCCTGCAAAGTCAAAGGACCCAGGTTTGACTCCCCAGAACCCACATAAGCCAGATGCACAAGGGGGTTCACGCGTCTGGAGTTCATTTGCAGTAGCTAGAGGCCTTGGCCTGCCCATTCTCTCTCTCTCTCTCTGCTTATCTCTATATCTCTCTCTCAAATAGATAAATAAAATATAAAAAAACTTTAAAAAATTTTTATTAGAGCTGAAGAGAGATGGCTTAGTGGTTAAGGTGCTTGTCTGCAAAGCCTAATGACCCGGGTTCGATTCCCTAGTATTCCAAGTAAAGCCAGATGCACAAAGTGGCACATGTGCTTGGATGTTTGCAGTGACTGGAGGCCCTGGCGTGCCCATTCTCTTTCTTTATTTAAGTAAATAAATAAATAGTTATTTATTTGTACGCGTGTGCATGTGTGAATGCGAGCACGCTGAGTTCGGGGGATGGCTCAGCGGTTAGTCGCTTGCTTATTAGCACATGCGTGCCATGACACTTATGTGGAGACCATGGGACGGCTTTTGGGTTGGTCCTCACCTGTTCACCTCATATGAGTCAGGGGTTTCTGCTCTGCTGTACTTCTTTGCGCACTCAGAAGTTCTCCTGTCTCCACCTTCCATCTCACCGCACGTTATCTCGCCGCCAGTGTGAATGTGCTGGGATTACAGCCGCCCATGCTGGTCTCTGTCTTTTTGGCCAGGTAGGTAGAGTGGGGGATCAAACTCAGCTTGAGCTGGAAGCACTTTATTTACTGAGTCATTCTTTTAAAATTTTAATATATATATATATATATATATATATATATAATTTTTATTAATTTGAGAGAGAGAGAAAGAGGGAGAGAGAAAGGGCACTCCAGGCCTCTAGCCACTACAAATGAACTCCAGACACAGGTGCTACCTGGTGGATCTGACTTATGTGGGTCCTGGAGAATTGAACATGGGTCCTTCGGCTTTGCAGGCAAGTGCCTTAACCGCTAAGCCATCTCTCCAGCCCCTTCACTGAGTCATTCTTTGTTGTTGTTGTTGTTTGTTTGTTTATTTATTTATTTGGTTTTTCGAGGTAGAGTCTCACTCTAGCTCAGGCTGACCTGGAATTCACTATGTAGTCTCAGGGTGGCCTCGAACTCATGGCGATCCTCCTACCTCTGCCTCCCGAGTGCTGGGATTAAAGGCAAGTGCCACCACGCCCAGCAGTACTTTTTTTTAATGAGAGAGAGGAAGGGAGAGAGAGAGAGAGAGAGAGAGAAGAAGGGATGGAGAGCAAGAGAGGAAGGGATGAGAGAGAGAGGGACAGAAAGAGAGAGTTGGCCTCCTAGGGCCTCCAGCCACTGCAATCAAACTCCCAGACACGTAGGCCATCTTGCGTACATGTGCAACTTTGCCGGCTTGCATCACCTTGTGCTTCTGGCTTAGGTAGAATCTGGAGAGTCGAACATGGGTCCTTAGGTTTTGCAGGCAAGCGCCTTAACCGCTCAGTCATCTCTCCAGCCCAGCTTTATCTTTTACACTTTATCAACCCTACTGTAGTCTTCACTAGATCGGCTTTTTACCAGGGTCGTTCTTCAAGCCTGTTTTTATGAACAGTCTCGCTCAATAAAATGTGTATCCAAGTTGAAGGAAACCAGACTATGTCACTTCAACAATATACCTCCTTGCTGTAAAGGTGATTTAGAAGTATGAAATGAAGACAATCTGTCTCCTCCCCCTTTCTGTCTAAAGAAATGACACGCATTCTCTTCCTTTCCTGGAGACAGCTCTAGACCCCTTACCAGCCCAGAGAAGGAAAGGAGATCACCTACAAAGACATCTGGCCCCTTCAGCTTCCTCGGGTGTTTACCTTCCAACGATTTCTCACTGCTGGATGCTACGAGCCATTTTCCTTTGTCCTGTCACTTCCCCACAGATTCATTGTTCTTTTTTGAAAGATCAGTGTGAGCCAGCTCTGTAAGGCACAGCTTTGAGATGCTTTTGTTGTGATTTCTCCCACTGCATGACGCGCGCTGTACATGTTAATAAGCTTGGTAAGTTAGATTTTGTTGTAGGTATTTCAGCTAAGAACAGCCATAGGGAAAGATTTTTCTTCCTGAAAAAGTGAAGTTCTCTTGAATTTTCTTTTGAACACACACACACACACACACACACACACACACACACACACTCATTCTCCCTGTGAATATATGAATTTCCTATTTTTCTTTTGCCTCTCTCTCTCCTTTTTATGGGTACACCAGAGCCTCCAGCCCACTGCAAATGAACTCCATATGCATGTGCCACTGTGTGTGCCTGGCTTTGTGTGGGTACTGGGGAATTTTTAACCACTGAGTCGTCTCTCCAGCCCCAGTAATGAGTTTCTTTCTAGCATCTTCATACACATGTGTCTTGATATTTTCTTCTCATTTGTTCCTCTTCGCCATGGCCCTCCTTCCTCCAGCAAGCGCCTGAACCACTGAGCCATCTCTCCAGCCCTCTTTTGGCTCTCTCTTTCTCTCTCTGTATAAGAAATATATATTCTCCTTGTGAACATATGAATACCAGCCTCTCTTTCTCTCTTTCTTTCGCCCTCTCTCTGTGTAGATTCACACACACTCTCACATACACACACCTCTATTTTCCCCCTTTTAGACATTTTCTTCTGTCTTTGCTCAGTGATCACAAATGCCCCTGGCATTAAACATCAGTGGGAATTCCATTTTCCTTTAGCAGGATTAGCTTCTGGTGGGGACTGTGACCTAATAATAGGCGATAAGATAAAGGGGATGTCTGTAGCACATTTGCATCATTGTCCCCATATGCCTTCTAGTAGTGCGAGGGTGAGCTTGGCGCTGAAGCCAGTCTGGCTTGCGGAAACAAGCCTTAGACAAGAAACTGAAAGTACTGGCCCCTGAACCAGTGCCAGAACTGCCAACTCTCAGTCATTTTTAAAAAATTAACTTTATTTTCAGTTAGACGTGGTGGCACATGCCTCTAATTCCAGCTCTTGTGAGGTTAAGGTAGGAGATCTCCATGAGTTCAAGGCCAGCCTGGGCTGTTACAGAGTGTGTTCCAGGTCAGCCTGGGATAGAGCAAGACCCTGTCTCAACACCTCCCCTTTTGCCCCCTGCTAAATAAATCAATTTTACTTCTAAGGGCAGTTTTATGTTCACAGTCAAATGCAGGGGAAATACAGAAATAAATTTTTTTGTTTTTGTTTTTCGAGGTAAGGTCTCACTCTGGCCCAGGCTGACCTGGAATACACTATGTAGTCTCATGGTGGCAATCTTCCTACCTCTGCCTCCCAAGTGCTGGGATTAAAGGCGTGCACCACCACGCCCAGCTAGAAATAAATTCTTTTAATACCCCCTCCTCTACACATGTGTAACCTCTCGCTATGAACACCTGCCACCAGAATATACGTACTAACCCTAAAGGACACATCACAACAGCCTAGAGCCCACAGTTTACATTTGAACCACTCGTTATTTATTTATTTATATTTGGTTGTTCGAGGTAGGATCTCACTCTAGCTCAGGCTGACCTGGAATTCACTCTGTAGTCTCAGGGTGGCCTTGAACTCACGGCAATCCTCCTACCTCTGCCTCCCAAGTGCTGGGATTAAAGGCGTGTGTCACCATGCCTGGCTAAAAGAATTTTTTAAAAAATATTATTTATTTATTTATTTGCAAGCAGAGAGAAAGAAAGAAAGAGAGAGAAAGAGAGAGAGAGAGAGAGAGAGAGAGAGAGAATGGGCATGCCAGGGCCTCCAGCCACTGCAAACAAACTCCAGATGTGTGCTCCACCTTGTGCATCTGGCTTTACGTGAGTCCTGGGAGTCGAACCTGGGTCCTTTGGCTTTGCAGGCAAATGCCTTAACCACTAAGCCATCTCTCCAGCCCTGTTTCATTTTATTTGAGAGAGAATGGGCATCCCAGGGCCTCCGGCCACTGCAAATGAACTCCACCTTATGCTTCTGGCTTGTGCATGTGCCACCTTGTGCATCTGGCTTACGTGGGTACTGGGGAATCAAAGCCGTCCTTAGGCTTCACAGGCAAATGCCTTAACTGCTAAGCCATTTCTCCAGCCCTCCAAAGTTGCAGTTTTAAATTGGGCTTAAACCTCTTGTGGAATGTTGAGGCATATGGAAGGCAGACTCTGCCATCTTTCCATGGGCTCTCTGAGTCCAGACCACTGCAGAGGGGATCTCCAGGAGCACTTGCCTATATTTCAAATCCAGCCGTGTTCAACCAGATAGATTTGAGGATTACTTTGATAGTCGATTTTACGTGATGTCTTGGTCAAACACCAATCTAGACATTGCTGTGAGGCTGTTAGGCGTGATTAACATTAAAAGTCAGGAGATGTTGAATGAAGCAAATCACCCTCCATAGATGTATGACCTTATGTTCTTTATAATTTGGTGTTAAGGTTGATATTTACAGCTGAGGGTGGGAAGGGGGAGTAGTTTAGCCTTCAGGCCCAGAGTCACGAGGGCAAAACTGCTTTGAGCCCTCTAGGAGTCTAAGGAGGAAATACAGTGCACACCGACAGCCCTATTTAAACAGTACCAGGAGTCTGCACAGCAGTCGGCCCTTCGAAAGCTTTTTAAAAAGTGGTGTTGTCTTTCACCATTGTAGCTTTCTGTCTATTCATCCTTCTTCTACGGTTTGCTTTTCTTGTTCTTGTGGGGAAATCTGCAAAACTGCAGCCTATTCTCACAGCCTGATACAAGGGAAGACAGTCAAGGAAACAGTGACATGCTTTGGGAATTAATGGTCCATCTCCGTTCTGTCCCAGAGCTAAGCGCTGAGCCAGCTGCACAGGAGGAGGGAGTGGCTTTGCGGCTGCTCGGAGGCCCAGCCTGAAGCAATGAAAATTGATGTCACTGGAGGAGCGAGCTGGGAGCGGCAGCTGCAGGCAGAACCAGCACGGGAGGGGATGGGGCTGAAGGAAGGGAGAAGGTGCAGATGGCCGGCCAGTGCCTGGCACTGTGCACTTCCATTCTAGAGGCAGGGACAGCAGAAGGAGCCACTATCTTTGTGACTGTCATGGACAGATGCACAATCACCTCCCCACCTTGTCATGCGTATCCTTGATGGGAAGCACTTAAAGCCATACCAACATCCATGATTCTAGAGTCTCAGGTACCTTCGAGAAAGAGTCAAACGAACACCATGACAGGCTTCAAGAAGATATTTCCTAGCTAGGCCTAAGTTTCAATTTCTCAAGAAGCCTGAACTACATTCTGGGAGAACAGAACAAAGAACCAAGTCATTTCCTGGAAGGTTTCAGAGATGTCTAAGGCCATTCCCCCTTTCTTGGCCCCAGCCAATCAGAAGTAAAAGAATGTGAGATATGCTTACTGGCCACCTTAGAACACTTTACCTTCCCTAGAGCCCCCCCTCCCTTAGGCCCCCCCCCTTAGACCACGCACGTGAATTATAACCAGTCAGGAATGCACAAGTACTATATCGTTCAAATTAGCCAATTATGTTAGAGGTCTTTGTTTAGCTGTCTATAAAAGAGCCAGAGAGCTTCTTCTTGGGGTAGCCCTTTAGTGCAAATGGTGGACCCCCACATGCTGGACTTCTCTGCACAATAAACACTCTATGTTTTTACAAGCTATATAAGTCTGAGTCTCCCTTCAGCAATTTTTGAACCCACCAGTTGGCTTGCTGTATGAAATGATATATTTTTTTAAACATAGTGATACATTTTACTTACTTTTATCTTTACTTATTTATTTGACACAGAAACAGGGGGAGAGAGAGAGAGAAGGGGCACACCAGGGCCTCCAGCCACTGCAAATGAACTCCAGACAGGTGCTACCTGGTGGATCTGACTTATGTGGGTCCTGGAGAATTGAACATGGGTCCTTCGGCTTTGCAGGCAAGTGCCTTAACCGCTAAGCCATCTCTCCAGCCCCTTCACTGAGTCATTCTTTGTTGTTGTTGTTGTTTGTTTGTTTATTTATTTATTTGGTTTTTCGAGGTAGAGTCTCACTCTAGCTCAGGCTGACCTGGAATTCACTATGTAGTCTCAGGGTGGCCTCGAACTCATGGCGATCCTCCTACCTCTGCCTCCCGAGTGCTGGGATTAAAGGCAAGTGCCACCACGCCCAGCAGTACTTTTTTTTAATGAGAGAGAGGAAGGGAGAGAGAGAGAGAGAGAGAGAGAAGAAGGGATGGAGAGCAAGAGAGGAAGGGATGGAGAGAGAGAGAGGGACAGAAAGAGAGAGAGTTGGCCTCCTAGGGCCTCCAGCCACTGCAATCAAACTCCCAGACACGTAGGCCATCTTGCGTACATGTGCAACTTTGCCGGCTTGCATCACCTTGTGCTTCTGGCTTAGGTAGAATCTGGAGAGTCGAACATGGGTCCTTAGGTTTTGCAGGCAAGCGCCTTAACCGCTCAGTCATCTCTCCAGCCCAGCTTTATCTTTTACACTTTATCAACCCTACTGTAGTCTTCACTAGATCGGCTTTTTACCAGGGTCGTTCTTCAAGCCTCCTTGTTTATGAACAGTCTCGCTCAATAAAATGTGTATCCAAGTTGAAGGAAACCAGACTATGTCACTTCAACAATATACCTCCTTGCTGTAAAGGTGATTTAGAAGTATGAAATGAAGACAATCTGTCTCCTCCCCCTTTCTGTCTAAAGAAATGACACGCATTCTCTTCCTTTCCTGGAGACAGCTCCTGACCCCTTACCAGCCCAGAGAAGGAAGGGAGATCACCTACAAAGACATCTGGCCCCTTCAGCTTCCTCGGGTGTTTACCTTCCAACGATTTCTCACTGCTGGATGCTACGAGCCATTTTCCTTTGTCCTGTCACTTCCCCACAGATTCATTGTTCTTTTTTGAAAGATCAGTGTGAGCCAGCTCTGTAAGGCACAGCTTTGAGATGCTTTTGTTGTGATTTCTCCCACTGCATGACGCGCGCTGTACATGTTAATAAGCTTGGTAAGTTAGATTTTGTTGTAGGTATTTCAGCTAAGAACAGCCATAGGGAAAGATTTTTCTTCCTGAAAAAGTGAAGTTCTCTTGAATTTTCTTTTTGAACACACACACACACACACACACACACACACACACACACTCATTCTCCCTGTGAATATATGAATTTCCTATTTTCTTTTGCTCTCTCTCTCTCCTTTTTATGGGTACACCAGAGCCTCCAGCCCACTGCAAATGAACTCCATATGCATGTGCCACTGTGTGTGCCTGGCTTTGTGTGGGTACTGGGGAATTTTTTAACCACTGAGTCGTCTCTCCAGCCCCAGTAATGAGTTTCTTTCTAGCATCTTCATACACATGTGTCTTGATATTTTCTTCTCATTTGTTCCTCTTCGCCATGGCCCTCCTTCCTCCAGCAAGCGCCTGAACCACTGAGCCATCTCTCCAGCCCTCTTTTGGCTCTCTCTTTCTCTCTCTGTATAAGAAATATATATTCTCCTTGTGAACATATGAATACCAGCCTCTCTTTCTCTCTTTCTTTCGCCCTCTCTCTGTGTAGATTCACACACACTCTCACATACACACACCTCTATTTTCCCCCTTTTAGACATTTTCTTCTGTCTTTGCTCAGTGATCACAAATGCCCCTGGCATTAAACATCAGTGGGAATTCCATTTTCCTTTAGCAGGATTAGCTTCTGGTGGGGACTGTGACCTAATAATAGGCGATAAGATAAAAGGGGATGTCTGTAGCACATTTGCATCATTGTCCCCATATGCCTTCTAGTAGTGCGAGGGTGAGCTTGGCGCTGAAGCCAGTCTGGCTTGCGGAAACAAGCCTTAGACAAGAAACTGAAAGTACTGGCCCCTGAACCAGTGCCAGAACTGCCAACTCTCAGTCATTTTTAAAAAATTAACTTTATTTTCAGCCAGACGTGGTGGCACATGCCTCTAATTCCAGCTCTTGTGAGGTTAAGGTAGGAGATCTCCATGAGTTCAAGGCCAGCCTGGGCTGTTACAGAGTGTGTTCCAGGTCAGCCTGGGATAGAGCAAGACCCTGTCTCAACACCTCCCCTTTTGCCCCCTGCTAAATAAATCAATTTTACTTCTAAGGGCAGTTTTATGTTCACAGTCAAATGCAGGGGAAATACAGAAATAAATTTTTTTTGTTTTTGTTTTTCGAGGTAAGGTCTCACTCTGGCCCAGGCTGACCTGGAATACACTATGTAGTCTCATGGTGGCAATCTTCCTACCTCTGCCTCCCAAGTGCTGGGATTAAAGGCGTGCACCACCACGCCCAGCTAGAAATAAATTCTTTTAATACCCTCCCTCTACACATGTGTAACCTCTCGCTATGAACACCTGCCACCAGAATATACGTACTAACCCTAAAGGACACATCACAACAGCCTAGAGCCCACAGTTTACATTTGAACCACTCGTTATTTATTTATTTATATTTGGTTGTTCGAGGTAGGATCTCACTCTAGCTCAGGCTGACCTGGAATTCACTCTGTAGTCTCAGGGTGGCCTTGAACTCACGGCAATCCTCCTACCTCTGCCTCCCAAGTGCTGGGATTAAAGGCGTGTGTCACCATGCCTGGCTAAAAGAATTTTTTAAAAAATATTATTTATTTATTTATTTGCAAGCAGAGAGAAAGAAAGAAAGAGAGAGAAAGAGAGAGAGAGAGAGAGAGAGAGAGAGAGAGAGAGAATGGGCATGCCAGGGCCTCCAGCCACTGCAAACAAACTCCAGATGTGTGCTCCACCTTGTGCATCTGGCTTACGTGAGTCCTGGGGAGTCGAACCTGGGTCCTTTGGCTTTGCAGGCAAATGCCTTAACCACTAAGCCATCTCTCCAGCCCTGTTTCATTTTATTTGAGAGAGAGAATGGGCATCCCAGGGCCTCCGGCCACTGCAAATGAACTCCACCTTATGCTTCTGGCTTGTGCATGTGCCACCTTGTGCATCTGGCTTATGTGGGTACTGGGGAATCAAAGCCGTCCTTAGGCTTCACAGGCAAATGCCTTAACTGCTAAGCCATCTCTCCAGCCCTCCAAAGTTGCAGTTTTAAATTGGGCTTAAACCTCTTGTGGAATGTTGAGGCATATGGAAGGCAGACTCTGCCATCTTTCCATGGGCTCTCTGAGTCCAGACCACTGCAGAGGGGATCTCCAGGAGCACTTGCCTATATTTCAAATCCAGCCGTGTTCAACCAGATAGATTTGAGGATTACTTTGATAGTCGATTTTACGTGATGTCTTGGTCAAACACCAATCTAGACATTGCTGTGAGGCTGTTAGGCGTGATTAACATTAAAAGTCAGGAGATGTTGAATGAAGCAAATCACCCTCCATAGATGTATGACCTTATGTTCTTTATAATTTGGTGTTAAGGTTGATATTTACAGCTGAGGGTGGGAAGGGGGAGTAGTTTAGCCTTCAGGCCCAGAGTCACGAGGGCAAAACTGCTTTGAGCCCTCTAGGAGTCTAAGGAGGAAATACAGTGCACACCGACAGCCCTATTTAAACAGTACCAGGAGTCTGCACAGCAGTCGGCCCTTCGAAAGCTTTTTAAAAAGTGGTGTTGTCTTTCACCATTGTACCTTTCTGTCTATTCATCCTTCTACGGTTTGTTTTTCTTGTTCTTGTGGGGAAATCTGCAAAACTGCAGCCTATTCTCACAGCCTGATACATGGGAAGACAGTCAAGGAAACAGTGACATGCTTTGGGAATTAATGGTCCATCTCCGTTCTGTCCCAGAGCTAAGCGCTGAGCCAGCTGCACAGGAGGAGGGGGAGTGGCTTTGCGGCTGCTCGGAGGCCCAGCCTGAAGCAATGAAAAATTGATGTCACTGGAGGAGCGAGCTGGGGAGCGGCAGCTGCAGGCAGAACCAGCACGGGAGGGGATGGGGCTGAAGGAAGGGGAGAAGGTGCAGATGGCCGGCCAGTGCCTGGCACTGTGCACTTCCATTCTAGAGGCAGGGACAGCGAAGGAGCCACTATCTTTGTGACTGTCATGGACAGATGCACAATCACCTCCCCACCTTGTCATGCGTATCCTTGATGGGAAGCACTTAAAGCCATACCAACATCCATGATTCTAGAGTCTCAGGTACCTTCGAGAAAGAGTCAAACGAACACCATGACAGGCTTCAAGAAGATATTTCCTAGCTAGGCCTAAGTTTCAATTTCTCAAGAAGCCTGAACTACATTCTGGGAGAACAGAACAAAGAACCAAGTCATTTCCTGGAAGGTTTCAGAGATGTCTAAGGCCATTCCCCCTTTCTTGGCCCCAGCCAATCAGAAGTAAAAGAATGTGAGATATGCTTACTGGCCACCTTAGAACACTTTACCTTCCCTAGAGCCCCCTCCCTTAGCCCCCTTAGACCACGCACGTGAAATTATAACCAGTCAGGAATGCACAAGTACTATATCGTTCAAATTAGCCAATTATGTTAGAGGTCTTTGTTTAGTGGTCTATAAAAGAGCCAGAGAGCTTCTTCTTGGGGTAGCCCTTTAGTGCAAATGGTGGACCCCCACATGCTGGACTTCTCTGCACACTAAACGCTCTATGTTTTTACAAGCTATATGAGTCTGAGTCTCCCTTCAGCAATTTTTGAACCCACCAGTTGGCTTGCTGTATGAATTGATATATTTTTTAAACATAGTGATACATTTTACTTACTTTTATCTTTACTTATTTATTTGACACAGAAACAGGGGGAGAGAGAGAGAGAATGGGCACACCAGGGCCTCCAGCCACTGCAAATGAACTCCAGATGCATGCGTTCCCTTTTGTATCTGGCTAACGTGGGTCCTGGGGAATTAAACCTGGGTCTTTTGGCTTTGCAGGCAAAGGCCTTAACCTCTAAGCCATCTCTCCAGCCCTACACGGATATATTTTATAAGCTTAGATACTTACTTTTCACCTTATGTACATATGTAAAGTTATTTCCTATCTGATAAACTCTATTGAAATGCTATGAATTATAAAGATTATTAGTTGTAGCTGTTGGCATCATTTTTAGACAAGAGGGCCAGAACAAAGGGACATCTTCGGGGAGCTTTTGGGGATGGAGGAGTGTTTGTTGCTTTGGAGGACTCTGTGAGAGACACAGCAGCTCCTTGTATACCCCCAGCTCAATTTAGGGAGCTTCAATATACTATTTTAGTGTTTTTTTTTTTTTTTTTTTTTTTTTTTTTTTTTTTGGTTTTTGAGGTAGGGTCTCACTCTGGCCTTGGCTGACCTGGAATTAACTATGTAGTCTCAGGGTGGCCTTGAACTCACAGTGATCCTCCTACCTCTGCCTCCCGAGTGCTGGGATTAAAGGTGTGCGCCACCACGCCCGGCTTATTTTAGTATTATTTTTATATTTCTACTCATCTATTTGCAAGGAGAAAGAGAGAGAAAGAGAGAGAGAGGTAAAGGGAGACTATGAGAATGAGTCACCAGGGCCTCTTGCCACTGCAAACAAATTCCAGGTGCATGTACCATTTTGTGGGTACTGGGAAAACGAACCCAGGCTGTCAGGCTTTGCAAGCAAGCACCTTTAACTGCTGAGCTATTTCCCTAGCCCTTAATATGTTTTTGGATATTACTCTAGGTAACTGGAGTGAGGAGTTACTGTTTTGTGATCTGTCATTTGAGGAATCCAGCGCCTTCTTTAGATTCCAAGTTTACGGGAATTCTGTGAAGGGAATGTTCCCGGGAGACTAAGCATTGGCAACTTCCAGAAGCTATGGTTCTACTCAGGTACAAGCTTTCCTGCCCATATCCTGCCAGGGACATGTGGTAATGTTTGAAGATAGTTTTTGGTTGCCACATAGGGGAGGGGTGACACTGGCATGCAGGGAAGTAGAGGCCAAGAATGTTGCCAAACATCTCATAGCAGAGGGCCGCATAGCAAAGAATTATCTGGCCCAAAGCGAGCGAGTAAACAGTCCTTGAAGCTAACTCCTCTTTCCATCTGTGTGTGGAAAATGAGCTCAAAGTGGAATTATCAAACATACCTGGCTCTTTTGCTCTCCTGAATGTTTTAAATTTAAATATTTATTTATTTATTTATTTATTTGACAGAGAAAGAGGGAGAGAGAGAATGGGTGCGCCAGGGCCTCCAGCCACTGCAAATGAACTCCAGATGAGTGAGCCCCCTTGTGCATCTGGCTTACATGGGTCCTGGGGAATTGAACCTGGGTCCTTGGGCTTTGCAGGCAAACGCCTTAACCACTAAGCCATCTCTCCAGTCCTTTAATCTTAATTTTTTTTCCATATTTTGCTTCATTTTACAACTAAGCCAGCAAATGAGCCATCCTCAAGATCAAGGTGTAGCTGGTGTGCGAGCACCCAAGGCTCCTGCCTGCTTCCCTCAGTCCCACGGAGACCTGTGGAAGGACCTCGCAGGCAGGATGTAGGGAGGAGACCCACCACTGGGTCAGGGCCTCCTTTTACCTCTGTTAAAGATGCTTGAACTTCGATGACTTGAAAGTTAACTTAAAGCAAAAAGTAGGAGGCATTTAGCCTTCCTTTGAGGGCTCCCCTGGGTGAAGGAATGCTTTGCTTCATTGAAATTGTCTAGACACAGAAATTAAGGGGCCTGTGAGGGGCTGTAAATAACAAGGCTGATACATTAGGCAGCTTAAAATATCTTTCTTCATATTGTCTTCAGATTGCTTAGGGCTGGTATGGTTTGAATATGGGGGAGGTAGGGTCTCACTCCAGCTCAGGCTGACCTGGAATTCACTATGTTGTCTCAGGGTGGCCTCAAACTCACAGCGATCCTTGTACCTCTGTCTCTGGAGTGCTGGGATTAAAGGTGTGCGCCACCCTGTCCGGCTTCCATTTTCTTCTTCTTTTTTTTTTTTTTTTTTTTTTCCTGAGGTAGGGTTTCACTCTAGCTCAGGCTGACCTGGAATTCATTATATAGTCTCAGGGTGGCCTCAAACTCACCACAATCCTCCTACTTCTGCCTTCCAAGTGCTGGGATTAAAGGCGTGTGCCACCATGCCTGGCCTTTTTTTTTTTTTTTTTTTTGAGGTAGGGTTTCACTCTAGCATGGGCTGACCTGGAATTCACTATGCAGTCTCAGGTGATCTTGAACTCACAGTGATCCTCCTACCTCTGCCTCCTGAGTGCTGGGATTAAAGGTGTGCAACACCACACCCAGCTTTGTAGTGTTCATTTTCAATTATGAACTGCACTTTAATTTTATATAAGGTAGTTAATGTGACCAGCTTAAACATCACATTAAAAGAATATATATGTATGTATTTTTGGTTTTTCGAGGTAGGGTCTGGTCCAGGCTGACCTGGAATTCACTATGTAGTCTCAGGGTGGCCTCGAACTCACAGTGATCATCCTACCTCTGCCTCCTGAGTGCTGGGATTAAAGGCGTGCGCCACCACGCCCAGGTAAAAGAATATATTTATTTATTTATTTATTTATTTATTTATTTATTTATTTGAGACAGAGAAAGAGAGGAGGGGGGAGAGGGGAGAGACAGAGAGAGAGAAAGAGGGAAAGAAAGAGAGAGAATGGGCACACCATTGCGAATAAACTCCTGGTACATGTGCTGCTTTGTGCATCTGGTTTTATCTGGATACTGGGGAATAGAACTCAGGCATCAGGCTTTGCAAGCAAACACCTTTAACTGATGAGCCATCTCTCCAGCCCCCAATAACATTTCTTCTTCTTTCTTGAAGCTACAAGTGTCAAGTGGGAAGGGTTTCAGAGGCACCTCTTTAAAGGGGGTTGATGTGACCAGTGTGGGTGCCCCCCCTTGGTTGTTCTACTTACTTTTCTGTTAAGAATGACTCTTGGGGGCTGGAGGGATGGCTTAGGGGTTAATGTGCCTGCTTTCTAAGCCTAAGAACGCCCATTCAATTCTCCAGGTCCCACGTTTAGCCAGACGCAAAATGATGCAAGGGTGCAATGCTGCACTTGCCCACAAGGGGGTGCACGTGTCTGGAGTTTGTTCATAGTGACTGAGAGGCTGCTGGTGCACCCATTCTCTAGCTGTTCCTCTCTTTCTGTCTCTTGACTCTCTCAAAAAAAAAAAAAAAAAGACACTTAGTAAGGGTGCTGAAATAGCCAGATATCTATATCTCAGATCCAAATGGAATCATAGAGACAGCCTTTCTGCCCCTGAACATGGTATTTTTGTGTTTTATTCTGTTACCTCTATGATCTGTTTATTTATTATATTTGTAGGGACCATACTCATTTCTATTTTTAGTCCCAGTATTTTTTAAATTTTTAAAAATTATTTTATTTATTTTTGGAGAGAGACACAGAGAGAGACAGACAGAGAGGGAGAGGAAGACAGATAGAGATGGGCGTGCTAGCAGTCTCTCAGCTGCTGTGAATGAAATCCAGATGCGTGCGCCCCCTTGTGGTCAAGTGCGGCATTGCGCTCTTGAGTCACTTTGCATCTGGCTAAACGTGGAACCTGGAGATTAGAACTGGGTTCTTAGGCTTAGCAGGCAGGCGCCTTAACCGCTAAGCCATCTCTCCAGCCCCTAGTCCCAGTATTTTCACACATTGTGTAGGTATCTATCACTGCACTCACATTACCAGCAGGAGACAGCGTGGGAGTACCTTTGGAGTTTGATCAGTCTGGTCTATGGGGGCAAGCAGTTCAGGTGCCTTGACAGACATAACTCAAGTTCTTTGCGTCTTCACATCGAGAAGCTCATGTGTTGCTTATATGAGGTCCTCTCTGGTGTGTGTCATCATTCATGGAAATGAGTTCTTAGTTTCTTGTGGTTCTTAGTGGCGTAATCTGGACTCAGTGGTTTCCTGACCTATGCAATGAAGAACATGGCAGAAACAGCTGCGTAATAGGTGGAACTGCAGGAAGTGGTTGACATTTTGAGCAGGAGATGCAGTCTTGTCATCCCAGCCCGTGGGAGGCAGAGTCAGGAAGCTCCTAAATTCATGGACAGCCTGGGCTACATAGTGAGACTGTCTCACAAGACCAGAAAGGCAGGGCCCATTGTCTCAGACCTGGAATCCCAGATACTCAAGAGGCTGAGGCAGGAAGATTGTAAATTCAAGACCTGCCTGTGCTACAGAGTGAGTTCAAGGCTAGCCAGGGCAGTTTAATGAGGCCCTATCTCATTAAAAACAATATTTTAAAGGGCTGGATAGATGGCTTAGTGGTTAAAGTGCTTGCCTGCAAAGGACTCAAGTTTGATTCCCCAGTACCCATGTGTAAAGCCAGATGCACAGGGTGGCATATGTGTCAAGTTTGCTTGTACTGGCTAGAGGTCCTGGGGCTCTTTCTCTCTCATAAATAAATAAATAATATATTTTAAAAGGAAGGACTGAGAATATATCTCACTCCTAGAGCACTTAACTAACTTGTGTGAAGCCCTGAGTTCCACCTCTAGTGACAAGCAAACAAATGACATTTGAACACAAGAACCGCCTTCAAAATGGCAACTTCATTTGGTTTAACTTAGTTTTACTTGATTCGGAACAAAGGCCTCTCTGAATCTATTTCCTCAGATCCTAATTCTCTCTATGGAGGCCATAGTGACCAAGTAAGAGGGTGTACACAAAGGACTTAGGACAGCGTCTGACACATAGCAAGTGACTCAAAAGGGCCAGCCATCTTCCCCCTCCCCCTGAACCTCGCACAGAGTCCTGGGACATACAAGCCATTCCTTATCTTCTTAAAAAAAGTAGAAACATAATCCCATATCATAAAATTTCTCCTCTTAAAGTGTACAATTTAAAAAAATTGTGACCCACTGAGTTTATTTATTTATTCACTCATTTATTTTTGAGAGAAAGAGAAACAGGCATATAGAGTGAGAGAGAGAGAGAGAATGAGAGTGGCCTCCAGCCACTGCAAATGAACTCCAGCCCTGACTTTTTGTTTTTAGTGTATTTACAAAGCTGTGTGGACATCATCGTATATTCTGGAGTATTTCATCATCATGAAAATAAACCTGTTATCAGTCATTTGTATTCTGAGTGAACTGCCTTTATTTCAAGATGCTGCCATGATACCTTGCTCAGCTCTCACACAGTATATTATTAAGTTTATTGGTGTCTTCTATAGGGTTAAAGAAACATTTATTTTCTTATTCCATAACAATTGGTATAGAACCCCGTATGTGCAACACACACAACATGCACTTTCCACAGGACAGTAAAAAGACAAGAGTAGGGGCTCAGCCAGATGCACAGAGTGGCACATGCATCTGGAGTTCCTTTGCAGTGGCTAGAGGTCCTGGCGCACTCATTCTCTCTGTGGGTCTGTCTCTCTTCTCTCTGCTTGCAAATAAAAAGGTATTAAAAAAAAAAAAGGCAGAAGTAGTTAGACAAGGTGGTGGTGCACGCCTTTAATCCCAGCCTTTGGGAGGCAGAGGTAGAAGGATGGCTGGGGGTACAAGGTCAGCCTTGAGACTACATAGTGAATTCCAGGTGAGCCTAGACTACAGCAAGACCCTACCTCAAAAAAAAAAAACAAAAAAAAAAAAAAAAAAAAAAAAAGAAAAAAAAAAAGAAAAGAAAAAGAAAAAGAAAGAAAGAAAGAAGGAAAGAAAGAAAAGGACAAAAGTAATAACAACAAAATATTGCCGATAGTGACCTTGGCCGTGCACCCTCAATGCAGGGTGCTGTGATGATGCTGTGAATGTGTGGTCCGCGTGTGAGGAGACTCACAAGAAAAGCTGTGAAGATCAGCCCCCAGTCTCCCAGCCTCCCAGTCTCCCATGCTCACATGCAATCCCCTCTTCCTCACAGCTCCCCGTCAGGGTAGCTCCAGCCCCTGAATGAGAAACTGGACCAGTGTGCAAAGAGTTGCTTCGAAAGCTCCACCCTCATTCACCTTGTGATTTCAGAACGTCTTATAAATAGCAATGTTTTGGGTACGTGCAGACAAGGGCGAGTCAAAGTGAAAGTAGGCCAGTTCTTCTTGGAGAAGAATGCATGCTTTCCACACCTGTCAGTGAACAGGATGCACACGGGAGGGGAGAGAGGGGGGAGGGTATGGGGGGAGATGGGGCTTGACTCTGCTCAGTCACAGCTGCAGAGGCAAATACACTTTTGTCTATTTTTAAATTCTTAGAGAGAGGCCCATACATTTTTGTCTTTCTTACATCCTTAAAGAACGGTCATCTTGGAAAACAAAAACTAGTTTAGTATTGATGTTACTCCGCAGGGTCGATGGTTTTCTAAGTCTCATTGCTGTACCGTATCTATTTGGGGGACTACTCATTCCTCTTGTGTCTGAAACAGCCCAGTTCTCTTTTGCACCTGCTGTGGCTATACTGTGGGTACTTCTCTCATTCAAGTCCATCTTTATAGTGTGGGCCATTGTCAGCTCAGAAGAGTCAACAGTACTGTACAGTGTATTGAATATGTCCATTATTTAAGTCCTGATGTGAGTGAACAAGTATAAACATTTTTAAAAATATTTTATTATTTATTTATTTTTATTTATTTATTTGAGAGAGAGATACAGAAATAGGCAGGTAGAGAGAGAGAATGGGCACACAAACGAACTCCAGATGCATATGCCCCCTTGCGCATCTGGCTTACGTGGGTCCTGGAGAATAGAGCCTTGAACCAGGGTCCTTAGGCTTCACAGACAAGCGTTTAACCACTAATCCATCTCTCCAGCCCAAGTATAAACATTTAAATGTAGATATTACCAATCCAATGATAAAGTATTTTTAAAATAAGGGATTGGGGGCTGGAGACATGGCTTAGCAGTTAAGGCGTTTGCCTGCAAAGCCCAAGGATCCTGGTTCAATTCTCCAGGACCCACATAAGCCAAATACATAAGGGGGTACATGTGTCTGGAGTTTGTTTGCAGTGGCTGGAAGCTCTGGAGCACCCATTCTCTCTCTCTCTCTCTGCCTCTTTCTTTCTCTCAAATAAATAAATAAATAAATAAATAAAAAATATTTTTAAAAATAAAATACTAAAACTAAGGGATTAGAGCTGGAGAGATGGCTTAGAGGTTAAGCCATTTGCCTGGAAAGCCAAAGGATCCAGGGTGGATTCCCTAGGACCCATGTAAGCCTGATGCACAAAGTGGTGCATATGTCTAGAGTTCATCTGCAGTGGCTGCAGACCCTGGCATACCCATTCTCTCTCTCTCAAATAAATAAATAAAAATAAAATTTAAAAAAAAACAACAACAGGGAATCAAGGACTGGAGAGATGGCCCAGCAGTTAAAAGCACTTGTTTGCAAGGCCTGAAAGCCTGATGGCCCTGGGTTCAATTCCCCAGTACTCACATAAAGCCAGAATCAGAAAGTGGTGCATGCATCCGGAGTTAGTTTGCAGTGACAAGAGGCCTTGGCATGCTCATATTCACTCTCTTTCTGTCTGCTTCTTCACTCTGTCTCAAATATATAAATGAAAATATTTTTTAAAAATAAGTGATCAAAATGAAATTGATCAAACAAGGAATGGAAAGTGGAAATAACAACAGCTTATGGTGGGTCTAGGGTAGGTCACACAGTTCTTAGAGATTTCATGCAATATTTGTCCTGACCTTTGATTGCAGTAAGAAACCGAGTTACCAAGAGGTGAATTGACTTCCTGGTGTAGCAGACAGCTTCAGGTTCACTGAGATGAACTTCCAGACCAGGCACAGTTATGGAGGAAGGGATATTATTTATTGCCACTTACAGATCCAGGGGAAGTTCCATAATGGCAGAAGAAGCTGGCCTGCTCTTACAGGACCAGGCAAGAGAGAGAAAAGCCACCAGCTACACAGCACAACACACTTTAGGAACTCCTACTGGGCACACTTTGCATATCTTTACATTGAAATCCTAAACCTACCACCACACCTTAAGATCTGCCCAGTGACACTGCCTCCAGCCAAGTGGCTGCAGATGCAAACTATAAACTAATAAAACACTGAATATATTGGGGGCCATCTATTCAAACATGGAAAGTGGAAATAACAACAGTTTATGGTGGGTTTAGGGTAGGTCACACAGTTCTTAGAGGTTTCATGCAATATTTGTTCTGACCTTTGATTGCAGCAAGAAACCGAGTTACCAAGAGGTGAACTGACTTCCCTGCCCATTACTCCCTTCCTGTGGAGTTTATGCCAGCTCTTTAGCACTTTTCATTCCTCTGTACAACACCATATGTGCCAGTTCTCTGACAAAACATGGGCATCTAAAACAGCATACCATATCTACTTTGGCTTCTGCCATCTTCAGAAATCTCAAATAGACTCAGAGATGGGGATGCATCAAAACCCTCCTCCGTAGCATAGTCTTCTGGTAATGCTCGGTATTTGGCAAACAAATAACATATCAAACCCAAGACGATTCCCAGCTACTCTTCTTAGTGTCCCAGGGCTGCTGTAAGAACTTGGTGCAAATGGAGAGGCGTAAAACAATGGACGTGTATTCTCCTACAGTTCTGGAGGCTAGAAGTCCCAAACCAGAATGTCAGCAGGGCTATGTTCCTTCTGGAAGAAACCATATCAGAGCTGGGCGTGGTGGTGCACGCCTTTAATCCCAGCACTCAGGAGGCAGAGGTAGGAGGATCGCCATGAGTTCGAGGCCACCCTGAGACTACAGAGTGAATTCCAGGTCAGCCTGGGCTAGAGTGAGACTGTCTCGAAACCCCGCCCCCCAAAAATCAGAATTAAAAAAAACCAACTTTTTGTTGACAACCTCCATAATATACACCATGACCCTTAGTCATAATCCCCTCCCATCCCTATCCCATGCACCCCTCCTTCATCTCCCCTCTATTGAGCCCTAGTTCTTGCCAACTAGTCCCTCTTTTGTTTTAATGCATTTTTTTTTTGCCTTCCTCCAACATCCATGCCATGTTGATGGGCCCAATATTATGTAGGCCTTGTGCTCCTAATGACTGCTGCTGCGAGAGCAGAGCACACCAGGCCTTCATGCCTGGAAGACAGCACTGCAAAGCACTCCTCCTCAGCCTTTGGCTCTTACATTCTCTCAGCCATCTGGAAGAAACCTTTTTTTTGTCTCTTTTTGGCTACTGCCAATCCTTGAAATTCCTTTGCTTGTAGACCTATCATTCTGGGTTTTTTTCCCCCCTCTGTCCTCTCACGGCCTTTTCTGGGTCTCTACACCCCGATTGCCATTTCCTTTCTCTTCTAGACATCACTCATTGGGTTCAGTGTCCACTTTAATTTATTATCTGTGAAGATCCCATTTCCCAATGAGGTCACATTCACAGGTGCTGGGGGGGGGGTTAGGACTTGAACCTATCTTTTAGATGGATATAATTCAACCCACTAACTTAGATAGCTTCCTTTGAAAATGTGACTATGACGTCTGTCTTTGCATAAGGGGATAAAATAACCTTTCTCCCCAGGATGGTCTGGACATTTAGTGAGGTTATCTTTGCAACATGCCTGGCACAGAACAGGTGTCCTATAGATGTCAGCTCCCTACTGTGATTTCATTGTTTCTACTTTTTATTTTATTTATTTATTTATTTATTTATTTATTTATTTATTTATTTAGGTTTTATTTATTTAGGTAGGGTCTCACTCTAGCTCAGGCTGAACTGTAATTTACTATGTAGTCTCAGGGTGGTCTTGAACTCACAGCGATCCTCCTACCCCTGCCTCCCGAGTGTTGGGATTAAAGGCGTGTGCCACCATGCCCACTTTATTTATTTGAGAGAGAGGGAAAGGGAGAGAATGTGCATGCCAGGGCTTCCAGCTACTGCAAACAAACTCCAGACACATGCACCACCTTGTGCATCTGGCTTACATGGGTCCTGGGAATCAAACCTGGGCCCTTTGGTTTTGCAGGCAAGCACCTTAACTGCTAAGCCATCTCTCCAGCCCAACAGTAGTCTTCTTAGGAGGTTACATAGTTGTTCAAACAGCAACACCACTTTTGCATTTAATTTTTCAATTGCTTCTAGGGCTAATTAGTGAAGCATACAAGGATATTATCTTATAAAATGTTTTAATTATGCATATTAATAATCTGAATCATAGAAAAAGTTTTTGTCTTTTACAAGTAGAAAATGATCTGAAAGCTTAAGATTTCTTGTTACTGGGGACATATAAAAGATATTTCAAGCAAGTTATTATTATTTTTTCCGAGGTAGGGTCTCATTGTAGCTCAGGCTGACCCGGAATTCACTATGTAGTCTCAGGTGGCCTCAAACTCACAGCGATCCTCCTACCTCTGCCTCCCGAGTGCTGGGATTAAAGGTGTGCGCCACTACGCCCGGCACCAGTTCATTTTTAAGAGTAGATAAAACACAAGGGCCTGTGGCAGATTGCTTGGTGGCAGGAAGTTTGGGTGCTTAGATGATAGGTCTTTCATGGGGGAGCAAGTCTTTTCTTTTCCCCTCACACTCTTTTCAAAGGGTCCACTTCTGTTTCTAAGTGTCCAGTACTGCCTACAGCTGCAGGCAGAGCAATTTTGCTCGCCTGGGTTTTGGTTGCTGTTGACTTTCTAAGTGGGAAATCTCTCACTGAACCAGTCATATGTGCCAGTAGGTGAACGTAGGGTATCTGCTTCTCGGTTTCTAGGCATAACTCCCCAGGGTCTCAGCAGGGTAAGGCAGAGAAAGGAAGTTACTTTTTCCAACTTTTCCAAAGCCTGAGAAGCAAGGCCCTTTACTCCTTCATTTCCTCTCACTTCAGCACCTCTGAGGATTTCATGTGCATCCTTCAAAAGCAGGTGCTCATCCGTCTCCTCCAGGACAGGGTTACAGCACCTGTCCTAGTTACAGAAGCACCACAGGCTGGGGACACAGTGCTCATTTCTCACAGTTCTCGAAGTTGGGAGAATGAGATCAAGGTGTCTGCAGATGTGGTGAGTCCACTTCCTGGTAGGCAGACAGCCATCTTTTTTCTTTTTATCAATTTAAAATGTTTTTCTTTTTCTTTTTAAAAAAATATTTTATTTTTATTTATTTGAGAGAGAGAGTGATACATAGATAGGCAGGTAGAGAGAGAGAATGGGCATGCCAGGGCCTCCAGCCACTGCAAACGAGTGTCAGATGTGTGCGCCCCCTTGTGCATCTGGCTTACATAGGTCCTGGGGAATTGAACCAAGGTCCTTTGGTTTGCAGGCAAGCGCCTTAACCACTAAGCCATTTCTCCTATTTTTCTTTTTTTTTTAAAATACTTTATTTATTTATTTGAGAGAGAGAGAAATAGGGAGAGAGAGAGAGAGAGGATGGGTGCACCAGGGCCTCCAGCCACAACAAATGAACTCTAGATGTATGTGCCCCCTTGTACCCTTGTACATCTGGCTTACATGGGTCCTGGGGAACTGAACCTGGGTCCTTAACTACTAAGCCATCTCTCCAGCCCACAGCCCATATATATATATATAAATTTATTTGCAAGCACAGAGAGATAGAGAGAAGAGAGACAGAAAGAATGGGCATGACAGGGCCTCCAGCTGCTGCAAACAAACTCCACATGCATGTGCCTCTGTGCATCTGGCTTTATGCGGATACTGTAAAATTGAACCTGAGTCATTAGTCCTTGCAGGCAAATGCCTTAACTGCTGAGCTACTTCTCCAGCCTGTTTAAAAAAAATCCTTTTATTTATTATTTATTTGCAGGCAGAGGGAGAGAGAGAGAGGATGAATATGAATGGGTGCACCAGGGCTTCTTGCCGTTCGAAACAAGCTCTAGATGCATGGGACACTTTGTACATCTGGCTTCATGTGGGTACTGGGTCATCAAACCTTGTCCTTCAGGCTTTACAAGCAAGACCCTTTAACCACTAAGGTATCTCTCCAGACCCTTTTTTTTTTTTTTTTTTTTTTTTTTTTTTTGAGGTAGGGTCTCACTCTGGCCTAGGCTGACCTGGAATTAACTATGCAGACTCAGGGTGGCCTCGAACTCACAGTGATCCTCCTACCTCTGCCTCCCAAGTGCTGGGATTAAAGGCGTGCACCACCATGCCCGGCTTCCTTTTCTTTTTCTAAGGGACAAATTTCATACATGCACATAGCGTGTCTTGATCACAAACCCTTCCCATTACCTTTTCTTGTTGCCTTTCCTCACCCCCTTCCACTGAACCCCTTCTTTCCAACTAAACCCTCTTTTACTTTTATGTCATTTTTATGCCACCCATGAGAGAATGTTGATGGGCCAATATTCTGCAGGTCTTGTGCAGGTAATGACAGACACTGTGACTTCATGAGTGCAATGCCACGACATACTGGGCAGACACCATTCTCAATCACTCTTCCCATCCTCTGGGTCTACATTCTTTCTAATTTTTTAAAAATATATTTTATTTTTATTTATATTTGAGCGAGAAAGAGGCAAAGAGAGAGAGAGAGAGAGAGAGAGAGAGAGAGAGAGAGACAGACAGACAGACAGAGAGACAGAGAGAGAGGGAGAAAGAATGGCACGCCAGGGCCTTCAGTCCACTGTAAACAAACTCCAGACACATGTGCCACCTTGTGTGTCTGGCTTACGTGGGTCCTGGGGAATTGAACCTGAGTCCTTTAGTTTTGCAGGCTAGTGCCTTAACCACTAAGCAATCCATCCAGCCCTGGTTTTTACATTCTTTCTACCTCCTCTTCCATAATGTTTCCCGAGCCTTGGGAATGCGGTAGTTTGAATGGATGCCTCCCAATAGATTCAGGAGTTTTAGTAAAACTTCTTGGATATCCAGCTGCCTGGCTGGAAGAGGTGTCACTGTGGGCGGATCCTAGGGTCCAGCTGTAAGATGTGTTTCGGGGCAGATCTGGGATTTTCCAGTCTAAAGATAAGCAGAGTGCTTTCGCTCTGCCTGAGGTTCCTGGAGTGTGCTTGCTTGTGCTGGTGGTGGTTGCTGTTTTCTGTGTGTGTGGACCTGTGAAAGCAGGCCAGCTTCTTCTGCCATTATGAAACTTCCTCTGCATCTGGAAGCTTCAATAAATCCGTTCCTCCATAACTGTGCCTGGTTTGGAAGTTCATCCCAGTGAACTAAAACGGACTGTGACAGAATTGGTACCGAGGAGTGGGGTAGGATTGCTGACATGAATCTGACCATGTGGATTTTAGTCTTTTGGAAATTTTCTTTTAGAGGAATGGGCTTGGACTTGGTATTTGCCACTGAAGACACCTTCCAGAGCAGTAAGCCAAGTTTTATGGGCTATTCTTGTGAGAGTTTGAAAATGCTAAGCTCAGAGAGAATTGTATTTAGAGACTTTGCTTATGAGCTTTCTAAGGGGAAGGAAAAACTACAGAGAACTTTGTGAGAACTGGGCTACTGGCATAAGGTCTGGCCAACTAGTCCCTCTTTTGTTTTAATGCATTTTTTTTTTGCCTTCCTCCAACATCCATGCCATGTTGATGGGCCCAATATTATGTAGGCCTTGTGCTCCTAATGACTGCTGCTGCGAGAGCAGAGCACACCGGGCCTTCATGCCTGGAAGACAGCACTGCAAAGCACTCCTCCCCAGCCTTTGGCTCTTACATTCTCTCAGCCATCTGGAAGAAACCTTTTTTTTGTCTCTTTTTGGCTACTGCCAATCCTTGAAATTCCTTTGCTTGTAGACCTATCATTCTGGGCTTTTTTCCCCCCTCTGTCCTCTCACGGCCTTTTCTGGGTCTCTGCACCCCGATTGCCATTTCCTTTCTCTTCTAGACATCACTCATTGGGTTCAGTGTCCACTTTAATTTATTATCTGTGAAGATCCCATTTCCCAATGAGGTCACATTCACAGGTGCTGGGGGGGGGGTTAGGACTTGAACCTATCTTTTAGATGGATATAATTCAACCCACTAACTTAGATAGCTTCCTTTGAAAATGTGACTATGACGTCTGTCTTTGCATAAGGGGATAAAATAACCTTTCTCCCCAGGATGGTCTGGACATTTAGTGAGGTTATCTTTGCAACATGCCTGGCACAGAACAGGTGTCCTATAGATGTCAGCTCCCTACTGTGATTTCATTGTTTCTACTTTTTATTTTATTTATTTATTTATTTAGGTTTTATTTATTTAGGTAGGGTCTCACTCTAGCTCAGGCTGAACTGTAATTTACTATGTAGTCTCAGGGTGGTCTTGAACTCACAGCGATCCTCCTACCCCTGCCTCCCGAGTGTTGGGATTAAAGGCGTGTGCCACCATGCTCACTTTATTTATTTGAGAGAGAGGGAAAGGGAGAGAATGTGCATGCCAGGGCTTCCAGCTACTGCAAACAAACTCCAGACACATGCACCACCTTGTGCATCTGGCTTACATGGGTCCTGGGAATCAAACCTGGGCCCTTTGGTTTTGCAGGCAAGCACCTTAACTGCTAAGCCATCTCTCCAGCCCAACAGTAGTCTTCTTAGGAGGTTACATAGTTGTTCAAACAGCAACACCACTTTTGCATTTAATTTTTCAATTGCTTCTAGGGCTAATTAGTGAAGCATACAAGGATATTATCTTATAAAATGTTTTAATTATGCATATTAATAATCTGAATCATAGAAAAAGTTTTTGTCTTTTACAAGTAGAAAATGATCTGAAAGCTTAAGATTTCTTGTTATTGGGGACATATAAAAGATATTTCAAGCAAGTTATTATTATTTTTTTCGAGGTAGGGTCTCATTGTAGCTCAGGCTGACCCAGAATTCACTATGTAGTCTCAGGTGGCCTCAAACTCACAGCGATCCTCCTACCTCTGCCTCCCGAGTGCTGGGATTAAAGGTGTGCCCCACCACGCCCGGCACCAGTTCATTTTTAAGAGTAGATAAAACACAAGGGCCTGTGGCAGATTGCTTGGTGGCAGGAAGTTTGGGTGCTTAGATGATAGGTCTTTCATGGGGGAGCAAGTCTTTTCTTTTCCCCTCACACTCTTTTCAAAGGGTCCACTTCTGTTTCTAAGTGTCCAGTACTGCCTACAGCTGCAGGCAGAGCAATTTTGCTCGCTTGGGTTTTGGTTGCTGTTGACTTTCTAAGTGGGAACTCTCTCACTAAACCAGTCATATGTGCCAGTAGGTGAACGTAGGGTATCTGCTTCTCGGTTTCTAGGCATAACTCTCCGGGGTCTCAGCAGGGTAAGACAGAGAAAGGAAGTTACTGTTTCCAACTTTTCCAAAGCCTGAGAAGCAAGGCCCTTTACTCCTTCATTTCCTCTCACTTCAGCACCTCTGAGGATTTCATGTGCATCCTTCAAAAGCAGGTGCTCATCCGTCTCCTCCAGGACAGGGTTACAGCACCTGTCCTAGTTACAGAAGCACCACAGGCTGGGGACACAGTGCTCATTTCTCACAGTTCTCAAAGTTGGAAGAATGAGATCGAGGTGTCTGCAGATGTGGCGAGTCTACTTCCTGGTAGGCAGACAGCCATCTTTTTTCTTTTTATCAATTTAAAATGTTTTTCTTTTTCTTTTTTAAAAAAATATTTTATTTTTATTTATTTGAGAGAGAGAGAGCGATACATAGATAGGCAGGTAGAGAGAGAGAATGGGCATGCCAGGGCCTCCAGCCACTGCAAACGAGTGTCAGATGTGTGCGCCCCCTTGTGCATCTGGCTTACATAGGTCCTGGGGAATCGAACCAAGGTCCTTTGGCTTTGCAGGCAAGCGCCTTAACCACTAAGCCATTTCTCCTGTTTTTCTTTTTTAAAAAATACTTTATTTATTTATTTGAGAGAGAGAGAAATAGGGAGAGAGAGAGAGAGAGGACGGGTGCACCAGGGCCTCCAGCCACAACAAATGAACTCCAGATGTATGTGCCCCCTTGTACCCTTGTACATCTGGCTTACATGGGTCCTGGGGAACTGAACCTGGGTCTACTAAGCCATCTCTCCACTAAGCCATATCTCCATATATACAGCCCATATATATATATATAATTTATTTATTTGCAAGCACAGAGAGATAGAGAGAAGAGAGACAGAGAGAATGGGCATGACAGGGCCTCCAGCTGCTGCAAACAAACTCCACATGCATGTGCCTCTGTGCATCTGGCTTTATGTGGATACTGTAAAATCGAACCTGAGTCATTAGTCCTTGCAGGCAAATGCCTTAACTGCTGAACTACTTCTCCAGCCCGTTAAAAAAAATCCTTTTATTTATTATTTATTTGCAGGCAGAGGGAGAGAGAGAGAGGATGAATATGAATGGGTGCACCAGGGCTTCTTGCCGTTCGAAACAAGCTCTAGATGCATGGGACACTTTGTACATCTGGCTTCATGTGGGTACTGGGTCATCAAACCTTGTCCTTCAGGCTTTACAAGCAAGACCCTTTAACCACTAAGGTATCTCTCCAGACCTTTTTTTTTTTTTTTTTTTGAGGTAGGGTCTCACTCTGGCCTAGGCTGACCTGGAATTAACTATGCAGTCTCAGGGTGGCCTCGAACTCACGGCGATCCTCCTACCTCTGCCTCCCAAGTGCTGTGATTAAAGGCGTGCACCACCACGCCCGGCTTCCTTTTCTTTTACTAAAGGACAAATTTCATACATGCACATAGCGTGTCTTGATCACAAACCCTTCCCATTACCTTTTCTTGTTGCCTTTCCTCACCCCCTTCCACTGAACCCCTTCTTTCCAACTAATCCCTCTTTTACTTTTATGTCATTTTTATGCCACCCATGAGAGAATGTTGATGGGCCAATATTCTGCAGGTCTTGTGCAGGTAATGACAGACACTGTGACTTCATGAGTGCAATGCCACGACATACTGAGAAGACACCATTCTCAATCACTCTTCCCATCCTCTGGGTCTACATTCTTTTTAATTTTTTAAAAATATTTTTTATTTTTATTTATATTTGAGCGAGAAAGAGGCAAAGAGAGAGAGAGAGACAGACAGACAGACAGAGAGAGAGACAGAGAGAGAGGGAGAAAGAATGGCATGCCAGGGCCTTCAGTCCACTGTAAACAAACTCCAGACACATGTGCCACCTTGTGTGTCTGGCTTACGTGGGTCCTGGGGAATTGAACCTGAGTCCTTTAGTTTTGCAGGCTAGTGCCTTAACCACTAAGCAATCCATCCAGCCCTGGTTTTTACATTCTTTCTACCTCCTCTTCCATAATGTTTCCCGAGCCTTGGGAATGCGGTAGTTTGAATGGATGCCTCCCAATAGATTCAGGAGTTTTAGTAAAGCTTCTTGGATATCCAGCTGCCTGGCTGGAAGAGGTGTCACTGTGGGCGGATCCTAGGGTCCAGCTGTAAGATGTGTTTCGGGGCAGATCTGGGATTTTCCAGTCTAAAGATAAGCAGAGTGCTTTCGCTATGCCTGAGGTTCCTGGAGTGTGCTTGCTTGTGCTGGTGGTGGTTGAAGTTTTCTGTGTGTGTGGACCTGTGAAAGCAGGCCAGCTTCTTCTGCCATTATGAAACTTCCTCCGCATCTGGAAGCTTCAATAAATCCGTTCCTCCATAACTGTGCCTGGTTTGGAAGTTCATCCCAGTGAACTAAAACGGACTGTGACAGAATTGGTACCGAGGAGTGGGGTAGGATTGCTGACATGAATCTGACCATGTGGATTTTAGTCTTTTGGAAATTTTCTTTTAGAGGAATGGGCTTGGACTTGGTATTTGCCACTGAAAACACCTTCCAGAGCAGTAAGCCAAGTTTTATGGGCTATTCTTGTGAGAGTTTGAAAATGCTAAGCTCAGAGAGAATTGTATTTGGAGACTTTGCTTATGAGCTTTCTAAGGGGAAGGAAAAACTACAGAGAACTTTGTGAGAACTGGGCTACTGGCATAAGGTCTGGCTGTGTTCTGCTTCCCATACTCAGAGAGTTCGATGAAAGTTAAATTTGTCATGGACTGATGGGCTTGGCTAAAGATATGGAACTGAGAAATTTAAGATTTAAAGTGGGAAAAACTCAAGCAAGTTTAAAATTAAGGGCACTAAGACTGGGTGCTTTTTGCTATCTGTGCCTGGACCTGTCAAAGGGGGACAACTTCTGCCATTATTGAACTTTCCCAGGATCTGTAACCTTTAAATGAAATTCCATTCCTCCTATAAGCTGTGCCTGGTTTGGAAGTTCATCTCAGCCATGTGAAGCTGTTTTACAACAGGGAGCATGGTAGAGATGTCTTACTTAGTGCCAAGCCATCAACAGTCAGCCTTTGGATGCATTTTGAGTCTCTGTAGCAGTGACTATTGCCCACTGCAAAAAGCAACTTCTCTAGCTGGGCATGGTGACACATGCCTTTAATCCCAGCACTCAGGAGGCTGAGGTAGGAGGATCACCATGAGTTCAAGGCCACCTTGAGATTCCATAGTGAAAGCCAGGTCAACCTGGTTTAGAGTGAGACCCTACCTCCAAAAAACCAAAAAAAAAAAAAAAAAAAGAAAAAAAAAAAGAAAAAAAAAAAAAAAAAGAAGGCTTCTCAGACCAATGGTGCAGTGGTACAGCACTAATCCATGGGCATAAACAGATAGTTAGAGGGTAATTTGATGAGCACAGCATATCCATTTAGCTAAGCAACAGCAATACATTTCCCACTAGGTCCTATGATCTTTCTAGCCATAGGCTTTTGACTAAATTTTCAGTATCAGGCATGAATTCCCTCCCATGGAGCAGGCCTCAGATTCAATCAGAGAACAGTGGGTTATCCTATAATATTCATGCCACTGTTGCACCAGTGGGCACAGTTTACCTGGCTGGCCAGTTGTGCAGTTTGCAGGGTCCTGCTGGGTAAGACCATTGATGACTTTTCTCCCCCAGCAGCCTGCAGAGCACTTTGCAGCACCATGACAGCTATGTAGCAGGGAAAAGGATTGCAGCTTGATTTCTCATTGACTTACAACACAAAGCATGTCATATTTTCAGCAAGATTTTCTAGGTAGTTCTGGTGGGCAGCTGAGAACATCATCAGCAATAGCTTGTATTTTTTTGGGGGCGGCTTCAGGGACCTTCCTGACCACTGACTCACTGGTACATATCTTGCCCAGGATAGCCATCTTCTTATATCTTCCTATCATGGACAAATATGACTTAGAAGCCCTTCAAATTTTCTAGCCTTGTGTATGCATCTGGAGTTCATTTGTAGTGGCAAAAGGCACTGGCATGACTATTTTCTCTGTCACTCTCTCAAATATTTTTAAAATATATTTTATTTATTTATTTGAGAGACAGAGAGAGGAAGAGAGAGAGAAAGAGAGAAAGAAAGAGAGAGAGAGAGAGAAGGAGAGGATGGGTGTGCCAGGGCCTCCAGCCACTGAAAACGAACTCCAGATGCATGCACTCTCTTGTGCATCTGGCTGATGTGGGTCGTGGGGAATCAAACTGGGGTCCTTTGGCTTTGCAGGCAAATGCCTTTATCTCTAAGCCATCTTCTCCAGCCCGATAAAAATATTTTTAAGAGAATTTCAAGACTAGTCAATATGAAGCAAAGTTGGGGCTTATAAAGAAAAGATTTTAGGGGCTGGAGAGATGGCTTAGTGGTTAAGGTGTTTGCCTGCAAAGCCAAAGGATTCAGGTTTGATTCCCCAGGACCCATATAAGTCAGATGCACAAGGGGCACATCTGTCTGAAGTTTGCAGTGGCTGGAGGCCCTGGTGTGCCCATTCTGTCTCTGTTGGTCTCTCTTCTATCTCTAAATAAATAAAAATTAAAAAATTATTTTAAAAAGAAAAGGTTTTAATATAAATTTAAGTATGGGCTTTATAATATGGGATAAACATGTAAGAGGACACCAGGACATGCCCAAGTGCGGGCATCGGCTTCTCAAGAGTTACATTTGTAAGTCTCTATCTCTCCCCCTCTCTTTCTTTCTCTCTGGCCTTGGCTGGCCTGGTACTTGCCTAGGGTGTTTTCAAACTCATGGCAATCCTCCTGCTTTAGCCTCCCAAGTGCTTAGACTATAGGTGTGTAGCACTGTCTGGCAATTTTAGTGTAAAGTATATTAAGTGACTTTTAAAAAGATTTTATTTATTTATTAGAGACAGAGAAAGGGAGAGAGAGAGAAAAGGTGAGAATGGGCGCGCCAGGGACTCTAGCCACTGCATACGAACTCCAGATGCATGCACCACCATGTGCATCTGGCTTACGTGGGACATGGAGAATTGAACCTAGGTCCTTAGGCTTCATAGGCATACGCCTTAACCACTAAGCCATCTCTCCAGCCCTTAGTGACTTTTGAAAGTACATTTTTCCCAAGGGTTTAAAAGATGAGCTTTTCAGATTGTAAGGCGGTTCATGAGCTGCAGTGTACTGGTTTATAGGCTGATAAAATAAAAACACAGGTCAAAATAGTTCAAAAGAATTCTTGCTATATATAGATCACAAAGTCTAGGCATGTTTTTAAAACATTTAAAAAATTATTTGAGAGAGAGAGAGAGAGAGAGAGAGAGAGAGAGAATGAGAGAGAGAGAGAATGAGAGAGAGAGAGAGAGAATGAGAGAGAGAATGGGTATGCCAGGGCCTCTAGCCACTGCAAAAGTACTCAGGACACATGTGCCACCTTGTGCATCTGGCTTATGTGGAATCTGGATAATTGAACCTGGGTCCTTAGGCTTTGCAGGAAAGCACCTTAACTGTAAGCAATCTCTCTAGCCCTCCTGGCATGTTTTTATTTTTATATTTTATTTATTTATTTGAGTGAGACAAGGAAGAGGCAGAGAGAAAGAGAGAATGGGCACACCGGGCCTTCAGCCACTGCAAATGAACTCCAGATGCATATGCCCCCTTGTGCATCTGGCTTATGTGGGTCCTGGGGAATCAAACCAGGGTCCTTAGGCTTCACAGGCAAATGCCTTAACCGCTGAGCCATCTCTCCAGGCCTCCCGGCACGTTTTGACTATTGACATGGTTCATAATCTTATTTGTGACATCTTCTCGAATCTCAGATAACGTGGGACTTTTCTCTCCCCAGATGTTCTCAGTGTTCTGTCTTTCCTTCCTGTTGAGTCAGGAAGTACCAGGACCAAGAACCACGCTGGGTAACATTTCAAAATTACAACCTGCTATGTGAATAAGATTATTTCTGAGGTTCTGGAAAAAGTATATATGGAAGGGTGTTAGCACAATGCATCTGGGGAAATATTTCACACTCCCCCAGTCATGCTAGCCTCCAGAAATTTCCCTGGATGTCTCCTCCTCAAGCTCTCGGGTCCTTTCATAGTTACTGATCTATTTCCCTCTCTCATTCTCTTCTGTTTCCTGCTCCCCAAATAGCCTCCCTTTCTTAGACACTTACAGATCCTCCAGATTCAGCACACTCTCTGTCCATTTCTGGACCACAGTCTGGAGTGGGGAATCCCTTCATGTTTGGTGATATCTTTTAGGGATTTTCCTGCAAAGGGGGCGACTTTCATTCCACCCTGTACCATACATATGCATTGTGCCTGCTTTCCATTAGCTGAAAGTGATTGCTGAGCTATTTTTCTTAAAATAAATTTCCTTTCTTTTTTAAAAAATTAATTTTTATGTATTTGCAAGGGGAGAGAGAGTGGGCATGCCAAGGCTTCTTGCCACTACAAACAAACTCCACATCCATGGGCCATTTTTTAAAAGGATATTATTGTTTTCTTTCTTTTTAACTTTTTAAAAATTTCTATTTGTTTATTTGAGAAAGAGAGAAGCAGATAGAGGGAGAGAGAGAGAGAGAGAGAAAGAGAGAGAGAGAGGAAGAAAGAGAGAGAGAGAATGGGCACACTAGGGTCTCAAGCCACTGCAAACGAACTCCAGACACATGTGTCACCATGGGCATCTGGCTTATGTGGGTCCTGGGGAATTGAACCAGGGTCATTAGGCTTTGCAGGCAAATGTGTTAACCTCTAAGCCATTTCCTCAGCCCAAGAAGTTCTTTGTTTAAAAAGTTTTTATTTATTTACTTGCAAGGAGAGAGAGAAAGACAAAGAGAGAGAGTGCATTCACCAGGGCCCTTAACCACTGCAAACAAACTCCAGACACATGGGCCACTTTGTGCATCTGGTTTTATGTGGGTATTGGGGAATCAAAGCCTGGTCATTAGCGCCTTAACCTTTGAGTCATCTCTCCAGCCCCAAGAAGTTTTTTTTTTTTTTTTTTTTTTTTTTTTTTTTTTTTTTTTAAATCACAAATAACCTAACTTAAAGAACTTTTCTTAAGATCAAGGGTTTGCTAGTAGTGTCACAGAGTAGCACATCTAAGAAAATCCAGTCAACTAAGTTTGCATGCAGAATATCAGGTCTCTTTGCTTCATCAGGTCTGGGATGTGGCTCAGTGGGTAAAGTGCTTGCTGTGCAAGTGTGAAGACCCGAGTTCAGATTCCTCAGCACCCAAAGACCAGCGGCACATGCCTAGAAATCCAATCTTGGGGAGGCTTGCACAGTAAGTGCTCTTACCCACCTAACCATCTCCCCAGCCCAAGTGTTTTCTCCTTTCCTTTCCTTTTCCTTTTCCTGTCCTTTCCTTTTCTTCTTTCCTTTCCTTTTTTTTTTTTTTCTGAGGTAGGGTCTTGCTCTAGCCCAGGCTGACCTGGAATTCACTATGTAGTCTCAGGGTGGCCTTGAACTCATGGTGATCCTCCTACCTCTGCTTCCCTAGTGCTGGGATTGAAGGCATGCACCACCACGCCCAGCTGGGATAAGCATGTATTTTGACTCACAGTATTAGTCTCTAGTACCTGGTTACTCTGGGTCTGTGGTGATGAAGAACATGGCAGTGGCCACTAGTGGAGGAGAAAGCTGTTGACTTCCTGGCAGACAGGAAGTTAAGAAAGGGAATACAGGACATGGCCATTGCAAGACATAGCTCCCAACAGCATGCCCTGAGTGATCTACTTCCTCCAACTATGGTCTTTTTCTTCCTTGGCACCACCTGCAAATAACTGTCAATGTAATCAAGGCATTATTAATGTATTGATCAGGTCACAGCCTTCAGGATCCCATCACTTCTGAAAAGCCCAGCAGTGGGCAGCCACATCCTGAGTATACTAGCCTGTGGGGGACATTTTATCTAACTGCAACTATTTACACTTCCAGCACTTTACTTATTTATTTTAAAATAATTTATTTAGGGGGCTGGAGAGATGGCTTACGGGTTAAGGTGCTTGCCTGCAAAGCCAAAGGACCCAGGTTTGATTCCCCAGGACCCACATTAGCCCGATGCACAAGGGGGCACATGCATTTGGAGTTGGTTTGCAGTGGCTGGAGGCCCTGGCGCGCCCATTCTCTCTCCTGCCACTCTTTCTCTGTCAAATAAATAAAATAAATAAAAATAAAATATTTTTTAAAATATTTATTTGAGAAAGAGGGAGAGAGTGAGAAAATGGGTGCACCAGGGTCTCTAGCCACTGCAAACAAACTCCAGATGCATGTACCCCCTTGTGCATCTGCCTTAAGTAGGTACTGGGGAATCAAACCTGGGTCCTTCGGTTTCACAGGCAAGCGCCTTACCCGCGAAGCCATCTCTGATCTCACTCTAGTCCAGGCTGACCTAGAATTCACGATGCAGTCTCAGGGTGGCCTCGAACTCACTGAGATCCTCCTACCTCTGCCTCCCAAGTGCTGGGATTAAAGGCATGCACCACCAAACCCGGCCACTTCCGGCACTTTAATTTAGATATATGGTTTAGTGGTAAAGGACATCTGCAAAGATTTACTGAACCTTCGGGATTTAAGTACTGTGATTCTTGCTTACTTCTTTGGGAGTTTAGCAGCTAGAATCAGAAACTGAGGGTGGGAGGGGCAGGAAAATTTACGGCAACCCCCCCCCCCCAAAACGGCTCAGTATGTTATTCTTCTCAATGCCAGCCATTCATATTTCAATTAGCACTCTCATTCCCTTTCACGTCAGGCTCAGTTCCCTGTGGCACATCACTGTCCTAGGGCCATCCACCGAGTAAGTGCGGCAGTCCCTTTAAAGCCCTGGAAAGGGGTCTCAGCCGAGGGTTTCGGAGGCGAGGCCACGCCCCGTCACGTGTCCCGCGCGCGCTGGGGGCGGGGCCCGCGGCTCTGGGTTGGCGTCACTTCCGGTTCTCTGTCAGTCGAGAGCGAGCGAGCAGGAGACTGTTGGACTGCAGGGGCGGAGGGTGAGTGCGCGCGCGGGGGCTGGAGGAATCCCGGTATCCGAGACCCCACGTCTCGAGGCGTCCACCCGGCCGACCGGGGCTGTCGGGGTGCCGGCAGCCGTCGGCCCGTGTCTCCGCGCCCCTCGGCTCGCGGGAGCCGTGAGACATGGCGGCTCTGAGCGACCTCTCCCCCACCGCCGTTCCCTCCCCTGCCCGCGCGCTCTCGTGGAGGGACGGTGGCCGCGGGGGGCCCCGCGCCGAGGCGAGTGCGGGGCGGCGGGCGGTGGGGGTCGCGGCGGGGAGAGGAGGCGCGTGCGGGCCCGCCCCGCCCCGCCCCCCAGCGCCGTGGACTCTCGGCTGGACCTTGCGGGAGCTGAGAAAGAGAGAGAACACGAGCGAGCCCCGGGCCGCAGGGGGCGGTGGGCGCGACGGCGGCTTCTTTGCGGGTGGAAGGAACGCCGCGAACGAGAAAATGGCGCTGGGTGCAAGTCCCTCCTCTTCCCACATGCTCGCCTCGATCTCGTCTCTTTCTCCCACGCCCCAGCCCCCGGCCCGTGCCGCCCACATCTTCCAGCCACTCTCCCCCACCCCCCCCACAAGCCCCAAAGCCCTCCTGTCTTCCCTCTCTTCCTAAAACCCCTTTAAGGGCTGGAGAGATGGCCTAGCGGGTAAGGCGCTTGTCTGCAAAGACAAACATCCAGGTTCGATTCCCCAGGTCCCACGAAAGCCAGATGCCCCAGCTGGCGCATGCGCCTGGAGTTCGTTTGCAGTGGCTGGAGGTCTTGGCGCGCCCATTCTATCTGTCCCTCCCCTTCCCAATAAATAAAGTAAAAATTAAAAAAAAAAAAACCCGTCGAGGCCACCCTGAGACCACATAGTGAATTCCAGGTCAGCCTGAGCTAGAGCGAGACCCTACCTCAACCCCCACCTCCCAAAACCATTTTCCCTAAAAATAAAAAACCTCACTAAGTAAAAGTGATATATTTCATCCTGGCTGTAGGAACATTGTTTTCTTGGACAGCTTATTTGAGTTGGATGTGAGGAGATTGTTTGAAATAATTTGAGGGTCCCCATGGCTGCTTTTCACAGTAGGATAGTTGCACCTGGCTGTTTGTATTTAAAAATGGGTTATGTTCAATTAAATTGTCTTTAATAAAAAGGGCCTGGGGGTAGTTGGATGAGCAGTCAGCATACAAAGCTGAACTAAATTGATCTTGGAGCTCGGGTTGTGAAACGGAGCAGTCACAGGACAAGTGAGTGAATCGCGTAATGAACGCCGCTCTCCCCCTCTGTATACTCTTCACCAAACCTCCAGTTATATGCAACTGTTTGGTTGCACATGATCTGATCACTTGGAATTTAACGGTCTAAATTGGGACGGCCCACTTTTACCTTATCTCTGTTGTGGAACATTCTATGCCAGTGTCAATGCAAGTTTGGTTTAGCCAGCTGAATTAAGAGTTTTTTTTTTTTTTTTTTTTTTTTTGGTGTGGGCGTGTCTGGGGAGGATGTAATTAGAGTCTTCTGTGTATGGGTGGGTGGGCCAGGGTCTCTTGCCACTGCCTACAAATGCCAGATGCACCACATTTTCCATCTGGCTAGTGGGTAATTGAACCTGGGCTGACAGGCTTTGTAAGCAAGTGCCTTGAACCACTGAACCATCGGTATCTAGGCCCTGAAGTCTTTTTTTTTTTTAAATATTTTTTATTTTTACTTATTTATTAGAGACAGGGAAAGAGAGAGAGGGAGAGGGAGAATGGGCACACCAGGGCTTCTAGCCACTGCAAACAAACTCCAGATGTGTGTGCCCCCTTGTGCATCTGGCTTACGTGGGACCTGGAGAATCGAACCGGGGTCCTTAGGCTTCACCTTAACCGCTAAGCCATCTCTCCAGCTCGTCTTTTTTTTATTCAACATTTAGAGAGAGTGTTGTTTTACGAAAGGCTATTTAAGTCATAAAGAAATTAATAGGAGGACCCAGTCACTTCAGAAGGGGAGAGAGCAAAAGACTGTTTGATAACTATCATTTGACCATCTGGTATAAGTACCTTGAGAGATTAGGACATATCTTGGAATTCCTTGAAATTTTGAGTTTAGATTTTCAAATAGTCTGTCCCCCTGCTCAGGCACTAAGTAAACATCCTCTTATAAAAGCACTAGGCTGTGTACTTGTCTGAGGGGTTTTGTTCTTCCTATAAAGTCTTTCAACTTTAATTATATCCTGATGTAGAAAGTAAGTGTATAATGTTATGAAATAAGTATTATAGTTACGAACTCTGAGTTAGTGTCTTATTTTGGTAGAGTATTCAGAAAGTCAAAATTAATTTGTACAAAACAGATGAAAGGTATATGGCAAGGATAATTAGGTATCATATTTGCATAGTACAGCTATTTTTCTTTTGTGAATGTTGGGGTCTGTTCTCTGAATAATTCTGCATTAGGTCTGATCTCATGAGTGTGAAGTGTAAAACAGTAGAGTGAAATTACTTGCATTTCTTCTGGGGTAATTGCTATCACCTGCCTTCTTGCTAACTAGCTTCTCTGCCCATAAGCTTCATAATCTCTCAAAATGAAGTATAAGAAACTTGGGGAAAGAGGTAGTGGAATGTGCTGGCATCTATTTCTTTGTCCTTACTGGGGACAGAATATTTCGCTGTGCTTGACAATTGCAGCTTAAACATGTTCAGTACACACTACACACTTGCAGTACCGAAAAATGATAGAATGAGCCATGGAACCCTTTTTTTGACTGAGGGAGAGCTAAGCTGAAGATAATATTGCAACTTGACATTACTCATGTTATGTATTTTTCTTTCAGAATGCCTAAATCAAAGGAACTTGTTTCTTCGAGCTCTTCGGGCAGTGATTCTGACAGTGAAGTTGAAAAAAAGGTGACTTGTATTAACTGTTCTTGTGGTATTGCCAGCATCAGTTCTGAAGGGTAATGGAAGGACTGCCAGTCTTCTTTAGAGAGGGTCTTGCTATGTAGCTCAGGTGGCTTCCAACATGAATTCTCCAGGGTGCCGAGATTATAAGCATGTGCCATCATGCTGGGCTCAGAGTATAAAAGAGACCCCCTAAAGGGTGTTTCTGAAAGAGTAAGTGCCTTATAAACTGCTAGTTATGTTTGTTTCTCCTCCAGACCTAGAGACCTTAAGTTCAAGTCTCCCCCACCCTCCTTTCAGTACTGGAGATTGAGCTGAGGGCTTTGTGCATCCTAGATAAGCATAGGCGCTGTGTCACTGAACTACACCCCAGCCTTCTTTTTACTGCTTATTTCGAGGCAAGGTCCATGACCTTGAATTCTCATCCTGTGGAGTATCAGGAGTCACAGGCCTGTGTCAGCAGCCCAGCTGAGACTGAAGTTTTCTGTGAGCACCTTTAGGCATTAATAAATCCCAGAAACTCACTGTTAGACTCCAGGGGACCGGAACCCTTCTTAGGCCAAAGACATTACTTACTATTTAGAAATCTGCTAAATCTGTAGGACCAAATCACTGAAGTTTTGACTCAAATGTTAATTTTTACTGCTTTTTCACTCACCATCTTTCCCTATCTTGGTACATTTTAAGTTAGAAAGTTCTCTACTCCCTTTCTTCCCTTAGTTAATATAGTTTGCATCCAGCACAGCTAACAGGAAACTACTTGTTTTGTCAGAATAGGCCAGTTCTGCATTAGGTGACACTTGCTCTGTTGACGGCCTTCCACTTAATTGAGCACATCACTGGAGCATAACTGAGCCTCTCGTGCTGTGGTCAAGACTTCCTCCCATGCCGAACTATCTCAGTCGAAATTTATGTATATGAATAAACATTCATATCCTAGAAATAGAAGAAATTGTAGTCTTTCTTCAAATACCTGCTTTTGAAAAATTAGTAGATTTGTGGTTTGCAAGTTTATTCCAAACCATCAAGCCCCTCTTTTTTTCTTTCCTTCTTTCTCCTCAGGCAGTGTTAGCTAAGAGATAAGGAAGAAAGCTTATGAAACAGGATTGAAATAAGACTTCAAATAACATACAAAATATAAAAAATTTTCATCACTTTAACACACAAATTTGTGCATATAAAATACTTGAATTGGGGTGTTAGGCCTACACCAGTCCTGAGCATAATTACTTTCTGCTAGTTGAGCTAATTTTTTCCAGTTTGTCTCAAGCAGTACTATTAATCATACTTGCATTTACATTTCATGATTTACTTACATGTGATACCTTCCTGCGTCTAATTCAGTATAGTAAATTTAGTAACATTAAAATAGCTTGGAAAGGGTTGGAGAGATGGCTTACAAGTTAAGTTGCTTGCCTGCAAAGCCTAAGGACTCAGGTTTGATTTCCCACTACCAACGTAAGCCAGATCCATAAAGTGGCACAGGCGTCTCGAGCTTGTTTGCAGTAGCTAGAGGCCCTGACCCTGATGTGCCCATTCTTTCTCCCTGTCTTAAGTAAATAAAAATAAAAAATTAAAAAAATTGCTTGGAAAAAAAATTAGCTTATGTATGCCACTAAGAAGGACTGTGACTGCCCTCTACTGTTTGGGTTGGGAACTTTAGTGGTCTTCGAGCTGTGTTCATTTTGAGACTGAGGCTGTTTAAAAAGCTGTTATAGTAATTTTGCTTTAAAAGCATTAGTCTTAACAAAAAAAAAAAAAAGCATTAGTCTGAGCTTGAATGCTAGCCTTAACATATTATTCCCTATCTTCAGTATTATTTTTTGTGATGAAGTTCTTGAGTTGTTGACTTCAATGCCTAGTATAAAATAACTGTTTACCTATGTATTCCTTCCTTAAGCCAGTTTAAATTCCTTTTGGAATAGGCAGGGGATTTATAGTCATATCCTGGACATGGTATTGGTTTTTTGTTTTTGCTAGTTGCTGTTTTTTTTTTTAATTATTTAATTTTTATTTTATTTATTTGAGAGAGAAAGAGAGGACATGCCAGGGCACTTAGCTGCTGCAAAGGAACTCCAGAAGCATGCGCCACCTTGTGCATCTGGCTTACATGGGTACTGGGGAATTGAACCTGGGTCCTTTGGCTTTGCAAGCAAGCACCTTATTGGTTAAGCCATCCCTCCAGCCCTTGTTGCTGTTTTGAGACAGGCGGGCCTGAATTCCGGATCCTCCTGCTTCAGCCAGGATTATAGGGATTACAAGTGGTTGACTAGCTTTTAGTAGACTTGTGCTTTTCAAAAGTAATAAGAGACTTTTTTTTTTTTTTTTGAGGTAGAGTCTCACTCTAGCCTAGACTGACCTGGAACTCAGTCTGTAGTCCCAGGTTGGCCTCCAACTCACAGTGATCCTCCTACCTTGCGTCCCACTGATGGAATTAAAGGCATGTCTCCCCCCCCCCACCCTTAGGCAAGATTCCCAGACCATAGAATCATTGTTCTTCTGAATAATACCACTCTGCTGTTTGAGGTATCTTCAGGATCCTGAGAAGAGTTTGAAAACACATTATTAGATATACATGTAGGTTAGATTCATAGTTTACATTGTTAAAGTGAAAATTTCCTGTGTACATACTTATGATTTTTTTTCTTAATTGTATAAATGTAACTTTTTGACTCCTTTGTTTTCATAAGTATTGAAATCTTTTGAACCTGTGAATTTTTTTCTTATTTATATATGCCGATTTTTGCCTTTTCTTTTAAGTTAAAGAGGAAAAAGCAAGTTGCTCCCGAAAAACCTGTAAAGAAGCAGAAGACAGGTGAAACTTCCAGAGCTTTGGCCTCCCCCAAGCAAAGTAGCAGCAGCAGAGATGATAACATGTTTCAGGTAAGGCTGGCTGTTTCAGGTATGGCTCTCGTAGCCATCTTCAGGTGTGCTCTGGTCCTCGTGGCTGAGGATGCTTATTTAAGTATGAAAACAGCCGGATGTGGTGCAGTACACCTTTAATCCTAGCACTTGGGAGGCAGAGGTAGGAGGATCACCATGAGTTCAAGGCCACCCTGAGACTAGATAGTGTCAGCCTGGGCTAGAGTGAGACCCTCCCTCAAAAAAAAAAAAAAAAAAGAAAAAATTAAAGTGTGAAAACAAGTCAGAAATGAAGGTGATTTGTAGAATGCTAGACAGTTGTTAAGTCTAGAAGTCGGTTTGATTATGTTTAAAACAATGCAAATCTGAGTGCTTTAGAAATCCAAAAAGATTAAGAACTGTACATTTGGGAAGCAAGCTGGAGGAGACTGGAGCCTGGAAAGTCTGGCTGCAGATGCAGCTGGTGAGGAGGTATGAAGGGCATCTTAGAAGATCTGCCCACTGGGAAGCCATGTGTAGCAGTGATCTCATTGCTGGAACAAAACATCTATCCAAAAGCAGCCTACGTAAAAAAGCTTTTTTATTTTATTTTATTAGTTTAACAGTTTTTAGGGAGGAATTTCATCATGGTGTGGGACAGCCAAGGCAGGCATCTCATCTCCATGGCAGCAGGAAGGAATTATCTGAGCACTGGGCTTAGAGCTGGGCTATATTTCCCCAACACCTGACCCAGCGACACACCTCCAGCAAGGTTCTACCTTCCAAAGGCCCCATAGCTCTCTCAAATTGCCACCAATGCTGGGTGTGGTGGCACAAGCCTTTAATCCTGGTACTGGGGTTGCTGATTGATTTGGGCTGTTTAGAACTTCATGTAAATGGGATAGTATAGTCTATAAGTAGTTTTGTCTGGCCTTTTAAAATTTTTAGGTAGGGTTTTGCTTAAGCTCAGGCTGGTCTAGAATTCACTATGTTGTAGTCTCAGGCTGGTCTCAAACTCAATGCAGTCCTCCTACCTCAGCCTCTCAAGTGCTGGGATTAAAGGCGCCACCATGCCCTGCTGGCATGTGCCACTTTGTGCATCTGATTTTACATGGGTGTTTGGGAACTGAACCCTGGGCTGGCAGATATTGCAAACAAGTGCCTTTAACTGCTGAACCATTCTCCCATCCCCATGCCTGGCTTCTTTTGCTCAGCATAATGTTAAAATTTTTGTTGTGTCTATCAGTAATTGGTTCCTTTATGTTGTGAAATAGTATTCTTTCGTAGGATTATTTTAGGCTATATCTACTTACCTTGGATGGACATTTGGGTTATTTTTGAGTCTTGGGCTATTATGAATAAAGCTGTTGTGACTACTACTACTTTTTTTTTTTTTTTTTTTTTTTTTTTTTTTTGTGGTAGAGTCTCACTGTAGCTCAGGCTGACCTGGAATTCCCTATGTAGTCTCAGGGTGGCCTCAAACTCACAGTGATCCTCCTACCTCTGCCTCTTGAGTGCTTGGATTAAAGGCATGCACCACCATGCCTGGCTTGTTGTGACTACTTCTTTTTCCCTTTTTTTTTTTTTTTTTACTTATTTATTTATTTTTGGAGAGAGACAGGACAGAGAGGGAGAAGGAGACAGAGAATAGGCGCACTAGTAGTCTCTCAGCTGCTGTGAACAAAATCTAGATGCGTGCGCCCCCTTGTGGGCAAGTGTGGCATTGCGCCCTTGTGTCACTTTGCATCTGGCTAAACGTGGGACCTGGAGATTGGAACCGGGTTCTTAGGCTTAGCAGGCAGGCGCTTTGACCGCTAAGCCATCTCTCCAGCCCCTTTCCCCCCCTTTTTAAAAAAGATATATTTTTATTTATTTGCAAGCTGAGAGAGAGTGTGTGTGTAGGGCATATCAGGGCCTCTTGCCACTGCATATGATCTGCAGACACATGGCACTTTGTGTATCTGACTGTAAGTAGGTACTGGAGAATGAAACTTGGGATATCAGGCTTTGCAAACAAGTGCTTTTGACTGCTGAGCCATCTCTCCAGCCCTAGCACATGCCTTTAATTCCAGCATTTGGCAGGCAGAGATAGGAGGATCACCCTGAGTTTGAGGCCAACCTGGGACTCCAGAGTGAGTTTCAGGTCATCCTGGGCTAGAGTGAGACCCTGCTTCAGAAACAAAACAAAACAAAAAACCACCTAAACTGGTTGCATTGTAAGATAAGACTTTTATAAATACTTTGTTGAAATGTTAGTGATTTTTTTTTTTTAACATAGAAAAATTTACTCTTTAAAGTTACTTTAAAAGCAAGGTTAAGAGAGAAGAAACATTGTGAAATCCAAGAGACAGACTCAGATGGCTGGCTGGCTGGATGGCAAAGACCAGGGGAGACTAGCCTCTTTGTCAGTGGCTTTGGCATTGGTTCTCCATCTTGGAAATGGCCACCATATCCTTGGGGTCTAATCGCTTTCTCTGCTCTTCTGTCCCAGGTCTTCCGGGAGTGAGTGTGCATGTGGCTCTTCTCAAGTACACCTGGAAGGCCAAAGTGTCTGTGGCTGTGAAAGAAAAGCTTTAAGGCTTTTTTTTTTTTAAAATCAGTTTTCCCTCTTCTGATTCTTCCGATTTTGATTAGTGGTTTTTCCTATCTAAGACATTTTGCCTACCTCATGGTCACAAAATTTCTGTCATTGTTTTTGTCTGTGGAGGTATTTGCAGTATGAGTTTCCATGTGTCATGAAATAATTTCTCTGTGTCACCTAAGAATCAAGATCCAACACCATTTGTTTAAAGACAGTTACTTTTCTTTTTAAATTACCTTTTCTTTTGAATTTCTTTTGTAAACAAAAATGGTGAATTGTTTGGGCTGTTTTCTAATCTGTTGACCTCTATCATTGCTCCATAACCACACTGTCCTTACTGTACTCACGTAATCCTGGAAAGTGCTAACCTATGCTTTGAGTAAATAAAGCCTTTTCCTTACCCTAATATTTGTACTTTGTGTTAGGCCAGTAGTAGAAGGCTTTTGAAAAATTGTTTCTGGTGGATAGTTTTAAGTTCTAGGTTTGACTGGGAACAAACTGTATATATGTTATTTTAAATAAATTTAAAAGGAAGTGCTTTCTTAGCTTGCTGTTGACTGGGACTCAGGGTTCCTGTGTTTAGCTGAATCTATAAATTATTATTGATTGCAGGTTATATAGCAAGATTTTGCTTACTACTGATTTATTTTTATTTTTATTTATTTATTTGAGAGTGACAGACAGAGAAAGAGGCAGATAGATAATGGGAGCGCCAGGGCCTCCAGCCACTGCAAACAAAGTCCAGATGCATGCGCCCCTCCTGCATCTGGCTTACGTGGGTCCTGGGGAATCGAGCCTCGAACCGGGGTCCTTAGGCTTCACAGGCATGCATTTAACCGCTAAGCCATCTCTCCAGCCCATGATTTTTTAAAATTACAAAATAACATCGTGATGCAGGTCTTCAGAAACTATTGAACAGACCTCACTGGTGAAAGGAACATGCTTAATTAATTAATTAATTATTTATTTCTCCAGATTGGGAAAATGAAGTACGTCAGTGTTCGGGAATTTAAAGGGAATGTTCTAATTGATATTAGAGAATACTGGATGAATCAGGATGGTGAAATGAAACCAGGAAGAAAAGGTAAGGTTTCAGTTCTTCAGTTTGATTGTAATGTTGAGATTAAAAATATTTCTAAGTTCTCTTTACCTTACTTTGATATCTTGTTATTTTGTTTATGTTTTCTTTTTTGAGGTAGGGTCTTGCTGTAGCCCCGCTGACCTGGAATTCACTCCCTAGTCCCAGGTGGGACTCAAACTCATAGCGATCCTCCTACCTCTGCCTCCTAAATGCTGGGATCAGAGGCATGCGCCACCATACCCGGGCCCCTACCCTGAAATGTTGTCAGGGTGCAGGTGAAGGATCAGACTTATTCTATCAGTTCTTTTACTTTTTATTGTCATCTTGGAGTAAAGCCTATAGAAAAACAATATTCCTAATGTCACTTAAATTGGTTGTGACATTACTTGACTGTAACTTTCTTTTCAGTTTTTATAGTGATTCTGAAGGAGATTAGGCATACTTCCTGGGAAATTGTAAATTAAGAAATGGGGAAACTCTGGTTTATCATGCTTCCTTTTGATTGGGCTTCTCCAGGCTGATTTTAGGAGAGGATCCTTCAAGTGGGTCTCTCTTTCACCGGTATTTTACCCAGTCTCCAAGACAACTTGTTACCATATGGGAACACTTAATTCACTTAGTAAGTTGTGAGAGAACACTTGTTGAAACGTTCTGTATTAGTTATTTTCTTTTTGAGTCAGGCTTTCTCTGCTTGGGAAACTGATTCTGGTGTCCCAAAAGGTCTCATTTCTGTAATGTTGGCTGGTTCTATGGTTCAGTGTTAGAGAGAGTGTGTGGCATGTGTGAGGCCTTGAGTTCAATTCCTAGCTCTCCAAAACCTCCACACAAGAATCACAATGGTAGTTTTGATAAAAAATTCTAATTGAGAGTATGAGACTTCTCTAGAGGAATTAATTTTCAACTTTGAATATTTTAAACTTTGTTTAGGTATTGCTTTAAGTCCGGAGCAGTGGAGCCAGCTGAAAGAACAAATTTCTGATATTGATGATGCAGTAAGAAAACTGTAAAACCTGAGCCATATAAAACCTGTACTGTTCTAGTTGTATTAATCTGTCTTTTTACATTGGCTTTTGTTTTCTAAATGTTGTTTTACATGCTGTTGTATATTTGGATTGCAGAACAATTTGTACGTTTTTTTAATGTGCATTATTAAAAATGTTCAGAGTGAAGCTAATTGTCAACTTTATTAAGAGGATTGCTTTGTTGTCCCACCTAGTGTAAAATAAAGTCAGATCATTACAATCTTAACTGTTGTGACCTTTTTTGATCAAAAGGGTAGTTACTGTTCAAGGCCCAAAGAACACTTATATGTTTGAACTCAGTCTTTACATTAAAAACAAAAAGAAGGATTTGAATTGCACTGAGTTTTTAAATTTTGATTTTTAAAATGCATACTTGATTTTTTTCCCCTCTCAACCAAATGTTTAAACTTGCTTGACTTTCTATCCTCTTTCTTTACTTCATTTTCCTTAATCTCCTAATGGATAATCTTTATTTTAGTCTTTTCCTTGGATATAGTATGCTTATTTGGAAAGTTAATCTGTCAGTTTTAGTATGGAACTTAAAATTAAACACAAATTACTACTGTATTAAATATTAACAGATAACAGTTTGCTAACAGATTTGCACAAACAGCAAGTGGATGTTATTAGCCATCATGTTCTGTGTAGTTACCACTTAGTTGACAGAAAATAATGACTTAGATGTCTGATTAGCTTTCACTTAGCAAACATGCTCATTATGGGATGATGTCTGTAAACTCAGATGTCGTTAAGCTAGATTAGAGTTTAGTAAACGTTGTGAAAGCATGCTGGCCTATAACACTGCGTATATATTATGTGTAGCCAGAGAGCGCTGAGCTCTAATGCCAGGGTAGGTAATGTGGCCAGTAGAAGGTATTTTGCAGTTAATCTACTAGACAGTGGCATTCTGGACTTGATGCTGTGATATTTAATAGACATTCTTAGGTGGTTTTCATTTACCCAGGATGATGAAGCAGACAGACCGAGGCACAGGTTTCAGGGGTGTTGCAGCAATAAATAGGGCATGGCGTGCCTTAAGGAAAGGATGTTTGTAGGTGAAACTTAGTGCAGTTAGTGAGGTGGGAGACATTGTCTTGAAAGTGGTAGACATGAAGTTTTGATCACATTAATATGGCACAGTTATGGGGGATTAGCAATAAGAATGATTTGAGATGTATAAAACATTTTTGAATATTCACTGCCATTAAGGGCTGCCATATCAGAATTGCACTATCCTATTAACAAGTTTGATTCCTATGTCTAAGTCATTTTTTGGTGGGATTGTCAGAGTTTAAAAACCATCTGCCGGGTCATATACAATTAGCAGTTTTTTCCCCTGGCAGGTATTCTTTTGTATTTTATATTCTCGAGGTAACTTTTTTTAGTGTATTTAGTAATAGGAAACTAGTTACAAACTGATAAATCTCACTTCTTGTAGTTTAGCCTTAGTAGGGACCAAAATATTCAAATATGGTACGTAATTTAGACAAATTCTCAAGCGATAACCCCCCTCTTGTTAGGGAAGAGATATGTGTTCTATTTCATTAATTTAGTTTTGTGAAGTATTCCTTTTTTTTTTGGCATTCAGAAAGGGTAGTTAGAACACAAAACTTCCGTGTTTGGTATAGATGAAGAAGGGTACATTCTCTAGGATCCCATGAATGTAAGGGTATATGCATTTGTGAAACAACTTCTTACACAGAGGTGGTGCTGTACTCTATTACTAGGCATTTGCTAGCTGCTTAGCATAATAAAATCTCCATGTAAGGAATGTGTTCTCTGGCACAGTTTGGTAAGTTAACAACTAAATTCACTTAATTATGTTACTGGCCATGTAGTATACCAAAATTCTGTATCTTTCTTTGTATATGTAGAAAATGATGAGAGCTGGTCTGAAAGAAGAGAGACAACTCAAGCTGAAAAGAAAGGGAACAGTACATCTATTTCATGTTCACCCTTTGTCACTTGCATTGAAGCATAAGTGTCATATTTTGCAATGCCAAAATGATTTAATTAGAAAGAGTACTTTGGCTTTGCCTTTTGATAAGCTCAGCAGCAAGGCTTTCTGATGGTATTTCCTTTTTGTCTTTTTCTTTTTGACCAATTTACAGTGCCATTTGCATTTTATTTAAAGAACAATCAAGGAAAAAGAAAGAAACTTTGTATTTTGCTTTGCTTCATAAATGTCTGAAAACTTTGGAAGAGTAACCCTACCTCATTGGCTAGTTAAGCTGCTGTGATGGCCCGTTGATTCTACAGCGAATCTTTAGACACAAGCACTTAGATCAAACAATGGGAGAAAGTCTATCCTGGCTTGTCTACTGAGCTGATAAGAGAATTGAACATTGCTCAAATGTTCCTGACAGAGGTTTGTTAGCAGAGAACTAAGTATGAAGTTTGAACTTTAAAGAAATGTTGAGTTACTTTTCGATATCTCCCTTGAATTCTCTTTGGTTTACCTTTTATGAAAGTTAGTGTAGTGAAACACTCGTTTTTTTTTCCCCTAGAAAGTATTTCCTTGGATAAAGTCTCATGTAAACATGCATATAATCCAAAGTATGTAATTCTGTACTTGTGGAATGCCTGTATACTTTGTTGCTACATCTTCCATGGAGATGTCAATGAATTTAATGCTTCACCTGTGAATATTTTAAATGTTGAAATAAAAGTAAGAAATGTGCCCTCTGTGTTATCCTAGTTTCACCAGACTGAAAATGAATGGGTAATTTATGTGTCTGATGGGTTTTGTTAACAAGTAGAAGGCTCTTCTCTGTTGGGTGCTCTGGCATCTGTATTAGCTCTAGAAGGCTCCATTTTCCTCATCCAGTGGAAATATTAAAAAACCAAGGAGTATGCAAGGCATTCTTCAACCTGTAAGCACTTTGCAGTCTGCTCCCTTGGCATACTTGACTGTATAGTGGATTCGTTTGAGCATTTCAGATTTATGTTTTCATTTACAAGGGGTGTCTTCTGTCGTTTCATGTTTTTATATATAGTAGTTTCTCTTTAGGAACGTACAAAGGGTTATAAAGGTCCATGGAGAACTGCTTAACTATTGTTCCACTTTGAACTGTTGATTGGACTTATGAGTCCATGTGTTACTAAAACCAATTAGAAGGGGAAAACAAGTAGTAATTGAAATTTATAGTTATAAGGATATATAAAAGGGTAAAAAATATATATGACATGAAACTACTGCAAATTTATATGAAATTATTTACTACATAACAGTCTGTTGTTACCCTCCCCTCTCTGCTTTATAGAGGTTCCTTACAGGGGTCCGTGTAGGCTTGCCCTTACTGCCATTTTAGTCTTTCTTAGTAGTGATCCTGTTGTCTGTAGCAAAGTGAAACACTCCTCTCCTTGGTTTACTTACAGCCTTAGCTTAAGTGGTTTGTCTTTCTATTTTATTTATTTTCAGGCAGAGAGGGAGAGAGAGAGAGAGAGAGAGAGAAGGATGCACCAGGGCCTCCATCCACTGCAAACAAACTCCAGATGCATGAGCCCTCTTGTGCATCTGGCTTATGTGGGTCCTGGGGAGTCAAACCGGGGTCCTTTGGCTTTGCAGGGAAGTGCCTTGACTGCTAAGTCATCTCTCCAGCCCTGTCTTTCTCCTTAATAACTTTAGGTGATACATGCCACTTCCTTTCTCTAAAATCAGAGAAAAATACACTTACCTTGAATTTCATCCAGGTGGATACCATACCTCTTTTGGTTATAGAGTGTACAGAGTGCTCTACCATCAAAGCCTAGAACTCAATGACAGGTGTGTGTGTAGTAACTGAGGTATCTTGGGGTTTGTGTAGTAACTGCAGTGTATCTTGGGAAGTGTTGTGAAGTTCAAGTTTGACCTTTTCTTACTTAAGATGGATTCAGTTTTATTTTTCATTAATGCAAATTAGTACAAGAATGGTAAGAGAAACCTCAAATATCCCTTCACTGAGATACCCATGTAATTAAAAAAATAATTTATTTAAGAGAGAATGGGTGTTCCAGGGCCTCTAGCCACTCCAAACAAACTATGGACACATGTGCCACCATGTGTATCTGGCTTACGTGAGTCCTGGGGAATCAAACCTGGGTCAGTAGCTTTGTAGGCAAGTGTCTTAACCACTACACCATCTCTCCAGTCCCCCCCATCCAAATTTTATCAATGGACCTCATGTCTTCTCACAGAAGCTTCCAATCCAGATTCAGATTTTTTTTTTTTTTTTTTTTTTTGGTTTTACAAGGTAGGGTCTTACTTTTGCCCAGGCTGACCTGGAATTCACTATGTAGTCTCAGGGTGGCCTTGAACTCATGGTGATCCTCCTTCCTCTGCTTTCCAAGTGCTGGGATTAAAGGCGTGCACCACCATGCCTGGCTAGATTCAGATGATTTAATTATGTCCTTTTATTTACTCATGCACTGTATACAAGTTTTCTTGACTTTTATACCTATTATTTCTAATACAGGGAAGGTCATTGCTGTTGACAGGGGTGAGGAAGGGCAGCGTATTGCAGTCAAGTTTCCATTATTGGCAGAAAACACCCAACCAAGAGCAGCTTTTGGGAAATTGGCTTACAGACTCAAGGGGAAGCTCCATGATGGCAGGGGAAAACAATGACATGAGCAGAGGGTGGAAATCACCTACTGGCCAACATCAGATGGACAATAGCAACAGGAGAGTGTGCCAAACACTGGCCTCCAGAAGGCTTTAATTCCCAGATTACCATCAGCTGAGGACATGGCATTCAGAATACCTAAGTTTATGAAGGACATCTGAATCAAACCACCACATTTCCCCCGCCCCATCCCCATAAACTGATAACCACCCATGATGTAAAATGCAATGCATTCAGTCCAGCTTTATCAGTCCCAATGATATTCAAACATTCCCATAGTCCAAGATCTTTTAACTGAGCCATAATACAAAAACAAACACCCCCCCCCTCAAACCATAATGGCACAGGATAAAAACTCACACTACAAAAGATGGCATTGGGCATAGCAAAGAAATATTCAACCAATACAAGATTTAAACAGGGGAGACAAACTAGCTCCAAGTCCAACAACTCTAGCCAGTGACAAGTCTCCAAGTCTGGTAATTTGAACCAAGCAACAAGTCTGGAGCTCCAATTCCACTCCTCCAGCTAGGTGACCCACAGTTCTGGAAAACTTCATCCGGGATCCGGCAGCTCTCCTTAGCATCCATCTCGTCCTGGCATCTCCGCTTTGTCTCCACTGCAACCCATGGTTCATCCTCACAGGTCCATAGGTTTTCCATGCAGGCATCCAGCAAACCTGCTTCACACTGCCCATGGCCGTTTCCAAAAGACAAGACTATTGCAAATTCAATGACCCTGTCTTTCCTGCATTTCTTTCTTTTTTTCTCTCTCTCTCTCTCTCTTTGTTTTTTTGATGTAGGGTCTCGCTCTAGCCCAGGCTAACCTGTATTGTGACCTGTACTATGTAGTCTCAGGGTGGCCTCAAACTCATGGCAATCCTCCTACCTCTGCCTCCTGAGTGCTGGGATTAAAGGCACTCCCAGGGATCCTGCATTTCTATACTCCATAATACCAGGTATGGTACCAATTTCTTAAACCAGGGGCGATAAAACAGACTTTGAAGAACAGGACACTCCTTCAGCATTCAGGCCCCTTCAAAAGACTCATTTTTTCTGTTGTCCCAATGCAGATTAGCTGGTTCAATCTCAGTGGTTGTAATCTCTCATCTAATTGCAGCTGAATAGGCAGTAGTTTTGGCCCAAAGATTTTATTTTTTTCTGTGCCGTATCCCTCTGCTCACACCAGTCCATTTCTTCACAAAGCAACCCTGCACAAGTGCTCAGGACATGGGCACAACAGCAAGCCTCACACAAACTGTTTCTATCCCAGTTCAGGCAAAGCTGTTTCTCACCCTCATAAGCCAAACTTCATAGTCTGGTTCTTACTGAATTCAGGTCTTTCAGCTCTGACCAGAATAGTTCATCAAGCTGTACTTTCAGCACTGCAAGGCATCTCTTAGGCCAAGATTTCAAATTCATCCACAGTCCTTCTGCAAAGCTGTTCCAAAAGGCCAAAGCCACACAGTCAGGTTTCTAGCAGCAATGACACCACTTCTCAGCACCAACTGTCGCATTACTGTCAGAAATCACCCAACCAAGAGCAGCTTGTGGGGAAAAAAGGGTTTATTTTGGCTTACAGACTCGAGGGGAAGCTCCATGATGGCAGGAGAAAAGGATGGATTGAGCAGAGAGTGGACATCACCTCCTGGCCAACGTCAGGTGGACAATAGCAACAAGAGAGTATGCCAAACATTGGCAAGAGGAAGTTGGTTATAACACCCATAAGCCCGCCCCCAATAATACATGGCCTCTAGGAGGCTTTAATTTCCAAATTACTATCAGCTGGGGCCCTAGCATTTAGAACATCTAAGTTTATGGGGGACACCTGAATCAAACCACCACACAGGGGTTTGCTGAATGAAGCAGATGTAGCTAGGGGGTGAGGATTGGAGTGGGATGATGGCTTTAGAAGGGTGGAATCAAGGGCAGGCATCTAAGTGAGGGTGCAGAGGTGTCTCCCTTTAGTACATACTTCGGGTGACTTCTCATGTCAGGTAAAATTTCAGTCACTTTCCACTTGTATTTTTTTTTGGATGACTTCCTAAATATCAGTGAAATACCAATACTTTTTCATAACCCAGGATCAAAAGTACCTCCTAATGTTAAAGTTTGAAGAGTAATAACTTTGTATTAATCATTGAAAAATAATTTCAGGGGCCTGGAGAAATGGCTTAGTTGTTAAGGCGTTTGCCTGAGAAGCCAAAAGATCCCGGTTTGATTCTCCCACATAAGCCAGATGCACATGGGGCACATGCATCTGGAGTTCGTTTGCAGTGGCTAGAGGCCCTGGCGTGTCCATTCACTCTGTCTCTCTATATCTTTCTCTGCTTGCAAATAAATAAATAAAATAAAATAAAAGAAAAATAATTTCAGAAGCTCTAATGTTTCCTTTAGCATCCTTATTCAGTAATAAAAGTCTTTTGGTATCCAGGCATCCATAAGTGGATCTTTTTTATTGTTTTGACCTATGATTCATTTTCTTTTGAATATGGAGAATGGCTTTTGTTCTCTATACAGCCATTAGTTACTAGAGGACGCTCTTAGAAAAAATTGATAACATTTCCAACACCATGAGCCCTTAACAATGGTTATTAAGTTAACAAGCCACTTCTGTTAGAAAACTACCTCCAAGGTGATGGGCATGATGTATTTAAAATCTAACACTGTGACCTTTTTATGTGGGTGCTGGGGACCAAACTCAGGTCTTCAAACTTGTGCAGCAGTAGCTCTGAACCTGCTGAGTCATCCCTCTAGATTATTATTATTTTTTAATATTTTATTTTTATTTACTTATTTGACAGAGAAAGAGGGGAAAGAGAGAGAATGGGCCCGCTAGGGCCTATAGCCACAGCAAACAAATCCAGACTCATGTGCCTCTTTGTGCATCTGGCTTACATGGGTCCTGGGGAATTGCACTGATGTCCTTTGGCTTTGCAGGCAAATGCTTTAACCGCTAAGCCATCTCTCCAGCCCCCTAGATTATTTTTTGGTACAAGGTCTCTCAGTGAACCTAGAGCTCATGAATTTGGCTAGATTTGCTGGCCAGCAAGCCCCAGGGATTTTGCCTCTACCTTCCCAGTACTGGAGTACAGACACACCACTGTGTGGCTTTTGCCTGGGTGCTGGCAGTCTGAACTCAGAGGGGCCTCATGCTTGTGGGGTCAGCCCTTTACTCACTGAGCCATCTCCTCAGCCTCTTGTTGAATTTCTGACAGCGTTTTATTCCCCATAGTAGCAGCAAAGGCAGGTAGTTACCCACACTCACCTCTCTACCACAGCAGCATGCGGGCTCAGGTGAGCCCTTGAATATTAATATGTGCTGATTTGCACCAGTCAGCCTCGATCTCTGGCCAGAACTTCTGAAATAAAGGCAGGAAAAATTATTCTTTAAAGACTTCGATTTCCTTTTGGCTTGTCTCTGCTGATTTCCAGGCACCATGGGCCTTGTGACTGTGTAGGAAAAATATAAAAAGTCTCTGACCTTACTCTCTCTTCCTCCTTTTTTTTGAGGCAAACCCAACAAAGTGGCTTTTTTTTTTTTTTAATGTGAGAAAGCGAGAGAGCGAGAGAGAGAGAGGGAGAGAGAGAGAGAGAGAATTGATGCACAGGGCTTCCAGTCACTGCAGTCGAACTCCAGATGCATGCACCACTTTGTATGCATGTGCCACCTTGCACGCTTGTGTCACTTTGTACATCTGGCTTATGTGGGACCTGGAGAGTCGAACATATGTCCTTAGGCTTCGCAGACAAACACCTTAACTGCTAAGCCATCTCTCTAGGTCTTCACCTGTGATTTTATTTTGATTGAGAACTTTACTTATGAACATATTGCATATTGGTCATATACCCATCAGTTACACTCATGTTTCCTCCCCACCCCCACCCCCCGCAGCATTCCACTGAGGGCCGTCAGCGGGGGCACTGGTATTCACTGTGTGGTCATGAATACACAGTCTCTGTGGGATGACAGTGCCTCAGAGTAAATCTCCCATCCTGTGGCTCTTACATTCTTTCCACCCCTTCTTCTGCAATGTTCCCTGAGCCTTGGAGGGCGGGTAATAAGCCTACCTGTGTTTTTAAAAAAAAGTTTATTTTTTTTGTTCATTTGACACACACACACACACACACACACACACACACGGTGTGTATATGTTTTGCCAGGGTCTCCTGTCACTGCAAATGAACTCCAGATGTATGCACCACTTTATGCATCTGGCTTTACATGGCTACGGAGGAATTGAATTTGGGCTGTCAGGCTTTGCAAGCAAGTGCCTTTAACCACTGAGCCATCTCTCCAGCCCTACGTGTGTGTGTGTGTGTGTGTGTGTGTGTGTATGTGTTTAATAGCATCTGACATAGCTTTAAATGTTCCAGTGTCCTGTGAGTGGCTCTTGAGAGAGCATCAAGTATCCTGGGCTGTCTTCTTAATATTGTGTGTGAGGAGAGTTTTTTTCTCTTGGCTGTGGATTTCATACTCATGAAAGCTACATGCAAGGCCTTTTGAAGTCCTGTTGGTGGGATATTTTTATCCATTTATTTTGCAGAATTTGATTCTTCCATTCCACTCTCCTCCTGGCTTAGGAGTGAATCATGAAAAGTTTTTATTGGCGTCCTGGATTGAATTGGCTCTTGACTCTATTACCGAACAAAGGGATCTAGAATAGTCTTCTTGTTAGCAATAGCTGTAAGAGCTTTGGTGTTAAGACATCGTTCTACTTGGAAAGCCTCCTAATTATTGACAAAACATCTGTATTTTTTCATTATTATTTATTTATTTGAGAGAGAAAGAGAGAGGAGAGAGAATGGGAGCACCAGGGCCTCCAGCCACTGCAAACGAACTCGACACATGCGCCACCTTGTGCATCTAGCGCTTATGTGGATCTTGGGGAATTGAACGTGGGTCCTTAGTCTTTGCAGGCAAGCGCCTTAACCGCTAAACCATCCCTCCAGCCCTGACAAAACAAAATCATTATATGAAAACCCACACCTTCATTTTTAGTACTTTACAAAGTCCCATGCAGGGGAGTTGCCTTCCCTGCGAGTCTGACAGATTGGGAGGGTCTGACAATTCTGCTGTTCTAAACCTGGGAAGTTTGCGGCTTGTTTGCATAGCTTGCCATTTCTGAAGCAAGTCCTGCAAGCGGGCAGGGAGAAGATCCTCGGGCGCCACCTAGTGGTGGAAACGGAACCGTGATTGCAGTGTTCCAAATGCCTGCGGTGGTGAATTTCCAATCAGTTGTGGACTTAGTTGTAAAATACAGCAAAAATTATTTATGAATTTTTGTGAGTATGTGAGCGCTCATGTGTGTGAGCGCATGTGCGTGTCGTGGCGCACATGTGGAGGTCAGGGGACGACTGTGAACGTCGGTCCTCTCCTCCCACCTTGTTACCCACCAGCTTCCTCTCTTGCCCTAGGTAAACTGGGACTACAGACACTAACAGTGTCAGTGGGCAGCTGCTTATGTAGGCCCGATGATTTGATTTCAGGTATTTAACTTGAGCAGCCCAACAAAAATTATATTGTAATTATAGAAAGCAAATGAAAGATCCAAGCCTAAATTTTTATTATTAGATTTAGCAAATGATAATGTTTCTAAAAATATTTTTATTTGTTTGAGAGAGAGAGAGAGAGAGAGAGAGGGAGACAGGCAGCGAAAGAGGCAGACAGAGATAGAGTGAGTATGGGCATGCCAGGGCCTTCTGCCACTGCAAACGAACTCCACTTTGTGCATCTGGCTTTATGTGGGTACTGGGGGATTGAACCCAGGCCCTTTACAAGCAAGTGCCTTTAATCACTGAGCAATTTCTCCAGCCCTAACAGTAATGTTTTATTGTTTTTGTATATTTAAAACAAAAAGCCGGGCGTGGTGGCGCACGCCTTTAATCCCAGCACTCGGGAGGATCGCCGTGAGTCAGAGGCCAGCCTGAGACTACATAGTGAATTCTAGGTCAGCCTGGGCCAGAGTGAGACCCTACCTTGAAAAACCAAAACAAAAAAAAAAAAAAAAAAACAAAAAAAAAACAAACAAACAAACAAAACCCACCCAAAAGTAGAGAAAAATAAAATAATTGTACACATTGTATACTGTAGATGTAGAATATTGGAGTGTAATGGCTACTTCCACATATTAAGTGCCCAAATGTAGTTTTGAACAAATACACATATACTAATATTTAGTTTTGTTACATACACTTGCTTCTTGTTAAAATTTATCTAACACACACACAAACACATATTTATTTATTTATTTATTTGAGAGAGAAATAGGCAGGGGAGAGAGAGAAAATGGGCATGGCAGAGCCTCCAGCTGCTGCAAATGAACTCAGACAGGACTGGTGACACCCACTTGTAATCCCAGCAACTCCAAAAGCTGAGGCGGGAGGATCTCGAGTTTGAGGCCAGCCTAGGCTACATAATGAGTTCTAGGCTAGCCTGGGCTATAGAGCAAGCCCTTGTCTCACCCCTCCAAAAAATTACCTCATCTAGATTGAGTTAATGATAATCCTACTCAAAGGATTTATGTATAACTTTCTGTTTCTTTTTTTCTTTTTTTATTTATCTTATTTATTTTTGGAGAGAGACACAGAGAGAGAGAGAGACAGAGAGGGAGAGGGAGACAGAGAGAGATGGGCGTGCCAGCAGTCTCTCAGCTGCTGTGAACGAAATCCAAATGCGTGCACCCCCTTGTGGTCAAGTGCGGCATTGTGCCCTTGTGTCACTTTGCATCTGGCTAAACGTGTGACCTGGAGATTGGAACCAGTGTTCTTAGGCTTAGCAGGCAGGCGCCTTAACCGCTAAGTCATCTCTCCAGCCCAACTTTCTGTTTCTTAAAGGTAAGCTATATGGTAGAGAAATCAGCTCCCAGTATAGATTAGTGGGAAGAAGATACTGTGAAGCAATCTCAGTAGACAGAGTATCAAATTTTAACTTTTATGTAGATTAAAGCACATTAAACTATATTTTCCAAAACTCATCTTTAAGCCTTTATAAACCAATCTAATAACATCCTGTATTATTATAATAAAATTTCTTTTTATTAAGATAAAGACTGTATTCCAGCCAGGCATACTAGCACACGCCTTTAATCCCAGCACTCTGGAGGCAGAGGTAGGAGGATTGCGGTGAGTTTGAGGCCAGCCAAGGCTAGAGTGAGACCCTACCTTGAAAAACAAACAACAAAAAAAGGTCCATTTTTTCTTTTTATTTTGAGAGTGTCCTTTACTGTACAAAAGCTTTGTAAACAAACTCCAGACATGGTCCCAGTGGTTTGTGCAACATTGCTTTATTTGGGACCTGAGCAACATGAGTTGAGGCTTTGCAGAAAATCATTGCATATGCCAATATTTTGAAGGGTTTCTTTTCTTTTTCTTTTTTTTCCTCTTTCAGTTTCAGAGTTTCAGGTCTGATATTTCTTTCTTTGAACTTTCTTTCTTTAATTCTTTTTGTTTTGCATGCAGAGAGAGATCAGGCTGATCTATTTTCACCCTTCTACATATAGATAACCAGTTTTCCCAGCACCATTTGTTGAAGAGCCTATCTTATCTTCACTGAATATTTTTGGCATTTTTGTCAAACATCAGGTGATGGTTGCTGCCTGAACTTACATCTGGGTCCTCTAGTCTGTTCCATTGATCTACATGTCTGTTTTTGTGCCAGTACCATGCTGTTTTTGTTACTATGGCTCTATAATATAGGTTAAAATCAGGTATGGTGATACTATCAGACTTATTTTTTGTTGTTCAAAATTGTTTTGAATGTTTGTGGATTTCTGTGCTTCCAAATGAATTTTAGGATTGTTTTTTCTATTTCCGTGAAGAATGCCATTGGAATTTTGATGGGGATTGCATTAAATGTGTAGATTGCATTTGGTAAGATTGACATTTTCACAATATTGATTCTTCCAATCCAAAATATGGGATGTCTTCCTATTTCCTAGTGTCTTATGCAATTTCTGTCTTGAGTATTTTTATAGTTTTCATTGTAGAGATCTTTCCCTTCCTTGATTGGGTGTATTGCAAGGTCCTTTATTTTTTTGAGGCAATGGTGAATGGGAGAGATTCCCTGATTTCATCCTCTGCATGTTTGTTGTCAGTATACAGGAAAGCTACTGATTTCTGTGTGTTTATTTTGTATTCTGCTATGTTACTAAAAGTGTATATCACCTCTATAAGTTTGCTGGTAGAGTCTTTAGGGTCCTTTCTGTATAGAATCATATCATCTGCAAATAATGATAACTTGATCTCTTCCTTTCCAATTTGTATTCCTTTGATGTGTGTCTCTTGCCTTATTGCTATGGCTAAGACTTCCAGGACTATATTAAATAAAAGTGGGGACAGTGGACACCCTTGTCTTATTCCTGATTTTACTGGAAAAGTTTCAAGCTTTTCTCCATTTAGTATTATGTTGGCTGTAGGTTTGTCATAAATATCATAAAGTATGTTGAGATATGTTCCTTCTATTCACAGTCTCTGTTGGACTTTTATCACGAGGGTTGTTGGATTTTGTCAAATGTTTTTCTGCATCTAGTGAGATGATCATGTGATTTTTGTCCTTCAGTCCGCTTATATGGTGCATTACATTTATTGATTTGCATATGTTGAACCATCCCTGAATCTCTGGGATAAAGCCTGCTTTGTTGTGGTGAATGATGTTTTTGATATATTTGTGTATTCTGTTTGCTACTATTTCATTGAAAATTTTTTCACTTATGTTCATGAGGGAGGTTGGCCTATAGTTTTCTTTCTTTCTTTCTTTCTTTCTTTCTTTCTTTCTTTCTTTCTTTCTTTTTTTTTGTTCTTTGTCTGGTTTTGGTATCAGGGTGATGCTGGCTTTGTACAAGGAGTTTGGTAGAATTCTTTCCTTTTCTATTTTATGGAAAAGTTTGAGAAGCATTGGTGTTAGTTCTTCAGTGAAGGCATGGTAATATTCACCAGTAAAAATGCCAGTGAGAAATAATAGAAATGAAAAACAGAGTAAGTCAAATAGAAAAATCTGTAGAAAGTCTTACCAGTAGAATGGATCAAGAAGATGACAGAATATCTAAACCAGAAGATGAGGTGACAGATCTCTTTGTTTTAACAACTTTTGTTTTTAGCTGAAGTCGATGCAAGCGAAATAAATGTATAATGCAAACAAAATCATGGAAATTAATTTGAATCAAGTATCTCAAGATGTTCATTATTTTCCCAGAAGGTGGTAGCAAAGTCACAATCAGACCTTGGGTCAAATCAAACCAAATCAAATGAAAACCAAAAAATAATTACTAGAAAAAAATAATGAAACACCACCTTGTTTATTTAATTCATGATTTTTTATTTTATAAATCCTGTTTTTATAAGTATTATCTGTATAAAGTTATAAACTAAATGTGATTATTCCTTAAGTAAAACAAATGATTATTAAATTCCATTGAGCCAAAGGTTTGTTGTGTGTGTGTGTGTGAGACCTGTGGTGTGGTGTGGTGTGTGTATGGTGTATGCATGTTTGTGTGCAGATGTCCGTGTCAGAGAAGAGTACTGGTTGTCCTTGTCTATCATTCTTTGGCTTCATTTCCTTGAGGAGGAGTCTCTCACTGAAGTTGGAGCTGTCATTTTTGGTCATATGGGCTGACCACTGAGCCCCAGCGATTCTCCAGTCTTTGCTTCCTCTGTGCCAGAGTTACAGGTATGTATGGCCATATTCAGCTTTGAGAGAGAGAGAGAGAGAGAGAGAGAGAGAGAGAGAGAGACAGAGACAGAGACAGAGAGAGAGCACACACCAGGGCCTCTAGCTACTACAAATGAACCAATCTGTGCATCTGGCTTACATGGGTCCTGGGGAATTGAACCTGGGTCCTTTGCTTTTCAGGCAAGTGCCTTAACTACTAGGCCATCTCTCCAGCTCCTGACTGTTCTTTTTCTCTTGGGGTTAGGGGCTCTGAGAAGACTGAGACATGGAGATATGGGAGGAGGCATGGCCTCTCCTTAATAACTGATTGCTGCTCCCACAATGCATAACCTGCAATCCCCACGGGAATGACCTGCATCCCCAATGAGGAGGGCCCCTTTGGAAAAAGGGCGGGGATGAGGGAAAGGATGGTACAAACATGTGCTGTTTCCATACTAAGTATGTCCATAACTAATAAAAATGAATTAAAAACAAAGAGTAGGGGGGCAAGGAACGGGACTTCAGAGCCCTTGTGCTCTCCAGATTTCTTATTCACATAATGGTCATTTTGTCACTTCTGCTTTTTCTTGATTCAACAAGAACAAACTGAGATCTGCTTGGAAAACCCATTACAGCATTGTGTCTATTTTCCCAAGGGAAAAGATAATAAAACGAAAGAAGAGAATTGGATAAGGAAAATATTGATGTGTTTTCTTCCTACATATGCCTGAAGGGTGGAAGATGAAAGATGGGAAGAAACACGAGAATCAGTGTAGTAGCTCTCAGTGAGGGTTTAAGTTCAGCCACTGTTGGCAGGATGACTTGGATGGTTTCTGTTAGCCTTAAAATTCCCTAAGTGTATTTCCACAGAACAGAATTCCTCTGGCAGCAGAGTTTCAATGTCCAGTGTTTCACCCATGTATCACTTACTCTGTCCTTCCTGGGACAAAATGCCTAACAGAAGTAGCTTAAGGAAGGAAAGGATTTATTTTGGGCTTACATTTTCCCTCCTTTCTTTCTTTTTCTTTCTTTCTTTCTTTCTTTCTTTCTTTCTTTCTTTCTTTCTTTCTCTCTCTCTCTCTCTCTCTTCTTTCTTTCTTTCTTTCTCTTTCTTTCTCTCTCTCTCTCTTTCTTTTTCTTTCTTTCCTTCTTTCTTTCTTGAAACTCATGGTATAGCCCAAGGCTGGCCTCAAACTCCCATGCCCAGCTAGTTGGCTTACATTTTCAAGGGGAAATTTATCATGGTGGGGAAGGCCTGGGAGTGAAAGTATGGTGGGAGCAGACAGCCAACATGACATTGTCACATCAGCAGAGATAGAGGAGAGGAATGGGGAGGAAAGACCAGAAGATAAAGGGAGGGAAAGGGGAAAGGAGAAAAGGAGGGAAGGAGGGAAAGGAGAACAGGAGGGAGAGAGATAGAGAAAGAAGGAAAAAGAGAGAGAGAAGAGGGAGATAGATATTGGACTATAAAACCTCAAGGCCCAATACCCTCGTGACACACTTCCTCCAGCAAGGCTCTATCTCTGTCTCCTAAAGTTTCCACACCTTCCCCAAACGTGGCCACCAACTGTGGGACAAATGTTCAAACACATGAGTCTGTGTGTGGGGGGAATTTTATATTTAAACCACCACACCAGTTCATAGAGTCAAGGAATTTCATGGAACTCCTTAGAAGCTAATGGAATTTATGGCTCTTGGAATTTCCAGCATGGGCATCAAGCAAGCCCAGCATGGGCAATATTACAAGATGTGTACCATGAGGAGAACCAAGTATTAACAGATGTATACTGTGAGGAGAACCAAGTATTAAAAGATGTGTACCACGAGGAGAACCAATATTACAAGATGTGTACCATGAGGAGAACCAAGTATTAACAGATGTATACTGTGAGGAGAACCAAGTATTAACAGATGTATACTGTGAGGAGAACCAAGTATTATGGAGAACCAAGTATTAAAAGATGTGTTTTTCTGAGGAGAACCAAGAATTATTGGGAAGAAAAAAGTATTCAAAGATGTGTAGCTCTCAGGAGAACCAAGTATTAAAAGAGAACCAAGTATTAAAAGATGTGTACCACAGGAGAACCAAGCATTAAAAAGATGTGTACTGTGAGGAGAACCAGTATTCAAAGATGTGTCCTTCCTGGGAGAAAGTATTAAAAGATGTGTACCACAAGGAGAACCAATATTAAAAGATGTTTACCACGAGGAGAACCAGTATTAAAAGATGTGTACCTTCTCTCGAGGAGAACCAGTATTAAAAGATGTGTACCACGAGGAGAACCAAGTTATAAAAGATGTGTATTGTGAGGAGAAAGTATTCAAAATGTGTACCGTGAGGAGAACCAGTATTCAAAAGATGTGGGGAGAACCAGTATTAAAAGATGTGTACCAACATGACAGAACCAAGTATTAAAAGATGTGTACCACGAGGAGAACCAATATTAAAATATTAAAGGGAGAACCAAGTATAAAAAAAGATGTGTACCGTGAGGAGAACCAGTATTCAAAGATGTGTACCATGAGGAGAACCAGTATTAAAAGATGTACCAACTGAGGAGTTAAAGTATCAAAAAGATGAGTCTGTGTGAGGAGAACCAAGTATTAAAAGATGTGTACCCAGGAGAACCAGTATTAAAAGATGTGTACCACGAGGAGAACCAGTATTAAAAGATGTGTACCAAGAGGAGAACCAGTATGTAAAGGAGAACCAGTATTAAAAGATGTGTACCATGAGGAGAACCAATATTAAAAGATGTTACGTGAGGAGAACTAATATTAAAAGATGTGTACCATGAGGAGAACCAGTATTAAAAGATGTGTACCACGAGGAGAACCAAGTATTAAAAGATGTGTACCATGAGGAGAACCAAGTATTAAAAGATGTGTACCACGAGGAGAACCAATATTAAAAGATGTGTACCACGAGGAGAACCAAGTATTAAAAGATGTGTACCACGAGGAGAACCAGTATTAAAAGATGTGTACCACGAGGAGAACCAGTATTAAAAGATGTGTACCACGAGGAGAACCAATATTAAAAGATGTGTACCACGAGGAGAACCAAGTATTAAAAGATGTGTACCATGAGGAGAACCAGTATTAAAAGATGTGTACCACGAGGAGAACCAGTATTAAAAGATGTGTACCACGAGGAGAACCAATATTAAAAGATGTGTACCACGAGGAGAACCAAGTATTAAAAGATGTGTACCATGAGGAGAACCAGTATTAAAAGATGTGTACCACGAGGAGAACCAAGTATTAAAAGATGTGTACCACGAGGAGAACCAAGTATTAAAAGATGTGTACCACGAGGAGAACCAGTATTAAAAGATGTGTACCACGAGGAGAACCAGTATTAAAAGATGTGTACCACGAGGAGAACCAGTATTAAAAGATGTGTACCACGAGGAGAACCAGTATTAAAAGATGTGTACCACGAGGAGAACCAATATTAAAAGATGTGTACCACGAGGAGAACTAATATTAAAAGATGTGTACCATGAGGAGAACCAGTATTAAAAGATGTGTACCACGAGGAGAACCAAGTATTAAAAGATGTGTACCATGAGGAGAACCAAGTATTAAAAGATGTGTACCACGAGGAGAACCAAGTATTAAAAGATGTGTACCATGAGGAGAACCAAGTATTAAAAGATGTGTACCATGAGGAGAACCAGTATTAAAAGATGTGTACCATGAGGAGAACCAGTATTAAAAGATGTGTACCACGAGGAGAACCAATATTAAAAGATGTGTACCATGAGGAGAACCAAGTATTAAAAGAGAGGAGAACCAAGTATTAAAAGATGTGTACCATGAGGAGAACCAAGTATTAAAAGATGTGTGAGGAGAACCAATATTAAAAGATGTGTACCATGAGGAGAACCAGTATTAAAAGATGTGTACCACAAGGAGAACCAATATTAAAAGATGTGTACCGTGAGGAGAACCAATATTAAAAGATGTTTCTCTGCACCGAGCAGTTAGAGCATCTGGAGGGAAGGTTGAAATTGCCAAAGAACAAACATCAGGAAACTCCACATGCCTGACTTCCCAGGCATAGGGTTCTCTGAAGTCTGGATGGGAAGAGACATGGCTCTCAGGAACTTCTTTCGATTATACCCAATAGTTATCACCAAAGCCACATTTCAACTCCAGTGTGTCAAGGGGTCATAGCTACCTTTTAAAACACTAGTGTGTTGTCGGATGCCTTAGCATTTGTTCCAGTAGCTTCAGTAGACATGTCTGGGGCTGGTTTCCATGAGAGGACAGCCTTCCTAGCTTTGTGCAGGGTTGTGTTCATAACATCCTCACTGGGACATAAATGTGGGACTTGACATCAGCGCTGGACTTGAGTCTTAATCTTCCTTTGGTGAGCCTGGGCAACTGAGATGTATCTCCATGTATGGTGGAGTTACAGGCCAACAAATCCAGCATTAGCTGGAAACATAGTAAGCTGAACATAAAGTTATTTTATTTATTTATTTATTTATTTATTTATTTATTTATTTATTTATTTGTGTGTGAGAGAGAGAGAGAGAATATGGGTGCACCAGAGCCTTTAGCCACTGCAAACAAGCTGCAGATGCATGCACCACCATGTGCATGCATCTGGCTTACCTGGATTCTGGGGAATCGAACCCGGGTCTGTAGACTTTGCAGGTAAGCACCTTAACTGCTAAGCCATCTCTCCAGCCCTTGAACACAAATTTAATACACTAACCTACCAAACATCCTAACTTAGCCCAGACTACCTTAAACATGCTCAGAACACTTTCATTAGCCTACTGTGGGGCAAAATCATCTCACTGAAAGCCCGTTTTGTAATGAAGTTTTGATTATGTTATGGAATACATTAAATACTGTACTGAATGTGAAAAACACGATGTTGTCTATGTGAAGAATGATTCCTACTAACTGTATACTGCATTCTCACCATTGTACACTTTAGCCATCACCAGCTGGGGATCATGTAGGACAGCAGACAGTCAATTGACTCACTGGATGATGTCCCTAGCCATGGTCCCATATCCAAGTCCTCCTTTGGTTGGAATTTGTTTTATAGTTACCAAGAAGGATCTGGAAGAGGAGACTTTGATTATATTTTAGGAGGAGAAGGGGACAGTTGGAGAAGAGCTTTTGTTCAGTGCTTTTCCATAGATGAACAAGCTTTGGGGTGCTATGAAAGACCATTTGGGTGGAGTTGTGAAGCAATGCGCCTTTGATTGCTTGTCCTTGTTAAGCACCAGTCTTTGTCCTTGGGGCTGTGCCCTCTAATGCTCCTGTAAGATTCCCCCTCCATAGAGCTGTCCTTTTCTCTCAAGGATGTCCTCTGTTTTCTAGGCTGGCCTGTAGAACTTGTATTGGTACTGTTTAGCCTGACAAGAATGGCCAGTATGTCATGTGTCCCCCAACCCCCCCGGGATATCCCACAGATGTCCTCCACGCTCTCAAGTGAATTGAGATTGAAGGTGCGTTGGTAAGGACTTCTGAAAATTCATTACTCCTGTGTTCTCTGCAATGTTATGCAAAAATGACTTCCTAGTGATTTTCTGTGCACTGGTCACTGTAAGCAAAAGAGAGGAAGAGAGTGCTGGAGAGATGGCTTAGCGGTTAAGGCGCCTGCCTGTCAAGCCTAAGAACACCTGTTTGATCTCCAGGTTCCACATTTAGCCAGATGCATAAGTGATACAAGTGTGTAATGCCATGCTTGCCCACAAGGGGGCGCACATGTCTGGAGTTCTTTCACAGAGGCTGAGCTGGCCCTGGCACACCCATTCCCTCTCTGTCTCTTCCCCTCTCTCTCTGTTTCCCTCTGTCTCTTTCTCTCTCTCAAAAAAAGAGAGAGAGCGAGGAAGAGAACTTGGAGTCTTTGAATTGTTTGCCCTGGTGACCTTGTGTGTTCAGTAAGATGGGGGGGGGCAGTAGTGGAATGCAGGAGCCATCGGAAAAAGCACCTACAATCAAGACACTTGTTCTGATCTCAAGGAAATTGATAGTGGAACAGTGTTTGCATGAAGATAACAGAATCTTTTTAATTTTAATTTATTTTGTTACTATTATTAATGATATATTTTGTATGGCTACATCATGTGTTGGTACACTCTTTTCCCTCGTTCCTGCCCCCATTCCTCTGGGGACCCTCCTCAGTGGGGTTGCAGGTATTCCCTATGGGGTTGTGGGTGATGCATTGTGGGAGCAGCAGTCAGTTATATTTTTTGGGGGAGGGAATGCCTCTGGGCATGTTGTCTCAACCTGTGGCTCTTAAAATCTTTCTGCCCCCTCCTCCACAAAATTCCCTGAGTCATGGTGGGTGAGTTTTAAGTCCACTTCAGTGATGAGCTCTCAGGAGCCTCTGGATCTCTGCTTTGGTAGGTGTTGAGTGTCCTCAGGGTCTGTCTCCTTCACCCTGGCACTGATTGTCAGGTTCAGCACGGAAGCAGCACTCTTGCTCATCTCCCCATTCCTCTGTGGTTTCAGCTGTAGCTTGGCTGAAGTGTGAAGGGTAGTTTATCTCCTCAGGTCTTGCTCTCTTTCTGTGTGCACACCATCCACACCAGAATCTTTTAAAAAATATTTTATATTTATTTATTTATTTGACAGTGAAAGAGGGGGTGGGAGAGAGAGAGAGAGCAAGAGAGAGAGAATGGGTGTGCCAGGGTCTCCAGCCACTACAAACGAACTCCAGACACATGCACCCCCTTGAGCAGCTGCTAATGTGGGCCCTGGGAATCGAACCTGGGTCCTTTGGCTTTGCAAGCAAACATCTTAAATACTAAGCCATCCCTCCAGCCCCAGAATCTTTTTCTTAAAAAAAAACTATTTATTTATTGGAGAGAAAGGGAAAGAAAGGTAGATAGAAAGAATGGGGGTGTCAGTACCTCCAGCCATTGTGAATAAACTCCAGATGCATGTGCCACCTTGTGGATCTGGCTTATGTGGGTCCTAGGGAATCAAACCTGGGTCCATAGGGTTCACAGGCAAGTGCCTGAACTGCTAAGCAATCTCTCCAGCCCAAGAATCTTTCAATTTCAGAATCTGTCTTGGCCTAAGCCAAATTGCACAATAGAATGTATTGCTGTTGTTTTGAATTAAAAATTTTTGCTGATATATATATATATATATATATATATATATATATATATATATATATATATTCTTGTGTGTGTGTGTGTGTGTGTGTGCTTATGTGCATGTGGAGACCAGATGTTGATGTTCGGTGTCTTGTTTAATTACTCTCTGCTTTATTTATTTTTTTAATTAGTACATTTATTGAGGGAAGTACAGAACCAAGGAAAGGCACCCACGTGGCTAGAGATCCCATGTGGAGGGCCTGGAAAAACCATGAAAAGAAAAGAGAGAAAAGAAAGTTCAAGGAGCTCCTGTCATGTGGGGAGCTGGAGTGGATAAAGAAACCCATGTGGGGCTGGGGAAATGGCTTAGCAGTTAAGGCATTTGCCTGTGAAGCCTAGGGACCCAGGTTTGATTCCCCAGGACCCACAGAAGCCAGGTGCATAAGGTGGCGCATGCGTCTGGAGTTTGCAGTGGCTGGAGACCCTGCTGTGCCCATTCTTTCACTCTTTCTCTCTGCCTCTTTCTCTCAAATAAATAAATAAATAAATAAAATATATTTGAAACAAACAAACAAAAAGAAACCCATGTAGAGAGTAAGGGCTAGGGGGCTCTCTCAGCTGGGCCTGGGCTGAGCCAGCCCTGGCCCAGCAGGGGGAAAAACTAACCCAAAGCTGGAATTCCCAAGTGGTCAGAGGGCAAGGCCCTTCCCTTGCAAAGGTAGTTATAACCTTATAGTGGTGGGCTCTCTTTCGGTTCAGGTAAACCAGAGTGACAGCTGGTGGGTTAGGGTGAGGGGCTGTCTCAGGAAGAGGCTAGTCCTGGCACCAAGTTCTGGGGACTAAACTTGACCAACCACAATGTTTAAATCCTACGAAAGACCTCCCTCCTAGGAGGGGTCCTGGTTGTTTGTGGAAAAACAGGTCTAGGGAACTAGGCAACAGATAAGAAGTCAGATCATCTTTGATGCTAGCAAGTGCAGATTTTCCTGCCTTTTTTACTTTCAGGGGTTCAGCCACCCCAAATGCACTCCCTCTCATTCCCCCTTCTCATGGGAAGACACTAACTGCTCTTAGAGGAAAGGGGAGGATGACGTCAGATCATGAACTACTTTTGGCTGACCAGGGTGTAGAAATATTCTTTGTCTTATTTTTTGAGACAGGGTCTCTCTCACGAAAATGAGCTCACCAATTTGGCTGCACTCACCAGCCAGCAAAGCCCCAGAAATCTGCCCAACTCTGCCTCCCCAGTGCTGGGATTATAGGTACATGCTGCCACACCCGGCATTTGCATAGGTGAACTCGGGTCTTAATGCTTGTGCACTGTGCCCACTGAACCATCATCTCCCCAGACACTCACATAGTTCTTTTTAAAAAATTTTTATTTTATTTTTATTTATTTATTTATTTTTGGAGAGAGAGACAGAGAGAGATAGACAGAGAGGGAGAGGGAGACAGAGATGGGCGCGCCAGCAGTCTCTCAGCTGCTGTGAACGAACTCCAGATGCGTGCGCCCCCTTGTGGGCAAGTGCGGCATTGCGCCCTTGTGTCACTTTGCATCTGGCTAAACGTGGGACCTGGAGATTGGAACTGCTGGAGATTGGAACTGGCGTTCTTAGGCTTAGGAGGCAGGCACCTTAACCACTAAGCCATCTCTCCAGCCCTTTTTTTGGTTTTTCGAGGTAGGGTCTCATTCTAGCCCAGGCTGAGCTGGAATTCACTATGTAGTTTCAGAGTGACCTTGAATTTATGGCAATCATCCTACCTCTGCCTCCCAAGTGATGGGATTAAAGGCATGTGCCACCACGCCTGGCAACTATAATTTTTTTTTATTGACAACTTCTATACTCACAGACAATAAACCTGCTAATTCCCCCTCCTCCCCCACTTTCCCCTTCACAACTCCACTCTCCATCATATCCTCTCCCTCTCTCTGTTAATCTCTCTTATTTTGATGTCATCATCTTTTGCTCCTATTATGAGGGTCTTGTGAAGGTATTGCTAGGCACTGAGAGGTCATGGATATCTAATCCAATTTCTGTCTGGACAGTTGCTTTATAAGGAGTCATATCCTTCCTTTGGCTCTTACATTCTTTGTGCCACCTCTTCTGCAATGGACCCTGAGCCTTGGAGGGTGTGATAGAGATGTTTCAGTGATGGACATTCCTCCATCACTTCTTTTCTGCACTATGTTGCCTTTTGGGTCATCCCAGTGGTCACCACCATCTGAAAAGAGAAGCTTCTCTAACTAAAAGTGACAGTAGCATTAATATATGAATATGAATATTAAATGTAGTGCTTACAGACAGTTTGGTGAGCATAATATATGCATTTAGCTAGACAAGAGAAGGCTTTATACCCCTAAGTTTCATGACTTACCCTGCCATAGGCTTTTGATTAGGTTTTCAGTACCAGGGTTGTACTCCCTCCCATAGATCGGGCCTCCAGTCTAATTAGAGAGAAGTTGGTTTCCCCCAGAGCAGACATGCTGCTATTGCACCCATTCGGTCATTGGGCCTGTCTGGCCAAACTCGAGGCTTCCAGTGTCCACTGTTTTCACTGCTGATGATTTCTGTCTTCCTTAGGGCTGCATTCAGTGCAGCTTTTTCCAGCTTTCAGTTGGCTGGTCTACAGGGAGAAGGTTTTCAGCTCAGCACCAGCTTGATTTCTCAGTGACCTTGCTGCCTAGGCATGTGGAGTCTTTAGCAACAGGGTCTTACCATCTGTTTCTCATGGGAAACCAAGGGTTTGGCAATAGCCTGTAATGTTTTGGAGGCAATAGGGACCTCCCTGGTCAACAACTTACTGGAAGGTATCCTATCCCTGGCACTGAAAATTTTCTAGTAACAATCTATGATTTCTGGATGTGCCATTATCCAAAACAGTAGGCTTTCATATGCCTTATTAAGAATATCTTGAATTTTGATTCACCCTCCCCCGGCCTTTCTTTTACTCAATCTCTTCCCCTGGCCTCTCTTGGGCCATTCCTCTCTCTGTAATCTGTTCTTCTACCTACTTATGTACAATACCATCCCCTTAAGTCCTTCCCTCTCTTATAGCTGTTTTCTAGCTTACTGGCCTCTGCTATTGATTTTTGGTTCCAGCTCACACACAAGTCTAAACATTTGTAGCTAGGATCTGCATATGAGAGATGTTTGGCTTTCTGGGCCTGGGTTACCTCACTTAGTATAATCCTTTCCAGTCCATCCATTTCTCTGAAAATTTCATAATTTCATTTTTCTTTACCATTGAATAGAACTCCATTGGGTAAATTACCACATCTTTATTATCCATTCATCTGTGGAGGGACATCTAGGCTGGTTCCATTTCCTAGCTATTGTGAATAGAGCAGCAATAAACATGGTTGTGCAAGTATCTCTAGGGTAGTGAGAAGAGTCCTTAGGATATATGCCTAGGAGTGCTATAGCTGGATCATATGGTAAATCAATTTTTAGCTGTCTAGGAACCTCCACACTGATTTCCACAATGGCTGTACTAGATTACATTCCCATCAACAATGTAGAAGGGTTCCCCTTTTTCCGCATCCTTGCCAACATTTATTGTCATTTGTTTTCTTGATGGTAGTCATTCTGACAGGAGTGAGATGGAATCTCAAAGTAGTTTTTAATTTGCATTTCCCTGATGGCTAAGGATGTAGTTCACTTTTTTAGATGCTTATATGCCATCTGTATTTCTTCTTTTGAGAACTCTGTATTTAGTTCCACAGCCTATTTTTTTAATTGGGTTGTTTGATTTTTTTATTGTTTAGTTTTTTGAGTTCTTTGTATATTCTGTATATTAATCCTCTGTCAGATGCATAGCTGGCAAATATATTCTCCCATTCTGTAGGTTTTCTCTTTGTTCTATTCATAGTGTCTTTGCTGTGAAAAGCTTTGTAATTTTATGAGATCCCAGTGGTTGATTAGTGGTTTTATTTTGTGAGAATTGGGGTTATATTCAGAAAGTCATTGCCTATGACAATATGTTGAAGGATTTCCCTTTACTTTTTCCTCTAGTAGTTTCAGTTTCAGGTCTGATATTAAGGCCCCTGATTCATTTGGACTCAGCTTTGATTTTATATTTTGTTTTTTCAAGGTAGGGTGTCGCTCTAGCCCAGGCTGACCTGGAAATCGCTATGTAGTCTCAGGGTGGGCTTGAACTCATGGCAATCCTCCTACCTCTGCCTCCCGAGTGCTGGCAATAAAGGTGTGCGCCACCACGCCCGGCCCCTAGTGTCAGCTTTTAAATTTTCAAAGACTATAATGTATAGAAAGTACTTCTTTTATTAATTCAGCACTTCAAAAATTGTTACATCTTGGAGCTAGACAGATGGTTCAGATGGGTAGAGTGCATGCTGCGCAAGCACAAGGACCTCAATTCTGATCTCCAGCCCCCATGGAAAAGCCGGGCATGGTGACACATGCCTATAATCCTGATGCTGTGGCGAGAGGGACAGAAGAGTCCCTGGGGCTAGTTGGTTAGCTAGTTTTGCCAACTTAACAAAGTTAAGTAAGAGATCCTTTGTCAAGAAAATAAGATGGGGCTGGAGAGATGGCTTAGTGGTTAAGGTGCATGCCTGTGAAGCGTAAGGGCCCCGGTTTGGTCCTCCAGGTCCCACATAAGCCAGATGCACAAGGTGGCCCATGAGTCTGGAGTTCATTTGCAGCGACTGGAGGCCTTGGCGTGCCCGTTCTAATTCCCTTTCTCCCCCTCTCTCTATCTCTAATAAATAAATAAAAATAAAATCTTTTTTAAAAAAAAGAAAAGAAAAGAAGATGGAGAATTGATAGAGGATGATACCAGATGTCAAGCTCTGGCTTCCACACCTGTGCACGCCCATGTGTAGCCATGCACACCTGGGCACACCCACGTGTACCCCCACGCACACCCACGTGTACCCACGCACACCTGTGCACACCTACGTGTACCCATGCACACATGTGCACACCCATGTGTGCCCGTGCACACACATGCAAATATGCACCACATGCATGCACACCACACACCTGCACAAATGTTGCTATATCTTTAAACCCCTTACCTGTCTGTATTGTTACATTGTATTTGTTTATTTGTTGGTTCAGATAGTTCAAGAAAAAAAATGGTCTATTTGCATTTCAAATTCCTGAATTCTGTCTTAGTGATGATTCAGATGTTCTACTGATTGCTCTAAAACTGCTGTTTTTATAATTTTTTTTTTTTTGGTCATGATGCCAGGAATGTTGGGGAAAAAAAAAGGCAGATTGAGAAACTTGAGTCAAACTGAAGCAAACATCAGCAAATTTCATCCAAATGAGAGAGGATCTTGCCGTTTTCACCAGATATTTCAACAATCTGTTTTTTTTTTTTAAATTTCATTTCATCATCTACATTGACTGACTGACCATTGCATGTCCTCTGTTAAGAGCCCCAGTCTTGAAGAGAGGGCTACATTCCACACTCTCATTCTTAACCTTTCCACGGTGGAAGTTCAGAAAGGCAGCCACTAGTGTTTTCTTCTCAAATGTGATTCAATTGGACACACAATGACCGAGGGCTTGATGCGCTAAATGTTTGAGAGTCATTTCATGTTACAGACTGGAATGTGTAGTTTATTGAGCAGTGCTGTAAAATACCACCAAAGTGCTTAACAGATACAAGAATTAAATTCTTTCTCAGAATGCTGATGTTTCCTGGAAAAAAAAATGTTATTAAACCACCCAGATGCTTTCATCTTTTGATCATAGGATCCTTTTCCATTGGCGCCCTTGAGCACGTATTGTATTTTGTTCCAAAATATCATGGAGTTTGTGGCTATGTCTTCTTCAGCCCCAGGTGGTGAGACTTTGGAAGAACTTGCAGTAGTCCATCAATGCGCTCTTTCAACCAGCACTTTGGCACAGGACAAGGTTATTCCAGGAACCAGACACCTGTCTCCTTTAGGAAACAGAGTGCTGTCGGTAATTATCTCCACTGCCCATTTATATATATATATAAAAACTGTATCTAGGGCTAGAGAGATGGCTTAGTGGTTAAAGTGCTTGCCTGAAAAGCCAAAGGATCCAGATTTGAATCCCCAGGATCCATGTAAGCCAGATGCACAAGGTATTTCATGCATCTGGAATTAATTTGCAGTAGCTGGAGGCTCTGGCATGCCCATTGTCTGTCTATCTGCCCATCCTCTCTCAAATAAATGAATAAAAATTAAAAAAAACTTTCTCTAGACCCATCAAGGTTAACTAGACAGAAAATTTCTAGGCTTGAGGGTCAGGAGCAGCTGGATCTCACAGTCCTGGTGTTTGTCCCACAAAGTTCACAATCCTACGTGTCCTGCATGTCACCTCACTCCTACGTGCCCCTGGCACTACCTCCACCCTGGGTGGGGCAGGTTGAGAGTCCAGAGGATTGCCTCTCTTTTTTCTTTGAGGCAAGACCAACAGACTGGCCTTTTTGTGTGTGTGTGTGTGTGTGTGTGTGTGTGAGAGAGAGAGAGAGAGAGAGAGAGAGAATGAATCAGCGTGCTAGGGTCTCCAGCCAGTGCAATTCAACTCCAGATATGTGTGCCTCCCCCATGTGCATATGCAACCTTGCACACTTGTGTCACTGTGTCTGGCTTATGTGGGACCTGGAGAGTCAAACATGAGTCCTTAGGCTTCACAGGCAAGCGCCTTAACACTAAGCTATCTCTCCAGGCCCATTCCCTCTCTTTTAACAAATCTAGCCTAGGGACTGGAGAGATGGCTTAGTGGTTGAGACACTTGTCTGCAAAGCCTAAGCTCCCAGGTTCGATTCTCCAGGTCCCATGTAAGCCAGATGGACATAGCGGCACACGCGTCTGGAGTTTGTTTGCAGTGCTGAGTGTCCATGCTCTCCCCCTTTGCCTCTAATTAAAAAAAACAAATCAGCCTAAATAAGAGCTATGCCATTCTAGACATGCCCTTAACACTGCTGAGAGGACATTGTGTTATTTGGGGAAAACTTTCCCAAAAGATGACAAAAGCCACAGAATTATTGACACCAACAGCGTAGTAACATTTGGACAAATATGTCTGCTTATGGGTTCTTGGAGTGAACAGTTTCAACTCTATAATCCAAGCTCTTGGGAGCTGCAGGCAGGAGGGTTGTGTGTTCAAAGCAGTTGGGGTTACATACAGAGAGTCTGTCGTAGACAAACAACAGAAAAAACCCCACTTTATTTATTCACTTTTACATCATTCTTCCCCCCTAAGGAGAGACATTCAGTAGCCACCCCCCCCAATAAAAGATATCAAGAATGACTCAACTTTTTTGGTATGAATATACCATCTCTTGCTTGGAAAGTTTCTTATAATTATTTCTTAAAGATTACTTTTATTTATTTATTTATTAGAGACAGGGAGAGAGAGAGAGAGAGAGAGAGAGAGAGAGAGAGAATGGGCATGCCAGAGCCTCCAGCCACTGCAAACAAACTCCGGACACGTGTGCCATCATCTGCCTCTGGATTACATGGGACCTGGAGAATTGAACTGGGGTCCTTATGCTTCACAGGCATGTGCCTTAACTGCTAAGCCATCTCTCCAGCCCTTTCTTATAACTATTTTTTAAATTATTATTTTTTTATTGACAACTTTTATACTTACATACAAAAAACATATGATATTTCCCTCCCCTCACCCCATTCCACTTTAGAACTCCAATCTCCATCATATCCCCTCCCTCTCTCCATTAGTCTCTCTTTTAATGTGATGTCATCATCTTTTTCTTCTATTTTGAGGGTCTTGCCCTTTCTTATGACTATTAATTAACACGATCATCAACATCAGATAACTTGAAAGTCTAACCCAAGATTCCTGCAGGCTCATCTGTAGTTACAAGCCACAAGAATATTTACATCTTAATACTTAGGAGTACTTGATCTTTGCGACATTTGAAAAATGTTTTCCATACATGCTGATTTTTAGCTTGTGTGTATTTGTATGTGTGTGGGCACACAGGCGTAGGGGTGTGGGGAGGCAAGAAGTCCTCCTTGATCATTCTACACTTTATTTATGGAGACGGGGTCTCTTACACATATCCAGAGTTTGCAGATTCACAGAGTTTCCCTATCAAGCTTGTTTTGTCTGTGCTGGGATTACATGAGGGCCACCAGATTCATCTAGCATTTAGGTGGGTGCCGGGCATCTGAATCTGGTTCTCATGCTTGTGTGTGAATTGCTTTTTATCCACTGACCTATCTTACATTCTTCTTTTTTTTTTGAGAGAGAGAGTCAAAGAGAGAGAGAGAGACAGATAGAGAATAGGTGTGCCAGCAGCCTCTCAGCCGCTGTGAATGAACTCCAGATGCATGCACCCCCTTGTGGTCAAGTGTGGCATTGCGCCCTTACATCACTTTGCATCTGGCTAAACATGGGACCTGGAGAATCGAATGGGTGTTCTTAGGCTTAGCAGGCAGGCTCCTTAACTGCTAAGCCATCTCTACAGCCCTTTGCATTCTAATTTACCAAATAAATATCATTTAAAGCAGAATATTGATGGACGTTAACAAGCAAGGTTTTATTATTCTCCTAAGCCAACTGGAGCTGTAAATCTCAACCTCCTGCCAGCACTATGGAAAACAGATCTCTAGTGTGAGATGTGGGGTAGTGACGGTGGCTTCCTACCCGGCTCCTGATACTCAGACACACGATCTCTCTTCGGACAGTCCTTTGACAAGCCTAGGTCCACTCACTGAAAGAGAAATCCCCAGACATAGAGCACTGTGTTCTGATCTGAGATGAGACAGATGCTCAAAAGAAAGCTTTGTTTCAGACAATGATAGAAAAGTCAAAGAAAACAGACACACACTTCCATCTTTCATTGAAAGTGTTTAATTTTCATGATATTAATTTTGGGTATGTGGGAATAATGACAGCCATGAGTAAAACCCCTTCTATCCATTGATGTTCTGGAATTAAAACATGTCTCTCCATCATTTGGTTGTATAGCAGGCATTTCTCAAAGGCTACATGTGTATATAGTAGGACACCAGGCAAGTCCCAATGCATGCAGAAGTGGCAAGTGAGGGCTGGGGACATAATTCAACAGTTGAAGGCACTGGTTTGTAAAGCCTATCACCCCAGGTTCAATTCCTCAGCACCCATGTAAAGCCAGACACAAAAAAGTGATGCGTGAACCCGGTGTGGTGGTGCACACCTTTAATCCCAGCACTTGGGAGGCAGAGGTAGGAGGATCACTGTGAGTTTGAGGCCAGCCTGAGACTACATAGTGAATTCCAGGTCAGCCTGGGCTAGAGTGAGACACTACCTCAAAAATCAAAAAAAAAAAAAAAAAAAAAAAAAAAAAAAAAAAAGAAAGTGATGCATGCATTCATTTGCAGTGGCAAGAAACTGTGGTGTGTGCATGCACATGTAAATACACAAACACACATGCACACATGTAACTAAATAGGCAAAGAAATGGCAAGTGATATTTCCTCCCATTATAGTCAGGGCCTACACTGAGATAAGGTGTTCCCTGAGGAACCAGTGCAGAGGATTAGCTTAGTGGCCTTGGGGAAAAGAGGTGCTGCGTGGCTTAGAGCAGTTTGGAGTGAAGTGGAGGTTGTATGTGCTTTAGGACTCAGGCCACTGGGAGATTTACAGACACATGAAGTAGGATGTAAAGGAGAAAATATGTCTGTTCAGATCCCCAGGTTCAGTGGGAGATGGTTAGAAAGAGAGTTGCTCTATTTCCTTTTTTGTTTATTTACATATTTTGTGTATTTGTGTGCATGTTCAAGTGTGTGTGAGTGTGTGTGTAGTTACTGTATTTACATGATTCAGTAAAGAGGGGAAATAAGAACCCATGCTTCCTTGTCAAACATGGCTTCATCACAGGGAGGTGCAGTGAGAAGAGGAAGTGGGGAGGAAAGCCTGTCTGTTCACACCAGTGTGAGTGCAGCCGGGGTCTAAAGGGCAGATGGAATTGACTGGAAGGGCAAACTTCAAGTGAATGCTGCTGGAATACTGACAAGTAGAAGAAGGCTCTAATATGGCGCCTGATGTGACTAGATCCAGTCTTGTTTTGTTTTTGGTTTTTTGAGGCAGGGTCTCACTCTAGCCCTGGCTGACCTGGAATTCACTCTGTAGTCTCAAGGTGGTCTCAAACTGACAGCGATCCTCCTACCTCTGCCTCCCAAGTGCTGGGATTAAAGGCGTGCGCCACCATGCCTGGCCTAGATCTATGCTTGAAGGATTGTAAGACTTTGTGTCATTAGAAAATTTATTTACATCGCGAATGAAATTAACTTTCTTCTGTAACAGTCTATCATGCTTTCTCATCTCTTCTGGTTCTCTTCTGCTAATTTATCCCGTCTCTCAGATCAGCTGTGCTGGTTTGATTCAGGTGTCCCCCATCAACTTAGGTGTTCTGAATGCTATGTTCCCACATGATGGTGATTTGGGAATTAATGCCTCCCAGAGGCAGTGTATTGTTAGGGGCAGGCTTATGGGGATTGTGGTGGTTTGATTTTTCCATTGACCTGGAAGCTAAGAAGTCCCCCTGGCCACTTTGGGCTACTGATACCCTTGAGTGAACAGGCTGAGAAAGAAGTTACAGTGTTATCAGGGGTAATTGATCCAGACTTCCAGGGGGAAAACGGACTGCTCCTCCACAATGGAGGTAAGGCAGAGTGTGTCTGGAGTGCAGGAGATCCTTTTGGGCATCTCTTAGTGTTCCCGTGCCCTGTTATCAAAATCAGTGGACATCTGCAACAACCCAATCAAGACAGTGTGATAAATGGCCCAGATCCTTCAGGAATGAAGGTATGGGTCACCCCTCCAGGTAGAGAACCAAGACCCGCTGAGGTGCTTGCTGAAGGTGGAGGAAATACAGAATAGGTAGTAGAAGAAGGCAGTTACAAATGCCAGCTAAGGCCATGGGACCAGTTAAAAAACAAGGGCTGTAAACCGGGCATGGTGGTGCATGCCTTTAATGCCAGCACTTGGGAGGCAGAGGTAGGAGGATCACCATGAGTTCGAGGCCACCCTGAGACTACATAGTGAATTCCATGTCAGCCTGGACTAGAGTGAGACCCTACCTCGAAAAACCAAAAACAAAAAAACAAGGGCTGTAATTATAATATTTCTGTCCTACTTTGATACGGAGTGTTTGCACATATCTACACCAATATTAAGATTGTATCACTAGCAAATTGTTGTTGATAGTCCCATTATATTAGAGACTAAGCATTCCTCAAGGTACCTTGTTTTGTGTTGGGGAAGATTTTGCATTTCTGGTTGTATGTGGGATAGTTACACCATGTTAGGTGGAATTATGAACTTGTTACTGTTTTCATTTGGAAATTAATTAATTAAATGTAAAGAGATACGATTTGGCATCAAGTTGACAAGGGGTGGACTTGTGATGGTTAAGGTGTTGTCAACTTGATCTGTTTAGTAATCCACAGAAATCCCTTTTGGGTGGGTCTCTGAGGTTGCTTCCAGGACTTCTGGAGGAAGTCCTTCCCCCAGAGAGGGTAGCCCCTCTCAGAGGGGGACTTTATATAAGGAAGCTCTGGGTGAGAAGAGCCCCCTCCTTCCACTTGCTTGCTGGCTGCTTGCTGCCTTCCAGCGTGGACTAAAGACCAGCGGGGACTGAAAACCAGTGGCTCCTCAGGATGCCTCCAGACCTTCAGTGCCGGATGGAAACTGCTGAGGCATCTGGCCATGTGGACTGAGCAGCTACCGGGTTCCTTGATTCTCAGGCCTGCAACTGATATTGAACTACTGCAAGCTAATCCAATAAATTCCCTTGTTAATATAATTCATTCTGGCAGTTCTGTTCCTCTAGAGAACCCTGACTAATACAGGTGTTATAGCCAGTTTCCCCTTGCCAGTGTTTGGGACACTTTCCTGTTCCTGTCGTCCACATGATGTTGGCCAGGAGGTGACGTCCACTCTCTGCTTATGCCATCATTTTCCCCTGCCATCATGGAGCTTCTCCTTGAGTCTGTAAGCCAAAATAAACCTTTTTTCTCACAAGCTGCTCTTGGTCAGGTGTTCTCTGCCAGCAATGCAAAGCTGACTGCAACAGGAAAATTGGTACCAGGAGTGGGATCATTACTGCTTGAAACCTGACCGTGTGGCCTTGGCCTTTTGGAGCTGATTTTCAAGAGGAATGTGGAAGGATTTGAAACCTTGGCATAAGAGACACCTTGCAGTGCTGTAAGTATAGCTTGGTCGACTATTCTGGTCAGAGTTGAAAGACCTGAATGCAGTAAGAACTATAGACTGTAAGGTTTGGCTTGTGAAGGTGAGAAAGAGCTTTGCCTGGACTAGGCTAGAAGCAGTTTGTGTGAGAGGCTTGTTGTTATGACCATGTCCTGAGAACTTGTGCAGGGTTGCTTTGCAGAGAATTAGATTGTTGTGAGCAGAGATATATAGCACAGAAATGAAATTTTTGTGCTGAAACTTCTGCCCATTCAGCTGCAATTATATGAGTGTTTACCACCTTTGAGATTGGGGCAGCAGGAATAATGTGGACTCTTTGGATGGGGCCTGAATGCTCAAGGAGTGTCTTGTTCTTCAAAGTCTGCTTTATTCCCCCCTGGATTAACAAATTGGCACCCCACCTGGTATTACGGAGTATAAGAAATGCAGGAAAGAGAGGGTCATTGAATTTGCAACACTGTCTTGTGTTTTGGAAATGGCCACGGGTATTGTGAAGCAGGATTGCCTGCATGGAGAGCCATGAAGATGGACCGTGGGTTGCAGTGGAGACCCAGTGGAGATGCCGGGACCATGAGATGTTTGTTAAGGAGTGCTTCTGGCCCCAGATAAAGTTTTCCAGGACTGTGAGTAGCCTAGCTGGAGGGGCAGAATTGGAACTCCAGAGCCTTGTTACTGGTTAGAATTATTGGACTTGGAGATTTGTCACTGGCTAGAGTTGTTGGATTTGGAGCTACAGAATTTGGTGTTTGCACTGGTTGTTTTAAATCTTTTATTGGTTAAATACTCCTTTGCTAAACCCAATGCCATCTTTACAGTGTGAGTGTTTATTCTGTGCCATTATGGATTTTTTGTTTTTGTTATTATGGCTCAGTTTAAAGATCTTGGATTATGCAGATGTTTGAACATCATTAGGATTGGTAAAAACTATGCAGACTGTTAAAGTTGGATTGAATGAATTGCATTTAACATCATGGATGGTAATCAGTTTATGGGGGCCAGGGGCAGAATGTGGTGGTTTGATTCAGGTGTCCTCCATAAACTTAGGTGTTCTGAATGCTAGGTTCCCAGCTGAAGGCGATTTGGGAATTAACATCTCCTGGAGGCAGTGTATTGTTGGGGGTGGACTTATGGGTGTTATAGCCTGTTTCTCCTTGCCAGTGTTTGGCACACTCTCCTGTTCCTGTTGCCCACCTGATGTTTGCCTGGAGGTGATGTCCACCCTCTGCTCATTTCCCAAATGCCATCATTTCCCCCTGCCATTATGGAGCTTTCCTTGGAGTCTATAAGCCAAAACAAACCTCCCCCCACCACCACAAGCTACTCTTGGTTCAGTGTTCTGTGCCAGCAAAGCGAACCTGACTGCATAATCACCTCTGGAAAAAGTTCCACATTCTTTTGAGTCATCAAGGCTTAGCTAGTTTGCTTTTTAATAGTTTAAAAATTTATTTGCAAGGGGAGAAAAAGAGAGAATGGGGACACCCGTTACTCCTTCAAACAAACTCCAGACATATGCACCACTTTGTGCACTTGGCTTTATGTAGGTACTGGGTAATTGAACTCAGTCAAACCAGCTTTGTAACCAAGCGCCTTCAGTGGCCAAACCATCTCCCTAGCTCAAGTGGCACTGTCTGACATATTCAGTAGATGTCACTAAGTGTCAAGTTGTCTGCTCAATGAGCCCTTGGGTTAGAAGCTTCAGGCTCCCTTCGAAGGATGAACTGTCTGCTTGGTTGGCTTTGTAAGGTCTGTGCATAGTATTTACTTAAGACAGACTTCTCTCCATTTCAGATATGACGTCAGAGACAAGATTTGCTCAGGGCCTGTACTCACGGGCTCTCCCAGCCTCCCTCCAGCTATGGCACATTGCCTCACATGCTAAGAAGCCACACAGTTGCCCTTCAAGGCCGATTCAATGGCGTCTAATGGCATCCAACCCTGGCCCATTGCCCTCTGGACTCAGATCGTTAAGTTGTGGCCAAAATCCTAGTTCCGAAGATGGAGACGGGATCAGGTACCACATGGTCCTGAGCACAGGAGCCAGTCTGAGTGTGTCCTGTCACTTGATAGCAGACAGGCACTTCTCATCAGCTACTCAGGACTCCAGGCGCCAGGAAGTAAGTTGAGGTCAGGGAGTTTGTTTTATCTACTGATTTGGAAAAATATTTAGCCTCCCTGGAACAGGGATGTACATTCCGTGAGCCTGAAGCCATGAAATTTGGCAAGTCCCCATATCAGATGCCCAATACTGTTATACAACACAGTCTAATTTAGATTGTAAAGCTGCCAGAGCGAACTAGGTCTCTCTTTTAATCCAAAAGTCCCCTCTGGCAATACATAGGGCCCAACAACCAAGAGGAATCATAATTATCATCATTAGAATGACACTCACTGCCCAGGGAGAATATGTTTCTTTGGAGAATCAGAAGCTATCTGGGGAGACGGCTCAGTGGATAAAGCACTTGCCATGAAATGCTGAGTACCCGAGTTCAGTTCCCCAGAACCAACGGAAAAGCTGGAGTCTGTGGCAGGCTTCTAGAATCCAAGTATGCTTATGGTGAGAAGAGATGTGGGGACAGAACCTGAAAGCTGACTGGAAAGCTGTCCCCTGACCTCCATGTGGTAGGCTTGCCTGCATTCATGCACATTAAATTAAAAAAAAAAAAAAAAAAAAAGAAATAGAAAGGTTAGTATTTGGCCCAGAGGGACGGCACGGGAATGACTTGTGCGATAATTTGGCCATCCCACCAATCAGTCCAAAGGTATCTGACGCTGTGAATGAGAAGGAAACATCTCTCAAGCTAGTGACTTGGTGACAAGAAAGGTGACTTTCTGGTAATTTTCCATTAAAGATGTCAGTGCGGTGTTTGGAAGTGCAAGTTGAATAAAATTCCTTCCACTGTTTTTTTTTTTTTTCTTCGAGGTAGGGTCTCACTCTAGCCCAGGCTGACCTGGAATTCACTAGGTATTTTCAGGGTGGCTTTGAACTCATAGCGATCCTCCTACCTCTGCCTCCTGAGTGCTGGGATTAAAGGTGTGCACCACCATGCCCTGCTCCACTGGCTTTTAAAAAAAAAAAATTATTTTTATTTATTTATTAGAGACAGAGTGAGAGAGAAAGAGAGAGCGAGAATGGGTGTGCCAGGGCCTCTAGCCACTGCAAACAAACTCCAGATGCATGCACCACCATGTGCATCTGGCTTACGTGGGACCTGGAGAATCAAACCTGGCTCCTTAGGTTTCCCAGACATGCGCTTTAACTGCTAAGCCGTCTCTCCAGCCCTCCACTGGCTTTTTAATTGTAGGATTTCTCCCAGTCTTTATATGTTAAAATTTAAAGTGACTCTCAATATGTAAATAAAATGCAGTGACTAGCTAAGTGTCACCCAGTTATGGGAACTATTTTTCATCAAGCATTTTTTGGAATTTGGGACTTTTAGGGAAACGATGAGACCCTGTTCCTTGGTTCTCCTCAGTTCATAAGTAACAGAGGCCAACCACTAGCTCAGGCAGAAAACAGAAGGCATTGGCTCTGGTAACTGAATCAAAAAGAGCCTCACGAATATCTGGAGTGGCTTCTAGTATTGATAATGTTTAATATTTGTTGTGAGATTACCATATGTCCGGAATTGTTCATTATATTTGAATTTGTTTGCTCCCCTCAATAGCTTCACGAGTTGAGAACTGATCTTCCCTTCTTTTTTCACAAATGAGCAACTCAGGCTTGGAAAGGTCACACTTCCGAAGATTACGCAGGAAGTCTGACTTTAAGCCCACACTTGGAGGCATTGACTTTGTGCTTCTCTAAGGACTTCAATGCTGCCAAAGTTCATTTTCTCTATGTGCCTCTTGTGTCTTTTGCTTTTCCTTCTCTTAACATGCTTTTAAAAAATTATATTTATTTATATATTTATTTATTTGACAGAGAGAAAGATGCAGAGAGAGAGAGAGAAAGAGAGGAAGAGAATGGGTGCACCAGGGCTTCCAGCTGCTAAAACCGAACTCCAGACACACGCGCCACCTTGTGCATCTGGGTTATATGGGTCCTGGGGAATTAAACCTGGGTCTTTTGGCTTTGCAGGCAAGTGCTTTAACTGCTCCTTCCCTCCACCTCTAATCTGCTTTTCTCTTGAGACTAGAGGCTTACTTCCCTCTCTTTATGTCCTCACCTCCTTCCCTGAAAAAGCTTCCTTCTTTGATTTCTTTTTTTTTTTAAACAGTATCTTTTTAAAAATTTTCATTTATTTATTTGCAAGCAGAGAGAGAGAGAGAGAAAAACAGCAGACAGAGAGAGAATGGGCACACCAGGGCCTCTAGCCACCGCAAACAAACTCCAGATGCATGTGCCCATTGTGCATCTAGCTTACGTGGGTCCTAGAGAATCGAACTGGGATCCTTTGACTTTGAAGGCAAATGCCTTAACCACTAAGCCATTTCTCCAGCCCTCCTTCTTTGATTTCTACTAAAAATATTGTGCAGATGGGATATAATTGGCCTTTAAAAATATTTTCATTAATTTATTTTCAAGCACAGAGAAAGGAGAAAGGGAGAGAGACAGAGAGAGAGGAAAAATGGGTGCTGCATGCCCTCCAGCCTCTGCAAGCAAATTCCAGATGCATGCACCATCTTGTGCGCCTGGCTTGACATGGGGACTGGGGAATGGAATCCAGGACATGAGGCTTTGCAGACAAGTGTCTTAACCTCTGAACCATCTCCCCAGCCCTGTGATTAGTCTTTGCCTTGAGGTCATGAGGCCAATCTTGGGCCATTCAGCAGGTTAGGCACGGGGGCTCTCAGATCAACTTAGCTCACATACTTCTACTGGCCCACAGTTAGCACACCTACAATATCACCACTGCTGTGAGCTATGCACAGCAGTTCTTTGAAAGAAGGAAGGTTTCTAACAGAGAACATCCAAGCCCTTGCTATTCCAAACTCTAATATTCCCTGGGATCATTTTTTTTTTTGAGGCCAGCCCAACAAACTGGCTTTTTTTTTTTTTTTTTTTGTGAGAGAGCGAGCACGTGTGCAAGAGAGAGAGAGAGGAGAGAGAATTGGCATGCCAGGGCCTCCAGCCACTATAATCGAATTCCATACACACGCGCTCCCTTGTGGACATGTGCAACCTGGCATGCTTGCATCACCTTGTGCATCTGGCTTATGTGGGACCTGGAGAATCAAACCTGAGTCCTTAGGCTTCTCAGGCAAGTGCCTTAACTGCTAAGCCATCTCTCCAGCCCTGTTTTTTTTTTTTTTTTTTTTTTTTTTTTTTTTGGTTTTACAAGGTAGGGTCTTACTCTGGTCCAGGCTGACCTGGAATTAACTATGTAGTCTCAGGGTGGCCTCGAACTCTCGGCGATCCTCCTACCTCTGCCTCCCGAGTGCTGGGATTAAAGATGTGCGCCACCACACCCGGCTCTGTTTGTTTTTGAAGACAGGACCCCGAAGGGGCCTCAAACTCTTGATCCTCCTGTGTTAGCCTCTGGAGTGTGCTGTGATGACAGGCATGTCCACTGTGGCTGGCTCTGTACACTGGGATCTTTGAGATTCAAATGATATGTGTATGCAGAGTTTTCCACATTTTTTTGCACAGTAATAACTTGCTGATTCACTGTGTCTAACTGTTCAGGTTGCATAAGGGAAAGACCTTCTTTTATGGTGGGGCGCCTAAAGTGGGCAGATACAAGCACAAGCTAGGAAGACTGCTTTGTATATAACAAGTACAAGATGTAAAGCAGTTCCTGTCATGGTCTAGGTCTTGGGACATCATCCCAGTGGTCACTGGCCCCCTGAGAAGAGAAGATTCTCTAACCAAAAGTGAGAGTGACATTAACATATGAGTATGAACATTAAGAAAAGTGCTTACAGGACAGTTTGGTGAGCATAATATATGCATTTAGCCAGACCACAGCAGATGTTACTCCTCTAAGGCTCATGACCTCCCCCACTATAAGCTTTTGACCAGGTTTTCAGTACCAGCAATGTATTCCCGCCCATGGAGCAGGCCTCCGGTCCAACTGGAGAACAGTTGGTTTCCCCCATAACAGAAATGCCACTATTGCACCTGTTGACTCATTTGGCCTGGCTAACCAAACTTAAGGCTTGTAATATTCACTGTTGCTTATCTCCACTGATGACTTCTGTCTTCCGTAGGATTGCACATAGTAAAGCTTTTTCCAACTTTCTGTCAGCTTGTCCACAGGGAGGAGGTTTTCAACTCAGCTCCAGCTTGATTTCTTAGTGGCTTTGCAGCCTAGGCATGTGGAGTCTTCAGCAATAGGGTCTTACCATCTACTTATGGTGGGAAACCAAGAGCCTTGGCAATGACCTATAATGTTTTAGGGGCATCAGGGACCTACCTGGCCAACATCTCACTGGAAGGTATCCCATCCCTGACACTGAAATTTTTCTAGTAACAATCTATGGCGTTTGAGAAAACCATTATCCAAGAAAGAAGGTTTCCATATGGCTTATTCATAACATTTTAAATTTTGATTAACCCTCCTCCTACCCTTCCTTTGCTCATCTCTTCCCTTGACCTTATTTAGGCTATTGAGCCCCCAGTAATCTGTTCATCTACTTACATATATTCAATGCCTTCTCCTTAAGTCCTCCCCTCTCCTTCCTCCCTTATAGCCCCCTTTTTTTGACTCCAACTCACATACAAGTCTAAACATAGGATCCACATATGAGAGAAAACAAGTGGCAATTGGCTTTCTGAGCCTGGGTTACTTCACTTAATATAATGCTTTCCAGATCCATTTCCCTGAAAATTTCATAATTTCATTTTTTATTTACCCCTGAATAGAACTCCATTGTATAAATGTACCACATCTTCATTATCCATTTATCTAAGCTGGTTCCATTTCCTAGACATTGTGCATAGAGCAGCAATAAACATGGATGAGCAACTATCTCTAAGGCAGTGAGAAGAGTCCTTAGGATATATGCATAGGAGTGATGTAGCTCCTTTGATTTACATACACCTGCATTCTTTTTGAAAAAATATTTTATTTTTATTTATTTATTTGAGGAGGGTAGGGAGAGGGACATAGAGGGAGAAAAGAGAGGATGGGCACACCAGGGCCTCCAGCCACTGCAAATGAACTCCAGATGCATGCACCACCTTGTGTATCTGGCTCATGTGGGTCCTGGAGAATTGAACCTGGGTCCTTTGGCTTTCAGGCAAGCGCCTTAACCACTAAGCAATCTCTCCAGTCCCATCTACATTCTTTGTCATACATATATCTGCATTCTTTGTTGTTCATACATCTGTATTCTTTGGCTTGTATTTTTGTCCATCTTCAAACACGGCAATGCAGTATTTTCTAGTCTCTCTCTGACTCTGACTTCCTCTGACATGGAACTCTGAGGTCTTGGTAGTCATCTCAGCTGAAGGTCTTTAATCACACTGTGGCATCCCTTCTGCCACAGGAAACATTCACAGGCTTCAAGGATGAGAATGGGGGAATCTGTAGAGGGTGTCACTTGGCATTCATGGTGCCATGTTTACCTTTAAACCACCAAACAGTTTCGACTGACATTTTTGTTTTGTTTTTTTTTCGAGGTAGGGTCTCACTGTAGCCCAGGCTGACCTAGAATTCACTCTGTATTCTCAGGCTGGCCTCAAACCCACAGCGCTCCTCCTACCTCTGCCTCCTGAGTGCTGGGATTAAAGGTGTGTGCCACCATGCCCGGCTTTGACTGACAATTGTATACAACTTCCACAATGCTCTCTTAGGTCTGGCCCAGATTTTATACGCACTTGCCTAGACAACCCCAGGATTGGAGCTGTGTTCCCTGAATCTGTTAGTTCTCTTTGTGAAGGATGTTGGGACTAGAAGGCATTTGCTATTGGTCATTTCTTTTTTAGTCAGCTTTCTGGCACTAATACAAAATCCCTGAAAAAAACAAAACAAAACAAAACAAAAACAAATTAAAGGTGCAAAGGTATATGTTAGCTCATGGCTTCAGAGGTTTCAGTCCGTGGTCATTTGGCCCCAACACTGCTCTCTTGTGGTGAGGCAGGACATCATGGCAGAGGAGGTTGGTGGAACAAAACTGCTCACTTAATAACAGATGAGAAGCAGAGATGAGACAGAGGAAGGGACTGAGGAAAAGCTGTAATTAACCCCTGGGCTGCAGAGATGGCTCAGCAGTTAAGTGCACTTCTTGAACAAGCACAAGGACATGACTGGGCCTGAGATCACCTGAGTTTGAATCTCAAGAACCGACATGGGCCATGCACACCTGTAATCCCAGTCCAGCAGAGGAGCAGAGACCGGAAGAATGGAAGGAACTCCAGAAAAAAAATGGCAAGTTCCGGTGTCAATAAGAGACTCTGGCTCAAATATGAATGGGTAGGGGCTGGAGAGATGGCTCAGTAATTAAGTGCCCTTCCTGTTCAAACACGAGGGCCTGAGGGGGCCTGGAAATGTTAAGTTCAGATCTCTAGATCTCAAGTGCACAGCTGTGTGATAGTCTCACTGGGAAAACACTCACACCTGAGCTACAGGAAGACAATGAGTGTGGATGTTTCCCACTGCCTCGTTTGAAATGGTGGAAATCTGGCTGGAGAGATGGCTTAGCAGTTAAGGTGCCTGCCTCCTAAGTCTAAGAATGCTGGTTCCAATCTCCAGTCCCACGTTTAGCCAGATGCAAAGTGATGCAAGGGCACAGTGCCGCAGCTGAGAGACTGCTGGCATGCCCATCTCTGTCTTCCTCTCTCTCTCTGTCTCTCTCCAAAAAAAAAAAAAAAAAAAAAAAAAAAAAAAATGAAATGGTGGCAATCCACAAGCAGCTAAGATTTTCTTCAGTAACCGAACAAAGTGAGAACACAACAATACCTACCATGAATAAATTAGGAGTATGTAGGTTGACATGGAAATAGTTATAATCTTAGATAACAAAACCTGAAGTTATAAAATCATGTGGGTTGTGCATATGTACATGTTGTGTGAAAGCATAAAAATGTGCTCAGGATAGAAACCCTCCTCCTTCAGATTAGTAGGCAACCCATTGGCCAATCTCAGCTGTCTAACAAGAAAATTGAAGCACATATGGAAAACTAAAAGTATTTGTTATAGTGAGGTGACAGACACCCTGAATTTGTTATACATACTTTAAACTCTTTTGAATAGCTTGAAATATTTATTAACAAAGCAACAGTTACAAAATCAAAGCATAAGACATGGTAGTTATTTGGATTATTTTTATTATTATTATTTAAAAAATACTTATATTTATCTATTATTTGGAAGGAGGGAGACAGAGAGTGAGAGAGAGAGAGAGAGAGGAGGGAGAGAAAGAGAACGGGCAGGCCAGGGCCTCTTGCCACTGTAAACAAACTCCAGATACTTGTGGCATTCTGTGTATCATCTGGCTTTATGTGGGTACTGGGGAATCGAACCAGGGATGGCAGGCTTTGCAAGCAAGTACTTTTTTTTTTAATTATTATTTTTTTGGAGACACACACACACACACACACACACACACACACACACACACACACAGAGAGAGAGAGAGAGAGAGAGAGAGAGAGAAGAGAGGGGAAGACAGAGATGGGCACGCCAGCAGTGTCTCAGCTGCTGTGAAACAAAATCAAGATGTGTGCGCCCCCTTGTGGTCAAGTGTGGCATTGCGACCTTGCGTCACTTTGCATCTGGCTAAACGTGGGACCTGGAGATTGGAACCGCTGGAGATTGGAACCAGTGTTCTTAGGCTTAGGAGGCAGGCGCCTTAACCCCTAAGCCATCTCTCCAGCCCACAAGTACTTTTTTTTTAATGGGAAGAAGGTTTTATTTCATGTTTATAGATCCAGGGGAGCTTCCATCAATGGCAGAAGAAGCTAGCTCCTGTTCATTGATCTGAGCAGAGAGAAACAACCAAGCAACCAGCAAATGCCAAAAAGCAACCAGCACTCACTGGAAGGACTCAGACCTGTGTGTATACCTTTCAGCTAGTATTTAGATCCTCCCCCTGTGACATGTACCCTGTAGCAGGAGTCTTCCTGCTAGGTGCTGAAGCTGAAAACTTGACTTTCTTAAATTTTTTTTATTGACAACTTTTTTACTTAGAAACAATAAACCATGATAATTCCCTCCCCTCCCTCACTTTCCCCTTCACAACTCCACTCTCCATCATATCCCCTCCCTCTCTCCATTAGTCTCTCTTTTATTTTGATGTCATCATCTTTTCTCCTATTATGAGGGTCTCATGAAGGTATTGCTAGGCACTGAGAGGTCATGGATGTCGAAGCCAATTTCTGTCTGGACAGTTGCATTGTAAGGAGTGGTACCCTTCCTTTGGCTCTTACATTCTTTCCGCCTCCTCTTCCACAATGGACCCTGAGCCTTGGAGGGTGTGATAGAGATGTTTCAGTGCTGGACACTCCTCCAATCCCTTCTTCTCAGCACTGTGTTGCCTTTTGGGTCATCCCAGTGGTCATCGCCATCTGAAAAGAGAAGCTTCTCTAACCAGAAGTGAGAGTAGCATTAATATGAGAATATGAACATTAAGTGTAGTGCTTTCAGGGCAGTTTGGTGGGAATAATATATACATTTAGCCAGACAAAAGCAGGCTTTATACCCCTAAGGCACATGACCTCCCCTGCCACAGGCTTTTGATTAGGTTTTTCAGTACCAGGCATGTATTCCCTCCCATAGAGCAGACCTTCTGTCCAATTAGGGAGCAGTTGGTTTCCCCCAGAGCAGACATGCCACTATTGCACCCATTTGGTCATTTGGCCTGTTTGGCCAAACTTGAGGTTTCCAGTGTCCACTGTTTACACTGCTGATGACTTCTGTCTCCCATAGGGCTGCATGCAGTGCAGCTTTTCCCAGCTTTTAGTTGGCTGGTTTACAGGGGAAAGGTTTTCTGCTCAGCCCCAGCTTTATTTCTCAGTGACCTTGCCTCTCAGGCAAGAGATGTCTTCAGCAATAGGGTCTTACGATCTGATTCTCATGGGAAACCAAGGGCCTTGGCAATAGCCTGTAATGTGTTGGAGGCAACAGGGACCTCCTTGGCCAACAGCTCACTGGAAGGTATCCCATCCCAGGCACTAAAAATTTTCTAGTAACAATCTATGATATCTGGATGTGCCATTATCCAAAAAAGTAGGCTTTCATTTGTCTTATTCAGAATATCTTGAATTTTGATTGACCCTCCCCCTCCCCTTCTTATATTCAAACTCTTTCCCTGGCTTCCCTTGGGCCTTTCCCCTCCCTGTAATCTGTTCTTCTACTTACATATACACAATACCATCCTCTTAAGTTTTTCCCTCTCCTCCCTTCCTTATAGCCTTTTTCTAGCTTACTGGCCTCACAAACAAGTACTGTTAACCACTAAGCCATCTCTCCAGCCCAGAACTATTTTTTTTTGAGGTAGGGTTTGATGCTAGCCCAGGCTGACCTGACCTGGAACATGCATGCTTGCTTGCTTGCTTTCTTTCTTTCTTTCTTTCTTTCTTTCTTTCTTTCTTTCTTTCTTTTTTTTCTTTTCTTTCTTTCTTTTTTTTTTTTTGGTAGGGTCTCACTCTGGTTCAGGCTGATCTGGAATTAACTATGTAGTCTCAGGGTGGCCTCGAACTCATGGCAGTCCTCCTACCTCTGCCTCCCAAGTGCTGGGGCTTCTTCTTCTTTCTTTCTTTTTTTTTTGTCTTTCTAATCATCTCATTGTAACACACTATGACAATGTTCAAAAAATTTTTTCAGAACCAGGTGTGGTGGCACATGCCTTTAATCCCAGCACTCAGGAGGCAGAGATAGGAGGATCGTCATGAATTCCAGGTCAGCCTGGGCTAGAGTGAGACTCTACTTCAAAAAAAATTTTTTTTTAAGAGCTGGAGGGATGGCTTAGTGGTTAAGGCACTTGCAAAGCCTAAGGATCCAGGTTTGATTCCTCAGTACCCACGTAAGCCAGATGCACAAGGTGGTGCATGTGTCTGGAGATTGTTGGCTGTGGCTAGAGGCTCTGGAATGCCCATTCTCTTTCTCTCTTTGTCTCTCTTCTATCTGTCTCTGCTCATAAATAAATAAATATTTTTTTTTTAAAATAAGCTAGTTAGGAATTTTAATTATATACCAAACCAATTTTTAACAATGTACCCTGACTTAACTGATTTGCCATATAAATTTTAATTTTTTCAATTACCATATAATTAGTAAATTAGTAATTTGCCTACTTGCCTTCCTAAATGCTTTAGTCAGGTCATTGTTCCTTTTTTTATATAGAATACCTCTTGAAAAGGGAATAGGACTTTTATACTAACAACCTCTCTAGTAATTTTCCCTGCTCTGATAATTCCAGCATGAATTTACTTTATTAGGATAAAGTCAAATATTTCAGAATTCCCCCCCAGGGACTTATGCAATAAACATTAATTTCCTCACTGTAAGTAGATAGAAAAATAAATTGGTTAATATCTTCTAATGCATACTGAATTATGTCTTCACTATGATAATATTGAATAATGAATATGACTACCCAAATAATATGAGCATCTGACTGTCACTTCTACATTTATGCCTTAATCAAACTGATTTTTGCTTTTACAAAATGTTATAGGCAGACTTAAAAGTAGTTGCCAGGTATAAATTTAATCATGCCTCCATTTCTTTTCTTGTTCAGTCCCCCAAAATTCAGTCTTCCAAAATTGCAAAAATAGGGCTATTGTCACTCTGCAGGGTAGGAAATTTATAGCTAAAAACTACAAGACTTAGTGGAATTGAGGCAGTGGAGTTAAAAAATTGACATATAGGGCTGGAGGTATGGCTTGGCTGTTAAGGTGCCTGCTTGCCAAGCCTAGGAACACCGGTTCCAATATCCAGGTCCCACATTTAGCCAGACACAAAAAGTGATGCAAGGACGCAATGCCGCACTTGCCCACAAGGGGGTGCACACGTCTGGAGTTTGTTCACAGCAGCTGAGAGGCTACTGGCATGCCCATTCTCTTTCTCTCTGTATCTTTCTCTCTCCCAAAAATTAAAAAAAAAGGACATAAAAAGTCTTACACATTTTTTGTTAAATGTGTTAAAGCAATAAAAATAATATATTCAGCATATTTTTGTGAAAAATATAGGTCCTCTGTGAAAAATTAAAAAGTCACTCCTGGGCTGGGGAAATAGCTTAGCAGTTAAAGGCACTTGTTCAACAAGCCTGTCAACCTGGCTTTGATCCCCAGCTCGCATGTAAAAGCTAGAATCAAAGTGGTGCACACATCAATAATCCCACTGCACCCACAGCAATGGGAGGTGGAGCTGAAAAATTCCGAAGTTCACAGGCCTTCCAGACTGCACTACTCAGTGGCAAAACAACAAGAGGCACCCTGTTTCAAAGAAGATTGGGAAGCAGAAGACAGATACCCCTAGGATGACCTCTGACCTCCATAAGCATGCTGTGGCACATGCACCCCACCCCTCCAAGTCACTTCTTTCTCTGGATGAATACAAGCCTCGCTGGATGATTCTTTAATAAAGACTGCAGTCTAGACAGATATATGTGGCTCTGAGGTGGGTATCCAGAGCGTGAAAAGATTTTTAAATTCACAAATAGTCATTGTGTATATTTCTGGGGTATAGTGTGATATTTTGATACATATATACAATTACAATGTGTAATTGATCAAACCAGGGTAACTGACATATCTTTCTCATGTTGAGAACATTCAAGGTCCTTTATTATAATATTTTGAAATACACAATGAGTTATAGTAAACTTTAGTGACTTAGAGTGGTTTCAGACACTAGGAATTATTTTTCCTATCCATATATATATATATTTAAAAGTATATCATTTTTATTATTTATTTATTTATTTGAGATATATATACAGAAATAAGCAGGTAGAGAGAGAGAGACACACAGAGAGAGAGAGAGAGGAAGACAGATAGAGATGGGCGCACCAGCAGCCTCTCAGCTGCTGCGAATGAAATCCAGATGTGTGCACCCCTTATGGTCAAGTGCAGCATTACGCCTTTGCGTCACTTTGCATCTGGCTAAACGTGGGACCTGGAGATTGGAACCAGCGTTCTTAGGCTTAGGAGGCAGGCGCCTTAACCACTAAGCCATCTCTCCAGCCCTAATGACGCATCTTTTGATGAGTGGTTCTAATATGATGTCTCTGGCAGAGCCCAGGGAGGGGTAATTGAAGTTATCCATCTGGTCAGGGCAGTAATTCAGAGCATGCTCCAGCGACCCAAGCACATAGTGGTGCAATGTCAGCTGTTACTGAAAACATCCTTAAGTTGAACTCAAATTACTAAATGCCAAGCTGTGTCTCCCAAAGGTTTTTGCAATACTCCCCCCGCCCCCACCGGGCAGTCTTACCCAGTTAGCTGAAAGTCAAAGGTCCCAGGATGGATGTCTTTGCTTCCAGACCCTGAGAGTCTGAAACACATGCAAACCACAGTCTTTTCTTATTCTGTAGGAGAGACTGTGCCAAGAAACATTGCTGGGAGCCGAAGGACCTGGATGGGATTATGGCTTACCCTACACGGAAGTGCTAAGGATTGAATAACCCATTTGGCAAACATATTGAGAAAGTGTGTTCTGATGTCTTTGGTGGCTAAGAATAATACCGCAGAGGGCAAGTTTCTCCCGAAAGGAGTAGGCAGTCCATCCACAGCCCATCTGGGAGCAAGGGAAATGTTGGAGGAAGAGCTTCTTCCTATAAATGGGCCATAGTCACATCACCGAGGTCTGGAAGCTGACAAGTGGAAATGTCTAGAGACCTGAGGTAGGTGGTGTGGCACACTGGGTAGGGGGGCCTAAAGGCAAACGGGAAGGGATTCAGAACAAAGGGACAACGTACAGAATGTGTTCTCTGTGTGGTCCTTAGTTTTCATGATTTTAGAAACACATACTCACGCGGGCATGCACCCACACTCACACACACTAAATTTAAGTTGTATTCTGGTCAATAAGATTGGAGGAGGGGGCACCCTTGGAACTGCCAGTAGATCTCATCATCTGTTGAGATGAGAACATAGGATGTACTACACAAGTTACTACTGTGTGAATTAAGTGACACAGCCCAGCTCATGATGATGGTATACCTTCAGATCAATGCTGTGTATAGAACTGTGCTGGTGAATTGTGTTTTCTTGTTTATTTTTATTTTTATTTGTTTATTTGAGAGCAACACAGAGAGAGAGAGAGAACGAGGCAGATAGATAGAAAGAGAATGGGCACACCAGGGCTTCCAGCCACTGCAAACGAACTCCAGATGCATCATGCACCATCTTGTGCTTATGTGGGTCCTGGGGAATCGAGTCTTGAACTGGGGTTCTTAGGCTTCACAGGCAAGTGCTTAACTGCTAAGCCATCTCTCCAGGCCCTGTGTTTTCTTTTGTTAAAAAATATTTTATTCAAAGAGAGACTGATTGAGAGGGGGAGGGGATATGATGGAGAGTGGAGGTTCAAAGGGGAAAGTGGGGAAAGGGAGGGAATAACCATGGGATATTGTCTACAATTACAGAAGTTCTCAATAAAAAATTAATTAAAAAAGACTACAGAAAATTTTTATTCATTTATTTGAGAGAAAAAGGAAGGGGAAGAGAGAGGAAGTAGCAGATGGAGAAAGAGAGAGAGGATGGGTGCACCAGGGCCTCCAACTACTGAAAATGAACTCCAGATGCAGGTGCCACCTTGTGTATCTGGCTTACGCGGATCCTAGAGAATTGAACTTGGGTCCTTGGGCTTTGTAGGCAAACATCTTAACTGCTAAGCCAGCTCTCCAACCCTGAACTGTGTTTTCTTAACTTTCCTTGTGAGCTACTTTAGGAACTGCTTCAAGGGAGCTTCTGTTTCGGTCACTTGTAGATGTGCTGTGGTGATTGGAATGTAAAATATCACCCGTGGTCATGCGTGGTCCCCAGCTGCGTGGGAAGCCTTGCTGAGGAAGGGTGTCACTGGGGTGTTATAGCTTGGCCCAGTTTGCTGTTGCTCTCCCTTTCTACTTCCTCCCTGCTGAAGTGATGATGTGACGCCAGTTTCCTGCTGTACAGCCATGCTTTTCCCGTTACGATGGACTCTGTCTCCTGGAACTGTAAACTGAATTAAACCCTTTTTCTCCCATAAGTTGCTTCTGGTTGACTATTTGTTCACAGCAATGAGTAAGTAACTGATGTGTCTTGAACAGTCTAATGCAACCTAACCCAGCCCACTGTGTATGCCACAACTCTTTATTTTATTATTATTTAAAAATATTTTATTTATTAGAGAGAGAAAGAGGCAGATAGAGAGAGAGGGAGATGATAGAGAGAGAGAGAGTGAGAATGATTGCCTCATGGCCACTAGCCACTGCAAATGAACTCCAGATGCATGTGCCACTTTGTGCATCTGGTTTATGTGTGTACTGAGGAATCGAACCTGGATCCTTTGGATTTTCCAGCAAGCCCTTTAACTGATAAGCCATCTCTGCAGCCCACAACTCTTTATTTTGATAGGCATTATGCATGTTTATTTGCTCACAGCATTGGATTATCTGGCTCCTGAAAAATGGTTGAGGGGAGATAATTATATCTATCAAAATATGATAATAAAGATCAGAGTGGAAACAACTCCAGAGATCACTCAGTTTAGTTTCTCAACAGGGCAACATTGTTTTCCACACGGGCAATTCTTTGTCCATGTCATCACGAGGCAGGAGCCATGATTCCTTCAGGTTTTCAATGACAGCCCATTTCTAGATGCTCCTGGGATCGGAGAAGGTTTTTTTTTTTTTTCTCTGAACAGATTTATTGAACATATAAAGCTCTATGTACAAAGTGACCTGGAGCTGCTACTTCAAAACATTATCCTTCAGCCAGGTATGCAGACAATTCCTCAATTCTTGAACACAGGAGGCTGAGGCAAAGGACAAGCAGTTGAGGCCAGCCTGGACTACACAGGGAGGCTGGGCTCAAAAAGCAAAAAAAAAAAAAAAAAAACAAAAACAAAAACAGATGACCAAACTATGACTCTCCCTTACTAGTATCTTGATAGGTTGGTTTTTCATATAAATAAAAAAGGAGCACGCTGCACAGTAAATGAATGGCCTGAATTCTGGAAGTTTAATAATTTTATACGATAATTAGCATAGGTAGGATTGAGTATAACAGGCTGCTGGAGAACTGACATGAGACGTCAAGAGGCCATTTTGTGCACTGTCACAGTGATGCCATCATGTTTCTGGATCATAATGTTCCCATTATCTGACTAGACACACCACAGGAATGTCAGTGGGGTCAGATGTTAGCTTAGCTGCTTGCTGGGCTAGAACAGATATCACTCCAGCATGCTCCTCTGACAGGGTACCACGGCAGCCCAGATTAAGTCCTTGCGAATCTGTGCACAGAACGCCAACAATGGATGGATTCTTCATTGTGTCCCCCAAGTGCTGCTCTGAGGTCGCCTCCATCCCGCCAGATGTCTGCCCAGGACCCCACAGCTCAGCGCCGCCCCCCCAGAAGGTTTTGTTCTTGTTGAGAACCATCAACCTTTGTCTTTACCATAAGGTAGGAAACCCGAGAAACCATATAACTTGACAAAATTCCAGAGTAAATCAGAGAGCCGGACCAGACACCAAGGCTTCTACTCCTACAGGTAAGTCTTAGCGTTCTCTTTCCTTGGATTACGGCACTGAAGGTCAGATGGCGGACTCAAGGTTACATAGTCAGCGAATGGCAAAGCCCAGGTCCAGTCTTGAATTTGGTTGGCTTGAAAGCCCCCATTTCCTTCCATCAGCTGGTACTCATAAGACCCCATGTTCAATTAGAAGATGTAGACCATACTTGAAACTTTTTCCTCAGGACTCTCCCTCCACCCTCAAATGAACAATAACAGGATTAATAGTTTTTTTTTTCTGATGTTTTTAAAACAATTTAAGTTTTTCCTCACATAAGGAGTCATGAAAGGTGATATTTTCAAGTGAGCGACAATTCAGAACTATCTGTGACTTTTTTTTTGTTATAATCCAACTATCAACTCATTTTAAATTGTGCAAGCAGACTTGCCCAACCCCACATTCTTTCAGTATGACCAACTTCATCATGGGAGCTTTCACACAGAGATATAAAATGTTGACAGAACATTTCCTCTAACTGTATTACTATTAAAGGCAAATTCTTTGGATTTCTGGCACTAGAAGTTAAGGATACTTATATTTTGTGTCAGACAAAGCAAAACATTATGAACTAGTTTCTGTGAAGCCACTCTGCATAAACAAAGTATATTAACCAGTTCTGTTAACTCACTTAAGCAGAATCCAGTTGTCACTGGAACTAATACATTTGAGATTGCTTTTTCGGAAAGGATGATATGAGAACTAGTCTCCACTAAAATATTCCTAATGCTATTTATTCATACTTCCAATACACCTATAAATAAGATAAATTCGCCAGTGAAAATCAGAATTCTTTTATTTTATTTTTTGGGTTTTTTTTGAGGGAGGGTCTTTTTAAATATATATTTAAATTATTTATTTATTTATTTGAGAGAAAAAGACAGAGAGAAAGAGGCAGATAGAGAGAGAGAGAATGGGTGCGCCAGGACCTCCAGCCATTGCAAATGAACTCCACATGTGCCCCCTTGTGCATCTGCCTTACGAACCACGATCCTTTGGCTTTGCAGGCAAATGACTTAACTGCTAAGCCATCTCTCCAGCCCCAAGGTAAGGTCTTGCTTTAGCTCAGGCTGATCAGGAATTCACTCTATAGTCTCAGGGTGGCCTTGAACACATAGTGATCCTCCTATCTCTGCCTCTGGAGTGCTGGGATAAAAGGCGTGTGCCACCACACCTGGCCCATTTTTATTTTTATTTTTTTATGAGAGTGAGAGAGAGGGAAAATGGGCACATCAGGGCCTTTGGTCACTTCAATAATGCACCAGCTACTTTTGTGCGTGCATGACCTTGTGTGCATGCATCACCTTGCGCATCTGGATTATGTGGGTTCTGTGAAGTTGAAAATAGGTCCTGAGGCTTTGCAGGCAAGGGCATTAACTGCCAAGCCATCTCTCCAGCCCTTATATGGCTTTTCATATCATTTGACATTGAAGCCAAGTTATTTTACATGCATATATGTTAGTGGACATAAAACATGAATGCATATTTCCATTGAAACAGGTTTCACTCAACAAAAATTAGGTGTTTCTTCTGTAGATGACCATTTTTAGAATATTAGGGGATAAGAGCTATCAAGATGCATATAGGAATTTTACATAAAGTATGTGCCTAGGAATCTATAGTAGCAAATGATTCTAAAACCCTTCAAAAGGTTTTACTTAAAAGGCCACACATACTTATGAATTCTTGAGACTTTAAAATCTGTATTTGTTTATTTATTTTTGAGATAGGATCTCTCTGTAGCCCTGGGTGACCTGGAATTCACTACATAGTCTCAGGCTGGCCTCTAACTCACAGGCATTCTCCTACCTCTGCCTCCCAAGTGCTGGGATTAAAGGCGTGCGCCACCACTCCTGGCTTAAAATTTGCATTTATATTTCTAAAACAATCTCAAAAAATTTAAACAACATATTATGAATAACTATGATGACTGTTTCCTAACAGAGTCCCATTAGGAATTTTTATGACCCTGTTTGCTTTTGTGTTTCCAGTTCAACATCAAGTAATGCAACTCTAATTATCATGAGCTAAAAATTAAAAAAAAAAAAAAAAAAAAAGAACAGAGAGATTGGAGGCCAGAGAGATTTCTCACACCAAGTGAAAGCCTGGCCCTCCTGTCTCAAGCTTCCCAGTGGATTGCTGGGGGTAAACTGGTGGGAAAGTTGAGTCATCACAACACATGCCATGGCACAGCAACACTGAACTCCAACATACCTGCAACATCACAGCTGCTCTGGACGCACATTGGGAGAGCAGATCACTTTCAGAAAAATACCATCTGTCAAGTCAAGCTTATGCGAACCGTTTGAATGATGCCGGTTGTGTAGTTTTGTTTGAATTGCATTTTAAAATTTACTGAGCCTTTACGTTTTATAGGCTCTCTAAATCCAAGACTTTCCCTGCTGGTTTTATGTTTCTATACACCTAAGTAACATAGCAGTAAAAAGTAATTTAAGGCGACTCCATGTAGCTCTCCCTGAGAGCATTTTCTTTGAATTCATTTATTATTTAATTGAAGGTGATCGTTGTGTGAAACAGGACTCTGAGCATTTTGGATCTTTTCTTCAGGAATTGTCTCCATAGTACATTCCTTTGAATGTTTTCTGCGGTATAAATCCTGCTCCTCAGGTCACAGGCATGCTAAAGTCATTAGACATCTCCTATTTGCCTGCCAAGCACCCGTAAAACCTCTTGGTTGTTACTCCTCTGTTTTCCTTTCTAGAAAGCCGTCCTGGTGAACTGTCAACCACTGTGGCCCATCCTCGTCACTTCCCCTCCTCTAGCTAAGGGCTGACCAGGACATCCGAGGGTCGGTCAGACTCCCTGGAAGTTGAGCCTTGAGGCAGAGTGGTAGAGGAACTGAACACAGGTGATGCTGATTCATCCCGGCGAAGTCCAAAGGGCCGGTCTGTCCGATCTTGCTGCTGTGTTCTCTGGTTTTGACTGGACTCTGTCCTTTTCGAGTTTTCCCCCATCAACAGTTGCTTTAGTCCTCCGGCTCATACTTTCCCTGTTAGTAATCCTCTCATTTCTGATTGGTTAATGGCATGTTGGTTTCTGTTACACCACCATGGATGGATTGCTTAAGAGAAGACATGTAGCACAAAGGATCAGTGATATTGGGGAAGTCTGGATCAACAAAACAATGTGGAAATAAAGTAAAAAAGAATTGAACAACAACAACAAAAAAGCAAACCCCATGTAGCCTTTTGTAGGATTCTTCATTTCACCATAGCCTATAAACACTGCTGAAAGATGCTACGGAACTGATCGCTTTGGGAGAAAATAGAGCTGGCTCTACTGAGTCTATCATTCATCAGGTCTTTTTTTTTTCCTTGAGGTAGGGTCTCACTCTAGCTCAGGCTGACCTGGAATTTACTATGTAGTCTCAGGGTGGCCTTGAACTCACGGCGATCCTCCTACCTCTGCCTCCTCAGTGCTGGGATTAAAGGCATGCGCCACCACGCCTGTTTTTTTTTTTTTTTTTTTTTTTGTGACGTCAGTTCTTTAAGCCACAGCAGCCTCACAGCTTCCTCATAATGTTGGGAATAATAACAGTGTAAATAACTGTATCAGTAGTCTTGGATTCAATCAACCTTGTACATTACATCCACACCGAACATGTACTTTTCTTTTTGTGTTTCTTTTTTTTTTTTTTTGGTTTTGTAGGGTTCACTCTGGTCAGGCTGACCTGGAATTCTAGTCTCAAACGAAATGGCAATCCTCCTACCTCTGCCTCCCGAGTGCTGGGATTAAAGGCGTGCGCTACCACGCCTGGCTCTTTTTGTGTTTCTTATCATCATTCTTTAAACAAGGCAACTTTTTCACACAGCAGATACTTTTTGTTGAGGGTTATGAGTGATCTAGAGATGACTTAGGATAGACAGGATGATGTTTTAGTCCTGCTTTCTGTCAGGAATGCCTGAGATAATCAACGTGAGAGGGCATTATGGTGGCTCACAGTTGTAGACCTCTTCCATCCGTGACCAGTAGGTCCCTTTGATCTTGGGTCTGCGAGGAGGCGGCAGATCAAGAGAGGAGCATGTGGCGGGGCATAATTGCTCACTTTCTGAATTTGGAAGTCAAAGAGAAAGAAGAAGAGATTGGGATCCTACAATTCTCTTCACAAGGATGCCTCTGAAGACTTCTCCCTAGATCCTACCTCCTGAAGTTTCCACCACCTTTCAATCATGCTAAGCTAGGCACCGAGTCTTTGGGACACGGACTCTTGGCCAAACATTCTAGGTCCAGACCATCTTATGTGTACATTATGTGAACATCCTATGCAAGTTTGTGTAAGCACCTGGGACCAGTCCTCCACCGCTGCTGAAAGGAGCACCAAGTAACACAATGCATCATTATGAAGACTAAGTGGAGTAGGTTATAGAAGACGTGGCAAGCTTCAGATGTACTAATATTGCAGTTTTATTTTATGTGATGATCATTTAGCTATATCCTAGAGATGCAAGAAGAATGCAGAAAAGAAATCTTATTTTATATTTATTTATTTGAGACGAAGGGAGAGAGAGAGAAAGAAAGAGTGAGAATGGGTGCGCCAGGGCCTCTAGTCACTGCAAACCAACTCCAGACGCATGTGCCACCTTGTGCATCTGGCTTATGTGGGATCTGGAGAATTGAACTGGGGTCCTTAGCCTTAGCCTTAACCGCTAAGCCATCTCTCAAGCCCCAGAAAAGAAATCTTATTCGTCTGATTTCTTCTTTGTGAGGGGAGCATTGAATTTGTTTGAAGGCAGCATAGCAACATTCTGCTTGAGTAGAAAGTAGGACTGTCAAGCAAGGGTTTAGTTAGTATCTCAGTGGGACGTGAGACGCTGCCTGGGGACAAAGCGGGAAGAAGAGTGTTCGGAATCCAAAGGATGACAGATTGGAGGTTTCAAGCTGAAAGTTAAGTAATACCGTCTTCAGTGACTACACAGTGCAGTATTATCAACCACTACCAAAATTCATCAAATAATTACATAATTGGATTAAAACAACGGAAACCGATAAGACAATGAGTTCTGCACCCTGGTTTCTATGGGGCCGCAAATCCAGCCTGTGTAAATGAAAGGAAGCAGTCGTCTGCATTGTAGCGCTGGCATTCTATGTGAGATTATTAAATGGAGGGATGTCACCTCGTTATTAACTAAATTAGTTTATGTTCATAAAATAGACTATCTTTACTTTTTTTTCTGGAGACACAGTTACATTGTGTAAGGCTGGCCTTGAATTTGCAGTGATCTTGAGTCATGCGCTGCCAAGCCTGCCTATAAAGAAGATTCTTGAAGCAGGATTTGGGGGGGTGGTGACATGGGATGTGTATATGTTCAAGAAACTTAGAGATCATGTCCTTCACTGTCACTGGAGTGGTTAATCTCAGAACATCAACTTGACAGGATTTAGAATCACCATGGAAACAAATCTCCTGGCCTGTCTGTGAGGGGTTTCCTCCATTAGATTGATTGAGGTGGGAGGACCATTTTAATTGTGGACAGTGCCATTTCATGGTTGGGGGTTTTGGACTGTATAAAAAAGTAGAGACTTTGCCAAGCACCAGCATTTGTTGCTCTGTCCGCCTCCTCCCTGTGGCTGTGACAATGTGAGTCTGACTTCCTGTCCCTCCGTGCTTTCCCCGCTATGATGGTCTTCTCCCAGCAACTATCAGCCGAAACAAAACCTTCTTCTTCCATCAGCTGCTTCTGGTTGTCTGTTTTGTCCCTGCAACTAGGAAGTCACTGTTAAAGTAGCGTAGCACGGGATGTCGTTAACTCATGACACCTAGTGATGTCATGGTCACTGTGAGGGAGCAAGAGCATGTGGCTGTGAGACTTAGTTCTATAGAAATAGTAGTGTTTGAAAAGAATGTGTGGAGTCTCCTGGATTTTTTTAAAAAAATTATTTTATTTATTTATTTGCAAGCAGAGAAAGAGAGCGAGAGAGAGAGAGAGAGAGAGAGAGAGAGAGAGAGAGGAAATAGACACACACAGAGAGAATGGGAGCACCAGGGCCTCTAGCCACTGCAAACAAACTCTAGATGCATGTGCCCCCTTGTGCATCTGGCTTACGTGTGCACTGGGGAATTGAACCTGGGTCCTTTGGCTTTGTGGGCAAATGCCTTAACCACTAAGCCATCTCTTCCTGGATTTTTTTTTTTAATATTACATCTTATTGGCATATATTCACTGTCCATAGTGTTAGGTTTCATATAGACAGCTTATTTAAATATATTATGCACTTTGACCATATGTTTTATGGCACAAGAGGAATGTGAATCTAGGAACACAGAATTACCAATATATTCCAGGTGACTCAAAGACTCCCATCGTTGGAGAAATCCTTCATCTTTTGTCTTTGCGGGGTTGGAGCCGGTGAGAGGGTCAAGGGGAGCTTTACAGTAGGAAGTGAACACTCGAACCTGTTGGACTTCTTACCCCAGGGTCAGGCTGTTGAGAGGGCTTGAGTGGGACATCTGAGTGACAGAGACAAGGCTGAGAATGCAGGGGCTGTACATTCTCAGTAAGTTTCTTGCTAGCAGAGAAATAATCTCATCTCTCCTAGAAGCCTTTTAAATGAGAACATTTGGCAATTGCTACTGGCTAATGGTACAACTCGTCACCTCTGTGACATAACAAGCTTCCTGATAACGGAGCCGTTTCTCATCTCTACGTGCATAGCAAGAGCCAAAACTCAGCAGAGCTCAAATGGAGAGCGTCAAAGCCAGGTCTTGGAGGAGAATGCTTCCACATAGTTACACGATGATGTTGACCAGTGTGCTGAGGCCCTGGCACGCCAATTCTCCCCCTCCCCACTCTCTGTCTCTCACATAAAAAAATAAATTAAAGAAAAAGACAAATAGAGGGGGAAGTGAAATTACTCTGCCAAAGACAATTCCCCCCCAAATCTCCTATTACACACACACACACACACACACACACACACACACACACACACACACTTCCCCTTCCAAGTTTTTGACGTTTTTTATACATGTATATAATCACAGCCCCTCTCGTTATCTTCTCTCTTTTTGAAAATATTTAATTTAATTTATTTATTTGAGAGAGAGGGAGAGAAATACAGAAATAGGCAGGTAGAGAAAAGAGATATATATATAGAGAGAATGGGAGGGCCAGGGCCTCAGCCACTGCAAATGAACTCCAGATGCATGTGCCCCCCTGTGCATTTGGCTTACATGGGTCCTGGGAGTTGAACCTGGGTCCTTTGGCTTTGCAGACAAATGCCTTAACCACTAAGCCATCTCTCCAGCCCGTCTATCTTCTCTTGATCCCTGTTCCATCTTCTTCCACTGAGCCCTTTCTTCTTCCCAACAGTCCCTTCTACTTTGATGCCTTTTTTTTCTTGACTCTCACACACACTTTTAATGGGTGGGAGCAGAGGAGGGTAAAACATCCATCTGTCTTTATAATAATGTAAAACTGCCTCAAGTTAATTACATTCCTGCAGCCACTAACACATCTGGGACAGAATCACACTTAATAGCCATTTGCATTAATTTCCTCTTGTGTTTTTTATAAGAGTTGACAAACATCAGATAATAGTTCTATTGTGAAATTTTGTTTTTAGTTAACTGACTAAGAACAACTTGCCTGATAGTTGTATGAATCATGCTATTTATTTATTTATTTATTTGAGAGAGAGAGAGAGAGAGAGAGAGAGAGAGAGAGAGAGAGAAGAGAGGGAGAGGAAGAAGCTGTGTTCCACTATTGCACAAATGTGTACTTCTATTCCAGCTGATTGATTTTGTAGTTGCCAGAGTCCCCTGCTTATTCATGCTGTTGGTGAACATTTTCTTCCAGCAACTCCCATGGGGCTTTCCAGAACTACAAGGGCTAGCCAGAAGGGTTCTAGTTTCCCTTTGCATTCTAGCATGGTATTCTGCTGTCCTGGGACTTCAGTCTGTGGTGTCTTCAGTAATAGAGTCTTATCTTTTAGCTCTGGCAGGTAATTAGGTGTTTTGGCAATGGCCTACATTGTTTTGGGGACCTTATGTGTCTCCCTGGCCAACACCTTCCTGTGGGGAGCAACCCAATTCTGAGCCTGAAATTTACCAGCCAGAGTCCATGGTTTTAAGGTTAAGCTTTTTTTTATTTCTCCCAGTCTTCTGTCTGGACAGTCCCCCTCCTTTATTGGTAGTTCTATGTTGTCGAATGCTAGGCAGAATGAGGGGTTCTACAGAACTGATTCATGTGGTCTTAACTTTTGTGTCATTCCATCCCCACCCTTCCTGTCCCTAACCACCTTCCCCTCCAAGCCCCTCCCACCCCTGATAATCTGTCCCTCTCCTAACCTGTCAAGTAACTCCTCTCTCCTCTTCCTAGTTCTTCTCTCCTCTGGTCTCATTCTAGTTTTATGCCCACATTCCTGGGGCTGACTACTGTTTGCGTTCATCCCCAGTTGATCCCACTTAGGAACCACAGATGAGAGAAGACATACGATGTATGGCTTTCTGTGCCTGTGTGACTTCACTGAGAATGACTTTTTTTCCCCAACTCTGAATATTTTTCTGCAGATTTCATTATTTTATTTTTCCTTACTGCTGAGTAGAAAGAATTCCATTGTGTATATGTACCACATCTTCATCATCCATTCATCAGTTGATTGACATTTGGACTGATTCTAGCTCGTAGGTATTGTGACTAGAGCAGCAACAAATAGTGCTGATCAAGTATCTCTGTCGTAGAGAGTGGAGTCTTTAGGGTATGGCCCAGAAGTTGTACAGCGGGATCGAACGGTAGATCTATTTTCATCTTTTTCAGGAATCTCCACACGGATTTCCACAGTGGTTGTACAAGTTTGTACTCCCACCAGCAATGGGTAAGGGTTCTTCTTTCCCCACAGCCTCACCAGCATTTGTTGTCATTTGATTTTCTTTTCCTATTTATTATATTTCCTAACGTGGATCCTGGGGAATCAAATCGAGGTCTTTTGGCTTTGCAGGCAAGCACCTTAACCATTAAGCCATCTCTCTAGCCATGTTTGCCATTTTTTTAATGAACTCCTGTGGCTTTTGGGTCTCTGCTGACCTATGGGACTAAGGTTATAGACATGTGTGGCTATGCCCTGCTATTTATGTGGGTTCTGGGAATCAAACCCCAGTGGTCTCTCAGGCTTCCCCAGGCCCCAGTGCTTGCAAAGAAAGGGCTGTTAGCTGCTAAGCTATCTCTCCAGCCCTAGGTATGAGTTTTTAAATACTCACAATCATACTTTACATTTGTTCAATCATTTTCATTTTGGTCACCAACTATGTGAGGGGCTGGTATGACATTAGTAATGAAGATAAAAGGGGACACAGCAGTTTTCTGACTTTAAACCTTTGTAGAGTGACTTTGTGGCCAAAAGTCTACTTGATATAGCCGATTTTGTTCCCCTAGTCTTCAACAACATTTTTAGTTGGAGTGTAAGCAGTATAGTCACCTTAAAACTTACATTCTGTTTCTTCACAGTGGTATACACCTACAATTATAACTAGGAAAATTCAATGCAGACTGGAAAATATAACTAACATTCAGTCTGTTCTGCAAAGCTGGTACAGTAATAATCCTAGAAATTTGGTTTCTCTCTCCACCTGCTAGACATTTGCTGGAGTGGAAACATATCCAGCTCCTGGCTCAATGCCCAAAGCAAAGCAGGGGCTCAGTATGAGCCCTGAATAACAACAGCAGAATCCTACAGCTTGTAAACAAGAGCATGTACAAATGAACATTAACAGTAATCAGATATATGCAAAATCTTTTGGGAGAAGCATAGAAGAAGTTTAATGCATAAACACAAAATAACTTCCAATAGTTTTAAAGCACCTAAATGAAAACCCTACCTTTTTGAAATACCTGAATTGTTTCCATTTTATGCAATGAAACCTGACTGACTCCAAGAAAAATTAACCCGAAGGAAGGAAAAGTCAAAAGGAAGACATTTATTAGGTTTTATGACTTCCAGTTTTTAAAGTCTGATTAGCTCCCAAGAGGACTGATCAGGGAAGTTACAAAAGCTTTGACTATTGATTGGAGGAAGCTGACACCTGTAGGGATTGACTTGTGGGAAATTCCATGAGTTTGTTTTTCATTCAGCACAGGATTGAGGAGGAATACTGCTGGTGGGAGTGCAAACTCAGGACTCTTTACTTTAGAGATTCTTTTTTTTTTTTTTTTTGAGAGAAAGAGCAGTTGGGGGAGAGAGAATGGGCGTGCCAGCAGTCTCTCAGCTGCTGTGAATGAACTCCAGATGCGTGCACCCCCTTGTGGACAAGTGCGGCATTGTGCTCTTGAGTCACTATGTGTCTGGCTAAACGTGGGACCTGGAGAATAGAATGGGCGTTCTTAGGCTTAGCAGGCAGGTGCCTTAACTACTAAGCCATCTCTTCAGCTCTACTTTAGCAATTCTTGCTCATCCATATTTGTTGCTGCTCTTTTCACAATAGCAAGGAAATGGAATCAGCCCAGATGCCTGTCATCCCACGAATGGCTAATGAAGATATGGTGTGCATACACACAATGCAGTTTTTTTTTTTTTTTTTTTTTTTGGAGGTAGGGTCTCACTCTCTCCCAGGAACTATGTAGTCTCAGTAGTTCAGGCCTTGAACTCATGGTGATTCTCCTACCTCTGCCTCCCAAATGCTGGGATTAAAGGCGTGTGCCACTTGCCACACAAATGTGAGTTCCCGAGTTTGGATTCCTGGAACCCACGTAAAGCTGGATGCTGTAGTTCTGGCTTCCAGAGTCACAGCATACCCAGGATATGAAGGGAGAATCACCTGAAAGTTTGCCATCCAGCTAGCCTGGCAAATACAGCAAGAAACAATGAGAAACCCTGCCTCAAACAAGAGCCTTCAGACACTGCAAAGGAACTCTACATGCATGTGCCACCTTGTACATCTGGCTTATGTGGGTACTGGGGAGTCAAACCTGGGTCCTTAGGTTTTGCAAGGAAGTGCCTTAATGCTAAGCCACTTCTCCAGTCCAATATTTAACATTCCTTATTAATTTGTTTGTGATAGACTTCTTCCTTTGAGCATTTTTTTGACATGTAAAGCCAATATTGTAGTATAAAAATATATTTCTCTGCTAAGATACTATCATTTATAAATAAAAAGCATTTTGGTTTTAGACTATTGACTGATGCCTCCCTAGGTACTCAAAAGTCAAGACCATGATTTTTTTTTTTTTTTTTTTTTTTGGTGCCAGCTCTAGTTAAGAGTGGAAACTGTTGTTTGTAGGCTGTCTCGGAGCGTAGAATAAAGTCATATGTGAAAATCTTCTGATAACATGAAATATTCTTTTCTTTTGTAGGAAGATGACCCTTCTAGCTTTTATTTATTTATTCTTATTTTGTATTTACTTATTAGAAACAAAGAAAGGGAGAGAGAGAGAGAATGAGGGCACCAGGGCCTCCAGCCACCGCAAACAAACTGCAGACACATGTGCCACCATGTGCATCTGGCTTATGTGGGTACTGGGAAATTGAGCCTTGAACCAGGGTCCTTAGGCTTCACAGGCAAGTGCTTAACCACTAAGCAATCTCTCCAGCCCCCTTCTAGAGTTTGAGTGCTGTCTTTCCTTTTAGAAAATTATGGTCATGAAAATAATTGGGGTACTTTTCTTGCCAAATTTTAGGAATGAGGGTGACTAGAAAACAGTCATTTGTCATCTTTTTTCTCTTTCTCTCTCCCACTTTCCTCCTCCCTCCCTCCCTCCCTCCCTCCCTCCCTCCCTTCCTTTCTCCTTCCTTCATTTCTTCCCTTCTCATCCTTTCATTCCTTTCTTCTTTTTCTTTTCCCTTTGTTTTGCTGGTTCTTAAACTCCAAAAGCCTGGCAACCTGTGGCAAAACTGAGCCTGGAACACTAGGGAGATCTGGATTCTAGTCTGTTCTGTGACTAACGCGGACATCCCTTGCATTGGAAGTCTACTTCCTTCCTTGGTCCATAGTTTCCCAGTATGAAAATAGTCCCAGAGGGCGTTACTGTCTTTTTCTGAACCAGGATGCAAACGCATTATGATAATAACAACTGACATTTATTATGTACTTGTTTGTTGCCAGCTCTTGGGCTAATTATTTTTCGTGGTATTCTTGAAAACTCACATTCTTGATTACAAAAATCAAAACCATGTTACTTAGATTAATCAGAAATGGATTTGTTAAGGGGCATCAGTTAGTTTACAGAATCTCCAGAGGGGGAGAAAAAAGTTTGGAAGCAGCACAGTCAGGAACGATGCCTAAATCTCAGAGGAAGACCACCCCTGGGTAGGACCTGCTTTCACGGTGTGTTAAGCATGTCTTGTTTTTTGTATACTGTTGCCTTGACATCTGGAGCCTTGTTGCTCCTGGAGGGACTTGCCCTCTCAGGCGGAGCCAGTTCTTCCACATCACAAACAACCCACCCAGGGGCATGCTTTCAAAATCCAAACTAGAGTGTACATCTCCAAACATTTCCATTTTTAAAATATTTTATATTTATTTATTTATTTATTTGACAGAGAGAAAGAGGGAGGGAGAGAGAGAGAGAGAAAGAGAGAGAGAGAAAGGGTGTGCCAGGGCCTCTAACCAATGCTAATGAACTCCAGATGCATGTACCACCTTGTGCATCTGGCTAACGTGGGTCCTGGGGGATCAAATCTGGGTCCTTTGGCTTTGCAAGCAAATGTCTTAACTGCTAAGCCATCTCTCCAGCCCAAACATTTCCATTTTTGGCCATTATTAGCCTATTCTAGTTATTCCAGAGCCAGGTACCAGCCAAGTAGAGACAGCCTCTAGGCTCTAGAACCACTAAAATTATTCAAAGTAGTCAATCCTCAACTTGTTTAAAGGGACTAGCATGTCCCGTCCCATGGGAATCACTGTGCTTTTTCATTCATGCTACCACTTCTGTGATTCCCTGGTCTTGGAGAGAGGGATATAGGGTCTAATTATTTTCTTCCATTTATGGCTAGTCGTTCAGTCCCTTGTTCTCAGAAGGTCTCAGAAAGGTCACTTGTTCTCAGAAGCTTGAATGATTATTTATTTTTTTTATATTTATTTATTTGCAAGGAGAAGAGAGAGGGAGTGTTGCAGTCAGGTTTGCATTGCTGGCAGAAATCACCTGACTAAGAGCAGCTTGAAGGAAAAATGAGGTTTATTTTGGCTTACAGGCTTGAGGGGGAAGCTCCATGATGGCAGGAAAAATGATGACATGAACAGAGGGTGGACATCGCTCTCTGGTCAACATAAGGTGGACAACAGCAACAGGAGAGTGTGCCAAACACTGGCAAGGGGAAGCTGGCTATAATGCCCATAAGCCTGCCCCCAACAATACACCACCTCCAGGAGGCTTTAATTTCTAAATTGCCATCAGCTGGAGAGACTAGCATTCAGAACACTGAAGTTTATGGGGGACACCTGAATCAAACCACCACAGGGAGGAAGAGAGGAGGAGGGAGAGAGAGAAAGAATGGGTGCACCAGGGCCTCTTGCTGATGCAAACAAAGTGTAGATGCATGTGCCACTTTGTGCATCTGGCTTTACATGGGTAGTGGGGAATTGAACCCAGGCCTTCACGCTTGGCAAGCAAAGTGCCTTAAAAATTGAGCCATGTCTCCAAGCCCTGATTATTTATTTTTATCCTCACTACCATTCACTGCAAAAAGAAGTTTCCCCATTGCGGAAGAGAGGGCAGAAAGATTGTAAGGGCCACAGAGTGTGTGGGAATACCCTGAGGCATGGTTCCCCGCTACCCCACAGTGACTGACTGAAGCCTTCATGACCCCACAGTGAATACCATATCCCCACTGAGGAAGGCCCCCAGGGTAATGGGAGTAGGGACAAGGGAATAAAAGAGTATAACTTGCCTCTCTCTCCCTCCCTCTCTCTCCCTCTCTGTCTCTCTCCATATATATTGGCAAAAAGGTTTTCCTCCATGACCAAGGCTGATAGCAGCAGTCTATGGGCATAAAAACACAAATTGTAGGCATGAATTTGACAGTCACATCACATCAGTTTAACAAAAGAACAGCATTTGCTTCCTCACTGGGGCCTGTCATGTCTCCAGCCATGGGCTTTTGTCCTGGCTTAGAACATTAGACAGGAATTCTCCTGTGAAGTAGACCTTTTAAATCCATTAGAAGGCATTTGGTTGAACTTATAAGTTATGCCACTATTGTACTGGCAGGCATCTCTTACCTGGTTCGTTGGTAGCGTAGCATGTAGGGTCCATAACTGAGCAGAACTGTTGGTTATAATCCCCCCCACCCCCAGCAATCTGTGTAGCACCTACCAGCAATACAAAAGCCATCCAGCCGGGAGGAAGCTTCCAGCTCAGCCCCAGCCTAATTCTTCCATGTCCAACAGCCAAAGTGTGTGATGTCTTCAGCCAATAAGGTCTTAGCATCTAGTTCTGCCAGGCAACTAACAGTTGTGCATGAGACTTCAAAGACCTTATGTAGCAGACAGCTTCAGGTTCGCTGAGATGAACTTCCAGTCCAGGCAAAGTTATGGAGGAAGGGATTTATTTATTGAAGCTTACAGATCCAGGGGACATTCCATAATGGCAGAAGAAGCTGGACTGCTCTTACAGGACCAGGCGAGAGAGAGAGAGAGAGAGAGAGAGAGAGAGAGAGAGAGAGAGGCAAAAGCCTCATAGCACAGCACACCTCAGGAACTCCAACTAGGCACACTTTGCACATCTTTACATTGAAATCCTAAACCCACCACCACACCTTAAGAACCGCCCAGTGACATTGCCTCCAGCCAGGTGACTGCAGATGCAAACAACAAACTAATAAAACACTGAATATATTGGGGGACATCTATTCAAACTACCACACCTTATCAGCCAATGAATTTTAGGGAGCTAAACCACTCCTAGTATTGGGATTTTCATTCAATAACTTCAACCTTATTGCCTTTTCATATATGGCACCTTCATCCAGACCGTTTGACAGATGCCTGTCCAAATCTGTAAGACACTTAAGGGTTAGCATTATATAATGAAACCTTTTAAAAATTTATTTTATTTTTAAAATTTCTATTTATTTATTTGCCAGCAGAGAGAGAGAGAGAGAGAGAGAGAGAGAGAGAGACAGAGACAGACAGACAGATTTGACCCTGTTCTCTTCCCTTTATCATTTCTGTCCCCTCTCCCCCCACCCCCTGAGGACTCTTCTCTTGAAAGGAAGTCCTCTTTTGTTGTCTTGTTTCTTTTGCCCTCCTCGGTCCTCCATGTCAAAATGGTGCTGGTCTAGAAGGGTTCTTGGTACCCACTGTGGGGTCATAAATGCACCAGTTCATTCATGTTAGAAGAACAGCATCCTGAAGTATGCCTGTTCACCTGTGGCTCTTACATTCTCTCTGCCCCTCTTCTATGGTGTTCCTTGAGCTTTGGAGGGTGTGGCAGAAATCTCCTTTAGTGGCGAGCTCTTGAGAGCCTCTTATTTTCTACTTTGATGAGCTTTGAGTCTCTTCAGTGACTACCGCCATCTCTGTAGAGGCGCTTCGCTGGCTAGTAGTGAGAACCGCACTCGTGTCCTTAAACCATGGCAACCTCTGCAACCTTCCCTGAGCCCTGGCAGGTGTGATAGAGGTGACATGTTCAGTACTAAGCTCTGGGATTTCTCTTGTCATTTTGATGAGTCTTGGATCTCCTTGGTTTTTGCCACTGTCTGCACAAACGAAGGTTCTCTAACCAAAAGTAAGAACAGCATCAATCAGAGGGTTTAGACAGAAGTGCATTAGTTAAAGGGTTTAAACACACAAGGATGCTTACAAGGCTATTTGGTGGGTATAATGTCTGTTTAGCCAAAGGACAGTGGCAGCTTCTCTCTGGGGTCTATGACCTTCCAAGCCATAGGTTTTGGACTCAGTTCTCAGTATCAGATACAATGAATGGGGCCTCTTATTCAATCAGAGAGCAGTTGGGTTGCCCCCCAACGCAAGTGCTACTATTTTACTGGCTGGTTGAATTTGTAGCTTGCAGGATCCACCACTTCTTCAGACTGTACATTAGTTTTTCCCCAGCAGCTCATATAGTACCTTCCAGCACTGTGGCATCGTGATGAGTTTTATCCTAGTTTTATTATTTCTTGCGTACTGAGGAAAATGATCAGTCCTAGCTCCTTCTTATTGGGCGCAGTGTTCTTTCACATGGGAAAAGAAGACTGGAGCTCCTTCCTCGCACATGCCTTCTAAAGGAGTTAGAACTGGTATTTATCCACCATTTTATCTTTTCACACCTCATAGATACTCTCATGAAAATCAATGTCAGCCTGAAGCACTGTTACAAGGATGCTTTGCGATACCCCAACATGCCTTTTGAACCCAATGGGTCCCCACTTTATTATCCTGGGTCAGCATTCTAGGTCCAGAGACTACGTAGCCCTAAAAAAAATTATGTGTTGAAGTACAGGATATGGAGCCAAAGGCAATTCCATTAGATTCAGCAGATATTTTGCCACCCACTTGAAAAGCTAGACTTTCCAAAGAGGAAAGCCTGTCTCCTCAGGGATGAGGCTGAGAAAACGGAGCCTTCTCTGACTGTTCAAAGTACTGCCCTAGCTCTGAATGTTAAAGATGCTGAGCAACTAGCTCCGCATCTACTGTTCAGATTGTCAGGAAAAATTTCATTCCCTCAGCAACATTTTCTCACTCCCTGGGTTGGGAGGAAGCCAGCTCATGAGATAATTTGCAACAAGAGATTAACAGGGGATGACCATGTTAGTCTACCAAGGAAATTTCATGTTCCAAAGGAGGAGTGAGAGATGTTCTTGTTGTTTTCCTTTTAGGCCTTCTCATGGAATCCTGTTACCTTTGATCCAACCTAGACCCTTCTTAGTGATGCAAGTTCAACATTACTCTTGCTAGAAATTGATTTCATTGAGGTTCCTTTTACTTGTTGTGTGTGTTTTCCAGGGCCATTAGAGCTGTGTCTTTTCTGACTTTGACACCAATTCAAAGGTCATTCAATATCACCTTCATCAAAACAGATAGCTGCTCTGGGCAGTGCATCTTATATTTCCAGGAATCACATGCACAGTTCTAGATGTCAGGCCTTACTCAGTCAAGATAACTTCTTTTTGGATGAACTTAAATTATCCGATTAGGGACTTGAATCACATTTGCCAAATTCTCCTGCTGTAGAGAACACAGAATTAAGTTTACCATGGAGAAACCTGATAACCATTGTCTTAGTCAGGTGGTCCAGGGCAACAATATCAATGATAAGTCATGGTAATTGATCATACCCCTGATGGGATATGATAACATGGATACTGAACCCTGAAACTCACAACCCCAGCCTAGTAATGAAGACACCGGAAAACTAAATTGTGGAATGTTCTACAAAATACCTAATTGTTGCTTCTCAAAACTGTCAAGGTCATGAAAAAAGAAAGGAAGAGGGCTGGAGAGATGGCTTAGGAGTTAAGTCGCCTGCCCACTAAGCCTAAGAATGCTGGTTCCAATCTCTAGGTCCCACATTTAGCCAGATGCAAAGTGATGCAAGGGCACAATGCCACACTTGCCCACAAGGGGCACACACATCTGGAGTTCATTCACAGTGGCTGAGAGGCTGCTGGTGCACCCATTCTCTCTCTCTCTCTCTCTCTCTCCCTCTCTCTCTCTCTGTATCTCTCCAAAAGAAAGAAAGAAAGAAAGAAAGAAAGAAAGAAAGGAAGGAAGGAAGGAAGGAAGAAGAAACTGTTTATAGTCAAGGAGTGCCTAAGGAGCCAGGAGGGATAAGTGTAACATGGCAACCTGGATGGGTTCTTGGAACAGGAAAAGGGCCTTAGGTTAAAAAATAAAATAAAGGGGGCTGCAGAGATGGCTTAGTGGTTAAGGCACTTGCCTGCAAAGCCTAAGGATCCAGGTTCGATTCTCCAGGTCCCACGTAAACCAGATACACAAGGGGGTGCATGCATCTGGAGTTTGTTTGCAGAGACTAGAGGCCCTGGTGTACCCATTATCTCTCTCTCTCTCTAATCAATCAATCAATAAAAATATTAAGCAAAGGAAGGAAGTCTAGATAATTATGGGCTTCAGTTATAATAATGTATTGATACTGATTCAAGTCCCATGTTGTCATAGGAGAAGTGGTATGGTCTCTGTGAGGATTCTCTAACATTCTTGCAGCTTCTGTGTAAATCTATGCTTGCCCTATTTGGGGAGCACAGCCATGAATTTAGAAAAGACCTCTGGACTTTCCTATCCAGAAGTGGGCAGACTTTTTCCAGGAGCAGAGTCTGGGAGGCAAGAGCTAACCCTGAGATTGCTCTCTCAGGAGTGGGCTAGCAGCCTCTATCAATAGACTGAGGAAAAAGAAAAGTGAAGGTGAAGTTTGGTTTAAGCCATTAGTAAACCTGCTGCGTCTGCTGTCACTGTCGTTCTGATGTTGCCTTCGGATGTGGCTCTCTCTGCATACAGGCACTCACTGGCACTTGTATTGAATAGACAAAAGCCAGCAGCATGTGAACAAGTAATACATTGCATGAGCAAAGGGCAAGGAACGTTCAACTTTGGATAATCTTTAAAGATTTGTTAAAGGAAGGGATGTAAGGGTATGACCTGCCGGACTCTGCTGATCCAGACACACACACACACACACACACACACACACACACACACACACACACACACCACAAGAGCAGTGACTTGTTACCTTCAACAGATCTGTGGGTCCATAGTTACTGACCCTTTTGCCTTCAATGCTATGGGCCAGGACTTCTTATGCATATATGTTTGTTCTGAGTCGAGAGGCCAACTGGACCTCCGAGGAAAGGAGCATAGAGCAAAGCTTAAGATCAGTCAGCATCTCTAAATATTGCTTGTTAATATTGATCATCTGCACTATTCAGGCCAAAGGTACACCAAGGCAGAGGAAACATAGTTGTGAGATTAAGTTTAGGGCAAGTTTCAAGAAAGGAATTTAGCATCTCACAGCAATAATATCACAAAAGTTATTAGTAAGATCCATAAGAAATAGTCCCAGTTTTTTTTTTTTTGCATAGTTCATTCCCATAATTTGTTTCCATAGTTCATTCACACAGTCTGTTTACTACATATGATGATGCTAAAATAAAAAAAAGGTTTACTTCAAAATATATGTGTTTAACTCGGGAGGCAGAGGTAGGAGGATCACCGTGAGTTCCAGGACAGCCTGGACTAGAGTGAAACCCTACCTCATAAAAAACAAAACAAAACAAAACAAAAAAAGGTTTATTTGGGGTAGCTGAGTTATGTAAGTCATATTCCAAACTAACTGTAGCTTCCTGATATATTCAAGTTGTTACAAGGAACAAGTTTTTGACCAGAACATTTTTAGGACTTTTCATTATTTTATGTGTTGCTTGGAACTCTTTTGAATAAAAAGTTCAGCCGGGTGTGGTGGCGCACACCTTTAATCCCAGCACTCGGGAAGCAGAGGTAGGAGGATCACCATGAGTTCAAGGCCACCCTGAGACTACATAGTGAATTCCAGGTCAGCCTGGACTAGAGTGAGACCCTACCTCGAAAAACCAAACAAACAACAAAAAAAGTTCACTCACATCACAGGAATCAAAGCTGAAGGTTACTGAATATTACTAAGCACTTTAACTGTATTATTTCAGGCAATGCCAGGAGGTCAGTATTACATATTTTATTTTATTGTATTTTATTAATTAATTTGTTTTTTGGTTTTTTGAGGTAGGGTCTCGCTCAAATTCAGGCTGACCTGGAATTCACTATGTAGTCTCAGGGTGGTCTCAAACTCATAGCGATCCTCCTACCTCTGCCTCCCAAGTGCTGGGATTAAAGGCATGTGTCCAGCTCATTTATTTATTTATTTATTTATTTATTTATTTTTGTTTTTTTATTTTTATTTATTTATTTGATAGAGAAAGAGAGAGAGAGAGAGAGAGAGAGAGAGAGAGAGAAAGGACACACCAGGGCCTCCAGCCACTGCAAAAGAACTCCAGATCCATGCACCAACTTGTGCATCTGGCTTACGTGGGTCCTGGGGAATCGAGCCTCGAACAGGGGTCCTTAGGCTTCACAGGCAAGCGTCTAATGGCTAAGCCATCTCTCCAGCCCCTTTTTATTTATTTTTGGGGAAAATGAAACTTAGGGAAAATCTTAAGTTCATTTAGCTGGAATCTAATTGGCTTCCAAGTCTATGACTTTTTTTTTTTTTGGTTTTTTTGTTTTGTTTTTTTTGTTTTGTTTTGTTTTGTTTGTTTTGTTTTTCAAGGTAGGGTCTCACTCTAGCCCAGGCTGACCTGGAATTCACTATGTAGTCTCAGGGTGGCCTCAAACTCATCCCCCTGGCACCTCTTAAAGCTTTCTGTAACAGCTGCCCTTAGTCATTTGTTAGTTTTTGAGTTCTTAAGAAGAAAGAAGTCCCAAGTAGCCACACTGGCATTAAAGTTACTTAACACTTTGAAGTCATTGATTCCTTAGCCATTCTTCTTTTTTTTTGTTGATGTTTTTTGGTTTTGGTTTTTTGAGGTAGGGTCTCACTCTGGCTCAGGCTGACCTGGAATTCACTGTGTAGTCTCAGGGTGGCCTTGAACTCTCCTCGATCCTCCTACCTCTGTCTCCCGAGTGCTGGGATTAAAGGCATGTACCACCATGCCCAACTTCCTTAACCATTCTTTAGCCAACTTGTTCTGATAGCTTCATTGTTTTTTTTTTTTTTTTTTTTTGTGTGTGTGTGTGTGTAGGTGAATGTGGTGTGTATATGTGTGTATGTGTAGGTGAGTGTGGTGTGTGTGTGTGGACATAGGTCTGTGAGTGCATGTGAATATATGTGCATGTGTGAGTGGAGGCCGGAGGTTGATGGTGGTGTCTTCCTTGATCACTCTCCACCTTATTTATTGAGGCATGGTCTCTCACTTGAACCCAGGGCTCACTGATTTGGCTAATCTATACAGCCAGCTCTCCCTGAGTAATAACTGTCTTTGTCTTCAGAGTGTTGTGATTACAGACAGGCTATCACACACCAACGAGCATTTATATGGGCACTGGGGATCCACACTCTGGCCCCCATACTTTGTGTGGCAAGAGCTTTATCCACTGAACCCTAATGGTTTCTTTCAGTAAGTCTTTCCCCCGCTTTTCACCATTTCTGTTGCGTTCACCTTGGTCTATCTAGGAAAATATTATTTCATTTTCTTTTCCAGATAGGATCTTGGTTTAGTCTGGCCTGACCTGATGATACTCACTGTGGAGTCTCAAGCTGGCCTCGGACTCACACAGTGATCCTCCTACCTCTGCCTCCCTAGTGCTGGGATTAAAGGTGTGCGCCACCACACCTGGCTATTTCGTGGTTTGGCTTTCATAAGTAGCCCTTCAAAATTATCCTTACTTTTAGAATCTTTCAGCTCCAAACTCATCAATATTAGACTAATGTTTAGAAATCATTAAACAACTCCTTGCTCCTATTCTGTGATTTTTAGGGAAAGATTCAGCTCTAAATGCTTTTCTTGTACTCCTTTCTATCCAAACCAACTTCCTGTGACTCTTCAACACAAGCCCGTCCTTCTAACGAGTCCCATCCCTCAGGGTCCACCACCCAACACTGATGCAAAGCTCATGCTTATGCTAAAACCCATACGTAGCATATCTCCTTTGTCCTCTTGTTTCTGTCTTTTCTCATTTTGAATGCTTTCCATCTTTTAAAAGTATGGCTCAAGACTTATCTGATGACTCCCGGGGTCTATAAAGAGAATTCACTTCCCTGAGTAATTCAGAATGCCCAGTGGTGTGGGACAATGGGTCCAAGTGAAAAGGAAAGGCCACTTTGTGGTCCTAACTGGGTTCCCTTATGTGTCTTCTTATTTTGTTATTACCGCCACCAGCCTCACCACCACACCGACCCCTTGGTAAGCCACACTCTAGTATAAGCAAAATTCTCTCCCCTTGCACTCCCTGGGCACCATGAAACAATGCCATAGCTTCAAAAGATTTTTCTATATGCCAGGAAAAGAACAAAAGAAAATAAATAGCAAGTCTCAAGAAACCACAACCAATCCAATGTCTATAATACAAGTAACTCCTCCTCTCTTGATGTATTAGCTAGGACTAGGTTCAGACACATTGACCCCAAACTCAAAGAATAGCATGAAATATATGAATTTATTCCCTCTTCTAAAGGCAAGAAAAGCATATGCATTGATTTACTCTTGTAGATCTATCCTCAGACACTCAGAGCCTGATTTTTTCCTCTTCTACTACCATCCTCAAGGTTGTTAGGGTATATTATGACTGTAGAGTGCTATCATGCACACATTTTGTGGTATACTATGACTGGAGTTCCATCATGCACACATTCAGGATATACTATGACTATGGAGTTCCATCACACACACATTTCAGGGTAATACTGTGATGGCTGGAGTTTTATCATGCACACATTTAAGGCAGAGAAAGAGCCTCGTTGGTTGTACCTGTCAGGCCATTTCCAACAGCTCTTGCTTCCAGTTGATTAAGGCATGGTTAAGTTTAAAAGTTTGTACTTGAAGCTCGAAAAGAATGCACAAGAGTTCACTAGAACATGACTTATTTACTACCTATTTGTGATTTGAGATAATTTCTATCCTTATATTTATTTGACTATGACAAATTTCCCAGGTAGAAAGTTCTTTTCATGCAAGAGCTCAGATCAACCAGGTTTGCTAAGGAACAGGATTTGGGGTAAAATAGTTTTTACCCCATGAACGCCTGAGCAGATGCCAAAGGGAAAAGGGGAAAGCAGTTCCCAATAATTAACTAGGAACAATGTCAACTTGATGAAACGATCTTCTCCATCAGTGTGAGGGTGAAATTTGATGTCACAACACGATGACCAAAAATATGAGCAGGCGAATGTCAAGAATTTTCCTGATGTTTTCCTCATGGCATTCTATTCTATTTTGGTCTCATGCATCAGCTATCCAAGATTTAATACCAAGTGGAATGTACTTGCTAAAAAGAAAGAAAGAAAAAAAATGGTATCTCACAACACCATCGGAATGATGACAATATAAGTTTTTCCTATGATCTTTAATTCCTGTTCAGAGCAGGATACAAGATAACACATGGATTTAAAACATGTGTGTTCTGACTTTTTCTCATTGGTGAGGAAAAAAAAATCAGAACAATGACATGTTGATAAATTAATACTCAAGGATCACTTAAGGTTGATATTTTGGGTCTTTGACCTTATATAGTTGTTATAATCAGAAATCAATCATGATCCTATGTGAATGCTCTGAAAAATTATTTTTATTTTCTTATATAATTTATTTATTTGAGAGCAATAGACAGAGAGAAAGAGGCAGAGAGAGAGAAAGAGAGAGAGAGAGAGAGAGAGGGAGGGAGAGAGAGAGAGAGATAGAATGGGCACAGCAGAGCCTCCAGCAAATGTGTCTTAGCCTGAGGCATAAGGAACAGAGATATGGTGTCACTAATTAATAGACAAGTTGTTTAATGTAGATTGTTACTCTACGGAGCAATACTTTGCATTAAAACTAAGTATTTGTACTTTAATTTCATGTATGGCAACAATGACTATTTTTAATTGATTTCTTTAACTGTACATTGTGTACTTTCTTTTTAAAAATATTTTTAAAATGTATTTTATTTATTTATTTATTTATTTGAGAGAAAGAGAGAAAGAGAGAGAGAGAATGGGTGTGTCAGGGCCTCCAGCCCCTGCAAATGAACTCCAGACACATGTGCCCCCTTGTGCATCTGGCTTACGTGGGTCCTGGAGAGTCAAACAGGGATCCTTTGGCTTTGCAGTCAAATGCCTTAACTGCTAAGCCATCTCTCCAGCCCCTATTTATTTATTTATTTATTTATTTATTTATTTATTTATTTATCTTCAAGCAAAGATAGAAGAGAGACAGAGAGAATGGGTTCAGCAAGGCCTCCAGCCACTGCAAATGAACTCCAGACGTGTGTGCCACCATGCGCATCTGAGGATTCAAACCTGGGTTGTTAGGCTTTTCAGGCAAGCGTCTTAACTGCCGAGCCGACTCTCCAGGTGTACTTGCAAAATGATTTGAAAAGGTTGTTGCAGTCAGCTTCACTTTGCTGGGAAAACATGCAACAAGAAGCAGCTTATGAGAGGAAGGGCTTATTTTAGGGTTACAAATTCCAGGAAAATACCGTCAATGACCTTCATAGATCCAAGATAAGTGACATCACCAAACAGCCAGCAAACACCAACCGCCAGAGCTCCAAACTGCTCTCCACACGCCTGAGGGCTGGATTCAAGATCCACCCCCACCTCCTGCAGTGACACACCTCTTCCTCTTTCTAGTGGCTTCACCCTTTGGAGACTCAACATCTATGGACCCATATATTCAAACTACCACAAAGGCAAAGGCATGCAAATATGTGAAATGGAATTTTAGACACCTTTGCTTAGGGCAACACGCATAGCCTTGAGTTCAGCTCTCTAAGGCTTTCTTTTCTTTCTTCTTTATGAATTTAGTAAGGAGTCCAGGCTTCAGAAATGTTCTGGGGATATGATGTGACTGAAGCCCTAGTAAAATCTGTGTGACCGCCAGTCATGTTATAACAGTCAAATATGCTAATTTCCATAGCAACATTATGAAGACAAAAATATAACCTTCAAAAATATCTTGTAAAAATCATTTTTTCTGATCTTATAATATTGACTATATTGTACTCAACTAATCAGCATTAAATCAATAAAATATAAACTCCATAGAATGAATTTTTTCTTCAATTGTGCATCTTACCTCATAAAAGAACAATGTGGAATTATTTATTTATTTATTTATTTATTTATTTATTTATTTACTTACTTAATTACTTACTTACTTGAGAGAGAAGGAGAGAGAAAGAGAGAAAATGGACATGCCAGGGTCTCCTGCTACTGCAAACAAGCTCCAGACATATGTCTCCTTGTGCATCTGGCTTTACATGAGCACTGGGGAAACCAAACCCAAGGCATCAGGCTTTGCAAAAAAAAAAAAAAAGCCTTTAACCACTGAGCCATCTCTCCAACTCCTAAATTTTTATTTTACCAATAATAAAGCCAAGGAATATAATGATTACTATAGATAAAGAAGAGAAATGATGATGCAATTAAAGAAAAAGAGTATTTAGCTCACATACACAAATGACATAGAATTATTAAAAAACTTATTTTCAGGGCTGGAGAGATGGCTTAGTGGTTAAGCGCTTGCCTGGGAAGCCTAAGGACCCCAGTTCAAAGCTCTATTTCTCAGGACCCACGTAAGCCAGATGCACAAGTTAATGCATGCATCTGGAGTTCCTTTGCAGTGGCTAGAGGCCCTGGCGTGCCCATTCTCTCTTTCTTTCTCTCTCTCAAATAAATAAATAAAAATATTAAAAACCAGTTTTAGAAAGAAAGTACACAATGTACAGCTAAAGAAATCAATTAAATATAGGCAGTGTTGCCATGCATGAAATTAAAGTACAAATACTTAGTTTTAATGCAAAGTATTGGTCCGTAGAGTAACAATCTACATTAAACAACTTGTCTATTAATTAGCGACACCATATCTCTATTCCTTATGCCTGTACTCAGGCTAAGACACATAATGGCAATACATTTTTTTCTTACAAATTTTTATAGTGTCACTTTGTCTCAGGACATTGTCATAGAAATGAAAAAAATGATTGTAGTTGATGGAAACCTTCTAGGAGAGCAATCCAAAACACTGTGTTTTCATAAGCCCTTTAAGGCCACATTTAACTATAGTTTCTGATGAAATTGAATCATTAATTTAACTAGAAAAAGTACACAATTCCTATTATTCATAGTACTGGCAAAACCCATCATAGCTTTATATAATAGAAGAAAAGAGGTCAGTTAATAAAGTCCCTGCAAGTAAAGCTAGAGGCAAACTTTTAATTTAATTCTGTGGTGTGCGTTGACTTTTCACTCACTTCTTGAATGTATTCCTCAAAAACATCAACTCGGTGTTAAAAATGAAAATCTCCACACTCATTAAATTACAGGCATTTTCTCGAAATCTGTGTCATGTCTTTTCATCTTTTCTGCCTCTAGGGGGAAGTGTGTTTTCAACAATTCTCTCTCCAGAAGGTATTTTCTGTGGGCTGCAGGCTTCACTGGAGTATTGTGTAGTGTGACTTCAGGGCTGGCTGGACAAGGGGGAATATTTGAAGGGGAACTCACTTCACAGGTCACAGCCGGGGTTCAAAGGGAGGAGGGTTAGGGAAAACTTTCCTTGGCATACTCCTACTGCTACTAGTTCTTTCCCTGTATGGACTGCTTTACCTGGTGGTAGCAGAAAAACCATCTGGCCACAAATTTCACTTCATTGAGGTAGAAACACAACAGTTAAATGCAGAAAACTTGCATTGCTATTTTAGTAGCTTCAAGTTAAAAAAAAGTCATGGTTTGTGGATATTGTTGAGACATTTCTAAATCCAATAAGGTTCGATTAATTTCTGTAATATCATATGATGAATGTTTTTTAGGCTTTCAGAGAGCTAATTTAAAAAATTTTTTTGACCGCATTTCCCCATAACTTTCCTTGTCTCTTTCAACAAGTGAAGTCGGCAAGGATGCAACCGGTAAAAAGGTTAGTGTTCTTTTCAGCGTGAAGAAGGGCTTCATCTCCCCCATATCAGTGTTTTACAGAATGGAAAACACTGAACAATATCTAAAAATAGGATATCAGGTGAGTCAAGACTTATTTCTAATTTATCCCAATTAAAAAACATTCCCAGTGGTCGAAGAGGCACTGTTTGGGCCTCAATTCGTCAACTAGAGATGGGACATGTCAGGCTTTGTGAGTTAAGTCTTTTTGGGCCCCAAGATTACAGAACTCCATGTCATTCATACAAACTTTCAGCTAGTTGCAAAAAACAACAAACAACAAACAACAACAACAACAAAAACCCCCATTCCACGGAAAGTAAGCAAACCCGAGAATACTAAGATCCATACGCTCACATAACTTTCTACAATCTTGTGCCTGTTGGCATTTGAAAACCTTTCTTTAAGGTCTTCATTTCTGCTCATTGGAGTTTTCAAAATAGGGCGTGTTGTGAGCATGCGCCAGGGTGGCAAAGGGCTGTCTGTTTCTTTAGCTTGAGGGCCTTTCTCTATTCCAACAGCTCCCTGTTCTGCTCTGTGCTCTTCAGGGACAACTGGCAGTTGACAGCTCCTATCCAAAGGCCACAGGAGGCTATGACACTCTCCATAATGTAATCACACTGCCCTGCAGTTGACCTCCAGGCAAGGAGGCTGGGCAGCGGAGGGGGGGGGGAGGGTGGTGGCGTGGGGGGGGGTTAGGGCTAGGAGAGGCATTCACACTCCCGAAACCCCAGACTCTCCGGCTGAGCCTGCATGCACTCTGCAGAATCAGATCGTCTTTGGCTGGGGTTCCCCAGACACGGGGCATACCGGGTAGTAATAGGAAACCTGGGTCCATCATGTCTCCTGGCAACCAGTCTAAATCGGCCTGGACTCTTGGGATTCGGGGATTTAGCTGTTGTCCTTTTTAATTTAAATAACTATTATCTTATAAACAAGCGCCAGACCTCTTAGGAACTCCTTAGGTCGATAAAGGTTTAACTGTTTTACGAAGCGCTTACATCTCAGCTTCCAGGGTGTGTGGGTAGACTGCACAATGAAATTTTATATACCAGCCCTAATTAAATTAATGAATGTTGTCCCAAGAGTTAGAAAAATCCTCAGCGGGCGTGGTGGCGTACGCCTTTCAATCCCAGCACTCGAGAGGCAGAGGTAGGAGGATCGTCGTGAGTTCGAGGCCACCCTGAGACTGCATAGTGAATTCCAGGTCAGCCTGAGCTAGAGTGAAACCCTACCTCGAAAAACCAAAGGGGATAAGAAAAAGAGTTAGAAATCTTTACTTACAGTGAGGATTTAGGGATCACAAAACGTAACCTGAAATCTGGCCTCAGAGGATGAAACCTTACCCACAGTTACATTTTCACGGCGGGAGAGTCCCTGATGGGATAGCGTAGTCCCGGGTGATTAAGAGCTGGTGCCTGGCTGAGGAGCGCAGGGGCGGTGGGTCTTGAGCGGGGTGGGGCGGGGGGGACAGCCCCTGGGACTGCCGGCTGGGAGTCCAGTTTCTGCCGAAAGAGGGCGTAGGTTTAAGACTAGTAGAAATTCGTGGACACGATCGCCCTGTTGAATGAAATATTTTTTTCCAATTTATTTACTTTTTTCCAATTCATTTCGATTTACGCGGCTTAAGTGTCACAATTCTCTCGTGCAATATGGCACGTTCCCACTGCCCTTGACTTTGGCGTGTTACCACGTCGAGGGCGGCCCATTCCTTTCGGATCTGTGCAGCCAGGCGCTGGACTCCGGCGACGCGCCTCTGATCTCGGACGTGTCCACAGCCGTTTCCACTAGGTGTCCACCGTTGTTGGAGCGGTGGTCGGTGGGAGGACTGGGCTCCTCGAGGAAGAGGCAGGACCTTTCTGGGCATCGTTGCGGTCTTAGGCGCCGTGCCGCGCGCGCCCTGGGTGTCCAACGCTGGGGCGGAGCGGAGCGTTCTTCCTATTCAGAAACTCTCAGAGCCACGATTTGGGGGACGGAGGGGACAATCCCTTTTAGTTACCTGGTTTGGCAAACAAACCCCTCAGGACCTCTTGAGGATGCTTTTCAAGATCTGTGACGCTTCCAGAAAGAAGCCTTTGTAAGCAACAAGTTGTGCTTCCCGGGTACCCTTGCGCTTGCCCACACATCTGTGTACCCAGGGACTTGGTGACGCCGCCACCTCTGAGACTCCAGCGTGTGCCCGCGCGCGGCTCGGGGTGGGGTGGGGGTTCATGGAGGCCGGTTCTGGGCTGAGGAAAGACCCGTGCTGGGACAGCTTGGGCCAGATGGACATTGCAGGGCCTCACGAGAATCTTCTTGCACCGAGACCTGGGTCCCTTTTCTAGACTTTGCGCTGGGGACCAGCAAGGTCAGGTGCCGGACGGAGTGGGCGCGCATCAGCCGGGAACGTTGGCCGGAACCTGGAAAGAGGTGAGAGCGAGCGAGACCCATGGATTTTTGCACCGAAACTACCAATTTCGAGAATTACCCCTCCCCCCCCTTTTGGAGCCTCTGTGTGTGTGTGTGTGTCCGCGCGCGTGCGCGCGTGTGTGCGCGCGCTCGCATGTCTTTACTTTTCAACATATTTCCTTTTTTAAAAGCTGGGGAGAGCCGGGTTGGGAAGGAGGAAGCGAGGGAGGGAGGGGCGGGGATGTCCGTGGCCGGAGCAGGGAACTCCGCGGGCGCAGACGTGGGCGGTGGCTTTAGGAATCAGCAGTGTGCGGGGCGAGGAGCTGGGGGTGAGGGACAGGGTGGGGGGGGGGCTCGGGTAGGCCAGGGGTGCGGGGAGGAGCCCTGATGTCAGAATGTTAATGACAGGCTCCCCGGCCCAGCCCCCCTCCCCCCGCACCCGCTGGCAATGCAAGGCGGTCCTCTGCGCGGCGCGGCGCGCCTTGTGTGGTAACGCGCTCCGGCCGCTGCCACGCTATTTAAACACGGGCGATGGATCCAGGAACCCGCGCGAATCAATGAGATCAAACGCGACAGAGATGCACCGTCACTTAGAAGCACTTGGACAAGTCTAACTTTTTTTTTTTTTTTTTTTTGGTTTTTGGTTTTTGTTTTTCCTTTTTACAAATACGCTTTCCAAAGCAACCTTAGCAACGCCCAATTAAGAAGCCACCTTTTAGGCAAAATAGCACGTGTTATAAAGGGAAGGCGACTATATATTTATAATAAGTATATATGTGTATTACAGACGCACAGGTTTACACTCGGTGAACTTTTTTCTTTCTTAATTTTTTTCTTTCTTTTTTTTTTTTTTTTTAAACCTAGTGACATTGCAGAGGAGTCTTCCTCTCTCTTATCTTTTGGCGCGTCAGTGAGGGGGGCTGGAGAGCCCAGTGTGGGGGTGCGCAGGGACATCGGCGAGAAGAGTGGGGGTTAGCCGGAGGAACGGTGGGTGCGGGGGGCCGAGGCAGCATGCGGTCACCGCTGGTGCTCGCTTTGCCCGCGTGCGTCCTGCTCGCCTGGTCTTTGCCAGCCGGTGGCACGGGTTCGGGTCCCGAGCGCCTGCAGAGAGAGGCGTTGCCTCCGCAGAAGATCGACGTGCTGGTGCTGTTGCCCCGCGACGATTCGTACTTGTTCTCCCTGGCCCGGGTGCGTCCGGCCATCGAGTATGCTCTGCGTAGCGTGGAGGGCAATGGTACGGGCCGGCGACTCCTGCCGCCAGGCACTCGCTTCCAGGTGACCTACGAGGACTCGGACTGCGGCAACGGCGCGCTCTTCAGCTTGGTGGACCGCGTGGCCGGGGCGCGCGGCGCCAAGCCAGACCTCATCCTGGGACCCGTGTGCGAGTACGCAGCCGCCCCGGTGGCCCGGCTCGCGTCGCACTGGGACCTGCCCATGCTATCGGCCGGTGCGCTGGCCGGGGGCTTCCAACACAAGGACACCGAGTACTCGCACCTCACGCGCGTCGCCCCGCGTACGCCAAGATGGGTGAGATGATGCTCGCCCTGTTCCGCCACCACCGCTGGAGCCGCGCCGCGCTAGTCTACAGCGACGACAAACTGGAACGCAACTGCTACTTCACCCTAGAGGGTGTCAGCGAGATTTTCGAAGAGGAGGGTCTGCACACCTCGGCCTACAATTTCGATGAGACCCGAGGTTTGGACCTGGACGACATCGTGCGCTACATCCAGGACAGTGAGCGAGGTGAGACCCAACCCCACCGCTTCCCCGTGGCTCTCTCCCAAAGCCCCCCTCCTCCTATCCCCCACTGGTCCATCCTTCTGCTGACCTCCCCGGCTGCGGCGCCTTCTCTCCTAGGACCCGTGCACAGTGCGCCCCCGGGACTGGCTCAGGTGTGCGCCTGTGGGACCGTGACGCGGGGGAGAGGATTACCCAACGTGGTGGACCAATGTGCCTATAGGGTCCTAGGCAGGTGGAGGAGGGGGGCGGGCGAGTCCAGGTATGACAGGTGTGTTGTCAAGTCACGGGGGGGGGTTCTTTCTTGATCCCTCTTTAGCTGCGCCAGAGTGGCAATCGCTGGCACACTACCGGTGTTCGCAGGGTCTCAAGCTTTCCAACGCCCAAAGAATTTGTTACCCACTCCATTGCTGGCATGCCCCCCTCCCCCTTCGTTAGGGCGGCAGGGACTAAGGACGCTGTATAGCCGCGCAGACCCTTGTCTAGCTCCGGGAGGAGGGGTCTCCGGGTTTTCCTGTCGGCTCTTTCCACAGATTCCCCCCCCCCCAGGGTTCTTTAAACATTCATTGTGGCTTTCTTCTCTTGCCTTCCATGCCCCCCCCACCCCCCTTCTAGCCGCTTACAAATAAGCTTTTGTGAAAAAAAAAAAAAAAAAGAAGCCTCACTGTGTCTGGACTCAGGCGACACTCATCTGTTGTCCTGGCGCGCAGGGCACAGGCGTCTCTAAAAGCGCGCAGAGCTCGGCTAAGGGGCTCTGAGGGTGCGCGCTCGGGAGAATCCTGCCTTGATCAGGTCTCCTTCCCACGGGTCCCCCTACTCTGAGCTTTCCCCACAATCTCTAGGGGCTCAAAGTAGACAAGAAGTTCTCGGCTGGGGATAGTGGCTATGGCAAGAGACGCTCTGAGATCTCAGCCCAGTGCAGTTCCCTCCTCCTTGGAGTCACAGTTGGGGTTCCCAGCCTTCAGGGAATCCCGCTTCGGCTTTCCCTTGGCTCGCAGGCTCCTGGAATGTCCATGGCGCCACTCCAAGTTAAAGTTCCCCTCGATGACTCCGGGTGCTTTACCCGAGGGGCGCAGAGCAAAGCCAGACCTAGAGCTTGTCTCCTCAGAGGGTCCGGGACCTGGGCGCTGGCTGCAAGCCACCAGAAACCCTAGGAACAGGGTGATAGTGGGTCTAGAAACCCTCGAGGGTGGCCAAAACCACTGTCCTCTTCTCCAACGTGGCCACTTCAGACTCCAGAGCGCGCAAAGTGTAGGTGTAACACAGTGGGGGATGCCCAGGCAGGTTTGAGCATTGGGACTCTGCGTGTCCGCCTGGAAGAATTCCTGCCAACTCTGCGGGCAGGGCGCCGGCTTTGCTGAGTTTAGAAAAAAGACATTTGTGTGCTAACGCTGCTCACTTGTCATGCTCGGGCCAGAAACTCACATCTACTTTCTCTCACACTCGCAGTCCCCAAGTCACCTCTGGCAGATTTCTTAGGTGGCTTTGGCTCCTGGAACCTGCTTCTTCAGCTCTGGCCTTCCAGTTCTGGGAGCTTAGGTGTCGCGGACCTCCTAGGGCTGGCTGGGGATGGGGGTGTGTCCCTCCTCGTGGCGCGATCGCGGGTTTGCAAACTCTTGTCTGTTGCTGGCATTGCCCTTGGTTCCAGTGAGGTGGTGACCCTAGTTCAGTGACCCGCGGTACAAAGCGGGGGGAGGGCGGATCACAGTTTCTCTCAGATGAGGTTTCTTGGGCCTCGTGGAAGTTCTGCAGCTTCCTGGGAGGCCTAGGGGCCAGTGTGCTCGTTTCCAGGGACACCAGTTGCATCCCGCTGTTTACTCTTACTTTTTTTTTTTTTTTTGTTTTTCGAGGTAGGGTTTCACTCTAGTCCAGGCTGACCTGGAATTAACTATGTAGTCTCAGGGTGGCCTCGAACTCTCGGCGATCCTCTTACCTCTACCTCCCGAGTGCTGGGATTAAAGGCGTGCGCCACCACGCCCGGCTTACTCTTACTTTTTAAACACTCAGAACTTCATAGATGGTCCCAAATCTCTGCCCCCCCACCCCCTTCCAAGTTTGAATTTAGTAATGAAAGTTTGCTGGAATGACGCGCATTGGGTGACCAGGTCAGGACTTTAAAAGATGCTTACTTTAAGCCTCCTCCAGAGGGGCCTGGCAGGTATGCAGAAACATGAACCCTAATAATTTCTCCCCTCGATTGCCTCCCTCCTCCCACTTCTTCACTCTCTGGAGAAAGTTGCGGTGATAACCAAGTCCTCTCTGGGGATCTCCTATAGGGGAAATCAACATATGACTGTCAGGATCTAGGGCTATGAAACTGTACCCCAGGCTGCTCCGGTAAAGTGGGAGTCTTGAGGCACCCGTATCTTTGGGATGCTGGAAGCCAGTGGAATTCTCTGAAACAATGCCAGACCCATAGGAAGGGCTCAGTACGCATGCCGCCTCATTGTAGTGGCTGTTTTGTGGAGAAGGTGGAGGCGGGGCCCTGGGCTGAGGAGTAGACGCCTGGGGTCCTGCTGTGTCTGCTGAGCAGCTTGCTGGCCTGTGCAAGATTACTGAACTCTGGCTGTTTCTTCTGTGAAACTCCGAGTCAGATGAGAACCAGGCCTCTTTCAACAAATATTCTGTGGTCCTGTTTTGCATCCACCTAAAATGTAAAAACGTAACTGACAGTGTTTCTGCCTTTTGGAAACCCACTATGGAGACCAGGAACTGGAGCCTGCTTCCCCCAGTCCTCTCTTGGAGAGAACGTTTTAAAGTATTGTTTGGGTTGCACCCAACTTTAAAAGCAAATTAGGAATACTTGAAACTCTTAACCAGCAAAAAAAAAAAAAAAAAAAAAAAAAAAAAAAGTGCTGCCATCTCAAATAATAATATATTTAAATTTTCATTTGGCTATGTGTGTACTATGGAAAGAAAAACTAAGGGAAATCAATTATTTGGTCCTCTTAGAGATTTACCCTCTCAATCAATAAAAACGTTAAAAACTTTTTATAAAGCTAATGTAGTTTCAAAAAACACACACCTGTTTTTTTAAAATAATGATTTTGCACTATATATTTTATCCTACTGGTCACGGTTTCATCTGAAGTCCCAGGAGGAGGATAATATAAAATTTCTGAAAAGCAGCCACAAGACTGAGGCAGCATGAGATGAGATTTCACAGGGCATCCTGTGGACTTGATCATATTTCTCACAAGGTGATGACTACCGTTGGTGATGTTATTGATTTTTATTTACGTGGGAGAAAGGGAGGGAGGTAGAAAACACAGTATAGTTAATTTTGAAAATTCAAATATTTTCATATTTGATATTAAACAAAACTTGCCTTACAAGGGTGAGAGGATCATCTTCCTCAGAAATTCCAGTGACAACTGGACAAGATGACACAGGTAGAGAACTTCGGAATGTATGCCTTTCTTCTACATTCAGTATTGATGTGTTTCAGGTGCTAAGAAAATTCTCCTACAAAATACTCAAGGGAAATAAATGTGCTTGGAAGAAATAAAAAAAAAATAATGATCTTAGTCAGACATGGTGGCACATGTCTGTAATCCCAGCATTCAGAAGCTGAGATAAGAGAATTGTGAATTTAGGCCAGCCTGGGCTATAGAATGTGACCTTGTCCACTAAAACATAAATAAATAAATACATAAGAAAACAAACAAACAAACAAAGGCTATTTAGCTGAATACTGACTTCATCATTCTACACCTCATAAAAATTTTAAAATGATTTTTAAATTTATTTTGGGGAGAGAGAGAGAACACACACCTAATAAATTTATCTTTAAAAAGGCAGTCAGTAATACGTGTTTCAAGCAGTGAAAGGCAGTAGGTTCATTTATATGTCTTGTAAGATGCAGAACTAGAAGTATTTTACACACAAAAATTTTTGTATGGTGAATTATATAATTTCATTGTTTTATTCACTAATATGTAATTTATCTGGTACTGCATAATGGCTATATGGAGAGAAGCATTTAAGGAATACAAGAATGATTTATTACTAGTAGTCTGGCAAGTGATCAAGCAGTTGCTAGGCATGATTTTTAAGTAAAAACCTTATCCTAAGTTTAACACACGGGCCAGGAAAAGAGAAATCCACTGGAGCAGACAGAGCTTTGTGAAAAACAAAAAAGAGGGTCTAATCTATGTTTTGCAAATGATATCTATTGTGAAGTAGTGTAGAAATAGAGATTCCCCCCCATTTTGAAAGAAATTAGATTAGTTAAAAAAATATATTTATTTATTTATTTGAGAGAGAGAAAGAGAAGGAATGGGTGTGTCAGGGCCTCCAACCACTGCAAACGAACTTCAGATGCATGCACACCCTTGTGCACCTGGCTTATGTGGGTCTTGGAGAGTCGAACCGGGATCCTTTGGCTTTGTAGGCAAACGCCTTAACCACTAAACCATCTCTCCAGCCCCGAAATTAGATTATCTTTAACCAAAATTAATTGAACAGTTATGTAAAACCAGAAAAATCCAGAAAACAGTTCTTGTCTTTTGCTCCTCATTTCTGACTTTTCAGAGGCAACAATTGACAACTCCTTTTTTTGTTGTTGTTGTTTTTTGGTGTGTACGCATGGTGTGCGCGCATGTGTATGTGTGGGCGTGCATGTGCCGTGGCCTGCATGTGGTGGAGGACAGAGGACAACTTTTGGGTGTTGTTCCTCACCTTCCACCTTGTTTGAGGCTGAGTCTCTGGTTCACTGCTGCGTTCACCAGGCCAGCTGGTCAGTTGAGCTTCTTGGAAAGTCTTCTGTCTCTACCTCCCATATACTGCCAGCATACTGGATTACAGAAGCCCACCACGGCTTGTGGATTTTATGAGGGGTCTGGGGACCTGAACTCAGACAGTTATGCTTGGGTAGCAAGCACTTTATCCACTGAGCCATCTCCCCCAGTTCTAGTTCCAACTCTTATAGTGATTTCATAGCTATTTGCTTTTATGCCTCTAAATGGCATATTTGATTTTTTTTTTTTTGTAGTTTTAGGTTTTACATCTTGGAATCTCAGTGGGAAATGGTTGAGTTCTCCTCCACTGTCTGTTAACCACACATGTAAGCTTTCCTTCTATTCATCCCTCCAATATGGTCATGCCAAGACTTTTAGTTCAGTATGGACACTTTCTAAATTACCTTCTAAATGCTATTCACAGTTGAGCCATATAGGTGCTACCATGCTAACTCTCCCTTTCTGGCCCTACTGTTCCCCTGGGGGTCAAAAGAAACTTTTTTTTTTTTGAGACAAGCCCAACAGACTGGCATTTTAAATATATATTTTATTTATTTATTTGAGAGAGAGAGAAAGAGGGAGGGAGGGGAGGAGGGAGGGAGGAGAGAGAGAGAGAGAGAGAGAGAGAGAGAGAGAGAGAGAGAGAGAATGGATGCACCCAGGCCTCTAGCCACTGCAAACGAACTCCAGATGCATGCATCCCCTTGTGCATCTGGCTTATGTGGGTCCTGGAGAGTTGAACTGGGATCCTTTGGCTTTTCAGGCAAACACCTTAACTGCTAACCCATCTCTCTAGCCCAACTGGCATTTTTTTTTATGAGAGAGAGTGAGAATAAGAGAGTGAAAGTGAGGCAGAGAGAGAGAGAGAGAGAGAGAGAGAGAGAGAGAGAGAAACAGAGAATTGGCATGCCAAGGCCTTCAGCCATTGTACTCAAACTCCAGATGTGTGAGACACCTTGTGTGCATGTGTGACCTTGCCCATGTGTCTCCTTGTGTGTCTGACTTATGTGGGATCAGGGAGTCAAACATAGATCCTTAGACTTCACAGGCAAGTGCCTTAACTGCTAAGCTATCTCTCCGATCCAAAAGAAGCTTTTGTTTGTTTGTTTGTTTGTTTGCTCAGGGTCCTATGGACTGATCTAAATCATCTGCTAATTCTCCATTTTAAGCTCAGGAACTTCTGCTTGTTTTCTTGGCTCATTGCACAGTTGTCCTCCTGCGTTCTCTCGTTAGTATTTTTCTGAGACTCCTGTCACCTCTCTTTTGAGCTGGATCCCGTGTGTTTCTCTTTCATGGGACACACTCTTGTTTTAGTGGAGCACATTCTCCAGGAACTTTCTGAGAAAGGATGGATGAGAGCTAAATTTTGAAAACTTTTATGACTCAAAATTTCTTTCTCCTGTCGGGCGTGGTGGCACATGCCTTTAATCCCAGCACTCGGGAGGCAGAGGTAGGAGGATCGCCATGAGTTCGAGGCCACCCTGAGACTACATAATGAATTCCAGGTCAGCCTGAGACCCCACCTCAAAAAACCAAAAAAAAATTTTTTTTTAATTTTCTTTCTCCCCTCCTTATAATCACAGCATTGTAGGCTAGAAATAGTTTTTTCACTCAAAAATTGATAGCATGGCTCCATTGTCTTCTAGAATCTGATGTTAATGGTAGTTTGAATTAACTTGGATTTTGGACTTAATGTTTGCTATTTTTCCCTTTGGACAGTTTCAGAATTTTCTTTTTCTCCTCCATATTCTAACATTTCATTACAATGTGTACTGGCGTCAGTATGTTGCCTGTGTGCTTAGTAGGTTCCTGTTTGCCAGAAACTCATATCTTTTAATTATGGGAGAATTTCTTAGATGCTTACCCTTCATTTTACTGTTTCTAGATATTTTTTAAAATTATTATTTATTTATTTATTTGAGAGAAAAGAGAGAGAGAGAGAGAGAGAGAGAGAGAGAGAGAGAGAGAGAGAGAGAGAGAGAGAATGGAAGTGCCAGGGCCTCCAGCCACTGCAAACGAATTCCAGACCCATGCCCCCCCTTGTACATCTGGCTTATGTGGGTCCTGGGGAATTGAACTGGGATCTTTTGGCTTCACAGGCAAATGCCTTAACCGCTAAGCCATCTCTCCAGTCCCTTTCTAGATATTTTTGTTATTTGGATGATGTATCTCTGTGTTGAACCTCTAGTTTTCTTACCATTCCCTTACTCACTGCTTGTCTTTCACAGAATTCTTTATGGTTGGGAATTTATTTTGACCTTTTCCGAAATTCCTATTAGGTTTTGGTCTTCCATTTCTGTCCCATTTGCAGTTTGTGGGAGATGGCACACTTAGCTCTGGTCCTATGCAATAACATTCCTCTCTCCTTCTAAGCTCAGACATAAAAGGAAATTGGATGTGCCGGGCGCTGTCCTCTCCCCACCCCAAAGATGCGTCCAGTTGCAGATGTCACACTATGCTTCTGGGTGGGCAACATGCAGGGTAAAGACCCTGAGTTAGCAGAAATCTCTGCTTACTTCTGCGAGGAAGCAATAAGAAGCAGGCCTTTTTGGGAACAGATCCAAAGCCATGTTTTCCATTCAGCTTAAGTAACACAGTAAAGATAATTTTTTATATTCTCCACTGATGACTACACTTATATTCCTTTTAACTCTGAGCGTATGCCTCTATCTTCAAAAAAAGAGAAGCAGTGTACGGATGTTGTCAACAAAACAGTTGCCAATAAAATAAAAAGAATGTATACATCAGAAGAGCTTAGTGGTGGCAGAGATGGGGACAGAAAGAAGGAGGTGGGACAGGAATGTAAAAATAGAAGTTTCAGGTAGGAGAGATGGCTTAGTGGTGAAGGTGCTTACCTGAAAAGCCAAAGGACCTAGGCTCGATTCCCCAGGACCCACATAAGCCAGATGAACAAGGGGGCACATGTATCTGGAGTTTGTTTGCAGTGGCTGGAGGCCCTGGTGCGTCCATTCTGTCTCTCTCTCCTTGCCTATTTCTGTATCTCTCTCTCATATAAATAAATAAAAATAAAAGATTAAGAAAACAGAAGTTCCATGGAAGCCAGAGTTCACCTAGGGCTTACGGATGCTTGTGCTTGGAGCACAGTCTGTTCCGGGCTGGGCCAGGTGTCTCTCTCAGATGGATGCCTGGTGATTTTGGATACTCGGATCCGCTAACCGACCTCCCTGATTCTGACTTCATCATCAGTAGCATCCTACTGCTAATGATTTGGCCACATGGATACAAGTGCATTCGTGACCCTCTGGTCCCTACGGAACTTAAGTAACATGCGGTTCTGATTATCTATCTAGAAATATCATATCTGTTGTTGGGACTGGACCCAGTGTGTTGGCAGAATCAGCTTGTGCATGTAGGGATTGAGAGACAGACCCTGGATTTGTGCAGCTGCTTGGGTCTCCCTATAGATGGCCACTCTTGGAATGCACACTTTTCAGACTTGCTCAGCCTTATCTTAATGGCTATTTTTTAAAAAATTAATTAATTAATTAATTAATTAATTAATTTACTTATATGCAGAGAGAAAGACAGAAGGGGATAAAGAGAGAGAGAGGGAGAAAAGAGTGAGAATGGGAACACCAGGGCCTCCAGTCACTGTAAACAAACTGCAGATGCGTGCACCACTTTTGTACATCTGGCTTAATGTGGGTACTAGGGAATTGAACCCCAGGTCATTAGGCTTTGCAGGCAAGCACCTTAACTGCTGAGCCATCTCTCCAGCCCGCTGGCTGTTTAATGTTTTCATCAAAGGAGTAAGAATCCCATCAGCACCATAACAAAGGTCTAGGGCCCAGGGTCTAGGAGGTTATAGTAAGTCATTTGGAGCTACTGTGAGAAACTCCTCACTGAGGCATTCCGCGAGGCCCAGCCATGCAGTTTGCTTCACCTCTTTCAGCACCCACACTTTTACAAAGAGCATACATCTTGGAGGGTTGGCGTGTGTCATGCTAAGACAATTTACATACCAGACCTCTTGCAGATCTCCTTCACATTCCACAGGAGCAGCAAATACAGGGCTCCTGGTCATGGGGCCTGTGAGCCAAGAGCCATCAAACTGACTGGACAATGGCCAGCCTGTGTTATTCATAGGTCACAGGCAACAATCTCCTGGAGCTGCTCAAAGTCTCTCAAACCCAACAGTGAGCTGAGAGAGAACATGATGGGTGTATGTGTGTGAGCATGGGTGTGTTGGCATCTTGTTATCTATTTCCTCCATGTTTTAAGGAAACCTCCAAATAATAGTTTTTTAAATTTATTTTTATTTCATTTATTTATTTGTAAGCAGAGAAAGAGGGAGGTAGAGAGGAGATAGACACACAGAGAGAATGGGCGCACCAGGGCCTCCAGCCACTGCAAATGAACTCCAGATGCATGTGTCCCCTTGTGCATCTGGCTTACGTGGGTCCTGGGGAATTGAACCTGTGTCCTTTGGCTTTGCAGGCAAGCTCCTTAACTGCTAAGCCATCTCTCCAGCCCCCTGAATAATATATTTGTGAAGGCAGGCAACAAAGAGCCTATAGCATTGACTGACTTCCTACAGGAATATTCTGATTTTGCTTTTTCAGGAAAATGTATTTACTATACTATTACTAATGAGAAACAGTTGATACTTCTTGCTTTTCCTTTTTTTTTTCTTTTCCCTTCTCCTTTCTCCTCCTTCCTTCTCTTTCCTGTCTCTCTTTCTTTCCTTTTCAAGATAGGGTTTCACACTAAGATCCAGGTTGGACTGAATCTCACTATATAACCTAGGTTGACCTTGTGCTCATGACAATCCTCCTGCATCAGCTTTTTGTGTGCTGGGATTAAAGATATGAGCCACCCCACCCAGTTCTCCCTGCTTTATATTATAGCCTCCACCCAATTTTCACCACTTGTTAATATTTTGTCATATTTGCCTTAATATTTTAAATTCCTTCCCTTTTGTCTCCTCTGCTCCTATCTATCTGTCATCTATCTATCCATGTTATCTATCTATCTATCTATCTATCTATCTATCTATCTATCATCTATCTATCTATCATCTATCAATCATCTGTTTATCTATGATCTATCATGTATATATATTTTAAATTTTATTTATTTATTTGCAAGCAGAGAGAGATAGAGAGAAGATAGACCGGCAGAGAGAGAATAGGCATACCAGGGCCTCCAGCCACTGAAAATGAACTCCACACTCTCGTGCCCCTTATGCATCTGGCTTACATAGGTCCTGGGGAATTGAACCTGGGTCCTTTGGCTTTGCAGGAAAATGCCTTAACCACTAAGTCATCTCCCCAGCCCTATCATGTATATTTTTTGAGAGAAACTTATGTAGCCTAGGTTGACCTTGAATTCACTGTATAGCTGAGGATGACCTTGAACTTCTGATCCTTCTCTGCCTCCCAAGTGCTGGGTGTATAGATGTGTACTACCATACCCATTTTTTTTTTTTGAGGCAAGCCTAACAGACTGGCCTTTTTTTTAATGTGTGTGTGTGTGTGTGTGTGTGTGTGTGTGTGAGAGAGAGAGAGAGAGAGACAGAGACAGAGACAGAGACAGAGAAAGAGAGAGGGACAGAGAGAATTGGTAAGCCAAGGCCTCCAGCCACTTCTATCAAATTCCAGACACATGTGCCTCCTTCTGCACATGTGTGACATTGCATGCTGTGTCACTGTGCATCTGGTTTAAGTGGTACCTGGAGAGTTGAACATGAGTCCTTAGGCTTCACAAGCAAGCACCATAACCACTAAGCCATCTTTCCAGCCCCACACCCAGTTTTATTCAGTGCTATGGCTTGAACCCAGGACCTCCAGCCTGCTAGGCAAGCATTCTACCAACTGAATGATATCTCCAGCCGCCTCTAAACGTTTGAGAAAAAGGCTGTTAACTTACATATCTGTATATATAGTATAGTCATGAAAAGCAAGAGATTTAATGAAAACACATCTCATTACTTAGTTTACAGACCTTAGTCAAATTTCATCATCTGTCTCAATAATGTCCTCTGCTGAGAACTTTCACTTATGGGTTTTTTTTTTTTTTTTTGGTTCAAAATCCAAATAAGTAACACATATTACTTTCAAGTTTTCTTTTAAGTCTCCCTAGCACATCTTGTGAACCTGTCCTTCTTTTTCATGAACTTGATCATTTTGAGGAGTCCAGACCAATTATCTCACTGTCCTCTAAGCTGGGTTTTGCAGCTGCTTCCTTGGGACTAGATAGATGCAGGCTGCCCATTTGGATGATTCTGGTCCTCTGTGTGTTCCATCAGAAGGTCAGTGAGTCTCCGTTTCCATGGAGATGCTGGCTCCTGGCACTTGGTTATGGTGGTGTCTGCTAAGATCCACATAAACATACTGTTTTTCCCTTTGTGATTGCAAGAGCCCACGTGGTTTCATTTTCCAGGGTGTCAGTTACCCACAGTCAACTGTTGTCTGAAAATATTAAATGGAAAAGTCCCACAAGTAGCATTTCATGGGCTTTAAATTACTTCTGTTTTAGTATATTGTTATGGTTGCTGTTTTTTTTTAATTTTTGGTTTTTATTGTTAATCTGTCTAATTAATTTACATGTTATGCTTTATTATATGTATGTGTGTTTAGGGAAAACCATGGTATATATGGGTTTCAGTTCTCTCCACGGTCCCACAGTTCTGGGGACATCTCCCCTGTGTGTACGTGGGGATCCCCAGGATGAGTAGTTTGTGAAGAAATGCGTCAGGACTACTTGAATTTCCCATTCCATTTTCCACGGTGGAGTTCGGTTTGCTGGCTGGCTGCCTTGCTGCCTTGCTGGGGTCTCATGTCCTCTCTGTTCCTCTCCCCAGTGGTGATCATGTGTGCCAGCGGTGACACCATCCGGAACATCATGCTGGCGGTGCACAGACATGGCATGACCAACGGAGACTACGCTTTCTTCAACATTGAGCTCTTCAACAGTTCTTCCTATGGTAACTCTGCTTCTGGTTTCCCCAATTCTTCTCAAGTGTCAGAAAGGGGGTGAGGCAGGGCTAAAAATTAGAGTGAGGTGTATAGATCCGATGTCCATTATGACAGAAGTCACATTTGATTTTGGAAATTAGTGAGTCTGAGCACTCTTACCGTGTCTCATAATTGCTCAAGCTTTTCTTCTTCTCTGAGAACTCAATGGGAACAACATGACACCACATACTTGTGGTGTCAAGACAACTAGTTATCTGGGGCTCAGCACTTCACAGGACTGCAAATACAAGCCCCCAACACTCCTTGCCCAGGGTTTTGCCAATATCAGGTCACTATTGTCATGGTGGGCTGTCAGAATAATTTTGGCAAAATTTGGGTAGGATTTTAGGTAGAATGAATAGACCAGAATATAACATAATAGAAAAGAATATATCTAGCTGTGCCACAAAATATAGTTTCATAAAACTTTAAAAATATTTATATATTTATTTATGAGAGGGAGAGAGAAAGGGTGCACCAGGTTCTCTAGCCACTGCAAACAAACTCTAGATGCATGTGCCACCATGAGCATCTGGCTTACAAAGCTTCTGGGGAATCGAACCTTTGCAGGCAAGTGACTTCACTGCTAAGCCATCTCTCCAGCCCTCACAAAACTATTATTTTTGAAATATATGGTATGTGCATACATATTTATGCACACCGCACATGTTTGTAATGAGTTGTAATTTGACGGCCCCCAGTTCCCTTCCTTCCAGCTTCCTACATGTTAAGCCTCTCTTATGTAGAATTTCAGGTGCCAGTAATTTATAGGTGAAATAATATTTGATTCTTTAAAATGGATCTGGGAAATCCCCAGGGCCCGTGTGATGGACGTGTCTAAGGAGCTCACCATAATCACAATTATAAGGCATTTTGCTCCCAATGTGGGTAGGATTCTCTGAGGTAGTCACTTTAGGGCTACAGGACATTTTCCCAAGCCTCGTGCTGGCTGCGCAAGGCTGAGTCTGCAGATGGCAAATGGCATGTTTATGCCAAATTCCACTTCTGAGTTCTTGCTGTTGACATATTGTTAGACAGGATACAAGCTTTAAAACATTTCCCCCTGTTTCCTGCCCTGATATCCTAGCTTCTCTTCTCTTCTTTTCTTTTCTTTTCTTTTCTTTTCTTTTCTTTTCTTTTCTTTTCTTTTCTTTTCTTTTCTTTTCTTTTTTCTTTTCTTTTCTCTTCTCTTTTCTTTTCCTTTTATTATCCCTCCCTCCCTCCCTCCCTCCCTCCCTCCCTCCCTCCCTCCCTCCCTCCCTCCCTTCCTTCCTTCCTCTCTCTCTCTCTCTTTCTTTCTTTTGAGGTAGGGTCTCACTTTAGTTCAGGCTGACCTGGAACTCACTATGTAGACTCAGGGTGGCCTTGAACTCACTGTGATCCTCCTACCTCTGCCTCCCAAGTACTGGGATTAAAGGCGTGCGCCACCATACCCTGCAAAGAGCCCCTAGCTTCTTTAAGCAGCAGGTCAAATATATATATATGGCTTAAATTTAACACACTTCTCACGGGGCCCGAGAAAAGTTGATGAAAAAGAAGCAGCTGCTGCTTCCTTTAGTGGATGGACTGGAGATGTGAGACTTGCAGGATAAACACAGCATTTTACACTCCTTGCTTCCACAACAGTCTCTTCCCCTCTCTTTTCTGCAAGAAGAGTGCTGTTTTCACTTCCTGACCTACGGTCATTATTGGCTGCAGTATCCAGTTTTGTGATCTAGGAGTTGAAGGTGGTGAAAATGAAAACATTTGCTCTGAGCTTTTCAAGGTAGAGACTGAAAATATAGTATTTGTGGGCATTGCACATGAATGGGCATACTATAAATGAGCAATACACTTACCATGCGTGTTTACACACATTACACATTTATGCATAATGCAAATGTTAGTTGCTGGAATTTCTCTCACAGGTAAAACTTGTATTGCTTTTGGCTGTTAATTACAATATATGAGCACTGTAAAAAATGCAGAAAAGCTAGAAAGATAAGAGGAAGAAAATAAGTCATAATTCTGCCACCCAGATAAAAATATACTGCTAATTCTTAGAAATATCATATCCTATTATATATATAAATCTTTTTTTATGAGAGAGGGAGAGAATTGGTGCACCAGGGCCTTCAGCCACTACAATTGAACTCCAGACACGTGCTCCATCTTGCGCACATGTGTGACCTTGCACACTTGCATCACCTTGTGCATCTGGCTTACATGGGACCTGTATAGTCAAACATGGGTCCTTAGGTTTCACAGGCAAGTGACCTAACCACTAAGCCATCTCTCCAGCATATATTTTTATTAAATATTTTTCAGTAAAATTATCTATAGTATGACTATATAGTAATTAGTAAGTTGACATCTTTAAACAGCATCTACTTTCTTTCTTTCATCATTTCTTCCTTCCTTCCCTCCCTCCCTCCCTTCCTCCCTCCCTCCCTCCTCCTTCTTTCCCCTTCCTTCCCCTTCCTTCTGTTTTTTTTTTTTTTTTTTGAGACAGGGTTTCATGGAAACCAGGTTAGCCTTGAACTTGCTAAGTAGTCAGGATTGGCCTTGAATTCCTGAATTCCTGATCTTCCTTGCCTCAGCATTCTAAGAGCTGTGATTACAGCTGTGTGGCACCACTTCTGGCTCAAATATCAATTTTTTCAACTATCTATTTTTGAATGCTTATGTTGTTCCCAGCATTTTTGTACATAAGGTAGTATGTCTGTGTGTGGGGAGTACACATGTATGTGTCCTTGTGGCATGCTGTGTGTTCACGGGTAGCTCAGTGGTAGAGCGCTTGCCAAGCACAAGTAAGACTCTAGGTTCAATCCCCAGTGTGTGTGTGTGTGTGTGTGTGTGTGTGTGTAGATGCTGGTGTGGTAGCTTACACCTGTATTCTCAACACTTGGGAAGCAGAGGTGGGAGTGCTGTGAGTTCCTAAGCCAGCTTAGGCTTCAGAATGAGACCCTGTCTATGAAGCATCAACGAACCATCGACAACAACAACCCCTCACGCAAAGATGCATTTTATCCGACATAATCAACCTGTTTTTATAATACATTCCCTGACACCGAACACCACAGCATTCTTGGGATCAGGACGATTTTCAAGACACATTGCTGAATCTAGGTTCTTGGTGTTTCACTTGGAATTTTGAATGTATCGTTGGTGAACTTGGACAACAGTTTTCTTGCCTTGAGGTGGTAGTAGCGGATTTGAGCGCTGGGTTTTACGTTAGCTTTATAGAGCGAATCAGGACGCTTTCCATCGTCTTCTGTGCCCTAGCACAGTTGCTACGCAGTAGAAATAGTTCCATAGTCTCTAAGGTACAGAAACAATGCAACTCTGTATCTGCTTTTACCATAGAGGTAATTGTTGCAACACCTACCTCACAAGCATGCAAGCAAGCAAGCACCCTTAACTGCTGAGCCTTCTCTCCAGCCCCAAACACTTATTTCACTGTATGTTTTTTAAATTTTGAAAAAATTTTGGACATAAAGAATAATTGCACAAATAATAAAGTACATGTACTTATTTACCAAGCTTCCTCCAGTGTTGATGGCTTAAATAATTAAAGTAAAATGATCAAAGCAAGAAAAGTAACATTGCTACAATACTAACTCCAAGACAGGTCTATCCGGAGCTTGCCTTCTTCCTTCCCTTCTTAGTGTTCTCGGGCTTTCCTGGATCCAGCCCCAGGCTCCGAGGTGCATTGCTTTACTACACCTCCTTAATCTCTTCTGGTTTGTAACAGTCCCTCAATTTACCTTTGACTTTGGTGACACTTTTGATGAGACCATTATTTTGTAGAGTGTATCAGATCAGTTTCTGTTATTTTCCCAGGATAAGACACATTTTCATTTTCAAGATTACTACTGAAGTGATATGTGTTTTTTTTTTTTTTTTTTTTTTTTTCGGAGGTAAGGTCTCACTCTGGCCCAGGTTGACCTGGAATTCACTATGTAGTCTCAGGCTGGCCTTGAACTCACAGTGATCCTCCTACCTCTGCCTCCTGAGTGCTGGGATTAAAGGCTCGTGCTACCATGCCCAGATCAACTTTTTTATTTTATATTTTGTATTGTATTTGTTAAGACTTTGGGCTCTGGTGTCAGTTGGCCTGAGAAACTGAACCACATTCTATTTTTCACTCTAAGGGCCAAGAGTTAATAACTTGACCCCGAACCCTTGCAAAGTGACTTAACCCTGGCATTCTCCACAGCTCTTGTTTCTTCTCATGATAATAATAGTACTTATGACTCTATTTAGCTGAGCAACAAATGAAGAGGTACATGTAAATTACCTAACAAACCCTGGAGTACAAAATAACCTTTTTTTTTTTTTAAAAAAAAAATATTTTATTTTATTTGAGTGTGTGTGGGGGGAAGACGGAGAGGGAGAAAGGCAGATAGAAAGAGAGAATGGGCACTCCAGGGCCTTCAGCCACTGCAATCCAACTCCAGACGCATGAGCCACCTTGTGCAGCTAGCTTATGTGGGTCCTGGAGAATCGAACCTGGGTCCTTTGGCTTTGCAGGCAAGCGCCTTAACCCCTAAGCCATCTCTCCAGCCCCATAATAACCTTTTTTTTTTTTTTTTGGTTTTCGAGGTAGGGTCTTACTCTAGCTCAGGAAATCACTATGTAGTCTCAGGGATGCCTTGAACTCACAGCGATCCTCCTACCTCTGCCTCACGAGTGCTGGGATTAAAAGCACGCGCCACCATGCCCGGCCATAATAACCTTTTAATAAACATTAGCCATTTACTTTGACCATTGTAGGTGGAACTTTAAAATTATGTTTTCAAACTTTATTGTGGAGGTAGTTTTGTGTATACACTCCAGGTAGGCATTCTGTTACCACATGAACTGACTTTCAGTTAGTCTACCCTAAGAAGCCATGTAAATTATGCACTGAGCCATCACCAAGATCCCCAGTTTTAGTGACTGAGACAAAGTAACAGGTTTTTCTTCTCAGCTGGAAGAATTCTGGGGTGGGGATCAGGGCAGGGATGGATTCCATGTTGTCATGAGAGACACAAACTCCGCTCTATATCCCCTCAATCTTAGTTTTGCCTCCATTTGTAGACTCAGGGTGGCCTTGAACTCACTGTGATCCTCCTACCTCTGCCTCCCAAGTACTGGGATTAAAGGCGTGCGCCACCATACCCTGCAAAGAGCCCCTAGCTTCTTTAAGCAGCAGGTCAAATATATATATATGGCTTAAATTTAACACACTTCTCACGGGGCCCGAGAAAAGTTGATGAAAAAGAAGCAGCTGCTGCTTCCTTTAGTGGATGGACTGGAGATGTGAGACTTGCAGGATAAACACAGCATTTTACACTCCTTGCTTCCACAACAGTCTCTTCCCCTCTCTTTTCTGCAAGAAGAGTGCTGTTTTCACTTCCTGACCTACGGTCATTATTGGCTGCAGTATCCAGTTTTGTGATCTAGGAGTTGAAGGTGGTGAAAATGAAAACATTTGCTCTGAGCTTTTCAAGGTAGAGACTGAAAATATAGTATTTGTGGGCATTGCACATGAATGGGCATACTATAAATGAGCAATACACTTACCATGCGTGTTTACACACATTACACATTTATGCATAATGCAAATGTTAGTTGCTGGAATTTCTCTCACAGGTAAAACTTGTATTGCTTTTGGCTGTTAATTACAATATATGAGCACTGTAAAAAATGCAGAAAAGCTAGAAAGATAAGAGGAAGAAAATAAGTCATAATTCTGCCACCCAGATAAAAATATACTGCTAATTCTTAGAAATATCATATCCTATTATATATATAAATCTTTTTTTATGAGAGAGGGAGAGAATTGGTGCACCAGGGCCTTCAGCCACTACAATTGAACTCCAGACACGTGCTCCATCTTGCGCACATGTGTGACCTTGCACACTTGCATCACCTTGTGCATCTGGCTTACATGGGACCTGTATAGTCAAACATGGGTCCTTAGGGTTTCACAGGCAAGTGACCTAACCACTAAGCCATCTCTCCAGCATATATTTTTATTAAATATTTTTCAGTAAAATTATCTATAGTATGACTATATAGTAATTAGTAAGTTGACATCTTTAAACAGCATCTACTTTCTTTCTTTCATCATTTCTTCCTTCCCTCCCTCCCTCCCTCCCTTCCTCCCTCCCTCCCTCCTCCTTCTTTCCCCTTCCTTCCCCCCTTCTTTTTTTTTTTTTTTTTTTGAGACAGGGTTTCATGGAAACCAGGTTAGCCTTGAACTTGCTAAGTAGTCAGGATTGGCCTTGAATTCCTGAATTCCTGATCTTCCTTGCCTCAGCATTCTAAGAGCTGTGATTACAGCTGTGTGGCACCACTTCTGGCTCAAATATCAATTTTTCAACTATCTATTTTTGAATGCTTATGTTGTTCCCAGCATTTTTGTACATAAGGTAGTATGTCTGTGTGTGGGGAGTACACATGTATGTGTCCTTGTGGCATGCTGTGTGTTCACGGGTAGCTCAGTGGTAGAGCGCTTGCCAAGCACAAGTAAGACTCTAGGTTCAATCCCCAGTGTGTGTGTGTGTGTGTGTGTGTGTGTGTAGATGCTGGTGTGGTAGCTTACACCTGTATTCTCAACACTTGGGAAGCAGAGGTGGGAGTGCTGTGAGTTCCTAAGCCAGCTTAGGCTTCAGAATGAGACCCTGTCTATGAAGCATCAACGAACCATCGACAACAACAACCCCTCACGCAAAGATGCATTTTATCCGACATAATCAACCCGTTTTTATAATACATTCCCTGACACCGAACACCACAGCATTCTTGGGATCAGGACGATTTTCAAGACACATTGCTGAATCTAGGTTCTTGGTGTTTCACTTGGAATTTTGAATGTGTCGTTGGTGAACTTGGACAACAGTTTTCTTGCCTTGAGGTGGTAGTAGCGGATTTGAGCGCTGGGTTTTACGTTAGCTTTATAGAGCGAATCAGGACGCTTTCCATCGTCTTCTGTGCCCTAGCACAGTTGCTACATGCAGTAGAAATAGTTCCATAGTCTCTAAGGTACAGAAACAATGCAACTCTGTATCTGCTTTTACCATAGAGGTAATTGTTGCAACACCAACCTCACAAGCATGCAAGCAAGCAAGCACCCTTAACTGCTGAGCCTTCTCTCCAGCCCCAAACACTTATTTCACTGTATGTTTTTTAAATTTTGAAAAAATTTTGGACATAAAGAATAATTGCACAAATAATAAAGTACATGTACTTATTTACCAAGCTTCCTCCAGTGTTGATGGCTTAAATAATTAAAGTAAAATGATCAAAGCAAGAAAAGTAACATTGCTACAATACTAACTCCAAGACAGGTCTATCCGGAGCTTGCCTTCTTCCTTCCCTTCTTAGTGTTCTCGGGCTTTCCTGGATCCAGCCCCAGGCTCCGAGGTGCATTGCTTTACTACACCTCCTTAATCTCTTCTGGTTTGTAACAGTCCCTCAATTTACCTTTGACTTTGGTGACACTTTTGATGAGACCATTATTTTGTAGAGTGTATCAGATCAGTTTCTGTTATTTTCCCAGGATAAGACACATTTTCATTTTCAAGATTACTACTGAAGTGATATGTTCTTTGGTTTTTTTTTTTTTTTTTCGGAGGTAAGGTCTCACTCTGGCCCAGGTTGACCTGGAATTCACTATGTAGTCTCAGGCTGGCCTTGAACTCACAGTGATCCTCCTACCTCTGCCTCCTGAGTGCTGGGATTAAAGGCTCGTGCTACCATGCCCAGATCAACTTTTTTATTTTATATTTTGTATTGTATTTGTTAAGACTTTGGGCTCTGGTGTCAGTTGGCCTGAGAAACTGAACCACATTCTATTTTTCACTCTAAGGGCCAAGAGTTAATAACTTGACCCCGAACCCTTGCAAAGTGACTTAACCCTGGCATTCTCCACAGCTCTTGTTTCTTCTCATGATAATAATAGTACTTATGACTCTATTTAGCTGAGCAACAAATGAAGAGGTACATGTAAATTACCTAACAAACCCTGGAGTACAAAATAACCTTTTTTTTTTAAAAAAAAAAAAAAATTTTATTTTATTTGAGTGTGTGTGGGGGGAAGACGGAGAGGGAGAAAGGCAGATAGAAAGAGAGAATGGGCACTCCAGGGCCTTCAGCCACTGCAATCCAACTCCAGACGCATGAGCCACCTTGTGCAGCTAGCTTATGTGGGTCCTGGAGAATCGAACCTGGGTCCTTTGGCTTTGCAGGCAAGCACCTTAACCCCTAAGCCATCTCTCCAGCCCCATAATAACCTTTTTTTTTTTTTTTTGGTTTTCGAGGTAGGGTCTTACTCTAGCTCAGGAAATCACTATGTAGTCTCAGGGATGCCTTGAACTCACAGCGATCCTCCTACCTCTGCCTCACGAGTGCTGGGATTAAAAGCATGTGCCACCATGCCCGGCCATAATAACCTTTTAATAAACATTAGCCATTTACTTTGACCATTGTAGGTGGAACTTTAAAATTATGTTTTCAAACTTTATTGTGGAGGTAGTTTTGTGTATACACTCCAGGTAGGCATTCTGTTACCACATGAACTGACTTTCAGTTAGTCTACCCTAAGAAGCCATGTAAATTATGCACTGAGCCATCACCAAGATCCCCAGTTTTAGTGACTGAGACAAAGTAACAGGTTTTTCTTCTCAGCTGGAAGAATTCTGGGGGTGGGGATCAGGGCAGGGATGGGATTCCATGTTGTCATGAGAGACACAAACTTCCGTTCTATATCCCCTCAATCTTAGTTTTGCCTCCATTCTTTTTTTCTTCTTTTCTTTTCTTTTCTTTTCTTTTCTTTTCTTTTCTTTTCTTTTCTTTTCTTTTCTTTTCTTTTCTTTTCTTTTCTTTTCTTTTTTTTTGGTTTTCCGAGGTAGGGTCTTACTCTAGCCCAGGCTGACCTGGAATTCACTATGTAGTCTCAGGGTGCTCTTGAGCTCATGGCGATCCTCCTACCTCTGCCTTCCAAGTGCTGGGATTAAAGGCATGAGCCACCACGCCCGGCCTTGCCTCCATTCTTGAGATCAAAGATGTGGTGGCCCCAAGCTCCAGGGATCACGCCTCAGTTTCAGGCAAGCTGGAGGGCGGGAGGAGATAGCAGGTCAAAAGAGACCTTTCCAGTCGACGCTGTCCTGGAAGCTCCGCTCGGTTTTGCTTACATAAAATTGGTTATCCCAGGTTGAAAAGGAGGCAAGGCATTGCGTTTTGAGATGATTCCCAGAGACCCTCTGTCAGCCCAGGAGCCTGTTAGTAAGGGAGAAGGGTGAGTATGGGTGGGGCGGCATAGCTAGTTTCAGGTCTTGCACGTCAGAGTGGAAAAGCTTCTTTCTCTTCAGGATAGAAGAGCCAACTGAAGTGGGCTGGGCAGAGTCATACGAACCAGAGTTCTGGTACATTATTAATAAAGGGCTAATAATCAGATCCATGACCCCAGGGAGTTGATCAACATCTATCTTTTAAAAAAATTATTTTGTTTTGCTGATTTATTAGAGAGAGAGAGAGAGAGGGAGGATGGGCGCACCAGGGCCTCCAGCCACTGCAAATGAACTCCAGACGCATGCGCCACCTTGTGCATCTGCCTTATGTGGGTCCTGGGGAATTGAATGTGGGTCCTTTGGCTTTGCAGGCAAACTCCTTAACTGCTAAGCTATCTCTCCAGCCCCAGTAATCTATCTTTCCTCATGCTGCCTCATGGCTAGTGCCTTATCTGTTCTAGACAAAGGCCTTCTATTTTCTTTCCTTCCCTCCCTCCCTCCTCCTCCCTTCCTTCCCTCCCTCCCTCTTCCTTCCTTCCTTCCCTCCCTCCCTCCTTCCTTCCATTTTCTTTCTCTCTCTCTTTCTCTTTCTTTCTTTCCTTCTTTCCTTCTTTCCTTCTTTCCTTCTTTCCTTCCTTCCTTCCTTCCTTCCTTCCTTCCTTCCTTCCTTCCTTCTTTCTTTCTTTCTTTCTTTCTTTCTTTCTTTCTTTCTTTCTTTCTTTCTTTCTTTCTTTCTTTCTTTCTTTCTTGTTTTTCAAGGTAAGGTTTCACTCTAGCCCAGGCTGACTTGGAATTCACTATGTAGTCTCAGGGTGGCCTCAAACTCTCGGCAATACTCCTACCTCTGCCTCCTGAGTGCTGGGATTAAAGGCGTGAGCCATTGCACCTGGTGATGGCCCTCTATTTTCATCGGCACTTGCTCTCTACTGAACATTTAGAAAACATGTTGACAGTGTGTCCATTTTTACTCGTTGCTAAATCATTTAATCTTTGAAGCCCCCGTGACAGCCTCTCAGACTTGCCAAAATTATCTCAGAGTAGAGTTCCTTGTGTAACATGGGGGAATGAAGGCAGCTGAAAATGAGATTTATGGGATTGGGGAGATAGATGGCTTAGTTGGTAAAGTGCTTGCTGGATGAGCCTGAGGCCCTGAGTTAAATTTCCAGCACCCAGGTAAAAGCTGATCGGGAGATGTGTGCACCCGTCCTAGACTTGTCATGGGAGTGAAAGAATGAAACTCTGTAGGCAGAGCAGCTACTCAGAGCTGTGCATAGTTCTGATGGGTGCCACTGGCCAGCCTCACCCACGCACCATGGGACATTAGGATTGAGTGGGTAAGGCAAGCCCAGTGTTTTTCTTCCTGCTTAATGGCCACCAGAGCTATGATCCACAATGTCCTGCAGACAGCCCAGGTGAGTGACAGGCATTCGTTTCTTGCCTATGCTCCGCTGTCCTCGTTCCTCCTGCGGGTCACATATACTGAAGGCCTACTATGTGCTCCGTCCTTGCTAAGTGTTAAAATGTCAGGATGGCAGTTACCTGAGAGAGGGCAGTATTCGTTGGAGCCAGCTTGGTGGCCACAGAATTGCTGAACACAGGCACTGAGCAAACTGCTCTGCCAAGTTTTCTGGAATTTCCTCACTCAGTGCAAGCTTGGGATGCTGTGAAATTTAAAACCAAACAAAGCAAGGCAAGCTTGGGTTCTCTTCCCCTCGAAACAGTAAGATAGACTAGCAGCCTCCTTTTCCTTCTTAATCCTTTGCTCAAAACGATTATAAATATATGAATTAATACCCACCACCAAGGCTGGGGAGATGGTTCAGTGGTTAAAGGTGATTGCTTGTAATGCCTGTGACCTGGGTTCGATTCCCCAACACCCAAGTAAACCAGATCCAAAAGGTAGCACAAGCATCGATCTGGTGCTCATTTACAGTGAGTGGTAAGAGACCCTGGCACACTCCTACACACACACACACACACACACATGCACACACACACACATAAATAACTGGATAATTAAAAAACATTCATTACTTCCCTGAAAATATTTTTTACTGACAAATGTGTTAGTCAGGGCTATGCCTCCAAACACAAAAAGGAACTTTCTGGGGTGGGGTCTATGTTTTCTCTCCCTTCCTTCCAACATGGTCTTAAAAAAAATACTTTATTTTTATTTAGTTATGAGAGAGAGAGAGAGAGAGAGAGAGAGAGAGAGAGAGAGGAGAGAGAGAGAGAGAGAGAGAATGGGTGCACCAGGGCCTCCAGCCACTGCAAATGAACTCCAGATATGTGTGCTGTCTTTTGCATCTGGCTAATGTGAGTCCTGGGGAATTGAACCTGGGTCGTTTGGCCCTGCAGGCAAACGCCTTAGCTGCTAAGCCATCCCTCCAGCCCCAACATGGTCTTTTTTCATAGTCCACCTTGGCGTCACCCTTGTCATCCTCCTACTTCAGCCTCCTGGGTTCTAGGGCTATAGGTGTGTCTGCCTGTCTGGCTGGCTGCATTCTATTTTGTCTTGCCCAATACGATAGCCACTAGTTACATGCCTCATACGGCTACTGAGTTCTGGAAATGGCAAGTATGACGAAGGAACCGAATTTGGAGCGAATTTGAATTTAAATAGTCACACACATGGGCAACGGGTGCTAATTAGATGAGGTAGCATTAGAGGGGCCAAAGATGGTTTCTGTCCACCCCTTCCTGGAACCCCTGGGCTCCTAGCTTTGATGGCACAGCGCTCTCCTGCTTCTCTGTTAGCCCCTCTGTGTCTCCTGTCACTCCTCATGCCTGCTAAAAATAGCGCCTGTATTCAGCCCTCCTTCTGTACCTGACTCCCCCTTCTCCAGGGCAGTCATCCTCTAACACTGAGCTGTGCAGAAGGGACACCCACATTCCTTTCTAGCCCTTACTCTCTAGCGTCTGTGTTCCCAATGCCAGCCTGCTGGTATCTCTTGAGCATTCTGTACTCACTGAGAATTTATGTGACACTATTGTGCCATCCTCTTCACTCTGCCGTTTCTTGTCCCTCTTATCTTTCTTGTCCCATTCCCTCTTCTCCTTGGCATTATCTGGGCTGCACCTTCCCCTCTGTGGACCACCCCTCCAGAACTGCCTCAGTTTGAGACTCCTCTTATACAGTCCTCTTGTTTCACTCTCAAAATTCTAAAAACAGAAGATGTGTATTATTAAAAAATTTGGCTGGAGAGATGACTTAGCAGTTAAGGCGCATGCCTGTGAAGCCTAAGGACCCTGATTTGATTATCCAGTTCCCATGTAAGCCAGATGCCCATGGTGGTGCATGTATCTGGAGTTCGTTTGCAGTGGCTAGAGGCACTGGTGTGCCCATTCTCACTCTCTCTCCCCCTCTCTCTGTCTCTAATAAATAAATAAAACAAAAACAAAAAACTGTAATGATAAAAAAAATTTGGGTGTGGGAGGGAAGGGATATAAGAGTATAACCCAATAGCCAGGCGTGGTGCTGCACACCTTTAATCCCAGCACTCAGGAGGCAGAGGTGGGAGAATTGCCTGGAGTTCGAGGCCACCCTGAGACTGCATAGTGAATTCCAGGTCAGGTCAGCCTGGGCTAGAGTGAGACCCTACCTCAGATGAACAGACCAAAAAAAAAAAAAAAGAGTATAACCCAATAGGAATACGAACAATATGCAATATGTCCATACTATAAAGTTCATAAAAATAATTTAAAATTTAACCATAGTCATACAAACGCAAAAAAAAAGAAAGAAAGAAAGAAAGAAAGAAAGAAAAAAAAAAAAAGAGAAAAGTTCCTCATGAGTTAACCACCTAGAGAACCATTTTTTGTTTTTTTGGTGTGTGACTTTCCACACATGGCCCTTCATAACCTCTTGCCTGGATTACTGCGACTGCGAATGCTCAGCGTCTCCCCACTCTAATCCGCTGCTATTCCCCAGGGCAGGATCCTCATCATGTCTCTCTTCTGGTCTGCTCATAAATCTCCAGAGGCACCTAGTTGTCTGCTGACTTTAATTTGTCTTCCCTGATGGGACAGCCTGACAAGCCAATCTTTGCTTTCCTTGTGTTAACAGCCCCAATGTGGGAGACATCCGTGACCCATCACGGTCAGAAATGACCACAAAGCAGGAAGTTGTGGTGGTGACAGATAACTTTTTAGGTTGACTTACATTTATTAAGATTATCGTTTCCATTTTTTTTCTCAATCAAACAAAACTCCAGTCAGGCGTGGTGGCGTACTCCTTTAATTCCAGCACTCCAGAGGCAGAGGTAGGAGGATCACTGTGAGTTTGAGGCCACCCTGAGACTACATACTAAATTCCAGGTCAGCCTGGGTTAGAGAGAGACCCTACCTCCCAAACAAACAAACAAACAAACAAACAAACAAAACCTCCAAAATTATTATCCATTAGACTATGATAGATGGATTTCGTAACCTAGATTTCACTGACTTTCAAAAACTATTTTTTCTCATTTCAGTAACTGAGGTACTTGCTATTCCTCTGCTCCATGTATTTTCTAATTACAAACACACAACCCTGTAGGGTTAAATATTTCCCATCTCAAGCCCCTGGAGAGAACTGAACTCTTTCCAGTGCTGAAAATCTCATATTTTTCTTTGCCTAAGAAGCACCACTTCTGCTCAGATTTCTTCTTCTTATTTTTTTTTTAGTCTGGGGCTCAAACTCGGGGCCTTAAATGTGTTAGGTAAGTGTTCTTTCACAGCACTATGTCCCCCACCTCTGCTGTGTCTCGACACCTTGATTTTACTGAAAATGAATCAATAAATACTTAGCATATCTGTAGGAAATGGTGTTGCATTACGTCTGGTTGCTGGACAAAAGTAGCTGATGGGAGGAAAGGGTGGATTTTGGCTTATGGACTTGAGGGGAAGTTACATGATGGTAGGAAAAATGTGACATGAGCAGAGGGTGGATATTAGTTCCTGGCCATCAGGTGGACAACAGTATACCAAACACTGGCAAGGGGAAGCTGGCTATGACACCCGTAAACCTGCTCCCAATAGCACACCTTTTCCAGGAGGCTCCAATTCCCAAACTGACACCAGCTGGGAACCTAGCATCCAGAACTCATGAGTTTATGGGGGGACACCTAATTCAAACCACCACCAGTAGATCTTTTAAGAGAAGTTTTAAGTATTTGGGATCTCCCTGGCCCATGAATATCATGTTGTCTGAATGTTGGGGACTTGAGTGTCCTGCTGGGTTTACCTGGGTATGGCTTCACTCATGTTGTGACCTTCACACCGTTTGAGAGGATTCATCGGAGAAAGGGAGGAGGAGAAGGGAGAGAACTTTGTCAAGTATTTTTTGGTGGCTTGAAATTTAATTGTGTGCTCATTAAACACAGATTTAGTCTTTAGTGAAGTCTGTCCTTGGCTCTGTCTTATTTATCTTTTTTGTTGTTGTTGTTGTTGTTTTGAGGTAGGTTCTCGCTCCAGGCTGACCTGGAATTCACTCTGTAGTCTCAGGGTGGCCTTGAACTCACAGTGATCCTCCTACCTCTGCCTCCTGAGTGCTGGGATTAAAGGTGTGCGCCACCATGACCAGCCTTATTTATCTTTTAAAAACTCCCTGGAACACAGAAAGCAATTGATAAATGGCTGCTCTTATTAGTGCTATGATGATTCCAGATGCTTCTACAAACATGTTCTTTGTCTCTGTCTGTTCTTACCCTCCAGACCTAGGCTGCTGGATGTCATACACATTTGCACCTTTGCCTGTGACGTGGATGCTGCCAGGCATGCATTTCACCTTCCTCTTTTCCTATGAAATTCCAAGGTTAATGCCTTGTCTCCACACAAAACTTCCTCCCACCAGAGCCCGCTGCCTCTTCTCTGCACTGCTTCTCTGTGCTCCAGCCCCACAGTGTGCTGTTAGTTCTTTCCTGAAAGAACTTTGGTTGCTCAAGTGTCTGACTCTCCATCTCCATCACAATTTTTTTAAGGTTTAAAAATTTATTTATTTATTTTAAGAGAGAGAGAGAATGAGTGTACCAGGCCTCTAGGAACTCCAGACGCATGCACCCCTTTGTGTATCTGGCTTATGAGGGTACTGGGGAATCAAACCTGGGTCCTTAGGCTTCTCAGGCAAATGCCTTAACCACTAAGCCCTCTCTCCAGCACTCCCTCCCAAATTTGATGGAGACTTTTCAAGACCTTCTTGATGCCTGCCAAGGCTATCATAGAACCGTGCATGCAACATGCACGTAGTAAAAATGCACCAAATTCAAAGTGTGATAGAAATTCCAGAGCTATTGAGTGAGTCTTTACTGAACTTCTGAAAGACCTGGATGTGCATCCAGAGACCCCCTTGCTACTGAGCTGCTGGGAACTGGGGCTCCATGTGCACAAATGACTTGTGTGGTGCGTCAGAGGCTGGACACCCCATGTTTTCAGAGAGCTCCAGGGCTCATGACGATGGTTCTCAAAAACAAAAACAAAAACAAAAACAAAAACAACAAAAAAAACCCAGCAGCTTGGCGTCAGGAGCTAACCGTCCCCCTTCAGCTGTGGGACCCAGCAGGCTGCATGTCTTCTCAACACTGAAATTAAAAAAATATGATTCTTATCTTGTGATTAGACTTTGCTTTTGCGAGGCAGGCGCAGTGAAGCAGCAGGCTGTCCTGCATCCCAGTGCCTCAGTGTCCTCATTTGTCAAATAGGAGGGGTTCATGCATATAAAGTCCTCAATATAGAGAGCTCTTCTCATTGTATGGGTGTTCAAACAACGAGGCACTGATTAGCATCATCCAGTGAATAATTTTGGTGATGATGTTAGTACTACAGAGACACAATCCCCCCCCACACCCCTAGATCACCCAACCTACTTTCCGCTTTGGAGAGGTATAAGGACCATCAATAACTCAAGCTTTTGTTTTGTCATGGTCCTGACTTTATTACTTTTGTACAACTCCATTGTTGTGTGTGGCTATAACCAGCCACACCACATAGCATCGGGCTGATTAGAACACGCTAGCCACTTGGTTCATTGTCACAGTTGATTGGCGGCACTAAAAATCAATGTGAATGGAAAGGAACAAAGACTTACTTCTTACTCCTACGGTACTGCGGTTCTGGGAGGGGGGAGGCTGAAAAATTGCAGTTACATGGTTATTATAAGGCAATTACATCCACAGAGCTTGCCTTTCACACTTCAAAGGACCACGTATCTAAAGTATCTTCTACTCCTTCAACGATTCTAACATTGTCACATTATAGCCAAACACCAAACTATGACAATATCTCTTACCCGGGCTGCCAAAAGTACCACGTAGGGAAACATCCCGGTTGAAACGAGACAACGGCTATTTGATGGTGCCCGGCTTGGAATCATAAATATTTTTATTCCTCCCGTAGGAGATGGCTCATGGAAGAGAGGAGACAAACACGACCTTGAGGCGAAGGAAGCGTACTCATCCCTCCAAACAGTCACTCTACTGAGGACCGTGAAACCTGAGTTTGAGAAGTTTTCCATGGAGGTGAAAAGTTCTGTTGAGAAACAAGGACTCAACGAGGAGGATTATGTAAGTGCTTGCTTACGAGCCTAGCCCGTCAGCATCCTGCAAACACTCTCCTAAGGATCTCAGAGGTGACGAAGTGTCCCATTCTGAACCACTCAAAAATGCCGAGTCCAGATTTGAATGTCACTGTTGCCGTCTCTGTTTTTTTTTTCCTGACCGCTTTTCCTTCTTCCCTCCCGTATCATCCCTTCATCATTCCTGCCCTTCACTTACACTTCACTTTGTCAATGGTTGCAGGAAGGAAAAAAACCCACCTTTTTGTGGGGACCTGTCATGCTGAACAGAATGTCTGTAGACTTCCATCAACTATTCAGCTAGAAGTGTGTTGAGGGTTGAAAGTGGTTGAAACGATGCCCAAATTTTAATTTTAATTTCTCCAAAGCTTATTTTGGGTTTAGAAGGCTCTTTTCTTTTTAAATATATTTTATTTATTGATTTATTTGAGAGAGAGAGAGAGAGAGAGAGAGAGAGAGAGAGAGAGAGAGAAAGAGAGAATGGATGGGCCACTGCAAACAAACTCTAGATGCATGTGCCCCCTTGTGCATCTGCCTTACGTGGGTCCTGGAGAATCGAACTAGGATCCTTTGGCTTTGCAGGCAAACGCCTTAACTGCTAAGCCATCTCTCTAGCCCTAGAAGGCTCTTTTCTTTTGGGACTCTGTGTCCACATCATGGTGAGCCTGCTGCTGTCTCGTGTAACAGAGGGTGCAGCCATCCCTCCTATGGGCTGCTTCCTTTTTTGGGTGTGCATAGTCTTCCCACCCCAGGCATGGGGTTGTGGTTAATAGTGCATCTTAAGGAGTGAGCTAGAGTTCGAGGCTCAGCCCGGGGATCAAGCCAGAGTTCTCAGCTAACAGATGGTACCAAAGGAGCTGGCTGCACCTCCCTGGGTACACTGTTGGTGTAGCCTTTGCACACTTTGCTGTGTGTCTGAGGTGTGCATATTGTCACGATGGCTAACCTTTTCTCAGGGTGAGCAGTGGGCCTCTTGAGTTAATGGAGTGAGTGTGCTGTTCTGTCTTCCCTCCCTCCCTCCCTTCCTCTCTGCATTCTTTTTTCTTTATGTATTTATTTTTTATTTTTATTTACTTATTTATGAAAGAGAGAGAGAGTGAGAGAGAGAGGGAAAGAGAGAGAGAGAGACAGAGAGAGAGAGAGAGAGAGAGAGAGAGAGAGAGAGAGAGAATGGGCAGGCCAGGGCCTCTCGCCACTGCAAATGAACTCCAAATGCATGTGGCACCTTGTGCATCTGGCTCACATTGGTCCTGGGGAATCAAACTATTTGGATTTGTAGCAAGTGCCTCAACCACTAAGCCATCCCTCCATCCCACTTGTTTGCATTCTTCCTTTCTCTTCTTCCTTCTGGTGCTGAGGATGGAAACTGGGGTCTTGCCTCAGGTCCATTCTTTTGTTTCCCAGTATCATGGACTACACCATCCAAAACAGAGCACAGGCTTCCATGGTGACAGGTATATGGTTTAGACATTGGATCCCCATCAACTTCACAAGAGCTGGATCTCTCCCATTGTTTGTTTTTTTTAAATCTTTGTTTATTTTTGTTTATTTATTAGCAACAGACAGACAGAAAGAGAAAGAGGGAGGAAGGGAGGGAGGGAGGGAGAGAGACAGAGAGAGAATGGGCACACCAGGGCCTCCAGCCACTGCAAACGAACTCCAGATGCATGTGCCACCTTGTGCATCTGGCTTATGTGGGTCCTGGGGGGAATCGAGCCTCGAACTGGGGTCCTTAGGCTTCACAGGCAAGCACTTAACCACTAAGCCGTCTCTCCAGCCCTCCCATTGTTTTTATTGAAGTATCATAGCATGCTGACATTGGCCCCAGCCAGCTCTGCCTTTAAAGCCTAGCTCAAGCACTTTGGAGCTGTTGTGATCTTGGAAAACATATTTGTCTCCCTGGTCTGAGACACTCATCTCTGTTGGGAGTATTACAGGTAATTTATCTGGTGCTTTTTATCACTATTCCTGTCAAAAGGTTGGAACTTAATAAATGGTACCTCTGTTGTACCATTGTTATAAGATCATACATACTTTTTTTTTTTTTGAGGTAGAGTCTCACTCTAGCCCAGGCTGACCTGGAATTCACTCTGTAGTCCCAAGCTGGCCTCGAACTCACAACGATCCTCCTACCTCTGCCTCTTGAGTGTTGGGATTAATGACTTGTGCCTCCACACCTGACTCTACACACCTTCATAGGAATTTTCTGTCAAATAACAAAAGATCTTTTAATAAACATATTTATTCATGTTTTAAGTATTATAAATTATACATGTTAGTTAAAAGAGTTTTTGACTTTCTAAAATGGGTTCTGTTCAGCAAGTATAAACTACGCATGTGCAGTGCACATCTAATTTAAAATTTCCTAAAACATTTCTAGTAGACACTTGAAAATGAAAAGAGAAAATGAAGCTGATTTAAAATAAAAAAATATTTCAACCTTAGACCAATGTAAAAATTACTGATAAAGTTTGATGTTCCTTTTACTGGATGAGGTCTTTGAAATCTGGGCTGTTCTACACAGCCTATTTATTGAATGCTTATCCAAGGGCTCAGTAGTCCCTTATGCCCTCCCTTTGGACAGCACATTCTGAATTATGAAAGAAATCGGATGTCTGCCACAGAACCCAGGTGTAAGGACATCTGTGACAATCTTATCATCACCTATTATACCCTTTGTCTCAGGAGCATGAAGATATAAAGGGTACTGAGGTGTTTTCGGTAGCACCACCAATATTTAAAATACCAAAATAGAGCTGCAACGATGGCACTTGCCTGCAAAGCTAAAGGACCCAGGTTCGATTCCCCAGTACCCATGTACATGAGATACACAAGGTAGCACATGCATCTGGAGTCCTTTTGCAGTGGCTGGAGGCCCTGGTGGGCCCATTCTCTATCTTCCTCTCTCTCTCTCTGCCTGTCTCTCTCTTCTTTCTCTTTCTCTCTAATAAGTAAATAAAAATAAACAAATATATTTTAAAATACCAAAATATTTCACATGTCTTTATGCTATTTTATTCCACTAGGTCCACATTAATCTTATGGTTTAAAACATCTATAATGGTATCATTTTATCTGGCTTCCTCACTGAATTAGTTCAAGGTCAATTATTTCAGCATAATGAGACTCAGTGGATGACAGCTGGCATCCCATCGCACTACCTGGACAGCCGTGACCACCAGTCATTCTGTGTTCAGAAAAGTAAATCTCACTTCAGTGGTGATGTAAGCAGAATCTCATTGAGAAGGCATTGTGCTACCAAGAGAGATAATACACTTCAAAACTTTAGAGAGTATTTGTACCTGTGGAATGTCAGGCTGCCGGTAGGACCATTAAAAACGGACTTTATAAATCAATGAAAATTAAGTAGAATTGGTGCCGATGCAATAACTTATTCCATTTCTGAAGGTGTGTCCATTTCTGCCCCTCCTCTGGTTTCTCCTCCTCCTCCTCCTCATTCTTCTTGAGCTAGAGATGAAGCTCAGGACTGTGTACATGCTAGGCAGATATTACACCTGGCTTATATTTTGGAGATTATACTTATGGTCAAACCTATATGTGATTTCTTGAGTGGAGCTTTGTCAGAATAGATTATCTCAAAGGCTACTGGCAACTTGTAAATGAGCTTCTCTGGGTCAAATGTCCACTCCTGCTTCACTAAATTATGGTGAGTGGTTAGCATGTGCATTTTGTGCATGCGTGTGTTATAAAATGGAATTTAAAAAAATGCTTATTTTTATTTATTTGAGAGCAAGAGAGAGAGAGAGAGAGAGAGAGAGAGAGAGAGAGAGAAAGAGGCAGAGAGAGAAAGAGAATGGGCGCACCAGGGCCTCCAGCCACTGCAAATGAACTCCAGATGCATGTGTCACCTTGTGCATCTGGCTTATGTGGGTCCTGGGAAATCAAGCCTTGAACTGGGGTCCTTAGGCTTCACAGGCAAGCGCTTAACCACTAAGTCATCTCTCCAGGCCAGAAAATGGTATTTTTTTAAAGGGCTGGGTTGCCGTTAGGATGGCAGTGTTTAATTACTAGAGAACTACTCGTGATTACAGCATGTATGTCATAGCAGTGTCTCCACCATATGTATTCTTTTGAGTCATATAACATGTCCCCTTATTTATGAGACTGGTGGGAGCCTATCCCATTCCAACGTGTCATGCTTTTGTAGGGCATAGTGGGCATCACTGAAGGCAGTATTGAAGCCACTCGTGCATGACTCTGATCCCAGCACTCGAGAGGCAGAGGCAGAGAGATTTTTGAATTTGAGTCTAGCCTGAGCTACATAGTGAGACCCTGCCTCCAACAAAACAAAACAGAATAGCAAAAAGCAAAGCGAAAATAAAAATAAAACATGAATGGTTAAAGTTTTATGGACCTTGATCTGCCTCTTTCCAACTAATTCTTCTTTTGGATATATTTCTATGAGTCTGCCTTAGTTTACTGACTAAAATGAAGACACTAATTTTTAACCAACAAAGTTATTGATAAAACAGAATTGTATATTGATATACTCAAAAAAAAATACCAGGCACTGGGCTGGAGAGATGGCTTAGTGGTTAAGGCGCTTGCCTGCAAAGCCAAAGGACCTAGGTTCGACTCCTCTGGGCCCTCATAAGCCAGATGCACAAGGGGTGTGCACGCATCTGGAGTTGGTTTGCAGTGGCTGGAGGCCCTGGCGTGCCCATTCTCTCTCTCTCCCTGCCTATCTCTGTATCTCTCTCTCTTAAAAAAATAAATAAATAAAATAAAGTATTTAAAAAATGCCAGGCACTTAGTAAGTGTCCAGTGGGTGGTAGCTATGGTTTTTCTTATTCCTTATATTCTAGGTGAATATGCTTGATATTCTTGATTCTTTGTGCCCTTAATACCTCTACTTCTCCCCCAGGTCTTGGCAAAATACCACAATAGGAGTTCTGAAGATCATTTGGGGTAATTAGTAATATCCCACTGGAGAGGCCCTCAAGTGGGGCTCTGGGCATGGCTCAGACAAGGTTCTGCCAAGTGCCTGCCTAGCCTTCTCTGGTGGTTGGTATTGGGTCACCTACATGTCCCAGTGGCTCTCACTCAAGGGCATCTTAGTGGAGCTGCCTGGCCTCTGCCCCAGGAGCCTTTCCAATTCCTGAGCACTGGTATTTGGTTTTAGAATGCGCTGTGTGGGGGCCAAGTGGAGATCAGTTGCATCCCCTAACTCCTGGACCGGTGACTTTCTTTTTCCACTACATCAATCTGATCCTTTAAACAACAACGCACCCAATAAGGAGGCAACCCATGACCTGAAGATTAAGTGTCTCCGGCCTATGACTGAACTCAGCAAGGCCCAGAATCCAAAGTATGACCTTCTTTTTGATTCACCCACTGGTCCAAAATACACACTTTTAAGATATCAGTTTCTTTCTTCACATACCCGATAAAGGCTGGCTCAGGCTCTGTACCCTCTTCTTCTGCAGTGACCTTTTTTCTGAAGCATAAGTCATCATTTCCTGATCATCGGCTGCTGTGTATAGATGGGATCCTCACCTCCTATTTTTTTTTTTTTTTATAAAGCTTTATGAAATCTTTCATTTATTTATTTATTTATTTATTTACAAGCAGAGACAGAGAGAAGAGAGACAGACAGAGAGAGAATGGGCACACCAGGACCTGTAGCCATTGTGAACAAATTCCAGATGCATGTGCCCCTTGTGCATCTGGCTTATATGGGTCCTGGGGAATCAAACCTGGGTCCTTTGGCTTCGCAGGCAAATGCCTTAACTGCTAAGCCATCTCTCCAGCCCTCACCTCCTATTCTTAAATGAGCATATAAGAACACCCACAAATCTGAGCTCTGCGGGTCCACACAAGCTGCACTCCTGTGTCAGCACCCAGAAAACACCTTGCCCTTTACTAGGAAGCACGGACACGCTGATGGCACTCACAGGAGTCTGGATAGTTGATCTTGCAGCAGAATAGCTGTGAGACCTTGTGTGAACATATTCTTGCTCCTAGGGGAATATGGTCATGTGTTCAAGTTCTTTTGTAGGAGGATCCTTCTGTACATCCTTTCTCATGTCTAAGATGTTTTAACTTTTAAAAAAAGATTTATTTTTATTTATTTGTTTATTTGAGACAGAGAGAGGGGTGGAGGAGAGAGAGAGAGAGAGAGAGAGAGAGAGTGAGAATGGGCGTGCCAGAGCCTCTAGCTATTGCAAATGAACTCCAGACACATGCAGCACCATGTACATCTGGCTTATGTGGGACCTGGAGAATCAAACTTGGATCCTTAGGCTTCGCAGGCATGCGCCTTAACCACTAAGCCATCTTTTCAGCCCTGTTTTAACTTTAAAAAATATTTTATTTCTTTATTTATTAGGGAAAGTGAGACACACACAGAGAGAAAGAGAGAGAGAGAGAGAGGGATGAGGGAGAGGGAGAGAGAAAAGCCATGCCAGGGCCTCTAACCATTTCAAAACGAACTCCAGACACGTGCCACCTTGTGCATCTGGCTTACATGAGTACTGGGGAATAGAACCTGGGTTCTTTGGCTTTACTGGTAAGCACCTTAGCCACTAAGCTATCTCTCCAGACCTGTTTTCACTTTTTATAATTATGTGCCAAAGTTTGCATCTATACAGTGTGTATACTTTTGGAGAGAGGAGTCGTCCCTCTTCAGATCATGCCATTTGCCCAGTTGTCACCCCGGGTCTTGTTTATGCTCATGGATGAGAGCACTGTGTTTGCTGGGTTGCACTGAAAACTCACTTCCCTGGAAGAAATGATGAAACACCTGAATGCCTAGGCACAACCTGAGCTTACGTTCATAGTCAGTTAGCTTTGTTTCTGAGACGAAGGGATATTCATTCCTTTAGCCAGCCATCATTAATTTATTCATTCCTTCCTACTGTTCTCACGTTACGTCTTGAAAAGGCCCACTTGAATTTGTCCCTTGCCACTGTTTCTCAGGGTAGGGAGCCGGTGTTGGAGACACTTTTTTCCGCTCTGGCAGCCTTTCTGGCATCTCCTCCCTGTAAATCCAACTTTTGGCTCTGACCCGTTCTCCCTATTGTGTTTGGCACTTTTGAGACCCATTCACTGGCTGGCCCTTTAACAGTTGGCCCTCTCCTTGTGTGAAGATCCCTTTCTTTCTCTGATGCTATTGTTTATATCCAAACGATAGACAACTTTCCAGATTAAACGACGTAACACAATGGGCGAATAAAATACCATAGTAAATTAAGCACAGATTCATATAGTCTAAGGGTTCTGGACAAACAGTAATCCCCCTTGCTCTGCTCTTCTCAGTGTGGCTGTCCACGGAGACGTGATAATTATGAATGTTTTTCCTTCTGTGGTCCTTCATGTTTCTAAAGTAGCTTGCATATATTGCTGTTCCTCCTATTCAATTTGGATGTTATCTATTGCTTTCCTGAAATGGAACTTTATTTATTTTTTATTTTGTTTGACAAGCAAGTGATGGAGGTCCGTTTTTTTGCAGGTGTGAAAGTACCCCTTCCAGAGAGAAGGGTGGACCAAGCCAAGAGTGCTTTCAGTGGGGAACTTTGAAAACTGATTGTTAGTTATCTTTAGCTGGCCTCACTATTTTCTAGTCTCAGTGCTGTCAAGGCAAGCATTCTTGTATTTTCTTTTCTTTTCTTCTTTTTTTAATGAGAGACAGAGAGAGAATTGGCACCCAGGGCTTCCAGCCAGTGTAATTGAACTTCAGATACTTGCGCCACCCAGTGGGCATGTGCGACCTTGTGGGCTTGCGTCACCTTTTGTGTCTGATTTACCTGGGATCTGGGAGTTGAACATGGGTTCTTAGGCTTTGCAGGCAAGCACCTTAACCACTAAGCCATTTCTCTAGCCCAGATTCTTGTATTTTATAATTCTGCTTTTTTTTCATTAACTTTTAGAGATTGCCTCCACTTTACCTTCTAATCTATCTTTAAACTTTCTTAAATGTAATTTAGAGATTTAAGAAAATTTTCAATTATATTTTTAATTTTCAAGAGTTTTCTGGCCTGTTGTGGTGGTGCACACCTGTAGTCCTAGTACTAAAAATACTGATGCAGGAGGATTGCCCTGGTTCAAGGCCTATGAAGCCTAAGGACCCAGGTTCAATTCCCCAGTACCCACATAAGCCAGACGTAGAAGGTGGCTCATGTGTCTGGAGTTTGTTTGCTGTGGCTGGTGGCCCTGGCACACTCATTCTTTCTCGCTCTCTGTATCTGACTCTTTCTCTCTCTCAAATAAAGAAACAAATACCATCTAGGAATCCTATTGTCAGTCTCAGTTGAATTTTAGGTTTTATTTATTATAGGTTTTATTTATTTATTTATTTACATATGCTAATCATTTATTTTAACTTTATTTTTAGATTAAAGGCTGGGTTTCATTGTAATTATATGAGTATGAATTTTTTTGTTTGTTTGTTTGTTTTTTCGAGGTAAGGTTTCACTCTGGTCCAGGCTGACCTGGAATTAACTATGTAGTCTCAGGGTGGCCTCGAACTCACGGCAATCCTCCTACCTCTGCCTCCCAAGTGCTGGGATTAAAGGCGTGCGCCACGACGCCTGGCTAAAATTTGTTTATTTTTTATCAGAAACTTTGCCCCATTATGATTGTTACACACACACACACACATACCATTTTAGGAGAATTTTTAAAAAAATATTTTATTTATTTCCAAGGAGAGAGAGAGAGAGAGAGAGGAAGAAAGAAGAGGAGAGAATGGGTGCACCAGGTCCTCTAGCCTCTGAAGATGAACTCCAGATATATGTACCACTTTGGGCATCTGCCTTTATGTAGGTAATGGGGAATTGAACCCAGGTTGTTAGGCATTACAAGCAAGTGCCTTAGCCACTGAGCCATCTCCCCAGCCCTACTTTAGGAGAATTTTATTACAACAGAGCACTCTTTGCCTACAGCACCACATCAGAAAGACCTCTTGGAAGGTTTCACAGTTCTGGGTTTGAAGTTGATAGACCTGCTTTTCTCCAGCTATCATTCTAGAATGTGTAACGGAACAGGAAAGCCCTGCTGCTGTATACACAAATTAAGTAGTCACAATGATCGGTGTCTTGTTGCATTTAAAAAGATACTGCTGCAATCGTATGACTGCAAATACAGAATTGTAGCCTAATTTTAAAGAGTGGATCAGGGTTTCTCTGATTAATTTCGGAGATTTTTTTTTCCCTCTGGCATTGTTTTGTTAAAGGAAGGTGTCTTAACTATAAAGAATGTATAGAGTCTAATTTTTTAAAATATAATGAAACAATGCTGCATTCTTACTATTTTGGCTCTCAAATTCAGTTTCATACTTCTTTTTAATTTTTATGTTTTTGGTTTTCAAGGTAGGGTCTTGCTGTAGGTCAAGCTGACCTGGAATTCACTATGTAGGCTCAGGGTGGCCTCGAACTCATGGCGATCCTCCTACCTCTGCCTCCTGAGGGCTGGGATTACAGGCGTGCGCCACCACACCCGGCTCAGTTTCATACTTCTTAATGTGATCTCTGTTTCTGACGTGGGGTTAGAGTTTGGTAAATGCTGTTTTTATTTCTCACCAGGCATTCTGAGCAGGGGGTGATTTTGTAACCTTGAATATTTGCTCGTTTGAGGTTAGCAGGCCACCCATAGCTTGCTTTTTTTTCCCTTATAAGCTGAACATTTAATCAAACAAACACTCTAGCTGCGTGTGATGCACAGCGGTGTTATCATGGGGGTGGATGTGTGCATGCTTTCTGTCCCAGGTTGCCCTCTGACACTCAAAACCAAATGTGAGGCTAGCAATAAATAGGTTATCTAGCTCAGGTATTTGAACAGAGAGACAAGTTTTAGTAAATACTTGTTTAAAGAGGACAGACCTTGCATATTGGAAAGTCCAAAAGTTGAAAACTAGCACTCTAATTTCATTAAAGCAGGAGGGTCTACCCACCATGCTATTTGATCAGCTTGTATTTTGACATTAATTGTGCATGGAAGCTGAATGGGAGAGATGACATTAGTTAAAAAGTTCTCAGCTCATCAATAAATCTTTGGTCATACATTTCTCTCCATCTTTTTTTATATTACTATCACTTCATTGGAACTGTAGACTCTTATTGAAGATCTTAAAAGTTAGCTATTAGCCAAGCTAAAGAAAGAAAAAAAATGCAGTTTATGTAAGATGTATTTGGCCCATTTCTGACACCAGAATAAGAGGAACTGCCATCCCTTCTCCCTCACCCCCTTTAAAGTCAGCCAGGGAGTAATTTGTCCACATGAAAAGGCCTTTTTAGGCATGGGAGGGCTTTGCTAATTGTATTTGTAAGAATAAAATCAAACTACAAGTTGGTTTTTAACAATAAAGAAATGATGAGTTTATATGCCAGTGCATTAATTAGATTAGTTTTGTTAGGAAAATGTAATCAGACAGATGGAGGCCCTGAAAGAAGGCTTTTCTCTAACTAAAGAAATATTGCTTAGCTCTCAGAACACTTAGATAAATAACTCTTTAAAATTATTAAATTCACTTTCATTTTCTTAAAATAAAGGGGACATTGCTTTAATTATTTATCCATATAACTTTTAAATAGCTTTAGTTACTGCTAAATTAGGCTATTTGTAGAATGTGAGAATATTCTGTTTAAATGTTTTCTTTTCATGCTAAATAAGTATCCTTTCACTTGTGATTGTTACATACTGGCAACTGTGGATTTATTTATTGCAAAAATACTTTTGAATCAATAGAATCTGAAAATGCTTATCAAAGAGCTAAAGTACTTCTAAGCGAGAGCTTCTAAGCAATAAACCTCTTTATGTTTTTTTGAAGGGCAGTCACTTTTTGTTGTCGTTGTATGTTGGTGATGTAATTAATTTGAGTTAGAAAGCTATTATGCAATAATGGTGCCAATACACTCAACTATGCATGACCAAAATCACAGTGCAGTGTGAAATTATGTTTCACATTTGAAAGGCTAAACTATGCTCTTTCCTTTTGTTTTCTTTTATTGCCTGGGATAGAAGGGCCTTTCAACTCATTTGACCAACTTCTTCACAATGAAAATATAATTCTTTTTAGTTTAGTCAGATGACTTTAATACAGGCTGCAGACTCATGACCAGTTTGACTTATAGAAAGAATATTCGTCAGCTCTGAAAATTACACTGGTGAGCGTAAAGAAGGGGCCTGAGGAGCAATGTTCGAGATGAAGCTCAGACTCCCCTTCCCTGCACTTCTCACTCATTCTGATGGCTCTGTACCCCTCACAGTCTCTTTACCCTTCTTTCTTTTTTTTGTTTATATTTATTTATTCATTTGAGAGTGACAGACAGAGAGAGAAAGGGGAGAGAGAGAGAGAGAGAATGGGCATGCCAGGACCTCCAGCCACTGCAAACGAACTCCAGATGCATGCACCACCTTGTGTATCTGGCTTAAGTGGGTACTGGGGAATCGAGCCTCGAACCAGGGTCCTTAGGCTTCACAGGCAAGCGCTTAACCGCTAAACCATCTCTCCAGACTCCCTTCTTTCTTTGCTCCAGAGGAATTTCTCAATACAAAGACAGAGGTCAGGGCTATGGGCAACTAACATCACCTTGGCATTGCATTTGAAGGGGAACCTGGAAAAGGCAGACCTCAAGTAAATGAACCTAGAGGTGGCATTGTGCTGTCAAGCAGAGGAGGTGGAAGAGCATCGTAATTTCTCTCTCTATAGGAGAGCCCTGTGCATGAAACACATTTGTTTAGTCAGATTACCCAATGGCTATAGCAACGTGATACTTTCAGAACTTGACTTCTTTACAGCAGAGTTTGTTTTCGATCTAGAATAACTTTCTACCTCAAATCACTTGACAGGAACCAGAAGGGAATGTCATGTGCTTAACCTTCCAGCTTGGAAGAAAGGAGGCTGATGGGCTATGGCCAGCTTCTCTTGCCACTGTGCTAACAGAGGACTCTGGTGTTGGATGCTGACAGTAGCCACAGGGGTTTTAGAGTCTTATGGCAAACGTCTGACTCATGCAGACAGGCCACTGATGCTGCTATGCATGTGGGTCCATGTGGTGGAGGAGCCCCAAGGTAGTGCATGCTTCAATAAATGTTAATAAATGGGCATTAAAACAATCAATGACACCAGGACATGCCACCTGTGTCCCAAAGACTTTAATCTGTTACATGGAGAAAAACCACACCAAGTTGCTCTTGGAAGTTATGAAAAATAATTGTAAAGGGGTTTTTTATAAGCTTAAATGTGTTGAGTGATAGTGTCCAAAGAAAACAGTCCTGGCAGCCCAACAGCAGATGATCCTGGAGGCACTGCAAAGCCGTATGCAGTAGCAGTTTGAAATGACACACTACCTGGGGTGCAGCCAGTTAAAAGAGAAGAACAAAATGATGATGTATTTCTGGGGCTTCAGCCTTCTTAACCAGTTTGGAATTTAAAAATAGCTTGAGCTTTAGGAAATTATTTTGGGTTAGTCTTTATCTTCTGTTCCTTCCTTCCTTCCCCTGCAGGAAACTTGTTTTATTTTATAAAGACTTACAAATCATGACACCCCTCCTTTCCCAAGACTATTGGGCTTAATTTGAAACCTTTATTGATTAGTTCTACACAGCTATCTTTATGTGGGGGATAATTATTAATCACTGAAGTCGGATAGTTGTGTTTCTACTCAATCCCAAGTATCTTAAAGTGTGTTGGAGTTTTCTAAGTTCATTGCTGTGTATTTCTTAATGCTCTTTGGTAATTGCTCTTTGCCACTTGCTCCAAAAACATTACTATGTCCCAAGTTTCTTCCTTTGACTTTTTCCCTGCTCTAAACACATTTTTTTTTGTTGTTGTTGATAGCATACATACTTACAATGGGAGTTGACCCTGTCTTTGTGAATGATACCTACATTTATGTCTCTGACTCCAACCTATTTTGACCCTCTGCTTGATGTCTGCCTACCTTATGTGCTCCCTTTGTAAGTGGGAGGCCAACCATAGTGGAGACGACAAGGAGAAGTATCGGAAAACTAGGGTGAGGTTTTGCACAGTGCTGCAGGTATTTATACTTTATTTATTGATATTTTTATTTGTTTGAGAGAGAAAGAAAGAAAGAGAGAGAGAGAGAGACAGAGACAGAGGCAGGGGAGGGGAAAATGGGCACGCCAGGGCCTCCTAACCTCCTACATAAGAATTCCAGATGCACACACCACCTTGTGCACCTGGCTTTATGTGAGTTCTGGTGAATCAAACCTGGGTTGCTTGGCTTTGCTGGCAAGTACTTTAAACACTAAGCAATCTCTCCAGCCTTTAAATATTTTTAATGGTGCTTCTTGAAGAGCAGATTTTTTTTTTTTTTTTTTTAGTTTTTCGAGGTAGGGTCTCACTCTAGCTCAGGCTGACCTGGAATTCACTATGTAGTCTCAGGGTGGCCTTGAACTCATGGCGATCCTCCTACCTCTGCTTACCAAGTGCTGGGATTAAAGGCGTGCGCCACCATGCCCGGCTGAAGGGCAGATTTTTATGAACATATTTTTTATTATGTTTAGTACTTATATGTACATTCTGCAATAAATTTTTCCAGCACCAAAATTACAGTGATACTCTGTTTTCCTTCAGAACTTTATCAACATTTTAACTAATATATTTAGGTCTATGATTTATTTCAAATGAATTACTTTTTATTTTTTATTTTTTTAAAATTAATTAAATTTTTAAAAATATTTTTGGAGAGAGACACAGAGAGAGACAGAGGGAGAGGGAGACAGATAGAGATGGGCATGCCAGCAGTCTCTCAGCTGCTGTAAATGAAATCCAGATGCGTGTGCCCCTTGTGGGCAAGTGTGGCATTGCGCCCTTGCGTCACTTTGCATCTGGCTAAACGTGGGACCTAGAGATTGGAACCCGGTTCTTAGGCTTAGCAGGCAGGCGCCTTAACTGCTAAGCCATCCCTCCAGCCCGCAAATGAATTATTTTTACTTCTATTGTGAGCTAAGATTCAAATTTAATTCTTTCCCCATCTTTTTTTGTTCTACCATCGTGGTGAAAAGACTTTATTTTTTCCATGGAATTGCTCAAGTGTGTTAGTCAAACTCAAATGACTCTCTAAGTGTGGGTTACAGATCATTCTGTTCTATTGATCTGTCTGTCTTTACAACAATTCCACACTGAAAGCTGTAGAGTGACATTATACTACACCCCAAACTTGACAGTAATTCTTCAACTTCAGCCATAAGTGACATGTCACTTATGGCTGAAGTTGAAGAATTACTGTCAGAGTTGGGTGGCCAGAGCAGCCCTCTGTAAGAACAAGTTTTGAGTGTCTCATAGAAAATCAATGTACCCACGAGGAAATAAATAGAAGGCATGCTTAAAGAAAACGTGTGGTGTGGGTGAAGAAAACTGATAAAAGGTATCAAAAGAGTCTCAGAGTTTACAAACGGAGAAAGCTGTTACCATTCTAGACTGGAAGGAGAAGAGGAAGAGGAGGAGGGGTCAGCCGACCCGTATACCAGCAACAGAGAAGAGCTCTTGAGGCATCTGTAGGGTAGAGCAGGCTTGACCTCGATCTGCCTCTTCCTGTCTCCCTCTGGCTTGGTCTTGCCCTAGGTCAGCACCGTGTGCAGAGCACTGAGGGGCCGCGAGGGCATCTCTTCTCTGCCCCTGTTCCTCTCCTGTAGAGTTGTGTGTGGTTCATGCCTTTGCCCACTGCGACAGGGACGCCCAAGCACAACCGCAGGGGCCTCAGGTGTGGGGGACTCGTTCACCAGCTTTTCAGAGACATACAGGTGGGGTGTCAAGACCAAGGACAGACATCTCTCCCTTGCTCATCTGAAAAGCCAGTGACAATGATGTTATTAGGTATGCTCAACTCAGTCTTCCAGCGTGATGGGTGATGGGTGATGGGCGAGGCAGTTGTCGACGTGTGTGTGTGTGTGTGTGTGTGTGTGTCTGTGACATTCAAAGGGTAAACCTATCAGGTGACTGAGTTCCCTGTGTTAGCATCAGGAGTCATTCTCACTTGTGTTCTATGCCCACCAGCTCCTCAAATAAAGTCCAAAGACCCCCTTGTTACTCCTCTTCAACCGAGTTTGGGTGGCTTCCTTCGTGTGGGTGGATTTCAGATGCCAGCCCTGCGGCCCTTTCACTCAGCTTTTGTTGCAGTTCTGGTTGTTACAGGAGATGAATGGGGACATTACTTAATGATCATCCCAAGACAGATTTTATTTAAATATTTTTTAAAATTTTATTATTTATTTATTTATTTATCTGAGAGAGATAAAGAGGCAGGGAGGGAGAGGAGAGAGAGAGAGAGAGAGAGAGAGAGAGACAGAGAGACAGAGAGACAGAGAGAGAGACAGAGAGGAGAATGGGCATGCCAGGGCCTCCAACCACTGCAACGAACTTCAGATGCATGTGCTACCATGTGCATCTGGCTTATGTTGGTCCTGGGGAATTGAATCTGAGTCCTTTGGCTTTGCAGGCAAACACCTTAACTGATAAGCCATCTCTCCAGCCTAATATTTATTTATTTATTTATGAAAGAGAGAGAGAGAGAAAGGTAGATAGAGAGAGAATGGGTGCACCAGGGCTTGTAGCCACTGCAAAAGAACTCCAGACACATGTGCCACTTTGTGCATCTGGCTTTTTACATGGGTACTGAAGAATTGAACGTGGGTCATTTGGCTTTGTAGGCAAGCACCTTAACCACTAAGCCATCTCTCCAGCCCTAAATTTTAAATATTTTCTTTATTCATTTATTTGAGATTTTATGTAATAAGCCGTTCTGTTCAAGGTGATGAGGGGAGAAATTCTCTCCCTAACTGCAGTGCTCAGTCATTCGCTAGTCGAGGGCATTACTACAAGGATGGAAACTTCCGCCTGGGAGAAGTCCTAACTTCAGTTTGAGGAGAAAGAGATCTACCGTGCTAGACAGGACAGCAGTGCTTTGGCCCAGCACACGGCTCCGGGCTGTCCTTGAAATGCTCTCTGACGCTCAGAAAGTCGCCTGCTTCTGCCATAAAGTCAGATGCACAAGGTGGCACATGCATCTGGAGTTTGTTTGTAGTGGCTGGAAGAGGCCCTGGTGTGTCCATTCTCTCTGTCTCTCTTCTATCTCTATCTGCTTGCCAATAAATAGAAATATTTTTAAAAATTTCACTTTCCTGTATGTTCTCTTCAGTTGACTGAGAGATGAAACTCATGCCTTTCTGAAGGACTCTTGAGCAATTCTGCCCAACTCCTGCTGCTGCTTCCTTCATTTGCATTGGGAACCAATAGTTTGTGGTAAAGAAGATAAAACCACTGTGTGATATGCTTGAGTTCATGAGAATACCACAAGCAAAACCCAGGATATCCTAGCCTGGCATTGAACCTTGACAGTTTTCTTCCAGAGCCTCCATTGGAGAGCGGTGCAGGTTTTTGTAGGTATCTATGCAGCATGCTTTACTTTCTTGTGTGGAACATAAGCATTGAGGAATTCCTCTAAATATGAATTTGCAGCCGGGCGCGGTGGCGCATGCCTTTAATCCCAGCACTTGGGAGGCAGAGGTAGGAGGAGCGCCATGAGTTCGAGGCCACCCTGAGAATACAGAGTGAATTCCAGGCTAGAGTGGGCTAGAGTGACAAAAAAAAAAAAAAAAAAAAAAATATATATATATGAATTTGCCTCCCCAGGGGAGTATCCATAGGCATTGTCTGTCCCCCACCACCCCCGTCACAATAACTGCTGCTCTTACAGCTCATAACCCATAGCCCCATGGTGAATACCGGTCACTGCACAGAGGAGGACTCAGTGGAATGCGGGCAGGGAGGAAGGGAATGATTTGCCCATATCAAGTTTCTGCTTAATAAAAGTATACAAAAAAAACCCCAAAGATTCTGTCCAGTGTCACAGAGGGGGCCATGTCATAAATGCCAACTCTATGCTCAGTTAAAAAAACAGCAAGATTTTTATTCAGCTCTCTCTATGGTAGGGGATGAGGCCAGTAGGTGCTGTCAGAGAGGAGATCCATGTTGTGACTTCTGGGTGCACAACTGATCTGTTCAGACAGCAGTGCTGTCTGGTGGAGACTATAAACTGTAATGTTCTCTCTCTTCCTCTCTCTCTCTCTCTCTACACATGGGTGTATGTTGGTGCATGTAGAGGCCAAAGGTTGATGCTGGGTGTCTTCCTTGATTGCATTTCACCTTATTTTTTTCTTCTTTACCATATATATATATATATATATATATATATATATATATATATATATATAAAATTTATTTATTTATTAGAGAGAGAGGGAGAAAGAGAGAGAGAAAGAATGTGTGCGCCAGGGCCTCCAGCCTGTGCAAACAAACTCCAGATGCATGCACCCCCTTGTGAATATGGCTTACGTGGGTCCTGGAGAGTTGAACCTGGGTTCCTCTGGCTTTGCAGGCAAGTGCCTTAACTGCTAAGCCATCTCTCCATCCCTCATGTTATCCTCTTATATCTTCTCCTCTCCACCCCCATTCCATTGAGGGCCCCCCCCTCAGTAAAATTGTTGGTATTCACCATGGGGTTATGAATGTAGCAGTCAGCCTCTGTAAGGGAGGGGGAACAATACCTCAGGATACTTTTCCCCACCCTATGGCTCTTGCAGTCTTTCTGCCCCCTCTTCTGCAGTGTTCCCTGATCCTTGGCAGGTGTGTTATAAGTCTACTTTAATGTTAAGCTCTGTGCATCCTCCAGATTTTTTGCTTTGATGATGAGTGTCCTCAGTGTCTATAGCCATCTCCCTGGAGCAGGTTGTCAGGGTAGTAGTGAGAGCAGCACTCATGTTTAAATCGCCACTTCCTCTGTGATGTCTCCTGGGCCCTGGCAGATGTGCTCGAGGTGGCTAATCTCATACTAGGCTGTGGACTATCTTTTCATGATGTATTGATGAATCTGGGTTCTCCCAGGTTTTAAAGAAACTATTTTCTTTATTTTATTTTGAGAGAGAGAGAGAGAGAGAGAGAGAGAGAGAGAGAGAGAGAGAGAATGCCAGGGCCTCTACCTACTGTGAATGAACTCCATATCCATGTGCCACTTTGTGCATCTGGCTTATGTAGGTCCTGGGGAATTGAACCTGGGTCCTTAGGCTTCTCAGGAGAGTGCCATAACTGCTAAGATATCTCTCCAACCCTCTCCCAGGTTTTCTTTTATGCCATCTGCAAAACCAAAACAAAAACTAAAAAACGTACCCCCCCCCAAAAAAAACCCCTAGATTCTTCAACCAAGAGTGAGAGCAGTTTGGATTAAAAAGTACAGGCATAATTAAATGAGTGATTTTTTTGATGAGTGTGGCCATTCTTGGCTAAAGACTAGTGGAAGTTTCTGTCTGGCTTTTGTCACCATCATGTTCCTTGGATTCTGACCTGGTGCTCAATACCAGGTATGAGTTCTCTCCCACTGAGTGGCTCTCTTATCCAATCAGAGAGCCATGGATTGCCTGCATAGGCTGTATGCCACTATTGCACAGGTGTGTCCAGTGGATTGATTTCATATCTTACTTGTTCATTTTATTGGTGGCTGTTATCTCCCAGCAGCTGCAATAGTACTCATAGCCAGCTGGGTTTCCTTCTAAGTTCCAGAGTGGTCTCTTGACATCCTGTGTGTGCAGATTGTGGTGTCTTTGGCAACAGGGTCTTAATTATTTAGCTCTGTGGGTAACCAAGTGTTCTGGCAATATCCTGCATTGTTTTGGAGACTTCATAGGTCTCCAAACCAACAGCTCACTGTGGGGTGTAACCCAGTTCTGGCACTGAGAATTACAGGCCAGCATCCGTGCTTTTAGGGTTAGGCTTTCTCCACGCTCACCATGGCCCTTCTGCCTGGGTGACCCACCTCCCTCTTATTATCTGTTATAGCATTTTTTAAAAAAAATATTTTTTATTTTTATTTATTTATTTATTTGATAGAGAAAAAGGGAGGGAGGGAGGGAGGGAGAGAGAGAGAGAGAGAGAGAGAGGGAGGGAGGGAGAGGGAGAGAATGGACATGCCAGGGCCTCCAGCCACTGCAAACAAACTCCAGATGCCTGCACCCCCCCCCACCCCTTGTGCATCTGGCTAAGGTGGGTCCTGGGGAATTGAACCTGAGTCTTTTGGCTTTGCAGGCAAATGTCTTAACCTCTAAGCCATCTCTCCAGCCCTGTTATAGCTTTTAGCTTGATATATAGAAGGAAGGTATCTATGGTACTGATTTATGTCATTATTTTTCATTTTTAAAATATTTTTATTAGAGACAGAGAGAGAGAGAGAGAGAGAGAGAGAATGGGTGCACCAGGGAAACTGCGTATGAGGGAGAACATGAGGTGTTTTCTCTTTCTGTGCTTGGGTGACTTTGCTTACTTAGTATGATTTTTTACAAGTCCATCTGTTTCTGTGAAAGTTTAATTATTTCATTTTTCCTTACCACTGAGTAGAATTCCACTGTGTCTGCGTTCCACATCTTCATTAACTATTCATCCATTGATGAGCCTCTGGGAAAATTCCAGTTCCCAGTGACTGTGAATCAAGCAGCAACAAACATGGTTGAGCAAGTCTCTCCGTAGTATATAGTAGAGTCTTTAGGGTGTATGTCCAGGAGTGGTACAGCTGGATCAAGCGGGAGGTCTATTTTAATCTAACTTATTCAGCCAGGAAACAGCTTCATTTAGAAACTTTTTTAAAAAATTAATTTTTATTTTTTATTTATTTTTGGAGAGAGAGACAGACAGAGACAGACAGAGAGGGAGAGGGAGACAGAGATTGGCATGCCAGCAGTCTCTCAGCTGCTGTGAATGAAATCCAGATGTGTGCGCCCCCTTGTGGGCAAGTGTGGCATTGCGCCCTTGTGTCACTTTGCATCTGGCTAAATGTGGGACCTGGAGATTGGAACCGCTGGACATTGGAACCAGCATTCTTAGGCTTAGGAGGTAGGCGCCTTAGCTGCTAAGCCATCTCTCCAGTCCATTCATTTAGAAACTTAATTAGGAGTTATGGGACTGGGGAAATGGCTTAGCAGTTAAGGCATTTGCCTGTGAAACCTAAGGACTCAGGTTCTATTCCCCAGGACCCACGTAAGACAGATGTACAAGAGGGAGGGCACATGTGTCTGGAGTTTGTTTGAAGTGGCTAGAGGCCCTGGTGTGCCCATTCTCTCTCTCAGTTTATCTGCCTCTTTTTCTCTCTCTCTCTCTCAAATAAATAAGTAAATATTAAAAAAAAAAAGAGTTATGGCAAGCAACGGGAAGGAAGACCTTTCTGGATAGAATGGATGTTAAACACTAGAACAAGATGCCCAGGTGAGGAAATGCTGTTTCCTGTGAGTGGTAACAAGTTCCCTGAGAGGACATTGAAGTTCAAATGTTGTTTTGTCCAGAGGTGACCTGGTTTCTTTGAGCTTAGTGGTCCAGTAGAAAGCGCTCCTAACACCACTGAATACCTATTTTTTTCTCTTTAATTTGCGCTTCCAATTTCAGTGTGTATAATGTGCTAACGGGCTTCCCTCCCACTAAAAACCACCCGTGAAAGTGAGAATGTTCTCCCCAAGAAGAGAAAATACAGTCTGTGGGGTTTTGCGTGTGGCTTGAGGGCCTATGAGGTAGGTGTTGTGACACCTCCTCCGCAGCATGCCCGGATGGCAGCGAGCCTCGGTGGGGTCAGCGGCTCTCATAAGAGGGAGCCACCCAGCCGCCTTGAGGGGGAAAGGTGGTAAATGTTGTGATCCATTTGCAAATCAACACTGACTGTAATTTCAGACCAGAGCTTATGCTCAGAGCCTTAGTTTCCGTTGAATTAGGGGGAAAAAAAAAGAGTTGGTAAGTAAGTCACTTATTTCCTGGGTGCTGCTATAAGGAATGAGAAGCTAAATAGGATTCCTAGGGGTTGTTTTTGTTTGTTTATTTTTATTTATTTACTAGCAACAGACAGAGAGAGAAAGAGAGAGAGAGAGAGAGAGAGAGAGAGAGAGAGAGAGGGAGACACAGAGAGAGAACAGGCGCACAGGGCCTCCAGGTACTGCAAACAAACTCCAGGTGCATGCGCCACCTTGTGCATCTGGCTTACATGGGTACTGGGGAATTGAGCCTCGAACCGGGATCCTTAGGCTTCACAGGCAAGCGCTTAACCGGTAAGCAATCTCTTCAGCCCCGGATTCCTAGTTTTATAATTCTCCATTTGTAGAAAGTTTTTCCTGTTTTATCATGTAACCTGTTAGGACTGAATATTCATTATTTCCATCCTGGATGTAGAGGACCCACCAAGGAGGAAGAAGGAAGGAAGGAAGGAAGGAAGGAAGGAAGGAAGGAAGGAAGGAAGGAAGGAAGGAAGGAAGGAGAGGGAAGGGCTAGTTAGGGTGCCAGGGTGCATGTCTGGTGCTCTAGATATCTGACATCAGTGTGGTGGCCCTGGATGAACCTTATGAGAAGGGGACAGGAGGAGGAGGACAGATGGGCAGGTGACGCTCAGCAGCTTGTGCTTCAGAATTTAAGCAAGGCTGTCCTAGGTGCACCAGGAGCAAGGGGCTCACAGAACACAGGAAGTGAGGCCAGAGGAATGCTCTTTTGTTCCTCAAAGTAAGAAGATTAAATTAGAGCTTTCTTAAGGTGCCTACATCCCTGCTAGCATTCAGCTGTGAGGCCACAATTTCCTTCTGTTGCAAGGTGGACAAAGTTATCAAAGAGAAGGTGGACTTGTGGAAAAAAATTTTCTTTATTTTTTTATCGTTGTTTGAGAATGAAATTACACAGCTAATGTCTACTTGTTCAAATTCAAAACACATGCTTTGAAACCATGATGACTTCAGGGCCCAAAGCGAAAATTTGTATTCCTTTGGAAAATTGAATGAGCGCAGCCAAAGCAGTGGAAAATTGTCTTTGACTGGTAGATGTTATTTCTGCATCATTCTTTGCCCAAGTAAATAATGACTCTGAGATGTAAGCTTGACAGCTAAGAGTAAGAGCCAATGACCATTCATGGTCTTCATGGTCCCAGGAGCTGGTGTAGGTGTTTTAGATGCACTAATTCATTTAATCCCTAGGAAAGCTCCGTGAGATGTTCTACTCAACAAATTAGGAAAGTGAAGACTGGAGAGATTAAGTCAATATGTCTGGGCTAGGATTAGACTGTGAATTCAGCCAGCTAACGCAGATCTGTTTGTGAACCAGCATCTGTCCCACTTTCCACCTCTCCCCCAGGATGAATGGGCTAAATTGGTCTGCACACTGCCTGTCTTACTGGGCAGAACTAAGGTCATGGTGTTGTGAAGGTAAGAGATCTGTTTAGGGCACCAGAACATGAGCGAGGAGCCTTAGCTTACATCAAGTTCATGAGATAGGTCACTTATTTCCTATGTGGTGCTATTAGCAATTAGAAGCTAGGGGCAAGAGGGATGGCTTAGTGGTTATGGTGTTTGCCTGCAAAGCCAAAGGATCCTGGTTCAATTCTCCAGGACCCACGTAAGCCAGATGCACAAGGGGTCACATGCATCTGGAGTTCATTTGCAGTAGCACGCCCATTCTCTCTCTCTCTACTTCTTTCTCATAAATAAATAAATAAATAAATAAATAAATAAATAAATAAATAAATAAGAAATTAGAAGCTAGGGGCTGGAGGGATGGCTTAGTGGTTAAGACACTTGCCTGCAAGGTCTAAGGACCCAGATATGATTCCCCAGGACCCATGTAATCCATACGCACAAGATGGGGCCATGCTTCTGGAGTCTGTTTGCAGTGGCACATCCATTCTCTCTCTCTCTCTTTCTGCCTGCCTCTTTCTGTTTCAAATAAATAAAATAAAAGAATTCTGGAAGTCTTTTAAAAGTTTATAAAGAAATTATAAGCTCAGCAGAATCCCTCAGTTTATAAATCTCTATCTCCAGGCAGTTACCACAATGCAATCTAACAAGTGATTTGTTTTTTCAGAAGTGGTTGAAGTCTTTTCCATTTAATAAGTCATATAAACCCATGAGCTAGGTATTATAATTTCCCTCATTTTCTGGATGAGGACCAGAGTGGTGTAGCAACACACTATGAAGTGAGCCATCTATCAGGGCTCTTTTCCCCAGTGTACCCACCTTGCTCTGCAGTACCAGGCTTTGGTAAATCTGAAATATTCGCTTCTGCTGTGAGTGTGCCTTTGAATTGGGCAATGCCATCCATCTGTGAGTGAGTCCTTGAACTCGGTGACGCTGTCTGTGACATGTCTTAATCAGGTGATACAGGAGGCCAGAGGCGGCCTCTTCCTTTGGGTTTCCCTCCAGATACATGACAGGTAGTGTCTCACAGAACAGCCGTGCTGTGGTCCTCTGAGGAGTGCCCAGTGCATTCTTCTTGGCCTTCAGTCATGACACTGACTCCTGAAACAAGGTGTGGATGTTTTGTTGCATTTGTAGAGTTTGTAAATTACTCCACTTTACAAGATTGAATTTGCTCATTCCATGTCCGATGCTGTAATGGGTTTAATGGGTGGTATTAGGATTCACCAAAGGGGACTTATAATCTTGCTAAGCAGGGAATAAAGCAAGCCAAAGTGATCAAATGTCTGCTGAGGACAGCCCATATTCCTTAGGAAGGCCTTCTGATTCTCAGAGGTCTGAATCTCCGCTGGGTGTTTCCATAGGACCCTGCTCCTCATGCCCCAGCCTAATAGAACTATTTTTCTCTTTTAATATTTTATTTATTAATTTACAGAGAGAGAGAGAGAGAGAGGGAGAGAAAGAGAAAGAGAGAGAGAGGATGGGTGCACTAGGGCCTCTTGCTTCTGCAAACAAATTCCAGATACATGCACCACTTTATGTACCTGGTTTTTCAAGAAAGCACTTTAAAAAATATTTTATTTTAGAGTGACAGAGAGAGAGAGAGAGAGAGAGAGAGGGAGGACCCATCTGTCTAGCCCTAGCTGTGGTTCTTAATATACCAGCCTGTCAGGATATACCTTTGCCCACATTTTCTACCTGCAACATGTCCTCCACCCTCATACTTTACAAAACATCTGTTCATTTTCAAACTCAGTTCAGCTAGGTCATGAGCTTCTCTTCCTCACCTCTCTTCAATCCATAATAAATGTACTTTTATAAATGTATTGCTATAAATGTACTTTCACTGTACCCTGAGCAGATCCCTATCACACCAATCACAATCTGCAGTCCTCATATTAGTGATAACAGTATTGGTTTGTATTTGTTGAATACTTGACGTGTACTAAGCATTTTTAGGTGGCTTATGTCCTGGTTCTTGCCTCTTAAAGCAGGTCATCATCTCATGACAACGTACAGATGAGAGAAACCAAACACAGCATGTGAGAATAACTTCTCCAGGCCCATTGATTCTGTTTATGAAACTGAAGTTTCTGGAGAGAACAGCTACCTTTCTTTTTTGCCGGGGTGGGGGGTTTCGAGGTAGGGTCTCACTCTGGTCCAGGCTGACCTGAAATTAACTATGTAGTCTCAGGGTGGCCTCAAACTCACGGCGATCCTCCTAACCTCTGCCTCCCGAGTGCTGGCATTAAAAGTGTGCGCCACCATGCCCGGCTAAGGCTATCTTTTTTTTAAAGTCAGGGATCAAATGGAATTTACTAGCTGTCGATGCTATTTCCATTTCTGTCCTTGGAGCTTGGCAGGGGCTGGAAAAGGAGTCTGAGATGTTGCTAATATAGGAGGAGAGAGGCCTGGCCCCCAGGCAGGAAGAAGTTGTCTCATTTATTCTTCTTTGCATTGTACTAGGACACTAGTAGGTAACTCAACAATGGTTGAGTTTGAGTATCAATCAATGGATCCGTAAGTCCTTTAAATTTTTTATTATTTTTTTATTTTTGGAGAGAGACACAGAGAGAGACAGACAGAGAGAGAGGGAGAGGGAGACAGATAGAGATGGGCACACCAGCAGTCTCTCAGTTGCTGTGAATGGAATCCAGATGCATGCGCCCCCTTGTGGGCAAGTGTGGCATTGCGCCCTTGCGTCACTTGTGGGCAAGTGTGGCATTGCGCCCTTGTGTCACTTTGCATCTGGCTAAACATGGGACCTGGAGATTGGAACTGGGTTCTTAGGCTTAGCAGGCAGGTGCCTTAAACGCTAAGCCATCTCTCCAACCCCCCCCCCCCAAGTCCTTTTTGATTGGGACAAGGCCTTGTTGTGCAGCCCAGACTGTCTTCAAACTCTTGATCTTCTGCCTCAGCTTGCCAAGTAGCTGGGCTGAAGGGCATGTGCTGCCATGCCTCTCTTTCACTGTTATTTTGGTATGTTCTATATTCACAGCTTGGAGAGTTGATAGGAACTATCCAAGGAGGAGCTCCTCACGTGGGAAAACTGGATTCCTGTTGGCTTGAGGCAGTCTATGGATGTGGGGCAGAAGGGCATGCACATGGGAGGGACTATTTGTGAGGCCCTGATGTGCCTGGAACAATTAACGTGGCCAAGAGAATGGAATGGCTTCCTTTCCTTCTCTCACACTTGTAAATTCCCAAATAGAGGAAGGGTTTTCCTTGCTCAGTGCCAGAAGGACCATGACAAGACTCTTCCCACTTCCACCATTGCTCTCAGACCTCCAGGCTCCCTTGCAACCATTTCGTTTCCTTTTGTCATTGGCGAATGAAAAGTTGTTATTGGCCTGGGCTCATCCACAGTGGGTTTTGTTTGCAGGTGAACATGTTTGTGGAAGGTTTCCATGATGCCATCCTTCTGTATGTCCTGGCTTTGCACGAAGTCCTCAGAGCTGGCTATAGCAAGAAGGACGGAGGGAGAATCATCCAGCAAACTTGGAACAGGACATTTGAAGGTAGGGTTTCTATTTACATGGCAACAGCAAGGTCCACTGCGCAACCCACTGCTCTGGGTGGTTCCGGGGTTTCTTTCCAGAGTGGGCTTTCTCTGTCTTTACGGTAGGGATAATAAGCCAACCCACCTCACAGACTCATGTGAAATAAAATGAAATAACGCAATTTGGAAAAATTCCACCGACATAGGAAATATCTTGTCTCTGGATTGTTGTGATAACAGTCCTATGCTTCTTAAAATTACATTTAACATGAGCCTTACTAACAACAGAGTAATCAGTTTGTGAAAAGATCTATGATCAGTCTTTAAATAAGTGTTATTCCTGGGCATATGTCCCCTTGTTGATTTTACCAAAACTCAGAAGACCATTAGCTGTCATCAAACCTGGTGGCTTGAGATGGTTAGCAGATTTTAGCTTGGCCCATTGCTTTTATTTTATTTTTTAAAAAATATTCATTATTATTTATTTATTTGAGACAGAGAGAAAAGGGCGAGGGGCAGGAAGTGAGAATGGGTGTGTCAGGGCCTCCAGCCACTGCAAACAAACTCTAGATGCATGCGCCACCTTGTGCATTTGGCTTACCTTGATCCTGGGGAATCGAGCCTTGAACCAGGGTCCTTAGGCTTCACAGGCAAGCGCTTAACTGCTAAGCCATCTCTCCAGGCCCTTATTTTACTTTTAAAAGAGTGAACACCTGCAAACAGTGTTGTTTTCTCAAGAACAGAAAAGTGTAAGAATGGTGATAGCAAAAGGCCTATATTCTCATTATTCAAGAAACTTCTGTTGATGTTTAAAAATTATAGGCAGAGGAGGAGGATCATTCAAGTTTAGGTCACCCTGAGAAAATATAAACTGTACTTGAAAAACCAAAAAAAATAAAAAAAATAAAAAAATAAAAAAAAGTGAAAATTCTTTCTTGAAAATATAAACTGTACAGCAATGTACAAAATGAAAAGTGAAAACCTTTCTTCTCACCCTCGTCGACTTTCCCCTATGTAATCACTATCAGCAATTTTCTATGTGATTTTAACCATATGTTATATGATGTTATACTATATATTATTGAAAATATAAACAGTACCTCCGTGTACAAAATGAAAAGTGAAAGCCAATGTAATCACTATCAACAATTTTCTATGTGATTCTAAACAACTTCTATGCTTTAGTCAGCACATGTGCATTTTTATATCTCATCTAAAACTCTTACAGAGTGTCTTCTATATCAAATAAAAGAAATTTTCTGAATGACCATTTGTAGATCCAATATATATATATTTTTTGAGGTAGGGTCTTGCTCTAGCCCAGGCTGACCTGGAATTCACTATTTAGTCTCAGGCAGACCTCAAACTCATGGTGAAGGCATGTGCCACCACGCCTGGTCCCAAACACATTTTTTTTTGTTTTTTTGAGGTAGGGTCTCACTCTAGTCCAGGCTGACCTGGAATTCACTTTGTAGTCTCAGGGTGGCCTTGAACTCATGGTGATCCTCCTACCTCTGCCTCCCGAGTGCTGGGATTAAAGGCGTGCGCCACCATGCCCGGCTCCAAGCATATTTGTAAAACGAGAATTAGATGTTATACCACGGCTGAATAGGATTTCCTTTAACTTATTATTTTGAAATAGGGTTTTACTATGTAGTACTGGCTGGCCTGGAGCATGCATGTAAACCAGGCTGGTCTAGAACTTTCAGTAATCCTTCTGCCTTTAGCTGATGAGTGCTGGCGTTACAGGAATGCATCACCCACGACTAGCTTTTAACTATCTGTTATCAGGGGGCACTTTAGTTGTTTGTAATTTTACTATTGTGCAATATGCTTTTGTAGCCCCTGAATATCTGGATGATTTTTAATGAATATTTATGACAGAAAACTTTCCTAGAAGTTGGTTTTTAAGTCCCAAAGGATGTTTGTGCTTCATAAAATGCATTGTATATTATCAAACATCATCTTTAAAAAATTTTTATTGACAACTTCTACACTTACAGACAATAAACCATGATATTTCCCTACCCTCTTTCCCCTTCACAGCTCCACTCTTTCCCATATCTCCTCCCACTCTTCATTAGTCTCTCTTTTAATTTGATGTCATCATCTTTTTCTCCTATTATGAGGGTCTTGTGAAGGTATTGTTAGGCCCTGTGAGGTCATGGATATTGAGGCCAATTTCTCTGGAAAGTTGCATTGTAAGGATTTGTACCCTTCCTTTGGCTTTACATTTTTCCTGCCACCTCTTCCGCAATGGACTCTGAGCCTTGGAGGGTGTGATAGAGATGTTTCAGTGCTGGGCACTCCTCCGTGTATATATTATTCCCACCAAACTGCCCTGAAAGCACTACACTTAATGTTCATATTCAAACATCATCTTTTAAAGTCTGTTCATCTATATTCTTGCCAATAGTGTAGATAAGAGTCGTGGTTTCCTCTGATCTCACCAACACTCAAAACTAGCATGACACTCAATATGGAAATGAGCTGGTTCCCAAAGCCTTGCAGATAACAACTTTCCATTCATTCATTCAACACGCATTCAGCGAGTGGCTCCTGTCTACCAGGTGCTATTCAAGGAGCTGAGGATTTGGTAGGGAACTGAAGATATATTGCCTGCAGTCAGTTGAGTTCACAGTTAAGTGAGAGAAACAGGCAATAAGCGTGCTATTTCAAGGACTTATAAAATGAAGCAGGGTAGGGAAACAGAGTGATGGAGTGGGACTGCAAGTTTAGAGTAGTCAGGAAAGGTCTCTGAGTATGGCACTTGAGTGGAGCCCTAAGGGAGGCACATATGGCGGTGCTCAGGAGACAGAGCTGCAGAAGGAGTGGCACACACAGGCAGCTTGAATGTGTGGTAGGAGATTGTTGCTGGGGAACACGGACCATCTGCGTAGCTGGCACCTGAGTCTGAGGGATGTGATAGCAGCTAAAGCTTGAGAGGCAGTGGGGGTCACCAGTCCTGTTGACCTGTAAGTCCAGTAAGGCTTTGGTTTCCAGCTGAGATAAAAAGCCACTGAGGGTTTCCAGTAACATGATGTGTCACATGACCGTGCCGTGCAAATAAATCGTACAGTGCGAATTAGCATCTTTAATTTAAAAAAATTTTAATTTAATTTATTTGTAAGAGGAGAGGGAGAGAGAGTTAGAGAGGAGATAGACACAGAAAGAATGGGCGCTCCAGGGTCTCTAGTCACTGCAAACAAACTCCAGATGCATGTGCCCCCTTGTGCATCTGGCTTACGTGGGTACTGGGGAATTGAACCTGGGTCCTTTGGCTTTGCAGGCAAGCACCTTAACCACTAAGCCATCTCTCCAGCCCCTCCTTAAAAATTTTTTTTTTATTGATTTATTTGAGAGATAGATAACAGATAGAGTATGGGTGTGCCAGAGCATCTTTTGAGAATCCTTAACACAGAGGGCAGACTGCAGGAGCAGCGATCAGGAACCCGCATCTGAACCATTAACTAGTACCTCAGTCCTCTAAACTTCTCTTTTTGCACCTGCTCCATAGGGGGGCGGGGCTGGTTAACTGACAGGAGTCCCTTCAGGTTGGCATCTCACCCTTCCTTTGAGCCCTTTCAGCCTATGCGTATTTGTAATCATACTGGTGAGACGTTTCAGTGACACGAGTAAGTACTACCCAGTCTAGATTTGGGGCACATATTCTTTGTTTCCAGGACGGCCTTCTCACTCTGTTGCTCAGCTTCTTATTAGTCATGAGGAAAGGCAGGACAGACAGTAGGGAAGGCATCAAGTCCCACCTTGGGTTGTCTAGGTAGTAGTTGTGGTGGCCACCATTGGCTTTCATTTATTTTTTTTTTAACATTTAAAATATATTTAATTAATTAATTAATTAATTTATTTATTTATTTATGAGAGAGAGAGAGACAGAGAGAGAGAGAGAATGGGTATGCCGGGGCCTCCAGCCACTGCAAACAAACTCCAGACACATGTGCCCCTTGTTCATCTGGCTTATGTGGGTCCTGGAGAGCCGATCCGGGATCCTTTGGCTTTGCAGGCAAACACCTTAACTGCTAAGCCATCTCTCCAGCCCAGGCTTTCATTTCTTTATGGTGGTTCTCCAGAACATGGATGTCGCGTTATACTCCGTACCAGAGCACTGTCCCCTTTTCACTTTACACAGGTAGTAGGTTGTGGGCGAGAAAGCCTCTGGATGAGCTTGTTTTACCTCGGACTGCCTTCAGCTGAGGAGCTGTACTCAAACAGGGTAATTTAGGGGGCATATTAGGACAAAGTCAGATTTCCCAGAATTGGGCACAATACGCCGAGAAACCGGTGTGTGGGGACACAACCTTGGTCGGCCACATCCCATTCTTAGCTCTTACTCACTGTATGGTGTGGTCATTTGTCCTTGGTCTTCTGACAGAAGAGAAGCCAGAGTTGGGGGGTACTGGAGGGCAACACTGAGGGAGGTTGTTAAGAGAAGGGCAGGGACCCACAACGACTGTAATACAGATTTGTTTAGAGCCAGGGCATGGGCTCAATTTTCCCATAGGTCATCATGATCTCATTTTAGGAACAGGTCTACACAGTCAGTAGGCAATAAGTGTGTAGTGAATTATATAGTTGAATCTACAATTATCATCTCACTTGTCCAAATGTAAAGATAATTGAAGCCGAGGTAAGTTTTGAACTTGACTGGTTTGGAGAGCCCATTTTATTTGCTGAATAATGATCCATTTGAGAGTAGCTTCCCAAAGAACTCTAAGATAGCTGTCTGAAGAAAAACTCAGACCTCCCTAAAATTAAAAACATTTTTAATTTCAGTGGTCACTGTAAGTGGCCATTAAGTTGTCAGGGGAAAAATACTCTGGATGTTGTTTGACAAAATTGGATTTTATTGCCGTGAAACCTATGATCAGCTCTCAAGGCTTTCAATAAGTGGCCCGGGAAGAAGCCGAGCTTCCTCTGTGTGAGAGGTCAGAGGGACAAGGTAAACAGAACTGTGGCTGAGGATTGAGCTGCTCCACTCAGGCAAACAGAAATGAGGGTGGGCAGGCTCCTTGCTCATGTACAGGAAAATTCTGCTGTCAGCCTCACAACCTCACCCTCTGCCTGATACTCCGAGGTGAAGTCTCGCTTTGCTAATTGTCTGCCCTGAGAGTTCTCACCCCCCCCCCATTTTCTTGGCAGAATTATAATGAGTCCAAGGTGTAATGAGGTCTCGGATTACCAGGGCCGCTTTGTCTTATAAAATATTTTGTAAAACACTCAGCAGGACACACCTCCCCCAACACCTCTAAACATAATGGCTAATATGTTGGGGATAATATGTAGTATATAATATATAGCGTTTACCATTTCAAGTTTTACAGGCTGTCAAAGATACGGAACTTGGAGATAGGAGTATCCTTTGTAACCTGTCTATATTAAGAGGACAAAAAAAAATTAAGTTGAATGGTGACTCCATTCTGTTTCCAGCAAAGTAGACCAAAGTCTGGAACAACTGGTGGACCTTCAAACCACATCCCAAGGGACAGTAAACCCAAATGCCTGCTCTCTCCAAGCCACACAAGAGGATGGAACTTTCCCTCGGGATGCTTCTCTGCAGACACTCACTTCCCTGGGGGAGTCAGTTCCTCTGGAGAGAGGCTAATCAATAGGAGCACCAGTGAAGAACTTCACTAAACTCTTTCACAAGCAAATGAGCAACTTTGGTTCATTAGATAGTGGCTGATGTATGCATTCTTCTATTTAGTGAACGAAAATTAAAACATAGACACCTATCCCTCAGCCAATGATATGCGATTCCTTTTATGGATTCATTGTTACAAGCCGTTATTGCAGACCAAAGCAAGGGACTCCTCTGTGCTTTGGTCATCCTGTTTTAGCCTTACAGTTCACATGGGCCACCTACTCAGAGACCTCATAGCTCCCCTGGTCCTTCTGGCCTTTGTAAATTCAACTACATCGGTCTTTCTACCTCGATCCTCTCACTTTAAAAAAAAAATTAATTATTATTTTATTTTTGAGAGACAGAGGGAAAAAGAGAAAAAGAAAGGGGGGGAGAGGAAGAATGGGCACACCAGGGCCTTCAGCTTCTGTGAATGAACTCTGGATGCATGTGGCATGTGTACATGTATGACACTGAATGCTTATGTCACTATGTGTCTGACTATGTGGGACCTGGAGTTTTAAACATGCATTCTTAGGCTTTGAAGGCAAGCGCCTTAACCACTAAGCCATCTCTCCAGCCCCCTCTTACTTTTTGATTGCTGCTTTTCTGATTCATAGATCAATGTACTCTATAAAATCCCTGCTCTCAACCTGAGGTGCTGACTCCTCCTGAGTGGTAGAACAAGGGCAGATGTTCTCTAGCAGACGGCAAGCATATAATGCCAGTAGTGATCATGAAATAAATATGGCCAAGATTTCTTGATGTAAAAAAATCTCAAATAAGAATGCTCCCAAATCTGAAACTCTGAAAGTTTGGTTCATGCACAAAATTATTAAATATAGTGTATAAAATTATCTTCTGGCTATAAGGAAGAGGTGCTTATGATACAAAATGAATTCTATATTTTTTGTTTATTTTATTTGCATTTATTTGAGAGCAACATACACACACAGAGAGAGAGAGAGAGAGAGAGAGAGAGAGAGAGAATGGGCGCCCCAGGGCCTCTAGCCCTGCAAACAAACTCCAGATGCATGCGCCACCTTGTGCATCTGGCTTACATGGGTCCTGGAGAATCGAGCCTTGAACTGGGCTCCTTAGGCTTCACAGGCAAGCGCTTAACCACTAAGCCATCTCTCCAGCCCCAAAATGAATTCTATATTTAAACATAGGTTCTAGCCTCAAACTATCTTCGTAAGCATATGCAAATATTCTAAAATCTGAAATCTTAAATCCTTTTGGCCCCAGTTCTTTGCATAAGAGATACTCAAACGGTAGAAATAATAAAACTAAGTAGAAGCTAATAACTGTAGAAGTAAACATCTGACTCCTCTTAGCTATGTGCTGGATTGTTTTGCCTATTTTGTCCCATGTAACCATCTCCACAGGCTCTTAATAGGGACACAATACTATTCCTATTTATGCCGATCCCAAAGACTGAGGTCAGAGGACTAGTTCCTTGCCCAAGGTAACAGAAGCAGATAATGGTGGAGCTGCAATTTGGTGCAGCCAGTCTGATTCCCATGAGAGAAGGTGCGTGATTCATCTTAGCCTCAGCCCCAGTGCTCACTCAGCATTCAGCAATATCACAGATAACACTGGATACACAAGGAATGAACACACCTGCGTAAACAATAGCTACTCTTCAGCTGTGGGCTCTGGTGATATTAAAGAGATTTAAAAACATATTTTGTGGAATGCTCAGCAGGACACCCAAACATCTCCCAAACATCTCGGAACGCAATGGCCAGTGTGTTGGAGATAATATGCAATATTTACCGTTTAAAGTTTTACAGGCTTGAGGATATGGAAGTTGGAGATAGGACTACCCTTTGCCATCTGTCAATGTATTAAAAAGACCAAAAAGTGAAGATGAATGGTAACTCCATTCTGTTCCCAGCAAAGCAGACCAAAAAAATTGGCTTTCTGCTCTACCATGTATTAGTGCAGCCTGTGTGTTGCACACTCACAGGATCCTGAGCCCTGGGATGTCCCTGTATGTTATTTCAGTGCTCTTGTGAACTTGTGACAGACACCTTCATGTCTCACTCCACCATTTTTTTTTTTTAAAGAAAAATCCATTCAATAGTCTAGAATAGGCATGCTGCTTTCTGGATTAACTTTAATATGTTTTTTTTTTTAAATTCCCCCCAAATCATTTATTTTTTTCTTTTCTTTTTCTTTTTAAATGGAGAAATGTTAGGAATTTAGGAATGCAGACACAGATGAAATTACAATGCCTTTCCAAATGCCAACAAAAATGCTTCAAGTCTGATGTGATTCCCTGTGGCATGAATTTTTTTTTTTTTCATCCTGTTGATTCATTTTCTTGGCAGACAGCGGCGCTTTCGATAACTAACGTTGCCTCTCATTCTGTAGGCATTGCTGGGCAAGTGTCCATAGATGCCAATGGGGACCGGTATGGGGACTTCTCTGTGATTGCCATGACTGACACAGAAGCAGGCACCCAGGAGGTGAGCGCGTGTGACTTTTGCTCTAATCTGTCCTTCTGCAAGTGCAAATTGAGGGTATGTTTTGTCCTGGTGGCCAAAGAAGCCTTCCAGTGAACACGAACTGAACATTGCCATGTCGAGAGAGCTCCCTGTTGGTTGAGGGTGGCAGGTAGGATGTCAGGAAATGGTTCCGTGTATATCTCACTAGGGAATTCTTACCTTTCGAGCAGTCACGAGTCATCTGGTGGTCCTGTGCAACAAGGACATTAGAGGCCAGGGGGAAAAATCAAACTTCCTTGTCTTTTCAATTTCTAGATTTTTTTTTCTGGCATCTGTTACAGACTCTACCTGTTTCAAAAGCTAGCATCATGAAAAGAAAAGAATACCCCGGAAAGAAAGATGAGTTTCCAGTGACAAATTGCTGAGAGCGGGAACTCTCTGCTTCCGTTTCCTTGGATATTCCTCATAGATATTCTAATTTTATTGCTGATTTCACATGAATGTTGCTAGGGCCATAGGAAATGAAACCAATAAGCACAGGAAATATGTACTGTTTCTGCTAAAACGTGTCTTTCAGCAGATAATGCCACTTCTCCAGTGTTCCCTCGGTGCTAATTACTCCTGTTGTCATTGTGAGTCCTGTCATATGATGTTTCTTTGCAGTGCTGGTATATGGGGCCTTTGTGACAGGAACCAAGGAGGAGGAGTTTACTAACTCACTCCTCAACTTTCTCCTCAAGCTTCCCTCTCTGGAGAAGGTGGGCAGTGACAGTTTGTCTTAGCTCGCCGAGGTTGTAGTGTGTAAAGAAAGCACTCGAGCTCAGTTTATATCCATAATTGCCATATTGTAGTGAAGATCTAGAGTTCTTTTTAAAAAAATTTTTATTTACTTATTAGCAAGCAGAGAGAGATAGAAGAGAGGCATACAGAGAGAGAATGGGCAAGCCAGGGCCTCCAGCCACTGCAAACTAACTCCATATGCTTGTGCCCCTTGTGCATCTGGCTTACGTGGGTCCTGGAGAATCGAACCAGGATCCTTTGGCTTAGCAGGCAGACGCCTTAACTGCTAAGCCATCTCTCCAGCCCAAGACCTAGAGTTCTTTATGGGACAACCAGACACAGTCTTTGAGAGCCTGCTGGCATTCAGTCAGGAGAGAAGAGAGACGTCATAGGCTACTTAACAGGCTGCAAGCTTGTGCCCAGACAAAAGAGAGGTGGACCTGGCTGGGAAAACACTTCAGGATATAGGCTCAGGTATTACTCCAAGAGTCACGTTAATCTGGGATCAGAGTGACCCTGGAACTACACTCAGAACCAGTCAAAGTAGAATCCAGCCTGATAATGGGGGCCAAAGGGTGAATTCACCAGGGGGGAACTAACTAGAGGAAAGCCCCACAGAAGGTCCTGTGAAGTTGCTCTCAGTAGCTTCATTAGATACAGTCTACGTGAGGCATAAGAGGCTTTGCACCTGTGACATGCTTTTAACTGGGACCTGCAGTGGTCTCCGTTCTCCCTCACACATCCCAAAGGGTAACACGCTTTACAGAAGGCTGATGGTATGCAAGAAGACTGAGCAGGCCCTATTGGATGAGGGAGGGTGCAAAAAAACATGAGTACTGGAATTATTGTTGCCTTAAGGAATTGCAAGATGCTCCTTCCCCACTAGGTAGTAGCAACTGATCCACACCCGGCGAGAGTGCTGGTGGGGCTGGGCCTCCAGAGTGGGCATGTTGAAGGTGGCACTGCCTTTGTCGTAGAATACCTTTCTAAGGCTGCCTGACTACTTTCCATCTTCTCCTGGCTCAGTATGGCCCACCTTGACAGCCACGTTACGACTTCCAATCTTTTTTTTTGTTTTGTTTTTTTGGTTTTTCGAGGTAGGGTTTCACTCTGGTCCAGGCTGACCTGGAATTCACTATGTAGTCTCAGGGTGGCCTCGAACTCACGGCGATCCTCCTACCTCTGCCTCCCGAGTGCTGGGATTAAAGGCATGCGCTACCACGCCCGGCCGACTTCCAATCTTGATTTATCACGTCCTCAGGGACATCCTGCTATGCTCAGGGTGCACAGAGAGGGAACCCTGTTTCCTGGTCTCATCAGGGCACCCAATTTCCTATTTTCTTCTGAAACGTTTGCTGTCAGTATCTAGAGTGATATGGCGAAGGGTGGCCCTCTGGGTTCCTGTAGAGGCAGCCTGTTTAGATAGGCTGTGTTTTGGGAAATAGTATGCAAAGTTATGTATGAGCTTTCATAAAAAATATTAATTAATTAATTAATTTAGAGATAGAGAATGGGCATGCTAGGGCCTCTAGCCTGTGCAAATGGACTCCAGATGCCTGCACCAGCTTGTGCATCTGGCTTACGTGGGTTCTGGGGAAATTTAACCTGGGTCCTTAGGTTTTGCAGGCAAGCCAGTGCCTTAACCGCGAAGCCATTTCTCCAGCTCAAGTTAGGAGCTTTGGGCCTCCTTTGAAAGCAGATAGTGTTGGCCTTTCCTTTTGTAAAGCTGGGTTTTGCTCTTCTATAGGTTATTGGCGATTACTTTGGAAAAGAAGGTCGGTTCAAAATGCGGCCCAACGTCAAATATCCTTGGGGCCCTTTCAAGCTGAGAATTGATGAGAGCAGAACCCTGGAGCATTCCAACAACTCCCCCCGTGCAAATCATGTAAGCTCAGACACTTAACTTGCTGTGTCTCCTTGTTCTTCCAAGTGTGGCGCATGCTCTTCTCTAAGGCTCAGCTCTAAAAGTTTCCATTTCTTACCCTGATGGCGTCCAGGCCATGGGAACCATCACACACTGGACTCTCCTCTTATCTGAGGCTTCTAGGTCTTCCTTTCCTTCCCTTCTTCTCTTCCAAAATGATAGACGCTTTCTCCTTGTTTTTGTGGCTTTTTTTTTTTTTTTGGTTTTTCAAGGTAGGGTCTCACTCTGGTCCAGGCTGACGGGGAATTAATTATGTAGTCTCAGGGTGGCCTCGAGCTCTCGGCGATCCTCCTACCTCTGCCTCCCGAGTGCTGGGATTAAAGGTGTGCGCCACCACGCCCGGCTTTTTGTGGCTTTTTAAGTATCTCCCACTACAATCTCTTAGTTAGTGGAGGTTTTTGCTTTTGGGAAAATCAACTATTAATTACTAATGGTCCTTTTCACTTACCTATCTCTTGCAGTAAGTCTCATTCTGATGTGCGTAGTTTGTAGTTATCCTCCAAATCCTCAGGATGAGACGCCTGGAAATTTACCAGTTGGCAAATAAGTATTAGATGCATTATTTATAAACAGTTTTGGGATATAGAGAAGCAAGTGACCCTTCTTAGAAGAGCTTATGAATAGCAAAAACAGTTAGTGATGGTTGTTTATAAGCTGGTCAGGGAGAACAAAGTGAATCTCAATCTTTCAGGCCAGTCAGTCATTTTAGGAGAATATAGCAATGGTCATTATGTCTTGGGATCATCTTTCAAATGACGAGGTATAGCTCACATCCCCAATGGGGGCAGGGAGGAGGGAAATGACGGTACCAACACATGATGTGTCCATACAAAGTAAATACTTAATAATAAAAATATCTACAAAAAATGATGAGGTATTTATAACTATGCAGTTATTATGATGAGGGATTGAAGAGGCAGTACGTTTAATTATATGGTCTTGGAGTTACTGAGTCTTGATTTGAAATTTCAGCCTTGCCACTTGCCAGTTTTGTGACCCAAGGAGAGTTCTTTAGCTTGCTGAGCCTCACTGTTCACATGTGTAAAATGAGGAGTAGATGAGCGAAGGCACCTAAGGCCCTGTTCTGAGCTCCTGGTGGTCAAGGCGGTGTTTATGAGTTTTGCTTTCCAGGGATATCACCCACAATGATTGTTTCAAGTTATTCACACCTTCACGAAGCTACATAGGACATTTGACATGGGACTCTCTGGCTTGGGTGCAAGAACATTGAAAAACAAAAATCCGACCCAATTAACATTTTCACCGAGTCCTCTAGCACTTTGAAGTGTATCTATCCACCCGTGAGAAGCAGGAGTGCTGGGTTAATGCCATCGTCCTTTCAGGTGTTGGCTTTAACTGTAAACTCAAAAGGGCATGAGTGCATGAAATCTTGTTCCAGCTTTTACCAAATCCTTCTTGAATTAACCCCTCTCTGCCTCCTCTCCCCTCTCCTCCCCTCCCTTCCATCTCTAACAGTCACACATCTTGTCCTGTAAGCTGCCCAGGCTGGCCTTAAACCCGGATCCTGCCATCTCAACCTCCCAGTGTTGGCAGGACAGCTGTTTGCCCATGCCCGTCCTTGAACCTGTTTCTTTTCCTGTTCTCCTCACTTTCTCATAACAATGTGTTTTTCTAGTTCTTTTTCGAAAGCTTAAGACTTTAAGGAAATTAAGAAAAAAAAAAAAGTCTTACGAAGAAAGGAAATTTTATTTCAAGTAGTGGGTTGAGACATCTCCCAGCGAACAAAACTAGAGAGGCATTTCGGCTTACTTCTCAAAAGTGAACCCTGATTATGTTTTCCTTTCAAGCAGGTGGCCTAGAGGAGTCGGCGGTGACGGGAATCGTGGTGGGAGCCTTACTAGGTGCTGGCTTGCTCATGGCCTTCTACTTTTTCAGGTGGGAACCATTTATTAAATTAGCATTCACTCTCTGTCTCTCTCTCTCTCCTTTTTCTTTTTCTTTTCCTTTTTGTTTTTTGAGGTAGGGTCTCACTCTATCCCAGGCTGACCTGGAATTCACTCTGCAGTCTTAGGGTGGCCTTGAACTCACGGAGATCCTCCTACCTCTGCCTCACGAGTGTAGGGATTCAAGGCGTGCGCCACCACGCCTGGCTTCTGTCTCTTTTTACCTTTATCACTCATTCTTGCGCAATGCTCTCGGGATCTGCCCACATCTTTCTCTTCTCCAAGAAGCTGGTTCACAGACTGAAGCCATTCTTTTGTGTGATCTCGGGTTTGGTGGTCAGTGGGTGGGTTAACATCATGAGCACTGGGGGGTGTGGGTTTCTGTTGTATAATTCCTTCCAACCTCTTGACGGGTCACAGAGTTGTGAGATCCTTTGTTCACATATATTCTGCTAAGAACTCCTTCCATCTCCTAAATGTATACGTGGAGAGAAAATCTGGACAAAGAATGAAATGAACTTCCCCTTTTTCAGGCTTCCTCCCATTCAGAAATAGGTGCCTGCGTTCACCTTGATCAGCCAGAGGGCTCTTCCAGCAGTCTCCGCCCTCAGGCTGCAGCGTGCTCTGTATTTGCAGAACTCCACACGCTTAGTTACCCTTGTGGTTCAGCCTCAGAGCTTGTAAAATTAGAATATCTACATGTGTTCAAGGTCTTGCTTGTTCCATGTTTTGAGTTTGGTCCATTGCTTTGTAATCTTTGTAAGTCATTTGTAAGTCATCAGACCCAAGGTTTCCTCACTTTTTGCAAGGAAACATACTTTGGGTATATGTGGCTCATCGCGGGAACAATGGTATTCCTGTTCCTTTGGTGGCGGCACAGTTAATCTGATCTTTATCTGAAACACATATCCTGGGAGTCAGGCAGAGCTTCTGGGGCTGAATAGACAAGACTTAACCCACAAAGCATCCAGGGAAGAAGGGGAAGGCTTGTTCTATGGCATTTCAGAAAGCATGCCAATTTTCCCTCCTTGAATGAGGACATAACGCCTTGGGGCACACTACTTTAATCTCTGACCAGGGTTTCACATTCTGTCGCTTCTCATTCATCAGACCAAACCCAGATGTCCCCTGAGGGCATTCTTTGTATGAGAAACCATAGTACTTTGTAGCAAAGCAAGGTTTTATTACTACGTTTGCTTTCCTTTTACCCAGGAAGAAATACAGAATAACCATTGAGAGGCGAAACCAACATGAAGAAAGTACCATTGGAAAACATCGAGAGTTACGGGAAGATTCCATCAGATCCCATTTTTCGGTGGCATAAAAGAAACTTTTTTTTTGTTGTTTTGTTCTGCTTGAGATTCTTTACGAGATAGATGGGAGGAAAGACATCAAATGGAATAGAAGGAACATTCTTGAAGAGTTCATTCTTTTAAGCAGTTAGTTATTTCATTTTAAATTTTCTTTAGAAGAAGCTCAGGAACTATTATTAATCACCAATTACCATCTGCCTCTCAGCTTTCATCTCATGGCAAACATGTACAAGGATGTAACATCATTGTTAGATATGCACACTGCTTGAAAAGCATATGATTAGATCTAGGTTTCTAAAGTCTGCTGTCTCTGTATCTTGATGGCTTTGGGGGGGCGTTTCACACAAGGATATAAAAATGTGATTTTTTTATGAAATGTTTTGTAGCTAGCATAAGCCCATTTTTTTTTTTTTTTACAAGTAGAATATCCTTGGAAGGAATTGAACACCCAGTAGATGTTCAATGAGAAATTGAACGAGAATCAGTAATGAGAATCTGCAGGTTGCAAATGTAGTGCTACTCTCTCTGGAACTGGGGGGTTTGGGCCTGAGAAGTGCTCTGTCCGGTACCTACATTCAGGCCTGACGTCATATCTCAAGAAAGGGTCTTCCCTGTCTCTTTCAGTATCTCATAAAAGCTACTCTGGAAATCTGTAAATATTAGTGAACTAGGAGGATTTATATAGGGATAGCAAGTCTGAAATGTTTCTTTTTTTTTTTTTCTAATGTAAAAAGCCCCACGTCACACTAACCTTTTAAGTATTTTAATCTTGTATTTTGGTATTAGAAAACAAGTCTATTTTTTCATCTTTAAAAATAAATTTCACTTATATTTTAAAGGCACGGGTGAAGTGTGCAACATGCTCATGGTGATGGAAGACGCTTCTCTTGCCCTCTCCTTTCCTCTTCTCTTGGCTCTGGTAAAATGCTCATTGTTGCTTTCATTGTACAAGTTCAGAGATATCAGATCACAGACTCTACAGCTGTTGTTCACACTTAATTATTTTACGTGTTCGTTATTGGCCCTTACCAGATGATGAGTTTTCAGGTGGAGGGTTAAGAGTCAGTAGAATTAAGTGAACTTTATAAAGGAAGGCAGGGCTTCTCCCTCAAGGGTAATATAAGAGAGTGTGAGAATCTGAAAGTATGCCCAGAAATGACAAATGTAAGAAACACGTGCATGAAACTTATCAAAATTCAAGGTGATAATTTTGGGTAAAAGAAGACTTTCCATATCTGCTATGTCCCCCTTCAGTCAACACCACTGAGCTCTGTAGCTGGCCACCATCCACCTTCCCTGACAGTGGGCTGCTACAGACTTCAGAAGCTTGGGAAGGATGGAACAGTGTTTACCGTTTAAACTCAGAATCCCACTTTCACTTATTATTTGTGGCGAAAATAGTGAGGAAGAGTGGGTGACCTGTTCAGTGAGGGTACCACCTTGCAGTTATGCCACTAGGATCTTTTCCCAGTAACATTTTGGGCATCTAAAGCCCAGTTGTAAAAATCACCTCCATTTGTCTACAAAGGGGAAAGACCAGCGAACTCACACAATTCCTTGGTAGCCACGGAGGTCATAGTTCACACAGGTTCACTGTGGGAGAAGCTGAGTGAACACAGAATGTTCCGGAAGTTGTTCCGTGATGGCTTCCCTGGAGTGGACTTCATCATTACTCTGACCAGGACGACAGCGAATGGATGACTTCTGTGAGAGGCGTGTCTCCTGCTAGTGTTTTGAAAGCGGAATGCCAGCCACCCAAGGCAATAACTAGCTATGGACAATGGGAATAAGTACGTTATATTTTGCAGGCTGGATGTAAAGTGATGAATTGAAAAAAAAAAGTAGTTGGAAAAAAAGGCAAGGTAGGCAAACCTGAAATTCTAACTAGGAGAGAGTTTGAGAAGTAAAACTCAGGACAGCAGTTTTCATGGTTGGGAATGCCCCAAAGGCAAAACCAAACAGATCATGGCCACTTCCGTTACCCGAACCAGAGAACTTACTTCTCTCTTGTTTTTGTTTTTCAGTGATGTTTCCAATATGTTTTAGAGATATTCATTTTCTATTATCTTGTGTTTGTGAAAAAAAAAACAGCCTTTGTGTTTATTATATGGGAGAAGAGACTCTCTACCTGGTTATAGTCTTTGAGTATAAACATGTGTAACCTTTCTAGATTTTATATAGTGGCTCATTAATGTCAATATTATGAGAACAAATGTCTTTTATTTCACTTTAGATAGAGGAATAATTCTAAATTTAATGTCACATCTTTAGGTAAGATCTGAAAAGAACAAGTAAGAATTTAGTCTCTTAAAAATGGTAGGACAAATTGTAAGGTTTCTGGTATATAGGTATAGTTCTCTTTCAGTTTTAAAGCAGTTCTATGATTCTTAGAATCAACTGCTTATTTACATGTCTACTGTGTATTTTTGTCTTTCTTGCAATCTTCATATGAGTTACTAAAATTCCATTAAGTGTTGAAAACTCCGTTAAGCTGGGAAGCCTTTGCTAACACTATAGATGTTCGGTCCATGGTGGCCCTCGGTTAAGACCTCTTGAGACTATGGGAGTTAAGTTCCTAATTGTTAAGCAACATCTTTGACAGCTAGTCATTTATACTCTGCCAGTAGCTACATGTTATGTAGTAAAATAACGAGGACATTTGTCCTTAAGCCATACCTTAAAATTTCATCCTGAAACCCAATGTGTTTAAATTTCTGAAAGGATGTCTTATCAGCATTTTGTCATCTAGTCAGAAGTTCATGTCAGCACAGGTATACACAGTTTGGTGTTGGAAAGAAACACAGGCTGTATAGTCTTTATTATTATCTTAGATTCTGGGAGAGAGAAGGAGGAACTTAAAAAAAATAAAAACATACTCTAACAGAGTGTATTTCCTGTTAACCCTACCACAGGTTTGACATGTTGTCTGAAAAGCTATCAGCTTGTCTTTGTGGTTTCACAGGCGTTAAGACGGTTCTTTACGTTTGAGAAGCCATATTTAATGGAGGGAGGGGAGAAACCCAGAAGGAGAACAAACACTACCTTTTCTCTCCTCTCCCACGAGTCCAAAGGCTTTTGCTTTGAAATGCCAAGTCGCTTCTGTCCATATTTCCTGTGTCTGTGCTTAATGTGTATGTAACCTTTGTCACTTTTGTTTCGATTGAGAACGATTTCAGGGGCCTGGCATATGCCGTGGGAAATGAAAACCAAACCCTTGAACAGAAACGACAGAATAGGAAGCAGGTTCTAGTGTCATGGCCGCCTTCTTGAAGTGAGCTTACACTAGTTATTTCTGGAAGCCTTTTCAGGAGGCATACGAGAATATTATGACACTAGGATTAAGGGAGTGTTAAACCGGAAGGAACAAATGCTATGTTTCTTGTGACACAAAAACTTCAGTTCCCCAATGGATGCAACCTAAAGGCATTAAATGCCAGGTGAAATTTGGCCCCTCTACCTACGTGTCATGGGTTTTCTTTAGTGACACCCTGTGGTTCAGGGCTTCATAAGGAAGCTGGTAATGAGCTGAACTTCTTGTTCTGTGGAAAAAACTGAGACTGTCTAAAAACACAGGTTATGTTTTAGGAACACTGCAGAAGCGGCAAAATGAGCTGGTAGTGTTCAGGGGGAAGGAAGCAGGCTCAGCTGGTTTTTCAGTACTGAAGAATAACCAGCGATTTGGTCCTTCTTCAATGGCCAGATTCGGCAAGAAGCTTGAGACAATGCCCCATAAGAAGACCGAGGAGCTTGACCCTCCAAAAGAAACAAAGAGGGTAGCTATGCAGGCCATCGCTGCCTTGACCAGCGAGCCACCCACCTGCCACCATCCATCCTGGCTTTTGGGATGTGTTGGCATCTTCCCCATGTAGATGGGGACTTGTGAGCAGGCTTCCTTTGAGAAGAAAATGACATAATTGTGTGCTTGTGTGAAGGGAGCTTTTTACAATAATCTGACCACAAGTGGCCTGTAATGTGCACAGATACACGTGACATGCCTTGTCATGTGTATCTATGGCAACCAGCCCGGCTTTGGTTCTCAGTATGAAGATTTCACAATGTCCCTTGCAGGTATAGCCTATAGCTAGACTGTAGTATTAAAATAACTTTCAAAAGGTGCTATGTTGGAGTGTGTTCAAATTTTTCTTTAACCACTTGTGCTAATTCAGACCAAAGGCAAAGCATTTGAAACCCGCTGCTGTTAATGCTCATGTTTTTTAAGCTATTCCAAACACAATGAAAGGGTTTCCATGGGAGCTGGGTTCTAGAGATAGAAATCCATGTTGGTGATGACTTTTTCATGGGTCAAGTGTGTGATGGTTCCTGGTGGAGAGATCCAAACAAGCAGAACGAAGAATCAGCAAAAGTGCCGCCTGGCTCTGATTTGTCCCACATTTCTATGTGGAAGGAACAAAGTGTCCATTTACCAAGGGCACCTCATTACAAAGGATACCAAATTACTGTGGTTTTTTTTCTTTGCTAGGAGAACAAAGCTGTCATACCATACAATTATTACTGAATGGAGACGGCAAAGGAAAGGGAAAATGTGAGTTTTCGAAACGGGGGTATCTGATTGTTCAATGTCAATGACTAAAAAAATTCAATGTGGTCTATCATATAAAACAGTAGTGACATGCCCTCAACAGTCCAGAGAGGCTGTGAATTTGTACACTGTTGTGTTGGGTCTCCGGAATTAAGGTTTTGTTCCCTGTGTATAACTGAAACTAAGAGGACACGGGCTAGCCGTTGTGAAAGGTCAATGCTGTAGCACATGTCTTCTGGGCTCATTAATTTAAATACAGAACTATCAAATAGCACAAACAGACCACGAATCTGGTAAAAAGGTAAAAGCTGCACTAGCTCCATATAGTTCAGCATTCTAATGTAAGTGGAACTATCTGCATATAATGTGATTTAATTTATTGTTGTTTTGTGTAGAAAACAAGAATTAATAACTGTGGATATAACCTTGTTTTGTATAATAGACATTATTTCTGGTGCAAACTGGTCATTTAAACCATCTACTTCACTTGGTGTTTGGAAATAAATGTGTATGTATTCTTGTAAATGTTTCTATTCAGCAAGAATGCTATATACTCTGAGGATAGCAATGTGTTCTCATTAAAAATATATACCCCACCGAAATGTTCTCTTGTTTATAATTCACCTAACATGCACTGCCTATATCCACATTGTGTGAGGATTTTCTGTGTTTGCAGAATTAGTTAAGTGAAAGATAAGTTAGTATATATGATGGAATTATAACGTTTGAATGATACCCATGAAAGGACTCAAAAATTTTTTGCCGAATGAAGCAAAGTTAAAAAAAAACAAAACCACTCTTTATTAGCATACAAAAATTAGGGTTCATTATATTTCAAAGAACGTTTACTTTTGTTCCCCCCTTTTCCTGCCCTCCTCTCCCCACTTTTGCCTTCCCTTCACAGCTTCCTTTCTGCATCCACACTACATGGCTTCCTTTTGTCTTTCCCCTCTTCTCCGTCACCCCTTGTTCCTCTCTCATGGTCTCTTATCTTGAGTCATAGTGTCCCACATCCCCTTATTTACTTATATACAAACATTAAAAGTTAGGATTCATTTATGAGAGAGATTATGTGACTCTTGACTTTCTGGACTGGGGCTACTTCGTTTAGTACATTTTTTTTCCCCAATTCCATTCATTTCCCTCCAAATTTAGTCATTCCATTTTTTTTTTGTCCAGCTGAATAAAGTTCCATGTGTATATGCACCACCTTCCAATGATCTGGTCATCAGTTGTTGGATATTTACATTGATTCCATTTCCTAGTTATTATGATTAGAGCAGCAGTGAACACGGATGTGCAAGTGTCCCTGCAGTAGGATATCAAAGTCTTTGGGTATATGCCCAGGAGTGGTGTAGCTGGGTCAGATGGTAGAGTTCAAGTTTTAGCATTCTGAGACACCTCCACGCTGCTTTCCATAGGGGCTGCATCAGTTTACAGCCTCACCAATAGTGATTCAACACTGGATGGATTCCTTTTCCAAAACTTTGCCAGCATTTGGTGTCAGTTTTCCTGGTGATAGCCATTTTGACAGAGGTCAGACGGAATATCAAAGTAATCTTAATTTGCATTTCCCTGACATCCAAGGATGTTGAACATTTAAAAATATCTGTTGGGGGATGGAGAGATAGCTTGGCCGTTAAGGTGCCTGCCTGCCAAGCCTAAGAATGCCGGTTCCAATCTATAGGTCCCATGTTTAGCCAGACGCCAAAAGTGAAGCAAGGGCGCAAGGCTGCACTTGCCCACAAGGGGGAGCACATGTCTGGAGTTCGTTCATGGTGGCTGACAGGCTGCTGGCAGCACCTATTCTCACTCTCTCTCTCTCAAATAAAAAAGTGAAAAAGTCTGTTGGCCATTTGTGTTTATGTTTTCGGAACTGTCGGTTCATTAGCACACTGATTGATTAATGGTTCGTTCTTAGTGTTTAGTTTTGCATTTCTTTATATATTCTAGATATTAACCCTTGGTCAGAGATTTTATTCCATTCTGCAAGCTTTCTGTTTAGTCTGAGGATAATTGCTTTTGCTGTGAAGAAACTTTCATTTCATGTAGTACTATTTGTTAATTCTTTGGACTATTTCTTATGCTAATGGTGTTTTACTCAGCAAGTTATTACCTATAACTTCCAGTGGATTGCTTGTGTTTTTCTCTAGTATTTTCAGCATTCTGGCTTTACATTAAGGTTTTTGTGTCGTTTGCAATGGATTTTGTGCAAAGTGAGAGATGTAGGTCTAATTTCATTCTTCTCTGAGTAGATACCCAGCTTTTTCAGCACCATGGGTTAAATAGACTGGTTTTTTTTTTTGTTGTTGTTGTTCTGTTCTATTCTATTCTATGCTATGCTATGCTACGCTACGCTACGCTACCCTACCCTACCCTACCCTACCCTACCCTACCCTACCCTACCCTATCCTATCCTATCCTATCCTATCCTATCCTATCCTATCCTATCCTATCCTATCCTTCTATTCTACTGGTTTATATGTGTGTTTCTGTGCAGGACCATGCTGTCTTTGTCACTATTGCTCTGTAGTATAATTTTAGGTCAGGAATTGTGATACCTCCAGCAGTGCTTTCTGTTTAAGCTCACTTTGGCTATGCATGGCCTTTTGTGTTTCCATTTCCAGTTCTAAGAAGAGTGTCATTGGAACTTTGATGGGAATTGTGTTGAATCTGTAGATTACCATAGCTGTTTTTCACAATATTGAATCTACCAATCCAGGAACAAGGAAGGTCTTTCCAAAATTAATTTTCTTTTTAAATTTCTTTTTCTTTTAGTGTCTTAAGGTTTTCTTTTTAGAGGACTTTTACATCCTTGATAAAGTTTATCCTTAGGTACTTATTTATTTTTTTTTGGAGTTACTAAAAGCTAGTTTATTTTTCAGCAAGTTCACTCTTGGAAGATATGAAGGGGACTGATTTTTGAATGTTGATTTTTGTATCCTGCAACTTTGCTGAAGGCTGCCTCATTCTCTGGGAAGTTATTCATTTCTTTTAAGCCCAAAAAGCACAATAACAATTGGTATGATGGAGCAATGTTCCCCTAGGTTTGTTGCCACTGCCAGTGAAGTTCCTGGACAATAATACAGACACTTGTTGAACTGGGAACATGTGTGAGAAGATTCCATAGTAGGACACTGGTCAGGTGAGGGCAGGTGTGGAAAGGTGTGGCAGTAGTGAAGGACAGGGCTGGGCAAACGTCAGTGCATTCGGGTATTCATTCCCGCTACTTTCACGTCTGCCCTTGGAGCTGTGGTTTTCTTTCTTTCCCTCCAACACTGTCTCCCTGGTCCTCTGTGAACTTCATGACAAGCCATGGATGCTTCATGACTGTGGGACAGTCAGGCTATGTTTTATCAAAGAACTCCTGGGAGCTCCAAATACCATTGACTTAGGGCTGTGCCTGAACTTTAAATAACAGGATTCTTAGGGCTGACTTAAATAACAAAATTATTATGATAGGTACCAATATATTTAAAAAAGAGTTTTTTAATAAGCCATAAATTAGTATTAAACTATAGCCAAGAAAAAGAATTCCTCTTGTCTGTCTTATGCAACCCTTAAAGTCAATAGTTGCAAGCTGGAGAAATGGCTTAGGGGTTAAGCGCTTGCCTGTGAAGCCTAAGGACCCCAGTTCGAGGCTCAATTCCGCAGGACCCATGTAAGCCATATGTACATGGTGGCACATGTATCTAGAGTTCGTTTGCAATGGCTAGAGGCCCTGGTGTGCCCATTCTCTCTCTCTCTCTTTCTCCCTTTCTCTGTCTCTAATACGTAAATAAATAAAAAAAATTAAAAAAAAAAGTTGCTGAAGTTCCCAAGCAGCGGAGAGGTGGCAGAAGACCAGCACTGGTGAGAGGGGGCCCTGTGGTACTCACTTTTAGTGAGCTGTGCCTTTTCCCCTTGTGTCACTTCTTTTATTTATTTATTTATTTTTAAATTTTTATTTATTTATTTGAGAGAGATGGGGAGAGGGAGAGAGAGAGAGAGGCAGAGAGAGAGAGAGAGAGAGAGAGAGAGAGGGAAAGAAAGGGCATACCAGGGCTTCCAGCTGCTGCAAATGAACCTCAGACGCATGCTCCACCTTGTACTTCTGGCTTACGTGGGTCCTGGGGAATTGAACCTAGGTCCTTTGGCTTTGCAGGCAAGTGCCTTAACTGCTAAGCCATCTCTCCAGCCCCCCTTGTGTCACTTCTGTCATTCCTATCTTATAGATGAAGACTTGCTAGGGACAGACTCCTGGGGTGATAGCCTGGCTCCGACCTTAGCTATGCAATGCTGTATGAAAATGAGGATAGTGATAGTTCCAACCTCAATGGGCTGCCAGAACTTAAAAACAAAACAAAACAAAAAAACCCTATCTTGTTCTTTGTTGAACACTCAACAGAATGGCCATATTATTTGCTTGTTTCTTTGGATAAGGAGACAAATCCCCAGTTGGTCATTGGTGGGGTCTTTCCATGCAAGGAAACCCCTTACTGGCGAAAGTCAGGCACTTCAATGTTCTTGTCAAAGTCTGCAGCCATTTCCTTCAAATTTGTGCTCTCTTTTCAGAGATGCATGGCCAGTGCTGGACCCATGGACCATACTCTCTATGCCTTTTGCCTCTTTCTCCTCCCCAGCTGAGATGGCCCTTTGGACTGCCCACCACAATTCACTCCTGGAAAGTTCTGATTGGCCAGAGTAGAACTTCTTCTCCATATAGCCTAAAGAACAGCTCTCCTTCCAGAGGCTGCCCTTGGCTCCAGGACTTCCCTTAGTTCTATTAACTTGTGCCTAGCTGTGAGTAAATGACCTAGCAGAAACATCTTAAGAGGAGGAAACATTGATTGTGACTCGTGGGTTCGGAGGGAACCATGATTGCTTGGCTCATGTTCTGTTCTGAGGCAGAGTGTCATGGTGGTGGGAGTGGGTAGAGGAATCAGAGGAGGTTCCTTACAGAATCAGAGAAAAGGAATCCAGGAAGTGACCAGGGCAAACTATAGCCCCCCAAAGGTGCCCAATAACCCACTCTTTCCAATTAGTCCCTACCTCTTACTTTTTTTTTTTTTAACCAACTCTCAATAACATCATTATCTTATGATTCTTTCAAGGGGGCAGTCTATCCCCAAAGCCCTTCAGTTGGTGACCAAGCCCCAACATTTGAACCTGTGGTGGTGGTGGTGGTGGCGGGGAGTCACTTTTTCAAATTACAGCCCTGAGAATGGGTGCTGCATATTCTGCTAAGTGCACCTCATCAAGGGTGTTAGTGAGGTGATAGATTTCCCAGTGTAGACTAAAGGGCATATTATTCCATTGCTACTCCAATGGGCCGAGAGGGATGGACCGACATGCAGGTGACCTCTGCGTATTAGTGGCCATGGGGTTTCTGGTGGTCACAGGAGCTTCTTTCCTCCCAGGCATAGCAGCTTCCAAATAAGGACAGGGAGGAAATCCACTCTTCCACAAGTACCTCTAAGAGCTTAAAGCACAGCTTTGCCACCCCCTGCACCATAGCTCCATGGCCAGTTCTAGGCACCCCGTGGAAGTACAGAGAGAGGTCTATGGGATGCACGGGAAGGACCAGCTGTGCAGGGATCTGGATTCTCTTGGATTTTTTTTTTTTAAGGTATTTAATGCTTCCAGGCAAGCATCCAGCCAGTGAGCATATAAGCTTGGGGTGGAGAGATGGCTTAGCAGGTAAGGCGTTTGCCTGTGAAGCTAAGGACCCTGGTTCGATTCTCCAGACCCCACGTAAGCCAGATGCACAAGGGGGCACATGCGTCTGGAGTTCATGTGCAGTGGCTGGAGGCTCTAGTGCATCCATTTTCTCTCTCTTTCCCTCTCTTTGTCTCAAATAAATAAATAAATAATCTTAAAAAAAATCAAGATTGCCACCTTGTATCTTGATCATATATATATATATATATATATATATATATATATATATATATATACGACTTCAGACTCTCTTCAGCATTTTACTCAGAAGGAAAGTGAAAAATGAGCAGAGTGCATGTCAATCTCCACTGGCTGATGCTGAAAGTATTTACTAAGGGCTGTCTACAGGCCAAGACTGGGCTAAACACCATGTTCGTTTACTTAATTCTCACAGCTATCTAAAAGAGGGGGTGGTCTTTGGTCTTCTTCCTTACCTTAGAGATGTGCGAACTGAGGCGTGGACGGGTTACGTTCACCTGCTCCAGGGCTCAGAGCTACGGAGGGGCAAGGTCTATCATCTCCAGTCAGACTGCTGGCCGGAGGCAGTGGCCCCAGCAACCTGCTTAGTGTAGCGGTGTTCGTTTGCTGGAAGTGAGCCTCTCTTGCTTTTCATCACCTTCCACATCTGATCAGATTCCTGTCAATCAATCCCACTCTGCCCATTTCCTTGGCTACTGAGTTCTTCATTGTAAGCATGGAGCAGTGTAAGTCTTGTTCTTATTCCTAAGCATTCCTCTTTTTCTCACTTCTCACACAATTGCCAGCTCAGCCCTCCTATAATACTTGATAAACTCCATATTGGGACCCTCTTTTACTCTACATTCTTTTGCATGCATGTATGTAGAGTGTGGGCTATAGGGTCCGGTGTATGTGCACATATGTGTAACCTATGCACTGTGTGGAGGCCAGAGGAGAATGCCAGCTGTCCTTTATCCTTAAACTAAGCCTTATTTTCCCTGAGACAGTCTCTCATGAACCCTAAACCTGGAGCTGCTGTTTGCAGTCAGAGTGGCTGACCTGTGAGCCCCAGCAAGGTTCTCGTCTCTGCTCCCCATGGGACTGGGGTTACAGGCATGCATGGCCACATCTTTTTTTTTTTTTTTTTTTAATATTTATTTACTTATTAGAGACAGAGAAAGAGAGAGAGGGGAGAGAGAGAGAGAGAAAATGGGCACACCAGGGCCTCCAGCCACTGCAAATGAATTCCAGATGCATGCACCACCATGTGCATCTGGCTTACGTGGGTCCTGGGGAATCAAGCCTCTAACCAAGGTCCTTAGGCTTTACAGGCAAGTGCTTAACCACTAAGCCATCTCTCCGGCCCCACATCTTGCTTTTTGTGTGAGTGCTGGGGATTGAACTCAGGATGTCTCAAGACCTCTCTGGCCCTCATGGTTGCATGACAAGAGTTCTTACCCATTGAGCCATTTTCCCAGTCCCCATTCTTTTGACTCCCTGTTCCCCACAAGTTACATATCACACTCTGTGCCTGGTGCCCCCAGGCTGACACATTTGTTTCTTAAATTTTTTTTTTTATGAGAGAGAGAGAACTGGCGCACACCAGGGCCTCTAGCCATTGCCATTGCACTCCAGACACGAACCACCTTGGGAGCCTATGTGACCTTATGCGCATGTGTCACCTTGTGCATCTGGCTTATGTGGGATCTGGGGGAGTGGAATGTGGGTCCTAAGGCTTCACAAGCCTTAACTGCTGAGCCATCTCTCCAGCCCTGGTTTATTATTCACTATTTCTTTGATTCAAAGCTTTGACTCTGACTTACTTGACTTGATTAATTTCTTACCCACGGGACATCCCTTGTGTTTTCATGCCTGGAATTTTTTCCTGTGTGAAATATGATCTGTTGTAGTCCAGGCTGGCCTTAAACTCACTATGTAGCTGAGGATGACCTTGAATCCCTCGGTGCTGGAATTACAAGCGTGCACCACCATGTCTGGCTGGTTGCCTGAACTTTTATACTCCCACTGTTCCTCCTGCCTGGCAACCCCTTGTCTTCTAACCAGGTCCATCCTTTATCTGAAGTTAAATACAATTTCTTCCATAAGCTTCCCTCCCCATCCCAATTTCCGATGAGCTGTACCATATTTGAAGAGCATTTATCATCTCAAGGGTTATGAATGTGTGGTTTTCAGATTAATTTTGTTTAGGCAGCTGGTGTTTAGAAAAGAAAGGAATTTGAATGCCTGTGCATGGGGCAAATATTCTCCAATTTGCCCAACCCCCTGTACTCCCAATATTCTGACAGTTTTTTTTCCCACTAAATTATGTTAGAGCGTAGGGGCTTGTAAACCCTCGAATGTATAGATAATTGGGCAAATATGTAGGGCCTCATATCATTTCTAGGATTGCACCTAAGTTTTTCCTTTAGCATTGTAGCTTCCAAGTTGCTAGTCTCCAAAGAATTCCTCGGCACCCTGGATCTCGCTCCCTCCTGCATCTTTGTCAAGTATTGGTTCTAAAACAAAGTATTTCTAGCATCTGGAGAATTATGACTCAAAGAAAGTCTGTAGTGTTTTTGTAATGTTAATCTTCACCCCATAATACTTCTGCCTTGCAAAATCAGATTTTCCTCAAACTGGGAGATTTAAAAAATATATATATTGCTGGGCGTGGTGGTGCATGCCTTTAATCCCAGCACTTGGGAGGCAGAGGTGAGAGGATTGCTGTGAGTTCGAGGCCACCTTGAGACTACAGAGTGAATTCCAGGTCAGCCTGAGCTAGAGTGAGACCCTATCTCAAAAAACCAATATATATATATATATATTTAATTTATTTATTTATTTATTTATTTATTTATTTATTTGAGAGAGAGAAAGTGGCAGGGAGAGAAAGATATAGAGAGAGAAAGAGAATGGGTACACCAGAGCCACCAGCCACTGCAAAAGAACTCCAGATGCATGTGTCCCATGGTGCATCTGGCTTACATGGGTCCTAGAGAGTCAAACCGGGATCCTTTGGCTTTGCAGGCAAACACCTTAACCGCTACGCCATCTCTCCAGCCCTCAAACTGGGAGATTCTTCAATGGCCTTCCATGAGAAGGGCTTGAGAGTAGAGCCTGAATTCTTTCCTTTATATAATCAGAAGGATAATAGCTACATTGTGGGGATTTCCAATGATATCTGCAACATGTCAATAAGTGGAATCCATCCATTTTTCCAGGAGTTAGCAGTCTTAGTAAGCATTCCTCAAGTTCTTGGGTTCCTGATATTGACTGGCTTGTAACTGAGGTCTTTATTGTTTATTTTGCTACTTTAAAAAATAATATTTATTTATTTGAGAGAGAGAGAGATAAATAGGCAAAGAGAGAGAGAGAGAGAGAGAGAGAGAGCACACAAAGGAACAAACTCTAGACACATGCACCACCTTGTCCGTCTGGCTTACCTGGGTCCTGGAGAATCGAACCTGAGTCCTTTGGCTTTGCATGTAAATTCCTTAACCATTAAGCCATCTCTCCAACCCTATTTTGCTGCTGTTTTTAGCAGTGAAAGAGAGAGAGAGAGAGAGAGAGAGAGAGTGAGTAGGGGTGCATCAGGTTCTCTTGCCACTGCAAACCAACTCCAGACACATGTACCACTTTGTTCACCTGGCTTTATGTGGGTACTCAGGAATCGAACCTGGGTCCTTTGGCTTTGCAGGCAAGCACCTTAACCACTAAGCAATCTCCTCCAGTCCCCCAAAATTATATCTATTTATCTATTTGTGTGAGAGAGGGAGAGTGTATAGGCATGCTAGGGCCTCTTGCTACTGCAAAAGAATTCCAGACGCATGTGCCACATTGTGGCATCTGGCATTACATGAGCACTGGGCAATTTGCAAGTGCTTTTAACCGCCAAGCCATCTCTCCAGCCCCCGACATGTTGAACTTTTAACCGCAATTCTAAGTATCTTCTACGATGGAAGAGACCATGTCTTATCAGCTTGTATGAGAAGCAGCAGTGATGACGGTGATGCTATTATGCCAGCACACAGGAGCGCCTTGAGTGGATCCTTCTAGACTGTGACACGAACACATCAGTTGTCTTTCAGTTACATTTTTTTCTAATCCTGTCTGCTTGATTTAAGAGAGAAAACAGAAAACTTCCTGATTCCAAATCTCTGCATATCAGTACAGATACCTTTCGTGTTTTACTCTCATTTATGCCCATCCAATATCCTATATAGTAAGCCATACTCCAAAGTTATTTTTTAGATTTTTTTTTTTTTGAGGTAGGTTCTAGCTCAGGCTGACCTGGAATTCACTATGTATTCTCAGGTGGCCTCGAACTCATGGCAATCCTCCTATCTCTGCCTCCCAAATGCTGGGATTAAAGGCATGCACCACCACTGCTGGCCCTAGTTTGGCTCATGCTGCCTTATGAGAGCAAATGATTAAAATATCAGGAAATTTGTGAGCTGGTTGGTAAACAAGCTATTCTTAAAAATGAAATGATATAGCCTTATAGTTAAATTCTTTAGAAACAAAGCTAATGAAAACTCAAAACCCATCACTTGCTAATAAATATTCCCATTGTGCATGCTGTTGAGGTGATTTCCATCTACGCTATTTGTGTGGTAGAAATACTACATGATAGCACATCTCTCTCGACTTTGTGCCTCGTGACAGCACATGGGTAGCTTGAAATTGGGCACAATACAAGTGTTTAAACTGCAGGAATCAGGAAACATTGCAAGTCATGGCATTTCTAATCAGACCCGATTATCAGGGGCTGACTAACGAGTCACTGCCCACCAGTATTCCTTTCTAGTTAGGCTGACCCAGAACTTAGTCCATTAATGACGTCTCTCTTTCACAAATAAGGAACCCCATGTTCTGGGACACTCAAAGTCTCTCATCGGATAAGCCATAGACTCAGATCTAAAGTCCAGGAATGCAAAAGCCCATCTAGTGCTCTTTGGACTAATGAGTGGAAGACTTTTCTGACTTTGAAAGGATCTTTCATTTTATTAGAACCTTCAGCTTCATAAAAATAGCACTAAAGGAAACTCTATCCAGTCTGCCAAGAAATCAAAGATTTTTCTTTTCTTTTTTTTTCTTCTTCTTTTTTTTTTTTTGGAGAGGGACACAGAGAGAGAGAGAGAGGGAGAGGAAGACAGATAGAGATGGGGTCGCCAGCAGCCTCTCAGCTGCTGTGAACGAAATCCAGATGTGTGCGCCCCCTTGTGGTCAAGTGCAGCATTGTGCCCTTGCGTCTCTTTGCATCTGGCTAAACATGGGACATGGAGATTGGAACCAGGTTCTTAGTTGGAGGCAGGCACCTTAACCACTAAGCCATCTCTCCAGCCCCAAATCAAAGATTTTGATACTTGTAACAGATAGCTCTAAAATACTAAAATGTTTTTGTGACCTCAGTTGAGAGCCCCACATTATTGTCTCACCAGAAACCCTCTATATTTCAGCGAGACTGGTGTGTGCATTGCAAGTCGGTGAGGTGGGGGAACGGGGTCTGGAAAGGTGACAAGGAAGGAAGAAAAACACTTGGAACCTGACAACTGGAGCTTTGCTGTTCTGTTCCATCTTCCAGCCTCTCATCTTGTCACAAATCTATAGTCTCCATTCCACAGTAAATAGTCACCCATGGCCCTAATGGCAACATTGGGAATGTGATAAAGATATCAAAAACAGGGCTGGAGAGATGGCTTAGCAGTTAAGACGCTTGCCTGCAAAGCCTAAGGATGCAGGTTTGGTTCCTTAGGACCATGTAAAGCCAGATGCATAAGGTAGTGCATGTATCTGGAGTTTGTTTGCAGTGGCAGGAGGCCCTGGTCTACCCATTCTCTCTCTCTATGCCCCCCCTCTTTCTCTCTATTAAATAAATAAATAAATAAATAAATAAATAAATAAAGCAAAAATACTTTAAAGATATAGAAAATAAACATTCAAAATGATAGAGACACAGTAAGCCTTCCAAGTAGGACTCCAGTCCATGCTATTTGCATAACATTATCTTATGTTACATCTTACATGTTCATGATCAGCACTTGTCTAAGCACATTCATATTAGCACAGTAATTTTTATAGGCTTTCCTAAGATTAAAGATTGTGATTTTCTGAAAAGAAAGAATTCAACAATAACCTCCATTGTCATAAATTTTCTATTAACTATATAAACACCCTAGATAGCAGCCACTGCCTCTTCAAATCTATTATAGAGCAAAATTTATTTTCAGTATACTTCATTTGCTTTCTATAAAAACAAAATGAATGTAATAATTAATAATTCATTAAAAATAAAAGAGAGACTGAGAGGGGAGGAAATATGATGGAGAGAGGAGTTGCAAAGGGAAAGTGAGGGGGGAGGGAATTACAATGGTTTACTGTCTATAATTATGGAAGCTGTCAATAAAAAGTCAAAAAAATGACAAAATTTTTTTTTTTTTTTTTTTGGTTTTTCGAGGTAGGGTCTCACTCTGGCCCAGGCTGACCTGGAATTCACTATGTAGTCTCAGTGTGGCCTTGAACTCAAGGCGATCCTCCTACCTCTGCCTCCTGAGTGCTGGGATCAAAGGCGTGCGCCACCACGCCTGGTGACAATATTTTTAAGATGCTATTTGTATAGCCCATCTACTATCCTCCAGAGATAGGTGGTTTTGGGCTGGAGAGATGGCTCAGTGGTGAAAGGCACTTGCTTGTAAAGCCTGCTCTCCTAGGCTCAATTCCATTGCACACACAAAGCCAGGGGCAAAGAGTTGCACATGTATCGGGAGTTCGTTTGCAGTGGTAAGAAGTCCTGATGCACACACACACACACACACACACACACACACACACACACACCCGCACAAACACAAATACAATTAAAAATTTTTTTACCTATTTATTTATTAGAGACAGAGAGAGGAGGGGAGAGAGAGAGAGAATGGGCATGCCAGGGCCTCTAGCCACTGCAAACGAATCCCAGACGCATACAACACCATATGCATCTGGCTTATGTGGGAACTGGAAAATCGAACTAGGGGTCCTTAGGCTTTGCAGGCAAATGCCTTAACTGCTAAGCCATCTTTCCAGCCTCAAATACAAATTTTTATGAAGATGAGTGGTTATGTTGTTGTTAGAGATGTGAGCTAATGACCTACCAAAACATCTTTTTAGTCAATTCTTTTTTAAAAATATATATATTTAAATTTTTGCTTATTTTTATTTATTTGAGAGTGACAGACAGAGAGAGCATGGGCGGGGGGGGAGAGAGAATGGGTGCACCATGGCCTCCCGCCACTGCCAACGAACTCCGGATGCATGTGCATCTGGCTTACGTGGGTACTGGGGAATTGAGCCTTGAACCAGGGTCCTTAGGCTTCACAGTCAAGCACTTGACCACTAAGCCATTTCTCCAGCCCTCTAATCAATCCTTTAAAAAAATTAAAATTAATTATTTTTTGAGGTAGGGTTTCACTTTAGCCCAAGCTGACCTGAAATTCACTATGGAGTCTCAGGGTGGCTGGAACTCACAACAACGATCCTTCTACCTCTACCTCCCGAGTGCTGGGGTCAAAGGTGTGCGCCACCATGCCCAGCTATTTATTCATTTACTTTATTTTTTTGAGAAGGGGGGGGGCTGCTAGCCACTGCAATAAACCTCCAGACACATGCACCATCTTGTGCATCTGGCTTATGTGGGTCCTGGGGAATTGAACCTGGGTCCTTTGGCTTTGTAGGCAAACGCCTTAACCGCTAAGCAATCTCTCCAGCCCTTAAGTAATTCCTTTAGCTAGTGTACACACAAATGACATCTTCACACATGTGTGGGGTTGTATTTGGCTCATGGTCATCTCCTCCATCACCTTTGCTAGATTGGTGTTTCTTTCTCTTTCTCTCTCTATCCTCACTGGCCATATACACTCAGTGATTCCTCAGACATCATCTGTGCCTCCATAATGGTACTTCTGACTCAGTACTCTCTAGTCACACCCAACCTCTCACCACCAAGAAAAAAAATCCCATTTTCTTTCTGATTTAGGAACTCAGGTACATTGTAAATCATTCCGTTAACAACAACAATATGGTTATGCTGTTTGTCTAGATGCAGCATTACACTATGTTTATTTATTTATTAAATATTTATTTATCTTTTAAAAAATCTTTTATTTTTATTTATTTGAGACAGAGAGAGATAAAGAGGCAGATAGAGAGAGAGAGGATGGGTACGCTAGGGCCTCCAGCCACCGTAAACAAACTCCAGACTCATGCGCCACCATGTGCATCTGGCTTACGTGGGTCCTGGGAACTTGAACCTGAGTCCTTTGGCTTTGCAGGCAGGCATCTTAACTGCTAAGCCATCTCTCCAGCCCTACAGTAAGTTTAAAGAGGGCAGAGAATGTTTTTCATGCCACGCCATGCACTTGGATATTTAAACTGCAACAATCCCTTGACTCCTTACATGTGAACAATGATTTTTCTTTATATGCACACGAAGGACCAAGAATAGGCAAACGTGTGAAGATGAGTCCATCCAGGACTTCCGGGCCACCTGGATGACTGGAGCATCAAAGTGTCATTCACATGTTCACATGGTTCTCCTGTCCTTACATCCAAACTGATACTGGGACGTGTAGAGAGCTTCCCTGTAAAACTGAACACAGAACATTCAATGAAGAGATTGAGCCCAATAACCTACATAGATTTTTATCCTGCAGTGCACGTATGTCAGGGAGAAGAGGCCCACGCATGCCCATGTCACTGAAAGCTCACTCCAACCTCTCATTCCATTTAGGGTGCAGGATTCCCCAGAGGACCTGGACTTCTCACTCTCTGCCTGAAAAGCCCATGCTAACTCAGCAGTATTAGGAGATTTCCCCAAGGGCTTCGTTCTTTAAATCCCTTTCGAACATGTACAGGAGACATTCCTGCAGCCTACTTAGGAAACTATTTCTTGAGGAACAGTCATCACATTTCTGAAAAATTATGGTGGCAGCTGATCCAAAATCTCGGCCCTGAACTCCAGCCAATGTTTTCTTGACTCCAAAGTGTCCTGCCAAAACAAAGTAATTGCACAGCTGACAGAACCTCTCTTGTTACCTCTTAGGAATGACCATAATTCACAGCCTCTAATGCCAATGGGGGTCTCCCAGTGAGCATAAAGCGACTCTGGGTGCGTTTCAGTGAGTCAGCTCAGGACTAACTGACCTCATATTTACCTTCTCGGGGAAACACGGCATTCCTTGTTTGAGGAGAATGAATGCCACCGATAAGAAGGTCTGTTTTTATGGTTACCATGGCCTCCTTTGCCCCGTCTGTGTGCCCGCTAGTTCTCTGACCTAATGGTTTGGTGCTGTTTCCCGAGACCTCCAGTTGTCCCAGGTGCTGGCCCCAGACTCAAGGTGACCATGATCAAAACTGTCACCATGGATATTTGTTGAAGGAAATGGATCATATTTGGATTCAACAAACAGAACGGCATACTCCTTTCTACAAGGAAGAATTAACTTTTCTGAAAGGACAGCTTGACTGTATTTTTTAATACTTATTTTTATTTTATTACAGAGAGAGAAAGAGTGAATGAGAACAGGCATGCCAGGGCCTCTAGCCACTGCAAACGAACTGCAGACACATGTGCCACCATGAATGTCTGGCTTACGTGGGTACTGGGGAATCCAACCTGGGTCCTTAGGCTTGGCAAGCAAGCGCCTTAACCACTAAGCCATTTCTCCAGCCTTTGCCTGATCTTTTTAAGGCAAAGTAGATTCCGTATTTTAGAACCTAGAATCTAAAGACCTTGGCAGATTTATTCCTAAACTATATGAGCCTGGCTTGGAAAACAAAAGCTAAAATCTCTGAGGTCACCAGATGCTGCCAAAGCTGGAGGGCACCAGTGGTCCTTTAGACTCTGTCGTTGTGCCATGCTTTCTGAAAGAAATAAATGTATCTGGAAGAAGCACCAATATAAGTTGATTTTATTCTTCCTGCAGACCAGCCAACCAGAAGAAAGATCTAGGGCTGATTCCCACAAGGACCCTGGAAGTCATCCTGGGTCATCCATAAGAGACAACCTCTGATGGCAGATATTCTTCGAAACAGTCCATTGCTCATTCCTGCATACCTGTGAAACCCTAGTACTTTGATGTGGTCGACTCCCTGCCTGCTTTGTACCCAAGGCAGTGACCCTTTGACTCTGGTTCTCATGCCTTAGAAGTTTAGTTGAATCTTTCTTCATTTGAGGCCTCAGGGGCTTGCTGTTAATTTTTCGGTGAGCTCAGCTATGTATTTAAGAGCGTGTTAGCGTGTTTGTTTTATTTATACAGAGCTTTAGCTCTGTAGTCGGGCAGTTTGCCGGTGCTGATACACGGGCTGACAGAAAGTCTCTGCGGTATGACGTCCTCTTAACAAGCTCAACAAAGGGTGCCCTTTCTTTATTTTTATGTATTTATTTATTTGACAGAGAAAGAAAGAAAGCGCGCGCGCACGAGAGAGAGAGAGAGAGAGAGAAAAAGAGAGAGAGAGAGAGAGAGAGAGAGAATGGGTGTACCAGGACTTCCAGCCACTGCAAATGAATTCCAGACACATGAGCCCCTTTCTGTATCTGGCTAATGTGGGTCCTGGGGAATCGAACCTGGGTCCTTTGGCTTTGCAGGCAAACGCCTTAACCGCTAAGCCATCCTCCAGCCCAAGGGTGTCCTTTTGACCACTAGCAGGATGTATTAGGCCTTAGCAGTCCTCAGTGATAGTCTGTGAGATGAGTCGTCTGCAGCTGTGACGGTGACATGTTTTGTGGGAGTCTCTTGGTTCTGTTCCTGGACCACCTGACTGACCTGGCATTTTCTGTTGGTCATGTTCTCCCATCCCCTCGGCTTGTCCTGGGCTCTAGTTTCCTCTAACTACTGGTCTGTGATCCTCCACTCTGCCCCACTCACCGGTTTTGCTTTGCATTCTCTGTCATCATGGGCTTCCCCAGGGCTTGGTTGATTAGAGCCATGGCCTGGCTTTGACTTCAAGAGCCATGCCTAGTCACTGCCAGGCCACTCACGCGGGCCCACGCTTGGGTTGTAGTGACTGCATGTAGCTTGCTCTTAGTTCTGGTCCCAGCACAACTCAGGCAAAGCCTCTGAAGACTGCGCCTCGGCAGTGTGGGTTTTGTGGACGGCGTGGAGGAGGAGGAGGGGATGAGCAGCGAAGAGGCTGAGCTGCCAAAGCAGTCAGAAGTGAGGACACCTCAAATCCAGCACAGAGGAGGCCTCTTAAACCCCGAGGGTCTTTTAAAAAAAATTTTGTTTATTTTTATTTATTTATTTGAGAGTGACACAGAGAGGCAGAGAGAGAGAGAGAGAGAGAGAGAACAGGCACACCAGGGCTTCCAGCCACTGAAAATGGACTCCAGATGCATGCGCCACCTTGTGCATCTGGCATATGTGGGTACTGGGGAACTGAGCCTCGAACCGGGGTCCTTAGTCTTCACAGTCAAGTGCTTAACCACTAAGCCATCTCTCCAGCCCCCCCCCCGTTCTTATTTTCACTCTCTCTTCATTTCTACTCTCCAGCCTTTGTTACTCACTTTCCTATTTCTATGGGAAGTTTTCCACTCCATCTCTTCTGAAAAAAAAAAGGTACTGGAAATGTCTTTTCTTTTTTATCATGTTAAAAATAAACATAAGGGCAGGGGAGATGACTCTGTGGATAAAACACATGCTGCTTAAGCCCGAGTACCCTAGTTTGATCCCCAAACCCTATGTGAAAACTCAGCAGCCATGGAAGGTGTCTGTAATCCCCCCACACATTGACATCAAGAGGAGAGACAGAGCTGGGCATGATGGTGCATGCCTTTAATCCCAGCACTCGGGAGGCAGAGGTAGGAGGATTGCTGTGAGTTCAAGGCCATCCTGAGATTATATAGTTAATTCCAGGTCACCCTGAGCCAGAGTGAAACCCTACCTCAAAAAACCAAAAATAAAAAAAAAGAGAAACAAGATGGTTGTTCTCTAACTGCCACATATGTGCACATACGCACACACACATGAACACACACACTATACCATCACACACACAATCATATACATATAACACAAAATAAATTTACCATTGTAACCATTTTTCAGTGTCCAACTTGGCGGTGTTGTGACATAATTGCCACAACGTTTTCATCTTGCAAATAGAAAGCTCTATAACTAATAGTTCAATTACACTTTCCCTCCAACTCCTGATAACCATCACTTTACCTTCTGTTTCTATGAAATTTACTACTGTCAATAACTATGTAAGTGGAATTTGTTCTTTTGTGCCAGACATTTCCTTTAGCATAACGGCCTCAAGATTCATGTATGGTTAATTAATATGCCATTGCATTCATATCATTAATATTTCATTGAGTTATTTCCATCTTGTGAATAATGCTACTATGAATATGGGTGTGCAAACATGTTTGGATTTCTTTCAATTCTATTTTTTTTGAGAGAGAGACAGAGAGAGAGGGAGAGGAAGACAGATAGAGATGGGCGTGCCAGCAGCCTGTCAGCTGCTGTGAACGAAATCCAGATGTGTGCGCCCCCTTGTGGTCAAGTGCAGCATTGCGCCCTTGCGTCACTTTGCATCTGGCTAAACGTGGGTCCTGGAGATTGGAACCGCTGGAGATTGGAACCAGCATTCTTAGGCTTAGGAGGCAGGCGCTGTAACCGCTAAGCCATCTCTCCAGCCCCAATTCTATTTTTTAAAAGAATATTTATTTATCTATTTATTTGAGAGAGAGTGACAGACACAGAGAAAGAGTGAGTATTAGTCTGCCAGGATCTCCTACCACTGCAAAACCAATTCCAGATGCATGCATCACTTTGTGCTTCTGGCTGTATGTGGGTATTGGGGACTCAAACCCAGACTGTCAGGCTTTGCAAGCAAGCACCTTTAACTGCTGAGCAATCTCTCCAGCCCTCCTTTTAATTCTATTTGCTATATCTCCAGACATGGGATTACTGGAATCTTTAGTTGTTCTATTTTTTATTTAATTTTTTAAGGGAGAACCCCATGCCAATTTTGAAATTTCCTCTTGCATTTTCTAAAATGGAAGAATTTAAAACTGAAGAATTCCAATTTCTCCATGTTTTTACCATTTGCTGTTAGTATTATTGGCATATTATTTTTAGTATTTTTATTTTTATTTATTTATTTGAGAGAGAGAATGAGACAGTGGGAAAGAGAGAAAAGAATGGGCGTGCCAGGGCCTCCAGCCACTGCAAATGAACTCAGATGATCATCATCTTGTGATCCATCTAGTCCATTGGCATGGCAAGCTCCTGTGGAATCAAGCCATCTCTTCAGCCCCATAGTATTATTTTGATCCAGCTATCTTTTTTTTTTTTTTTTTGGCTTTGCAGGGTCTCACTCTGGTCCAGGCTGACCTGGAATTAACCAGTCTCAAGCCCATCTCCTTCAGCCCCTGAGTATTGGGATTATTTTGATACCAGCTATCTTAATGGGTGGGAAGTCACAGTGTCTTTCTTATACTTCTCCATGTAATTCCTGGAATGAGGGATGTTTGAAAAGAATCCAGCAACCTGAGATAGTTCAGCTCCACTTTCAAGGGCAGATGGAGAGTCAGATAAAATCTGGGCTGTGAAGACATTGACAAATTAAGAGTCTTCTGGTATGGGGTGGAAAGCATCCAGAATATTCACAGTCGGTTTTCATCCAAAAATGTCACTCAGCTAATCTTCACCAAGATCCCACCTGGTTTCATTACAGAAATGTGTGGAGCCCTCCTTACAAGTCTTTTGTAGGGATTCCTAATAAAAGAAGGTTTCTGCTTTTCTTCTATCATAGATCATCCTAGGATCATTGTGTCACACTCTTTTTACATGTGTGGCATGTGTGTGTCCACGTTTCTATGTATGTGCATACGTGTGTGTGCAGATGCATGAATGCGTGTGAAAGCCAAAAGCCAGTGCCGAGTGTCTTCCTCAGTTACTCTCCACATTATTAATTAATTAATTTATTTATTTATTTATTTATTTTGGTGTTTCAAGGTAAGGTTTTACTCTAGCCCAGGCTGAGCTGGACTTCACTATGTCATCTCAGGGTGGCTTCGAACTCACAATGATCCTCTTACCTCTGCCACCACTCCCGGTTTTACATTATTTTTTGAGAGACTGAAAAGAGAGCTCTCCAGCAAGGCCTAGGGGCTATCCTGTTTCTGCCTTCCTGGCACTGAGATAACAGGCTTGCACCACCATTCCAGGCTATTGGGTGGGTGCTGGCAATCTCAGTTCAGGTCTTCATGGCTCGAGCATCAAGCACTTGACCCACAGAGCCATCTCTCTAGCCCCTGGGTGGTAGCTCGAATGTGAAATACCCACCGTGGTGGTTTGAATCAACTCAGGTATTCTGAATACTTGATCCTCACTTTGGGAATTGGAGGCTTGCTGGGAGGAGGTGTGTTGTTGGGGGTGAACTTATGGGTGTTATAGCCAGCTTCCTTTTGCCAGTGTTTGGCACAATCTCATGCTGGGTGTTCAGTCTGCTGTGACAGAGATGACGTCCAGCCTCTGTTCATGCCGTGTTTTCCCGTGCCATCATGGAGCTTTCCTTTGATCCTGTAAACTAAAATAAACCCTTTCCTCCCATTAGCTGCTTTTTTGGTTGGGTGCTTTGTGCCAGCAATGAGAAGGGAGCTGCCGCAGAAAGAAATACCCTCTCCTCACGAGACTGCCCCTGACAGTAATGACTCTACCAACATGTGTGCAGGTCCAAGTTAGGTGCTCTGCTTTTGCAGCAGCAGAGGCAAACAGATCCTAAAGTGGTGGGCTCCACCACTCCCATCTCCTGTTCTAGTATGACCCAGGCAAAGCAGGTGTTGCAGACAGCTTCAGGTTCGCTGAGATGAACTTACAGACCAGGCACAGTTATGGAGGAAGGGATATTATTTATTGAAGCTTACAGATCCAGGGGAAGTTCCATAATGGCAGAAGAAGCGACCTGCTCACCACAGGGCCATGCAGAGAGAGAAAAGCCAACCAGCCACCACAGCACACAGAGCAAAACTACAGCCAAAAGATCACACAGCACACTTCAGGAACTCCTGCTAGGCACATTTGCATATCTTTACAATGGAATCTCAAACCATCACCACACCTTAAGACCAGCCCCCAGTGACATTGCCTCTAGCAAGGTGATTGCAGATGCAAACTATAAAGTAATAAAACATTGAATATATTGGGGGACATATATTCAAACTACCACAGCAGGTCATTCTCCTGGCCTCAGAGAGCTACAGACATGGCTGTGGACACTGCTGCTTTTGGTTAGGTGTTTTGGGCCAGCAATGAGAAGGCAACTATCACACCCACATAGCCTCATTTGTTTGTGATTAACCTTCATCCTCAATCCCTAGTTGGCAGAGCCTTTTGGAGGTGGATCTTTGTTTGAAGAGGTGCGTCCCTGGGAGGATGGACCTTAAGGTTTATTAGCCCAGCATCAAGTCCAGTTCTTAGACTACTTCCACTCAAATATGTGACAAGATGAGAGCCAGATTCCTGTTTTTTTTTTCATACGTTCCCTGCCATGATGAAAATTCCCCTTGAAACTATAAGCCTGAAATAAACCCTTCCCTCCACTAAACTGCTACTGGTGGGATGTTTTGTCCTAGCATTGAGAAGATAGATGTAATACCCAGACGCACTTTTTGTATTTTTGGATTAGACTAGAACAGTAGAAATATACTTCCTTCTGATTTTAAGTCTTGGTCTCTCCTCAAGCTTGTGGGGCTGGTTTCTTTTGGAGGTCATGGAGGCCATTTTGGATATCTTTATAGAATGACCACAAATATTTTCATCTCAAATAACCTTCTTGTGCATCAGGCTTGATTGGTAGTTGATGTTGAATCAGAACCCGTGTGTTTAACTTGGCTGCTTTGTGTTTCCATCAGCATCGGGCCATTTCCAAAGAAGGAAAGGGACGTGCTGCTGAGTGTCTCATGTTGCCTTTCAGTCTAGTGTCTTTTGTGTGGCTCTAAGACAAAAATTCATGCCTCTTATATTTCCTTTTACTTCATCATTTCTTTTTTTCTTTTTTGTTTATTTTTCTTTATTTATTAGCAACAGACAGTCAGAGATAGAACGAGGGGAGAGAGAGAGAGAGACAGAAAATGGGTGCACTAGAGCCTCCAGCCACCAAATGAACTCCAGATGCATGTGCCACCTTGTGCATCTGGCTTATGTGGGTCCTGGAGAATTGAACCAGGATCCTTTGGCTTTGCAGGCAAATGTCTTAATCCCTAAGCCATCTCTCCATCCCCCCCCCTTCTTCATAATTTCTTCATCAACATAACCAAAGGAGAATGAAGATAAAGATTTTGTTTCTGTTCTATTGGGCATTAGTCCAAAGGCAACACAGCGTGCCAACATAGGTTTGACCCAAACTAGTAAATGTTTAGGTCAAATAACAACTGAATGCTTTTGATCTTGAAACTTGTTGACTTCTGGTGATTTGCAAACAAATTGGTATGGAATATTCATACTTTTTGATTGTGTGACCAGGGTAATAGTTTCCAAAATTATGTACCCTGATGGGGCAGTAAGAACAAAGGAAATAATAGTTCAATGAAATGTTGATGTGGAAAAATTTTTTTCCTCATGACCAGAACTCTAATGAGAATAATACAGATTTTTTAAATTAAATTTTTAATTTATTTTTTGGAGAGAGACACACAGAGAGACACAGAGAGAGAGAGAGGGAGAGGAAGACAGATAGAGATGGGCATGCCAGCAGCCTCTCAGCTGCTGTGAATGAAATCCAGATGTGTGCACCCCCTTGTGGTCAAGTGCGGCATTGCGCCCTTGCGTCACTTTGCATCTGGCTAAACGTGGGACCTGGAGATTGGAACCGCTGGAGACTGGAACCAGCGTTCTTAGGCTTAGGAGGCAGGCGCCTTAACTGCTAAGCCATCTCTCCAGCCCAATACAGATGTTTTTAAAGACAGTTCAATGGCAAAGAAGAAAAATGGAAACATGATCCTTGAAGATGTTGCTCCATCAGGAGCCACCATTTTCACTGACAACAGCATTATTTAGCCTAATTGTGTCTGGAGCATCTAAAACTATTCAGCCGTGTGTAGGGTTTACTCTTTGACTACTGAAGAATGAGAGGTTTCTTAGGGTTTTAGCAAGAATGTGACATGGGCAGATATAGATTTTAAAAAAAGAGAAGCTCTAATTTCAATTAGAAGAGATTGGATTTTAAAGAGTTAAAAGTAGATTGAGGAGGATTTAAAACAAAGACCAGGTTTGAGGGTACAGATAAGGAGGTCCACCTGCAACATGTCTAAATGGCCTTTGGATTTTCCTAGTGGGGACCCTGGGAAGTCAGTGGAGTGTCTGGCATGGGACTTAGAAGTGAGAGCTGGGCTAGAGAGAAAACAAGCAGGTCTCACTATTAACCCCAGTCCTTCCTGTTAGCATGCTGAGGGTTAATCTTGATCATCAGTTCAATTGTTGAGCAGTACGTAGAAACACACTTCTGAGTATGTCTGTGAGGGCATTTTTAGACAGGATTAAAGCATAAAGACCCCTGAACATGGGGTAGAGGTCTGAACACTCCAAATCCAGCCCATGTAGTTCCATTTTGAACTCATGGGGGAAAAGAATTAGACCTGATTTCTCAGAATCCTTCCAGTTCTGAGCTCCTGGTTCTAAGATAACTCTGATTGTTCCATGTTATAGTATTGTTGATTCATTTGAATCCTGGAAATTGCAAATGATACCTTATGCCTTTCAACTCACAAAACACCTTGTCTGTAATTCTCTTCTGGCCTAGATTGTAGCTAGAGGTGAATATAATCTTCTAGATTAGGTGTTAGATGAAAGGCATTATGATTTTTTAAAATTTATTTTTATTTTTACTTTCTTGAGTCATATTTTTGCTATCGTTTTAAAATTTATTTATTTATTTGAAAGAGAGAAAAAGGGAGAGAGAGAGAGAGGGAGAGAGAATGGGCATGCCAGGGCCTCCAGCCACTGCAAACGTACTCCAGATGCATGCACCTCTTGTGCATCTGGCTTATGTGGGTCCTGGAGAGTCAAACCGGGATCTCCTGGCTTTGTAAGCAAATGCCCTAACATCTAAGCCATCTCTCCAGCCCAAGGCATTATGTTTTGTTTATTCCTCTGCCTCCATTTCCAAACTGTCATCCCTGATCAGCACAGTGTTCTGCATATGATTGGAAATCAATACATTCTTTAGTGACTGAGTATTTAGGAAGAAATTAAAAATAGGACATGGAGTTCACAAAAATTCTATTTTGATGTATTAATAAACGTGGTCTAGAAAGTCTGAGCTGAAAATAAATAAATACCCATTGTGAAGATGCATCCACAGGTGACAGAACATGCTGCTGAAGAGAGAGCTACAGGTGACAGAATACACCGCAGAAAAGATATCTACAGGTGACAGCACATGCTCTGAAGAGATATTGATAGGTGTTTTATGGCAAATTTCCTCTGCATTGAAAACTGCAAACAACTACTGCCAGATTTATCAAAAGCAGATGGGTCAATTCAGGAGAGAAGCTATGGGGAGAGTTATCAGATTCAGGTGGGTGCTGTACCAACTGTGTATAGTAATGCGTGAGGTCTTGTGACATCAGAGGGGAGATGAGAATTAGAGAGTAAGATGTAGGAGCAGGGAGCTCCACTGAGGCGGTGTCTCTGGAAGTAAGCCCTCACCTCAAGGCTGAGGGAGGAGCATCCATGGGGGTAATTCTGATATAGTGAGCCCCACTGAAATGTTGCTTTGGGGTTTCATGCTGTCAGTAAGCCCTTACCCCCAGGCTGAGATTAGGAGCAGAGTGACACGCCCTGAAGAGTATCCACAGGTGACAGGACATGCCCTGAAGAGTATCCACAGGTGACAGGATGCACCCTGAAGAGTATCCACAGGTGACAGGAAACTCCCTGAAGAGTATCCACAGGTGACAGGACACGCCCTGAAGAATATCCACAGGTGACAGGACACGCCCTGAAGAGTATCCACAGGTGACAGGACATGCCCAGAAGAGTATCCACAGGTCACAGGACACTCCCTGAAGAATATCCACAGGTGACAGGACACGCCCTGAAGAGTATCCACAGGTGACAGGACACTCCCTGAAGAGTATCCACAGGTGACAGGATACGCCCTGAAGGGTATCCACAGGTGACAGGACATTCCCTGAAGAGCGTCCACAGGTGACAGGACATGCCCTGAAGGGTATCCGTAGGTGACAGGATGAGCCCTGAAGGGTATCCACAGGTGACAGGACACTCCCTGAAGGGTAACCACAGGTGACAGGAGGCGCACTGAAGGGTATCCGCAGGTGACAGGATGCGCCCTGAAGGGTATCCACAGGTGACAGGACACTCCCTGAAGAGTATCCACAGGTGACAGGACGTGCCCTGAAGGGTATCCACAGGTGACAGGACACTCCCTGAAGAGTATTCACAGGTGACAGGATGCACCCTGAAGAGTATCCACAGGTGACAGGACGCGCCCTGAAGGGTATCCACAGGTGACAGGACACTCCCTGAAGGGTATCCACAGGTGAGAGGACGCGCCCTGAAGAGTATCCACAGGTGACAGGACACTCCCTGAAGGGTGTCCACAGGTGACAGGACACGCCCTGAAGAGTATCCACAGGTGACAGGGATGAAGAGTATCCCAGGTGACAGGAACGCCCTGGTATCCACAGGTGACAGGACACGCCCTGAAGGTATCCACAGGTGATAGGACACGCCCTGAAGAGTATCCACAGGTGACAGGACACGCCCTGAAGAGTATCCACAGGTGACAGGACACTTCCTGAAAGGTTTCCACTGGTGACAGGACACGCCCTGAAGGGTGTCCACAGGTGACAGGACACTCTCTGAAGGGTGTCCACAGGTGACAGGATGCGCCCTGAAGAGTATCAACAGGTGACAGGACACACCCTGAAGAGTATCAACAGGTGACCGGACACACCCTGAAGGGTATCCACAGGTGACAGGACACTCCCTGAAGGGTGTCCACAGGTGACAGGATGCGCCCTGAAGAGCATCCACAGGTGACAGGACACTCCCTGAATGGTGTCCACAGGTGACAGGACACGCCCTGAAGAGTATCCACAGGTGACAGGACACGCCCTGAAGGGTGTCCACAGGTGACAGGACACTCCCTAAAGGGTGTCCACAGGTGACAGGACACTCCCTGAAGGGTATCCACAGGTGACAGGACACTCCCTGAAGGGTATCCACAGGTGACAGGACGTGCCCTGAAGAGTATCCACAGGTGACAGGACACTCCCTGAAGAGTATCCACAGGTGACAGGACACTCCCTGAAGGGCATCCACAGGTGACAGGACACTCCCTGAAGGGCATCCACAGGTGACAGGACACTCCCTGAAAAGTATCCACAGGTGACAGGACACTCCCTGAAGAGCATCCACAGGTGACAGGACACTCCCTGAAGGGTATCCACAGGTGACAGGACACGCCCTGAAGAGTATCCACAGGTGACAGGACACTCCCTGAAGAGCATCCACAGGTGACAGGACACTCCCTGAAGGGCATCCACAGGTGACAGGACACTCCCTGAAGGGTATCCACAGGTGACAGGACACTCCCTGAAGAGTATCCACAGGTGACAGGACACGCCCTGAAGAGTATCCACAGGTGACAGGACACACCCTGAAGGGTATCCACAGGTGACAGGACACGCCCTGAAGGGTGTCCACAGGTGACAGGACACTCCCTAAAGGGTGTCCACAGGTGACAGGACACTCCCTGAAGGGTATCCACAGGTGACAGGACACTCCCTGAAGGGTATCCACAGGTGACAGGACGTGCCCTGAAGAGTATCCACAGGTGACAGGACACTCCCTGAAGAGTATCCACAGGTGACAGGACGTGCCCTGCAGAGTATCCACAGGTGAGAGGACACTCCCTGAAGAGTATCCACAGGTGACAGGACACTCCCTGAAGGGTGTCCACAGGTGACAGGACACTCCCTGAAGGGTGTCCACAGGTGACAGGACACTCCCTGAAGGGTATCCACAGGTGACAGGATGCGCCCTGAAGGGTATCCACAGGTGACAGGACACTCCCTGAAGGGTATCCACAGGTGACAGGACATGCCCTGAAGAGTATCCACAGGTGACAGGATGCGCCCTGAAGGGTATCCACAGGTGACAGGACACTCCCTGAAGGGTGTCCACAGGTGACAGGACACGCCCTGAAGGGTATCCACAGGTGACAGGACACGCCCTGAAGAGTATCCACAGGTGACAGGATGCGCCCTGAAGGGTATCCACAGGTGACAGGACACGCCCTGAAGAGTATCCACAGGTGACAGGATGCGCCCTTCAGAGTATCCACAGGTGAGAGGACACGCCCTGAAGAGTATCCACAGGTGACAGGACACTTCCTGAAAGGTGTCCACAGGTGACAGGACACGCCCTGAAGGGTATCCACAGGTGACAGGACACTCCCTGAAGAGTATCCACAGGTGACAGGACGCGCCCTGCAGAGTATCCACAGGTGACAGGACGTGCCCTGAAGAGTATCCACAGGTGACAGGACGCGCCCTGCAGAGTATCCACAGGTGACAGGATGCGCCCTGAAGGGTATCCTCAGGTGACAGGACATGCCCTGAAGAGTATCCACAGGTGACAGGATGCGCCCTGAAGGGTATCCACAGGTGACAGGACGCGCCCTGAAGGGTATCCACAGGTGACAGGACGTGCCCTGAAGACTTCAACCTGGTGAGCATCCAGATGTCTGGTCAGTTTATAAGATCGGAACCAATGACAAGCTCCCAGAGTTGTGCTTCAATCAAATGATCAAAACATACACAAAATAGCCCTCATCTTGACCAGGCATTCTTATACCCCCACCCCAAAGCTCGTCATTTATATTTTTCCCAGCATTTAAATTCTCCCACACTGGGTTCCCCTTTGGTCTAGTAAGAAAAAAAATGTTGCATTTGACTAAAGCCACTTCAAAAATTGATGTGGCATCAAAGATTAGTGTTAATCTTTAGGATAGCTAATATATCACCTTGGTCTCACCATAGTTCAGTCTTATGATTGGGTTTTAAACTTGTGGTTTCAAAACGATGCTTTCAGCATTCAGGTAACTTAATTACAAAATCCAAATGTTGGCAAAGAATTGACTCTTCATAATTGCAATGAGCCAAGTGAATGAAGCGCAGAATGGAAGGTGAAATTCAGTCCACATTTATTAAAACCTCTTGTCGTGGGCTCTTTGATGTGCTTATTAGAAGAATAAGGTACACGTGCACATATTTTTTTGTATTTTATTAACAGGTTTCTAAGTCACTAAGACTTGAAATATCACTAGAAAATTTATAATTCTGAACTTAAAGGTTAAGAAAAAATAAATTAAATGAGCTTAAGTCCTAGTTTTTAAGAAATCAAGCTTGACTTTTCTGTTTATACATGTCCAACAGTCCCTCAAAATTCCACCCTTTGAAAGCCAGCGGCCATTAAGTTACTCTTAAACCCACACTAAGTACTCTTTAACACAAGGACAGAAAGCCAGATAGGTCTGGGCTTTGGTATCAGTAGTGTCTTTGTTGTGGAGAGATGTCAGTTCCCAGGTTCTCACTGCTCTGTACAGACCTGTGAACCTCAGGCAGCTTTATAGCTCAAACCCCACTCCTTGGGGACTTATAGCAACTTGTAAATCCATGAGGAATTTTTCAGCAAAGTTCTATTTCTTAGTTTATTCGTGGATTAGGCTTGTAAGAGTAGATTCATTCTAAAAGCTCTAATGAGCGGGGTGGTTTTTTTTTTTTTTCACACTGGAAAGAACACTTGCCTCTCTTTTCCCAACATTCAGCTCATGATGGTTTTAGAATTTATGCTCTTGGTCATATCCCCCATTGATTTTGAAGACTTAGAAAATACTTACCATACTTCTATTCAAAGCTTTGCTTTATGTAGTATCAGAAAATGGAGACCCACAAGTCTGTCTCACATGAGCTCGTGGCTCTGGGGAACTTCTGGAAACATTGGTTCTGTTCTTCCAAGTAAGTGGTCGAATAAGCCATGTCTGTTAAGAGATGCAGAACACGAGGACATTTTCACTCTAAGTTTCTTAGAATTAGACTGAGGGTAAATTCTTTTTTCTTTCATTAGAAAAAAAAACACTCAAGTTATTTATTTATTTATTTATTTATTTATTTATTTATTTTTTGTTTTTCAAAGTAGGGTCTCACTCTGGTCCAGGTTGACCTGGAATTAACTATGTAGTCTCAGGGTGGCCTCAAACTCTGGGCAATCCTCGTATCTCTGCCTCCGGAATGCTGGGATTAAAGGTGTGGGCCACCATGACCAGCTTCAAGTTAAATTTTTGCCCTCCAAACAAAAAATGTCTTCAGAATATTATCCACAAAAAGAAGCTGAGGGGTACTAATGCCCCATTACCCACTTGACTGACAGTATGGTTGTTCTGGGCCAATTCATTTTATTGACTTCTATCGGATTCTCCTACTAAATCTGCAGAGGTGAATTCCATGTCAGCCATTAACACTTACTCATTTCTGTTCTGTCATTGCCATACCAACTTCCTTTCTGTTTTGTCTTAGTTCAGATTAAATTTCAAAGATATCCTTTTTTAAACCATAGGACAAAAATTCTCTTATCTGAAAGGCTTCATGGGATTTCCCTATTGTGAAATCCTCACTTTACAAAGAAGCAGAGTAAGGTGCACAGAAGGGAAGGGCATTGTTGCTTAGTAGGGCTGGAGAGATGGCTTACTGGTTAAGATGTGCTTGCCTGCGAAGCCTAATGACCCAGGTTAGATTCCCCACTTAAGCCAGATGCACAAAATGGTGTATGTGTCTGGAGTCCAGTGACAAGAGGCCCTGGTGCCTCTGTCTTAAGTAAATAAAATATATTTTGAAAAAGAAAGAAAATAAGTTCCACATGCTGTATTTCAGACTTCTATCTTCTGTGCCATTCAATAACTTCATCCTTTTTTTTTGCGCGTGCATATGTGTAATATGTGTGGTGGCGTGTATTTAGTATGTGTGGTAGCATGTGTGTTGTATATGCACGTGGGCATGCAGATGTGAATGCCCCCTGCATGTGTTGGTGGAGGCCGGAGAAAAATGTCAGATGTCCCCATCCAGCACTCAGCTGCCTGTTTTTCCTTAAGACAGGGTCTCTTATTGATTCCAGAGCTTGCCATTTTTTTTTTAGATCCCCAGCAAGTCTCTGCTCCCCACAGGACTAGGGTTACAGATGTGCACTGCCATGCCCAGCTGGTGCCTGGGAGTCAAGGTCAGGCAGTGTCCAGGTCCCTTGGGCCCTCATGATTACATGTGAAGTGCTGTCAACTGCTGAGCCATCTCTTCAGCCTTAAGTTTATCTAGCTTATGTGGGTTCTGGGGAATTGAATCTGGGTCCTTAGGCTTTGCAGGCAAGTGCCTTAACCACTAAGCCATCTCTTCAGCCCCTTTATCTTTTTAAAATATATTATTTATTTATTTATTTGAGAGAGAGGAAGAGGAAGAGAGAGAGAAAGAGAGAGAGAGAGAATGGGCACACCAGGGTATCCAGCCACTGCAAACGAACTCCAGATGCATGTCCCCCCCTTGTGCATCTGGCTTACATGAGTCCTGGAGAATCAAACTGGGCTCCTTTGGCTTTGCAGGCAAAGGCCTTAACCACTAAGCAATCTCTCCAGCCCAACCCTTTATCTTTTTTAAAATAAATGGTTCCATGAAGATACAATGGCAAATATGTCAAATAAATGAGTGAATGAAATCAGAGGATTAGCAAATCACGTGGCTGTCACAGTTAGGCTCCATTTTTATTTCTCTACTAATGTGATGGGGTAGTATTTTTTGAGCTCCCCTCTATGTAACCTTCTTCTGTTCAGCCAGAAGGCCCCGTTTATCTGAGGAGAAGTTAGGATTACTGCAGTAGAAATGCAAAGACGAAGGCAGAGCTGAGCTTTCACATTCCACGTGGACATGTAGGGTTTACAGGCTGACAACGTCTTGACTGATAGAGTGCTGAGTAACAATGGATTTTCTAAACATCTTCAGCTCTCAGTATCTTCCCTCCCTCCCTCTTCCCTCCCTCCCTTCCTTCCTACAGGATCTCCTCTGGCCTCAAATGCTTTGTTCAGCTGAGGATGACCTTGAACTTCTAATCTACCTATATCCACCTCCCAAGTGTGCTAGAATGACTGGTGTGAACCACTGCATGTGGTTTTATATGATGCTGGGGATCAAACAAAGGGCTTCAGGACTGGAGAGATGGCTTAGCGGTTGAGGCGCTTGCCTGTGAAGCCTAAGGATCCAGGTTTGATTCCCCAGGATCCACGTTAGCCAGATGCACCAGGTAACACATGAGTCTAGAGTTTGTTTGCAGTGGCTAGAGGCCCTGGTGCACATATTCTCTGTTTCTGTCTGCCTCTTTCTCTCTAAATAAATAAATTATAAAAAAAAAAAAACAAAAAACATAGGGCTTCGTGCATACTGGGCAAGTGTTCTACCAACTGACTGACTCCTGCAGTCCCTTAATGACATTTTTTGGTCACTGAGTTTTAATATACATAATAAGGAAGAAAAAAGCTTGGGTATGGTGCTCAGAAACCTTTGTTGCTAAGGAAGGAGGGTTCGCTTATTTCCTGAATCCAAGTGGACATGGGAATAGGCTATGTGGATCAGACAAGACAGTCCATAGGGACTTCCTTCAGGGTGAAAACTTAAGCGGTGTAGTAATGTTTGTGCAGACAGGTTTGTGGAAACCTTGTTATGTTGGAGCTGATGGGCCAGTTTCCTCAGGCGTAGCGAGAGGTCACCTCATGTCACAGTTGGATGCACCTACACACTTTCCAATGTGATGAATCCCTCACAGGGAGGCATTGGAAGATGCTCCCAAGACACCACTCGCAGCCTCTTTGGATCTCTCTGTGTGACTCTGCAAAGCTAGAATTTCTCACGTGACTCAGGGAAGGCACGAGATGATGCCAGACAGAGCTTAGAGTCACAGCTGAGGTGGAAAGTGACCATGCTGAACCTCTCCTGAGCCCTGTGAACTTGGAAACAGGGAGGGTCAGGGTTAAGAAATCCCCTCCCCCAATGCGTTCTTCGAGAAGTCTTGCTGTTAGGAGCATCCCCTGTCTCCTATGGCTTAGGTTAAGATTCATGGAACCTCTCTGTTTACCCAGGACAAGGTCCTCCAACTTCCTATTCTTTGCCCATAAATAATTAGCCAATGCTGGGCGTGGTGGCGAACACCTTTAATCCCAGCATTCGGGAGACAAAGGTAGGAGGATTGCCATGAGTTCGAGGCCACCCTGAGATTATATAGTGAATTCCAGGTCGGCCTGGGCTAGAGTGAGACCCTACCTTGAAAAACAGAAAAATGAAGAAACCAAAAAAAAAAAAAAAAAAAAAAAAGCCAAACTGTACCTGTTCAGTGACACGTCCTTCAGGACTTTCTCCTTTTATTAGGTCCCTAACCTTTATCTTCCCTGAGCCAAAACCAACTTTCAATCCTCTGCTAAGAATCAGCTGGCTGTGGGTTGTCTTTTCTGCTTTTCTGGCCCACCATCCTGCCCTTTCCCATGCCTCACATTCCATTCCCTCTCCATGAAGGAAAACCCTTCTGACTAACTCTTCTTTTAAAATCTCTGGAGAGATGCCTTAGCGGTTCAGGCACATGCTCGCGAAACCTAAAGACCCAGGTTCGATTCTCCAGGTCCCATGGAAGCCAGATGCACGTGGTGGCGCATGCGTCTGGAGTTCGTTTGCAGTGGCTAGAGGCACGGACGCACCCATGCTCACTCTCTCTCTCTTTCTGTCTCTCTCTTCCTCTCTCTGTCTCTAAAATATAAAAATAAATCTTTAAAAATATTAATTAATTAATTAGCCTCTAGACATTGCAAACTCCAGATGCATGCTCCACCTTGTGCATCTGGCTTACCTGGGTACTAGGGAATCAAACCTGGGTCCTTAGGCTTCGCAGGCCAGTGCCTTAACTGCTACACCATCTCTCAGTGGGAATCACACAGCGCCGCCTGAATGAGGTCTCATGAGGAAGTATTTTGGAGAGCAGGAGATTGCACTCTGCAAAGGACAGACCATTTACTCAAAAGCAACAGTGTTGGTTTCTTCCAGCTTAAATGTATTTTGCATGAAATACTGCTAGGAGAACTTTTCCCGTTACCAAAAATTGACAAAATCCATGTTTTCTTAGCATAACTCATAGTAGTGGATGTAAATTTGTGGCCAAATATACCAGAATCGGGAGTCAAATAAGACAAAACTATAATTCTATGACAGTGAAATGTCAGATCCTGCCATGGAGTTCAAAAACATGCAAGTACAGGATGCAAATATTTGGTTTAGGGACAAGATGGACAGCACTCAGGAAGAAACAATGAAGGGTTGCTTGAGACAAGATTTTTTTTTTTTTTTTTGTTATAACTTACAGAAACTCAGCTGGGATGAGGCAAAAGGGCAAAAAGGGAATTTATTGGCTCTCAGAATCCAAGAACAACCAGCCTGAGGGAAGCTGCTGAGTTTCAGGGATAACTGGGACATGGGCTACACAAGCCCTGGGGCCCAGAGATAGCCAGAAAAATCCCGTGGGAGAATTCTGACAGACAGCTTGGTAAGGGCTCTCATGTTGCTGGGCGCAGAGAACCCTGTTGTCCCCCTCCCCCAGATCAAAGGTAGTTCTCAAAGCAGCATGTTAGATTGAAAGCGTCAAGGGGAAGTGGAGAGAGGAAGGGCTGTTTCAGATTTGCAAGAAGTACAAGGAGTTTCTGGCCCAGGGACTCTATCAGAGCCAGACATACCTGAGAGTGTGTGTGTGTGTGTGTGGCGCGCGTGCGTGTATCAATGTGGCTGCGAAGCCTGTGGCACTGTGGGTTTTAGAGACTGAAACGGTAGGAGGCCATAGGAGTGCCTGTGTGGAGGTTAGGGTGCATCAGTTACTGTGCCTGGAGGCTGGGTTTTGTTTTGGGGACAGGTCACTTTTACAGGGGATTTTAGATCCCATGAATGATATTGTGAGGAAAAGATCTATGAGGGCAATCCAATCGATACCATATTATTGTCAGTGCTGCCATCTCATAGTAGCTGTCAATGGCTAGTTTTCCTCCTTATAGATGAACACAAGAAAGCTACAGGGCACTAGATTTTTTGTTTGTTTGTTTAAAATTTTTATTTTAGTTATTTATTTTTCTTTTAAATCTTTTTTTTTTGTTGTATTTTATTTATTTGAGACAGACAGGAGGAGAGAGTGTGAATGGGTGCGCCAGGGCCTCTAGCCACTGCAAATGAACTCCAGACGCATGCACCACCATGTGCATCTGGCTTACATGGGACCTGGAGAATCGAACAGGGGTCCTTACGCTTCACAGGCAAGCACCTTAACCACTAAGCCATCTCTCCCGTCTTTATTTATTTACTTATGAGAGAGAGAGAGAGAGGGCATGGGTACTCCAAGGTCTCTTGCTGCCAAGAAGCTCCAGATGTACTTTGGGCATCTGGCTTTATGTGGGTACTGGGAAATCAAACCTGGGCTCAAAGGCTTTGCAAGCAAGCATTTTTATCTGTTGAGCATCTCCCAGCCCCGTTTTCTTTTTTCTTTCTTCTTTTTCTCTCTTTCTTTCTTTCTTTCTTTCTTTCTTTCTTTCTTTCTTTCTTTCTTTCTTTCTTTTTTTGACATAGGGTCTCACTGTAGCTCAGGCTGACCTAGAATTTACTTTGTAGTCTCAGGGTGGCCTTGAACTCATGGTGATCCTCCTACCTCTGCTTCCTAAGTGCTGGGATTAAAGGTGTGTGCCACCATACCCAGCTCTTTTTCTTTGCTCGCTCTTTCTTCCTTCCTTCCTTTCTTTCTTCCTTCCTTCCTTCCTTCCTTCTTCTCTTCTCTTCTCTTCTCTTCTCTTCTCTTCTCTTCTCTCCTCCCTCCCCTCTCTTCTCCCTCCCTCTCCCCCTTCCCCTCCCTCCCTCCCTCCCTCCCTCCCTCCCTCCCTCCCTCCCGTCTTTCTTTCTTTCTTTCTTTCTTTCTTTCTTTCTTTCTTTCTTTCTTTCTTCTCTCTTTCTTTCTCTTTCTTTCTTCTTTCTTTCTGACAGTGTTCCTAATAGATCATCCTGGTCTTGAACTTACCGTGTAGCCAAGGTTGGCCTAGAATTCCTGACTTTCCTGCCTCCATCTCCAGGATTCCAGGGATGTGCCACCATCCCCAGCAGGGCAGCAGATTTTCATCTAGCATAAGAACTTTCTCATAGTGGAAGCTGTTCTGAGATGGATGGCCCCGTGTGATGAAGCCGTGGTCTCACCAACAGTGTATGGCAGTACAGGACTTGTTTACCCACTCCTGATACCTTCAGTTACTCAGAAATATCCATTCACTAACAGATGGACAATAATGACCAAAGGAGCAGTCTTCTAAGCCTTGTACTTCTTATACTCAGCCCAGTGCCTGGCATATACCACACTACATTAATATTTGGTGGATGAATGCAGGAAAGCACGTATGGATGAATAAGTCCTTGTGCTGGGTACTGAAGCTGATCCTAGCAGTCTTGAGGAACGGTTACCCCAATAATAAACCAAATTAGATGATTAAATGTCATCTCTGATGTTTATCTATGCAGGTGCATGGGAAGGACCCAGAAAAGGACTAGAAGACATTGTTGCTGGAAGCTAGAGGAGGCCTGGTAGTGTTGAGAGCTTCTTATTGGGAAAGATGGTTAGGGTGAGAGAAATGTGAAGAAAGTTCCAGAGTGGGGGAAGAGGGCCACAGATGGAAGATGACTCCAGTTAGGGCAAGTGCATGTGAAGACAGTAGTTCTTGTGAAACAGCTGTTTGCCAGGACACTCTCCTGGCTCTGAAGAGAGGCATACAGAATTTCTTTTTATCCAATCAGGAGGCTGAGTAAAGAAGGCCAAGTCTATTAGGTGAAACACACTCTGCTGGAAGTTCAAAAGGACAGGTTTGAGGGTTTCTGCCCCCGGGGAAACCACCCAGGATTGTAAACTGGCTGTTCATGTGATGAAATTTGCCCTGCATGTCTGCCATCCAGATGTAAACAGAACAAAACAGACTCCCTCCCAAGCCCATAACCATTCTCTGGCCAAACTGACAGCAAGTAATGATTAACAGAATGTTCTCTTCCTTGGCTCAACGCCTAGGAGGAAGACTTTGTTTCTCCTAGGTGGTTTGCAGATCTTCCCTTGTCTTGTCCCTCCAGAGGAGGGGAAAGCACAGCCATTTCCTTTCAGTGAACGTCCCCATCTTAGGTGTTTGTGCAGGCCAAGCTGCCTCCTCATTACAACCCCGTCATTTCAAAAGTGAAACTACAGGGGCTGCAGAGAAGGCTTAGTGGTTAAAACGCTTGCTTGTAAAGCCTAAGGACCCCGGTCCAAGGTTTGATTCCCCAGGACCCACGTAAGCCAGTTGCACAAGGTGGCGCATGTATCTGGAGTTCGTTTGCAGTGGCTGGAGGTCCTGGTGAGCCCATTCTCTCTCTCTCTGCCTCTTTCTCTGTCTGTCCCTCTCAAATAAATAAATAAGAATAAACAAAAGTGATATTACAGGAAGCAAAGTTCAGTTAGCAATTCTTCCCATTTCTGAGAGCTGTCAGATACACACAGGAGGCAGTGGCTCTCATAATATAATAATTCCAGAGCTTCAAAGTACAACTTGATATTTCCTTCATGAAATTCCATATTTTTTAAGCACCAACTAAAATTTAGTACACTGGAAGAAGTCTCTGCTAAGCCTTACATGTTATCTGGATTTTTAAAAACCATGTTTTTATTTTTATTTATTTGAGAAAGAGAGAGAGGCAGATAGAGAAAGAGAAGGGGGGGAAGAGAGAGAGAGAGAGAGAGAATGGGCACACCAGGCCCTCCAGCCACTGCAAAGGAACTCCAGATGTATATGTCACTTTGTGCATCTGGTTTACATGGGTCCTGGGGAATCGAACCTGGATCCTTTGGCTTTGCAGACAAATGCCTTAACCACTAAGCCATCTCTCCAGCCGCTGTTATCTGGATTTTAGTATGACAGTTTTTCAATTGTGAAAGAATAATTGGGGAAGCATTTGCTCCACATTTGGCCCCAGGCAATTCAAGCTAGCTGGTCTAGAGTTCAATAAATAAATAAGGGTTTGTGAAGAGGCAATGAAACCAAGGAGCAGAATGTAGGGTCCCAGTGGCTGCTATTTCAAGAAGGCACAGTCCACTTTGATCAATTAGCAGAGGGTGCGAGGGTGCTATGCTTGAAGACCCTGACAGAGACTTGGCAAATGTGATCTTTTAAATAGAGAGGTTTGCTTAGAAATGAATGGTCTGTCTCAGATTCTTGCAGTTACAGGAATCACACCAAATGTGATCCAAGTTTCACTGAAACAGTTTATGGACCAGAGAAGTATGTTTGGAGACACAGTTGAAGCAAAATTCAGTAAAAGCTATGAAATGTAAACCAAGCTTAAGAGGCTGGAGCCTTCCATGAATGCCTATAAAGAGTCGTTCCCAAATAGAATTCTTCTGGCAGTGAAATTTTGGAATGTAGTTTTCGTCACTCGCAGCCTAATATGTGCATCTCTCTTTTGTGTGCTGGGCATTTGTTTATTTCACGCCTCCCCAGTCCTCGACACTGTTGGCAGAGTGCACATGTTTGAAAAGATATATGTTGGAAGGAAAGAAAGACTAAGGCAAAAGAAAAGGAGTTGTAAGGGAAAATGAAGCCAAAGAAGGTAGAGAAAGAAAGAAAAAGAAAAGAAAGAAGGGGAGGGAGGGACAAAAAAGGAAGGAAGGAAGGAAGGAGCAACAACTTGAATTAAGGTCTAGACAAGAGAAATCAGACAGAAATTGGCATCATTTTTCCTAGTCTGCTGGCTGGCTAGGGCTGGGACGGAAGCTGGCTTCCTGGCTATAGGAGCTGCGGAGATCTTTTCTATCTGGTCTCTGAGGTGATGAGCAGGAATGGGATTTTAGAATGACCAGTGCCCATGAGACCCTTTGGGGGACTGGTCAGCTGGAGAAAAGCTTAGTGAGGTAGGAGATGAAGCAAGTGAGAAGAGCAAAGGTGTTTGGAGGATTTCTGTGCAAAGATGGAGGGAAGAGAGCTTATTTCTGATGTGTGTGGCAAATGCCTTACAGGTTGTGCTCACGGTAGATACATAAGCTTGGTCTTGGCACAAAGAATGAGCTAATAAATAGTAGCCAGTTGTCTTCTAATTGGAGAATCTTGGGGGGCAGAGAAGTAGGTGCTAGATTTTAAGAGGAATGATTTCAAGTACATTCTTCAGGATTCAAATTGACATGCCAATTAGAAACTAGTTTATTTCTTTGGTCAAGCTTGACCCTTCAGGATTTGTTGGCAACACATTCTTTTTATTCTACTGTGATTATCATATCTTTTCTTTTCTCCTTTTTTTTTTTAAAAAAAAAGTTTCGCAAGCAGTTTATTACGAACGAATACACTTCAAAGGGAGGACGTGGGCCTTAGCTGGGAGGAAACTTAGAAGCTCAATGGCTCTATGCCCATGAGCAATCTCAGAAGTCTGAGGTATTTTCTTCTCAGGATGTCGAGGCAAGCCAGGGGCTTAGTTCACTGCGGCCAGCATCCCTACTTCTGGGAGGGACCACCTGTTCTTCTTCCTGTTTTTTCACTCCTCATCCATTATTGTCACCAAGAGACGGAACCACTGTGTAAATTGTGGACCTCTGCTTTTGTTTGTGCAATGTTTGCCAAAGATCAGGTTTTCTGTCATGGCATTGTCTAAAACCCCCACCCTTCTCCCCACCCTAGAATCTCCATTCTATTTTTTTTTTTTTTTTTTTGTTTTTGAGGTAGGGTCTCACTCTGGCCCAGGCTGACCTGGAATTAACTATGTAGTCTCAGGGTGGCCTTGAACTCACGGCGATCCTCCTACCTCTGCCTCCCGAGTGCTGGGATTAAAGGTGTGCACCACCATGCCCAGCTCTTTCTCTTTTTTTTTTTTTAAGGGAGAGAGCAACAGAGAGGGAGAGAGAGAGAGAGGAAGAAGCAGAGAGAGAGAGAGAGAGAGAGAGAGAGAGAGAGAGAAGAGAGAATGGGTACACCAGGGCCATTTCAGCCACTGTGAATGAACTTCAGACGTGTGCGCCCCCTTGTGGGCAAACACAGCATTTCCTGCTTGCGTCACTTTTGCGTCCGGCTAAATGTGGGACCTGGAGACTCAAGTGAGCGTTCTTAGGCTTTGCAGGCAGGCACGTTAACTGCTAAGCCATCTCTCCAGCCCTCCATTCTACTTTCCATGGTTCCCATCCCATTGATGAGTCCTGCCAAGCAGAGGTGGAGGGGAAGGAATAGAGGAAGGCCTGAGTAACCACTCTCCAGGTTCTGAGCTGAAATTTGGGTGGTTTGTCCCAAAAGTGAAGTAGCAAGTGGCAATGAGGTCTCATGGTACTCAGCGTAGTAGTATCGTTCAGGCACAAAGTGAATTCAGGAGGCAAGTGGGGGCTGGCTCACCATCTGACCACAATGGAAAACTGGTCACTAATTTGCCAATAATCTTCTAGAAAGCACTAGTAGGATGAGACATGTTAGTATAAATGCTACTGTGAATATATTCTATTTCACATGTTGAACAAAACTCAGGTGGCTGTAACTTGTCAGAATTTATAAAAATCTATTGAATACATCCTATTCTGGCAGCTTTTCCTTCCTCCCAGGTGCCTCTGTCCATAGGGGAAGAGGCAATAAAGTCTAATACCCTGGTGGTACTCACACCTTCCTGGTGTTTGTAGAAGGAGTGACCTTGGGCCAAGAACAAGAGGAGAGGAAGTTCTCGAACCACTTCCAAGGAGTCGAGGCTAAAGACCAGATGTCTATGGCTGCCCAAATGTCTGCCACATGGCGAAGCAATGCTACTGCTGCTGAAACCCCAAATCTACAAGTCAGGGTGGTCTGGAAAGGAAGGGTTGTTTTCCTCAGAGTGGTTTCAAGAATGTAGCTCCTCACCTAATAAAAGGAATGTGCAGTGATTAACTGGGTCTAATATTAGTGTCTGCAAAATAAAGAGTAATTGGGCCTGGTATGAGAGAACAAGCCTTGCATGCACCCACTGCCAGGTAGCATCTGTTCTCGCTTTTAGCCATAAATCTTTCTTGGATGCCGGAGAAGAATTTCACTTCCGTCAGGAACACTGAATGAACCAAAGAGAAAGAACATGTTATTTTGAAGATGAAAGCATACTGAGTTTAAAGTTCTTGGTGTCTGAGCTGGAGAGATGGCTTAGTGGTTAAGGCGCTTGCCTGCAAAGCCAAAACCCAGGTTCGATTCCCCAGGACCCACATTCGCCGGAGGCACAAGGGGGCAAATGTGTCTGGAGTTCGTTTTCAGTGGCTGGAGGCCCTGGCACACCTCTCTCTCTCTCTCTCTCTCTCTCTACTTCTACTGTTTTCTTTTGTTCCCCATCTCCCATTCCCACTTCACCGAATCCCTTCCACTTTCCTTCTCTTTTGATGTCTCTCTCTTTCCTTTTTTCCTTCTTTTCTTCTCCCCTTCCTTCCTTCCTTCCTTCCTTCCTTCCTTCCTTCCTTCCTTCCTTCCTTCCTTCCTCCTCCCTCCCTCCTCCCTCCCTCCCTCCCTCCTCCTCCTCCCTCCCTCCCTCCCTCCCTCCCTCCTTCCTTCCTTCCTCCCTCCCTCCCTTCCTTCCTTTCTCTCTCTCTCTCTCTCTTTCTTTCTGTTTATTTATTTATTTCTTTTGTTTTTTCGAGGTGGGGTCTCACTCTAGCTCAGGCTGACCTGGAATTCACTATGTCACCTCAGGGTGGCTTCGAACTTCCTATGTAGCTGTGGAGAACCTTGAACCCTGATCCTCCTGTCTCCATCACAGGCTTGCATCACCACCCCTAGCTTTTTGGTGCTAGAGCTTGAACCTAGGGCTTTGTGTATGCTAGGTGAGTATTCTACCGATTGAGCTAGCTCTTCAGCCTTTTCTTTTTGGTTCTTTTTACTTTCATGTGTGTACATAGAGTATAAACCAGGCTAGACTAGAACTCACAGTCCTCCTGTTTAAGCACTCTCAAGTCTACCAGTTCGTTTTGGGTTTAGTTTTGTGTTTTTTCCTCAACCCTCTCCCCAGCCCCTTCCATCCTTATGGCCTGGGCCTTGATTTTATCAAATATCATTCTATGTCTACGTATCTTTCATGTATTATCTACCAAGTTTATATTTATACCTACACAATGGAAAACTTTCTCTATTTACCTCTTTATGTTTTAATCTAGGTTCATGGTTATGGTTTGGAAAAGTGTCCCCAAAGACTCTAGCTTTTAAAAATATTATTTATTTATTTATTTATTAGATACAGAGAGAGGGAAAGAGAGAGAGAGAGAGTGAGAGTGAGAGTGGGTGTGCCGGGGCCTCTTAGCCAATGCAAACGAACTCCAGATGCATGTGTTCCCTTGTGCATCTGGCTTACGTGGGACCTGGAAAATCGAACCGGGGTCCTTAGGCTTCGCAGGCATGTGCCTTAACCCCTAAGCCATCTTTCCAGCCCAAAGACTCTATCTCGTACAAGCTCTATCCCTAGCCCTTGGTGCTAGTTGGAGGTGGTGGAACCTTTAAGAAGTGGAGCTTAGTGTAAGTTCTTAGGCCGTTGAGGATCCGCCCGTGGAGATAAGACTTCATCTGTCTCTGCCTCACTGTCTTTTTCTCTCTTCTTCTGGTCAGAAGGTACATGGTACTCCTGCCATGATATACTCAACTCCTACTGAAATATTTACAAGCAGTTCTGCCTGTTAATGGACTGAAATTTTAAAAATAGTAAGCCAAGGGGCTGGAGGGATGGCTTAGCAGTTAAGGCGTTTGCCTGCAGAGCCAAAGGATCCTGATTCAATTCCCCAGGACGTGCATTAGCCAGATGCACACATCTAGAGTTCATTTGCAGGGCTGGAGGCAGGCATGCCCATTTTTGCTCTCTGTCAAATAAGTAAATAAATAAATAAAAATGGTAAGCCAAAGTAATCCTCTTCTCTTTATAAGTTGACTATTTCAGGTATCTGTCATAGTAACAGAAAGCTGACTAACATAGTTCTCATGGGACGAAACCTGAAAGTCATCCTTCTAGCCACAGCTGCAGACGTGAACAAGAAGCTGGGATGAGGACTCCAACGTGTATGGCGATTTGACTTTTCCGGATGACTTTAGAGAGCCCGTGGGAAACTGGAGAGCGATCCCCAATGGAGCATTACAACCCAAAGGGCTCACAATTCATTTGAGGGTCGACAGATGGAGAATTAACAACTCACAAGCCAGCGTGTTACAAGGGAGCAGAGGGAAAGGGTCTGAGGGTGACAACCTGAAGCACGCAGCATGCGGCCAGCTGCGTTTGTTCATGATGCTAAGTGAGATATCCAGCTGCCACTTTCGAGTAACTTTCTCAATGAGATTGAACTTCTTCTTTTCCTCTTTTCTTTTCCCCCCTTTGCTACCACTTCTTTTCTTCTTCATCTTCTTCCTTCTTGTTCTCCTTGTGCATTTTTCTTTATTCCTCTTCTTCTTTTTTTTTTTCTCCTGGATATAGGCCTTTCTGTTAAGAGCAATGTAAAAAGTGACATTTTCAGTGTCCTATGAGATTACTAAACAGCATGTTTAATATTTTTAAAATGTGATGGGGTTGTCTGGGCATGGTGGCACACACCTTTAATCCCAGCACTCTGGTAGGTGGAGGCATGGGGATCACCATGAGTTTGAGGCCACCCTGAGACTACAGAGTGAACTCCAAGTCAGCCTGGGCTAGAGTGAGACCCTACCTTGAAAAACCAAAAATGAAAAAAAAAATGTGATGGGTCAGGCTAGAAATGAGCTGGAAGCCTCTTCCCTGTTGACCAGCTGTCAGCATGCTAGAAAGAGCTGTGCAGCCTTTGGGGGGAGAGAAGTCATCAATAGTTTTAAGCAGTCGAGGACACTATAAGCCTTATAGCTGGCCAGATAGGCCTTGTGTGCCAGCTGGTGCAATGGTGGTATGTCTAATTGGGGAAAAAACAAATGGTTCTCTGATTGGACTAGAGGCCTATTCCAGGGTAGGGAATTCATGCCTGATATTGAGAAAACCTAGTCAAAAAACCTACGGCTGGGAAAGTCATAAGCCCTAGGGAGAAACGACTACTGTTATCTGTCTAAATGCATAATATATTATGCCCACTCAACCACACTGTAAACACTTATGTCTATGCCCACATATTAATGCCACTTTCACTTTTGGTTAGAGAAGCTTCTCTTTGAAGATGGCAGTGACCACTGGAGAGACTCAGAACTCACCATAGGGTAGGGAAGAAGTGACAGTGAAGTGTTTAGCACCAGGTGACACATCTCTATCACACCCTCCAGGACTCAGGGTCCATTGTGAAAGAGGTGACAGGAAGAATATAGGGGCCAAAGGAAGGGAAGGGTTGCTTACAAGGCTGTCTTCCAGCCGCAAAGTGGCCTTGATTTTCATAACCTCACAGTGGCTGATACTACCTACACAACCCTGCACAAAAATGACTTCCACATAGAAGGGACTGTAATTGGAAAGAAGAAGGGGTTTGGTGGATAGGGGATTTGGGAAGGGAAAATGGGGGTCATGGGAGGAGATGATGGTCACGTTATGTTTTCTATACTTGCAAAAGTTTTCATTAAAAAGATCCCCCAAATTTGATGGGTTAGGGAGGCTTACAAGACTCCCCAAACAATGCAGGTCACTGCCAAAGTGATTGCTTACTGTGGTCATTTAAATGGATGTCCTCCAATTGATTGAGGAGTTTATTAAAGCTTGTCTGGAGGAGGTGTCATTGTGGGACGATCCTAGGTCTAGCGCTGAGGTATGGGGCTGATCTAGAATTTCCAGCCAAAGAGACACAAAGTGCTGAGCTCTGTCTGGAGTTCCTGGAGTGCGCTTGCTTGCTTGCTTGCTTGTGGTAGTGGTTGCTTTGTTCTTTCTGCTTGGATCTGTGAAAGGGGGCCAACTTCTTCTGCCATTCTGGAAACTTCCTCTGTATCTATAAGTGTCAAATAAATTCCCTTCCTCCCATAACTTGGGCTTGGTTTGGAAGTTCATCCCAGCAACCTGAAGCTGACTGCAACATGATTGGTTACCCACCAGAACTAAATAGTAAAACCCTATTACTGAAGACACCACAGGCTGTGGTTGTGGTACACTGAGAAAGTGAGCTGGATTGAGATGGAAGCCATCTCCCTGCTGGCTAGCTGTCAGTGCTAGAATGCTCTACGTGAACTGCCAGTATAAAAGTCACCAATGGTCTGAACAATAAGTGGATTCTACAAGGCACAAATTCAACCGTGCCAGGCAAGCGGTACATACCAGTGCCATGGTCACCCATAGGTCTTGGGAGCAATCAACAGCTCTCCTTGTAGACACGAGGCAAACTCAAGGGGAGGGGATTCATGGTTGGTTCTGAGAACCAAGTCAAAAGCATATGGCTAGGAACATCATAGATCCTAGAAGCTGCTAAGAGCTCAACAGTAAAGGAGACGTCTGACATGCCCTCCAAGGCTCAGGGAGCATCACGGGAGAGAGGGCAGAAAGAATATGAGTCCCGGAGTGAAGGCATAAGGCACAGGGTAAAACACTGTTTTCCTAATATGAACTAACTAAGGGCTTTGTGACCCCACGGTGATGGAATGAGGGTTGGGGAGAAGGAACAAAAGATAACAACCCAATGGGAATATGAGCAATTTGCAATATGTTCACATACTAAAGTCACCAGTAAAAATTACTTCTCAAATGTGAGCCCAAACAAAAATGGGCGAGTAGTTACCCTATAAAATACAGGAACATTCCTTTTACCCCCTAAAAAAGGCGATGGCTTTGCAAACTGACAAATATTCCAGATATAGAACAAAAAAAAGTGTGTGAAATAATATTGTAGCTTAAAGTAAAATGCTGTTTTTCATATTCGCTGCCTATTTTCTTACTAAATAAAGAAAAATACTTTCCAGTACACAGTACCCATAATGCACCTGTGTGTGGGGGGAGGTGGGGTGCAGTCAACCTGCCATCTTGTGATTTGCCATTGGCACTGGAAGTGCAAGACCCTCTTTGTCAAAGTAATCTGATAGGAGATATTGAGAGTCCCCAGAGTCCCAAGGGTGTTTATACACTTATCTTGATAATCCTGCATTTGTGTAACAAGCTCAAGATAACAACGGGAGAGTCACACACATCCAAACACCTGAGTGTGTGTTTATTCACTTGTTTACCTAAATCTGTATGCTTAGGAGAAACACATGTGATTTTTGTGATCATATAATATTTCTTGTCATAGAGTGAAGGAAGGCTAGCATAGCAGTCACTTTCCCATCACATCTTGTCACATCAGCAGGGAGGAAGCGGCATGAGGAAACTAGCACTAGAAAGCAGGGCTAAATTACAAAGTCCCAAGGTCACCTCTAGTGACACACTTCCTCCAGAGAGCACACTTTCCTCCATCTCCCAAAGGCTCCACCAGCTGAGGATTAAGCGTGTGTCTTAATCACAAATACCCGAGGCTGTGAGTGACATTTTACACTCACATAACCACAGCTAGTTGCAGAAGTGGGTCACTAGTGTAGCTATATGGTGGCTCATGACAGAGACTCCATACTTGGGGTCTAATGTGCTCTGGTTCTGGAAATCCTTATGGGTTTTCTTTTGGAATTTGAGCTACATAAATAAGAACACAAAGGACTCTCTGCTGTTTGGAGCCTTGATTCACTTGTGTTCTGTAATCCTGCCGTCTCCATTTACTTTGTTCTCTGACTCCCTCTCCACGAGACTATTCAATTATTGGCATCTTCTGCCTCTCCTGGTGGCACAGACATGGCAGGAGCTAGGTTTGAGGACAAGTGCCTGTGATATAGACATTGCCGGATGAGACCCTTGTTCCCTGTAGTCCCCGAGGAAAATGACAGTAAATAACAAAACAAAAACAATATTTTGATAAGCCAAAAGAAAAAAAGGCCAGAGAAAAATTTTCCTGGGTTTTTTTTTTTTTGGACAAAAGCCCACATTTTCATTTTGTGCTAGGCTCTATAAATTATGCAGTTGTTCCTAGAAGAAAAATATTAGTAGATAAAATGCAAGGGCCTCCAGGGAGGGCTCAATACATCTTTACTAAGAAGTTATTCTGGATAAAATAGGGGACAAAAAGCAGAGTCATACTTTCAGCTTTAAACCCAGGTTGTAGGAAGACGGCCAGGAAGGGAGAGAATGCAAACAGTGGTCCTGTGGATAGCATTTTCCCACACTGGGAAGAACTCATGTTTAACTCTTGGTCCTGAGAATTACTGCACAGAAAGAGAGAGAGAGAGAGACAGAGAGAGAGAGAGAGGGAGAGGAGAATGAATGTGTGTGTGTGTGTGTATGTGTAAGAGAGAGATCTGAAAGTCAGTGCTTTTTGAGTTACTTTCTGCCTGCTTCTTTCTCTCTTTCTTTCTTCCTTCCTTCCTTCCTTCCTTCCTTCCTTCCTTCCTTCCTTCCTTCCTTCCTTCCTTCCTTCCTTCCTTCCTTCCTTCCCTTCCTTCTTTCTTTCTTTCTTTCTTTCTTTCTTTCTTTCTTTCTTTCTTTCTTTCTTTCTTTCTTTCTTTTTTTCAAGGTAGGGTCTCACTCTAGCCCAGGCTGACCTGGAATTCACTATGTAGTTGCAGGGTGGCCTTGAACTCACTGCAATCCTCCTACCTCTGCCTCCCGAGCGCTGGGATTAAAGGCGTGTGCCACCATGCCCAGCTTTTTTCTGCATTAGTTCTTGTGGCTTCTTTGTTGCCTTTTAAACTCCATTTAAAGAAAGCATTCTATTATTTGCATCAGAGTTGCTTGTGTATGATTTTTTTAAAGGAAAAAAAAAAAAGAACCACTACATAAGCCCCTCTCTAAACCCTAAAGGTATATATTCAGCACCCCAGGCTGATCCATCCGTCTTGTCTGTAATTGGGTCTGCCATTGGTGAGTAGCCGCTTGGGAAGAAATTGCTCACCCACGTACAGTACAGTGAATGAGCTCTTTCAGGACACTGGGTCTCCAGGAGGGTTGCACCATGACCTGTTACGAGAGGGTCTCCTCGGTGAGCCTGGCTCAAGAGCAGGCTCTGTTTCCAACCCGAGAGCAGCTTGTTCCACTGACCACACAGATAAACATCTGTTGGCTCGCCATCCTCTTCCTGAGCAGTAGTTCTGGGGTCCCCTCCTTCAGAGAGGCACTGACATCTAAATGCCTGGCAGGGGTTTCTGATAAAGGACTCACCAAGAGCTTGGGGAATTTTGTTTGATGGGGAAGAGCAAGCAAGGGTAGTTTATGACGTCAAGGTAAAGCCGGTGACTCCATTCCTCCCTCCAGTCCATCAATCCCTGGGCCATTTCAAGCCAATTATTTATAAAGACATGCCAGCTCCGTTGGCAGTTTCTCGGAATTGTTCTAGGGGTGGTGTTACTTTTCTTCCTCTAGATGGTTGGAATAATGCCTTGTTAACCCATCCACATTAACAATGTATGAGGCATCTCTTTTATCTATCAGAACCTTTGGAGATAAATGAATTGATAATGAAGTGGAATTCCTGTGTTTATGCTTTCAGACTGTTTAGCTGAAAGAACATTGAGCTGACACTCTTTCCTGTTTTTCAAGAACCCTCTGTTTAGGAAGCCAGGATTTTCAGTATTGTGTGCCACATTCTCAAAGAAGAAAACCTCTTTAAGAATTATCCTCGTGGCTTTATTTGAAATGGCTTGTTGTTTGGTGAAATCTCCCAGTGAACTTTCTGAGGTGGGAACTGTACTGCAACTGTAAGAGAATAAAGGAGTAAGGACACTTTGTAAAGGACATTTAGAGTTCTAAGGCCCATTCATCAGAAAGGATTGAGAGTAACACTCCCTGGAAAGGACAGATCTTTCTCTTTGGGTACAGAGATGAATCTAAGAAGGCAGCCCACTGAGATGAATCCATAATCGAGTCGAGAACAAGATTGTTGAAACATATTCCAAAAGCACTTTGTTATAAATCTCTTAGCAACAATCACCTGGGATTGTGGTTTTGTGTTCACTTGCTGATCTCTTCCATTTACCTAAACCCACTAAGCTTAGGATTTGGCACAAATGTAATGCTGAAAGGCTTTGTGAGTTAAAAAAAATAGAGGGGGCTGGAGAGATGGCTTAGGGGTTAAGGCGCCTGCCTCCTAAGCCTAAGAACGCCGGTTCCAATCTCCAGGTCCCACGTTTAGCCAGATGCAAAGTGACGCAAGGGCGCAATGCCGCACTTGACCACAAGGGGGCGCACACATATGGATTTCATTTACAGCAGCTGAGAGTCTGCTGGCGCGCCCATCTGTCTCTCTCTCTCTCTCTCTCTCTCTCTCTATCTCTATCTCTGTGTCTCTCTCCAAAAATAAATAAATAAATAAATAAATAAATAAATAAATAAATATAAAAATAAAAAAATAGTGGGAAAACTATTTCTATATGTTGTGAGATATAGAATGAGGAGGGGCAGTAAGGGGTTAGTGAAGTGTGGAGTCAACCACCTGATATATTTTTAAGGCCTCTGCCTCAAACAAGCCAAGAAAACATTTAAGGAGGGGGAATGCTCCCTGAGGGGAAGGGTGCATGGGCAACACCCTGGAGTGTCCTGGGTAACATTATTGACTAGCAGCTCGTGATAGATGAGCCAGGAATTTGGAGCATAAATGCCCCTGGGAAATCAGCCAACCGTACTGCTCGGCTATATCTTTTAAATCTATAGCAACAGCTTGGATAAATTGAGGTCTTTCTCAACTTTGACCTTTGTGGGGCTCCTCTCTGGAGCCTGTGCTTCTTTCTTCTCCCTCCGGTGTTCTCATTTTACTTCCTGCAAGAGACCAAAAAAAAAAAAAAAAAGTGTTCCCATGGAATTTTATCTTTAATTTTCTGTGGCCACTGGAAAAAAAAAAGCCCAAGGGTGTTATCAGTCAAATGAAAGAAGCCAGGTGTGCAACCTCCTTTTCTTTCTTTCTTTCTTCTTCTTTTTTTTTTTTTCTTCCCACAGCATCATGTATTTGACAGTCGAAACTGAACTTGGGGAAAATATGTATTGAGAAAATGAATCCTGCACGATTTAACTGTACTCAAGCTGATAAACCCGAATCAAAGATCCCAGCCAGACGCCTTGGCGTTTTTCAGCCCTCGTCTAAACAAGCATAGAAGGTATGAGACCGTGCAGGTGTCTAGGGGTGATAATCTTCCACAGGCAACCTGCCAGGACGGGAGCATTTATCATGGACTGAAATCAATTCACATCGGGCATGAACATACTCGGCTCCTTTTCTGTTGTGACTGATTTTGTCAGAGTGCAGAACTGGGGCTTCCCCACCTGGCATCTCCATTTTGAGAGCTGTAACTGTGGGATCCTAACATCAGTTCCACGGGCGGACTGACTCATCTCATTCCAGTTGGAGCTTCATGCGGAGAAGAGTACAGTTTGTTAGGCTTGGATAGTACAGTGAAGGAGAAGAATGAGAGTCGGGGCTTTCCTTTAGGCTGGCTTCAGTAGGACTGATTGACACCCTCTGGTGGATTGTCAATCCTTCCAAGCTCCCTGTAGCATGAACGGAGGCACCTGCTGCACCCTCCCCCGAGTTCACGCTAGCTCTGCCTCTGACGCTGTTCTGTGAGCAGCCCTCTGCTTGGCAAACTCTTTCTCAGTGAGAATAGCCTTCAAATAGTAGAGAGGGAGCGGAGAAGAAGAAGGGAGCATTCTGCTGCCTGTGTTTAGTACAAATATAATCCAAAGTAGGAGGACGTTGGAACCCCATCATCAGGGCCCTTCCTGCCACTGAAAGCCCTATTTAATTAAGGAAAACTGCATTCCAAGGAGGCTTTTCCTCCTCCAGAAGTGGAGTACCTTTGCTGAACGTCCAAAGCCCCAGTTCTACCTCATTTCTGCCTGAGCCTCAAACGCTATGCATGGCTCTTGCCATGTTAAGTGTCTGCCTTTGTTCACAACAGTCCTAGCTGCTTTGCACCTCACCTTCCTGTGTACGGCTAACAATATTTTCTTGAGGCTTTAAGATTTCAAGTCCAGCCTCATCTCACGCGGGACATTGTTTCAAGATTCTCAAGACTAGATCAGCGGTCTGTTTCTGCACGCCCTTGTGAATTCAGCTTATCTGCATGGAAGTCTGACTTGGTGGAATGTTTACACATTATCTGTGCTTTCTTTCCTTCCTGCAGAGGACACTGATCTCATTTGGAATGAAGAATATAGCCTCTTGAGATTCTGGAAATGACACGAGACAGCTCTCAGCTGCGGGTTCCCTTCAGGGATTGCCTTAGTTGAAGAGTCGGAGGCAAATCATAGCTCCTTTCTGGGTGTGTGATGGCCACGATCCAATGGCTTATCAACACAGCACGTTCACAGCATGTTGGAAATGCACCTGAGCTTCAGCCCGCTGTACGGTTAGCTGAGTTTTTCTTTGAGGCTCTGTCATAGTTCACGTCACCTTGTAGGCGATCCATAGCTGTGGATTCCAAGAGCTTTCTACTAAATGTCCTGCATGGTGGTCTCCATCTCAGAATCAGTTTCTAGTGTCCTGAGCTGAGACACAAGCCCTCATCTGATCGGCGTGATGATGACAGATGGGGACTGTTTGCTCTGTTCATCTTTATGCTTCTAACACCCAGCAAAGTATCAAGTGTGGACCGGTCTCAATCAGTGTTGGTGCCAGATTGAATAAGTAATATTGAGGGAGAGAGACACTGGATTTTGTTAAAGAAAAAACAAAGAGTGGGGGAATTAGGTGTCCTTCAGGAAGTATATAGCTACATGCCTTGGGTTTCACTCTTGCTCTTCTCTTCTCTGATTAAATACGTGCATAGCTGGGAAATAAAAAGCCCAGGGTTTCCCCTACCTCCCTTCTTCTACCACGGCTCCCCCATTTAGGAGCCCATCAAAAGCCAGAGGCCCAGGAAACCTGGCTACAGGCCAGTGGGATTAAGCTCCTAAAGCCCAGAGAAGAATACAGAATGGGAAGAGGAGAAGGGAAGAGAATTGATATGGAGTGGCAAAGAAATAGACCCTCAGCACAGGGACCATGAAAGACGCAAGCATTTCAGAGACTTGCCTCATCCTGTCTGGAGAAGGGAGCTATAGTGAACCATTTCAACCCATTATGCTAAAATAACTAAAGGTACTTTAAACCGCAACTGCAATCTATGCACGACGTGGGGCTTAAGTAGATATGCCCACTTAGTATTTCTGGGAGCGGGTCTTCAGACAATTCAACTCCTGTCCCCATCTCACACTTGTCTCAGTGGAGTCAGTAACAGGAAGTCATCTGTATGCCTGCGGGTAAGTTACGATGCATGTATGTTAATGGGACCGGGGATTGGAAAGGTCAGTTTGCTGACTCCTGACCTGGGCCCTCAAATTTCAGTTCTTCAGTACATAAGCTCAGAGCACACTTTCCTCTGGGAGGGGCTTTGGAAGTAGAGCCACAGTTCAGCATTGTCTTTAAGAATGGTTTCATTGTCTTTGTTTGCTCAATAGTCGTTTAGAAAACATCTATCTCATAGTTCCCTGAAATCCTACCACAGCTTTTTTTTTTTTTAAATTTTCCATCTAGTAGAAAGTGGCAGGTTTTTAAATCTTCCAGATCCCCCCCCAAAGTTTCCATACCGATATTATTTGTGAAAAATGAATGCATCAAAGTTAAAGTTTGTTTTTAAATGCAACAAATGCTTTAATTAAATTTTATTACTGTCCTATTATTTTGTTTGCAAGTATGTGTGTAAATATGGAAGACCTAAAAACCTGGAGAGTTCAAATCTCCTCTCTTTGTCTCTTCCTCCCTTCTTTTCTTCCTTTTTCCTCTTCTTTTGACACATATACACATTAATTTAATTCATATTTACTGAGCACATATTGCATACTAGGAAGTAGAGAAGCAGCAGGAAAGAGACTGAGAAAAACTGCTTTTAAGTTCTTGTGGGAACTTTCTCTGAGGCAGGTGCCATTCTGTATACTTCACAGAAATTAGTTGAGAGGATCACTACAGATAAAACAAAAAATATTGCCCAGAAGAGTGACTCCCCACCCCACTATCACACAGAATAGAGTGAAATATAACAAGTGTCTGTGTGCTTAACCATATCCCTGCCCTGGGGAGGACAAAATCACGATCTCTGTTCTCAGAAAGTAAATAATCACTGAGTGAATCTAACCCATTTAAAATCCACAAGAGGATTGTACCAAGACTGTACCAAACTCAGTAGACCAGGCCCATCTCAAGAGGGGTTACCTTTCTGACATGAGGAAGTATGGTCTACTGAGGCTAGAACTTCAGATTTTTAAAAAAATATTTTATTTTTATTTATTTATTTGAGAGAGAGATACAGAAATAGGCAGAGAGAGAGTGAGAATGGGCACACCAGAGCCTCCAGCCACTGCAAACAAACTCCAAATGCATGCGCCTCCTTGCGCATCTGGCTTACGTGGGTACTGGGGAATTGAGCCTTGAACCAGGGTCCTTAGGCTTCACAGGCAAGCGCTTAACTGCTAAGCCATCTCTCCAGCCTGAACTTCAGATTTTTTGAAGAGGCTGGGAATCTGAAATTGTATCTTAGGATTTTAAATGGTGGCGACCAATTCTAATTCTTCAAAAAAAGCGTCTTGAGGTAAAGCGTCTATCAATGAAATGGGTCATCAGTTTCATGAATTTTTATGTAGTGCTCTCCCCCTAAAATGCATTTTGAGAAGATGGTGATGGGGTTCACAGCATGAGGGTAGATGGTGTCTTGAGGAGGAAATGAATGAAATAAAAGATGGGTTTTTTTATCCACTTCGCTGCTTTGCCCAGCCTGCAGATTCAGGAAGAACAAAGCCCTCCCACCCCATGTTGCCCAGGGGAGGAGGCTGGGCAAGGTTTCACCACTGGCGCACATTCCATCTTCTGCAGGCATCCCCAGGGAGGTGCATTCTTCAATCCAGAGGCAGAGCTGTTGATTGAAAAGATTCTCAGAATATTTCACTCAACACCCCAGAGGGTTTGACTTGCTTTACAAACAAGCTATCTGGGTCATGCCTTAGGCCAGAAGCTCTCTCTGAAAATGGCCTTGATTACGGGCTGGAGAGATGGCTTAGCAGTTAAGGCGCCTGCCTTCTAAGCCTAAGAACCGGTTTCCAATCTCCAGGTCCCATGTTTAGCCAGATGCAAAGTGATGCAAAGGCGCAATGCCACACTTGCCCACAAGGGGGCGCACACATCTGGATTTCATTCACAGCAGCTGAGAGACTGTGGTGCGCCCATTCTCTATCTGTCTCCCTCTCCCTCTCTCTCTGTCTGTCTCTCTGTGTCTCTCTCTCTAAAAATAAAAAATAAAAAAATGGCCTTGATTGATAGACATGACCTCACAGTGCCTGAAGCTACCTACACAAGACCTTCATAATAAGAGAAAAAGATAATGGCATCAAAATGAAAGAGAGACTAATTGGAAGGGGTTGGGGATTCAATGGAGGGTGGATGTGAGAGGGAGAGAATGGGGGTGGAGGAGAGAATTATTATGTTTTATTGTCTATGCTTATGGAGGCTGTCATTAAAAGGTTTTAAAAAAGCGATAGAGAGATTGCTTAGTGGTTAAGGCACTTGCCTGTAAAGCCAAAGGACCCAGGTTTGATTCCCCAGTACCCACGTCAAACCAGATGCACAAGGTGGTGTGTGTGTGTTTGGAGTTTGTTTGCAGTTGCACTATGCCCTGGTGCACCCATTCTCTTTCTCTCTCCACCTCTTTCTCTCGAATAAATAAATAAAAATTAGAAAAATAGTTTAAAATGAAATGAGTGGGAAAATTGTGCTGACACTCCAGCCCCAGGAGGAGTTCCCCCACTAGGCAAATCCCTTCAGATTCCACATTTAGTGATGGTCTCTTCTTTCTGCATGGAATAGTTCTGGTCACACTGAGTCACAAATTAATTCCCCCTATAAGCTTTAGTTTCTGTAGAAAGATGGGACTGATGGGATGGCTTATTGGTTAAGGCGTTTGTCTGCAAAGCCAAAGGACCCAGGTTCGATTCCCCAGGGTGCACATTAGCCAGATGTATAAGGGGGCGCATATGTTTGGAGACCCTGGCACACCTATTTTCTCTCTCTCTCTCTTCCTCTTTGTCTGTCCAGTAATTAAGTAACTAAAAATAAAATAAAATAATAAAGCTGAAAGATTGAATCATATCATATGGTGAACCTGAGGTTCATTTTCAAGGAGGTTTTAAATGGCAACATACTTAAAATTACCTCTTGGTAATCCAATAGCCAAGCACTAAGGCCCTTCTCCCTTGACTACAGCTGACTGTGAGGTTAGAGAAGTTAGATGAGGACTGTGGACATGAAGCAGACTCAGAGGAAAGGTTTCCACAAGCCGAGGCCTAAGCAGGGTCACTTGATTCAGACATAGGACTGTGAGTTGTAAGGGGAAAGTCAAAGCGTGCATGTGATCAACTGTCTATCTCAGTGAGAGACCAGCTGCCCAAGCCCCTGTGGATGGCTGCTGGCACATGTGCTTTGAAAAACCGGTGTGGTGGTAGTGGTTAATTTGCCGCATTAGCTCCGTGGTTTCAGGCTCTAGGGCTTCTGGGCACCAAACATTTCCATCAAACACTGTTGGATTACTATCCAGTTTAGGTAGAGAAACTGGGCCTGAGGGAGCTCTGTGGCTGTCTTGAGATCTCAGAGGGAGTGAATGCAGTACGAGAGAATGAGGCTTCTGACTGGCATCCAGCACTCTTACTAGTGTACTGCCATGTACAACACTTAAAAATCTTCAAAAAAAAAAAAGTTTTGTCTATACACATTTCTAGAAGGCTACAGGGAGCTGTACTCCACCAAATGCGGGCGCTGAAGGATGGGATGTAGGGGTTGGGAATCCCAAGCAAAGGAAAGTGAAGACAGACTTAGAGTATCACCAAGAGGTCATTTTAGGAGAGCCTTGCAATAGGGTTAATTCTCAGCAAATATAGACTGGAGTATGTCAGAGACTTTGGCAAGAATTTTTCAAAAAGAAAAGTTAAATAAAGAGCATATATTTATTCCAGAGGAAAATTTCCAAATTGTGGACGGATGTGATTGTGTATAAATAATAAATAGGTTTGGAAAAAAGCAAATAAAAACATGAAAATTATTACCTCCAGGAAAAATTAAAAGTAGTACAATTAGAAAGGATATTATTAGCCAGGTGTGGTAGCACATGCCTTTAATCCCAGCACTTGGGAGGCAAGAGGTAGGAGGATCGCTGTGAGTTCGAGGACACCCTGAGACTACATAGTGAATTCCAGGTCAACCTGGGTTAGAGTGAGACCCTACCTTAGAAAACAAAAAACAAAAACAAACAAACAAAAAAGGATATCATTGCTCAGCACTGAGTACATTTGCATTGTCAGAATAATGTAGATATAAAATTGATTCAACCAGTATTATGATCTAACTATACAAGGAAAAGAGGAAACCAAAGTGCATCCAAGTGGAAGAAATGAAGTATCGTGTACAAAGATATACTCATCCCAAATGATGTTCCTAACCATACAATTTTAAGATGATTACCAAGAGGAAAACAATAGCTTCATAAAGTTGTACTAATTAATCTGGAACCTCTCAGAAACTCACAGATAACAAAGTAGATAAAAATAGAGATTTTCATAAACAATTTGATAGTTGCACCCAGAATTTTGCACTTAGCTACTGATGATTTTAAATGCACCTAATGTGTAGGCACAATCTTATCTAAGGGCCTAGGGAGATGCTCAGTGGATAAAGTGCTTGCCGTGCAAGTGTGAGGACCTGAATTTTTCACCTGGCTGGCACCTTGATTGTAGCTTTGGGAGACCTTTATATGATCAGTCCACTTAGAAAGCCACAGTGTTAGAAATAAGAAGGAAATGTAATTGTTATGGGGTCCAGTGTCATACAAGTAAGACCACTGACTCACAGAATGTGAGGCAAAATTTTATTAGGTCAAAAAAAGAAAGAAAATAAAGAAAATAAAAGCTAGTGCACACCAGGGTTACACCCAGAGTGCGGGTCCTCGAGATGTAGCATTGTACTGTTTGGAGTGTCAGCTTTTATTGGAAATAACCACATGATGTTCACAGAAAAAACCGGACGGGAGTCAAGCCATAAATCACAGTTCACATGTTGCAGTTACAGCCATAAAAGTAATTTTTAAACATAAAGGGCAATTTGCATTGCGGCAGGGGCATTCCATTCCACAGGATTAAACAAGCTTGTGGATAGTTCTGTTAGTCAGTTATAGGAAGAGGCTGGGGGTGGTGGTGAGGCCAGAGTCTCCAAGTGTCTTGCTTATCTGCCCTTAAGGATTTTGCTTAACAATGCAGACCCAGGTAATGCCATTCAGACCAGCAGAGAATCCTGGTTATCTACCATCCCCGCCTGCTCAAGCAAGTGTAAAGTGACTTCTATTTTTTTCTAAGCTTGTTGTAAAGAAATAATAACATTTTGCCCTCTTTACAGTAATGAGTCAGAGACCTAGCTAAACATACTAAAAGCAAGAGTCATCCGCAGTAATCCATTCGATTCTTAACTCTGATTATTAGTATTCATTACTTTTGTGTTACTGTGACCAAAATCTCTCATGGAAACAACTCCAGAGAGGAAAGATTTCTTTGGCTCAGAGTTTCGTCCATTTGAATCCATCACGGTGGAGAGGGTATGACAGGGGTCAGAGGTCAAGATGGCCAAAGCATGTTACGAAGGCTTCTTCCATCTCAGCAGACCAGCAAACAGAAAGTTAGATTGGAGCTAGGAGTGGCCGTGACCTACCTATAAAGGCCTACCCCCTCATGCACTACTGCCAGCTACAGGCCTCACTTCCTAAAGGCTCCACAGCATTCAAAATAGTGCCCAAGGATGAGACTGGTCACTCAAAATCTGTGGTGGACATTCCAGTTCAATTCGTATTCACAAAGAAAAAAATATTCCACACCAAGGAAAAATAAATTCCAGTTCTGTTAAGGTCACACACCTGCAAAACAAACCCCTAAGACACAAGTAGAAAATATAGGGGAACATACTTTTACCAAAGCATAGAAAATAGTTTCTTAAACAAGATACAGAATGAACTCATTATAAGGAAAACAATACATTTGAGTAAATCAAAGTAAAAAAAAATTATAAAAATTCAGAAATAATGTCAAGAAGTAAAAGAAGTATTTGTAGAAGTTCCAATAAGTAAAAAATAGTTTTTAGATTATAGTTAAAAAAATCTATATGCAAAGAATGACTACAGAAGCATAAGCAAAAAAGGCTATGCACAGAAATTATAAAGAACTTCAAACAACCAATATGTATATAAAATTATTTACTTTCACTAGTGATCAGAGAACTAAAACAACCAGATACAACTTCCCATCTATCAGACTGATAACAATCTAATTCTTATTATCAATTTATTCATTTAGTTGCACGTGTATGTGTGTGTATGTTTGTGCATACGTGCATGTGCATGCCAGGGCCCCTTGTCACTGTAAATGGATGCCAGAGCTTGTGTTACTTTTTATGTGGGTGGCTTGGGAATCAAACCCTGGGGCTGGCAGGCTTTGAAAGCAAGTGCCTTTAACCAGAAGCAAGATGAGCCATTTTCTTTATTTACATAAGTTTTTAAGTTGTGACAAGAACATATAAGATTTGCCATTCTAATAATTTTAAGTATTGTCATTTAGTACTATAAAGTTTATTTGCATTGTGAAACAGTCCTTGGTAACGTTTTTATCTTGGGAATCTGAAATTCTATACCACTAACTAGTTTTCTTCTTTCCTTTTCTTCCAGCCCCTGGTAACCACCACTCTATATCCTGGTTCTATGAATTTGGATGCTTTAGATCTTTGGTAGAAGTGGGCTCATACAGTATTCATCTTTTGTGTGTGGAGTATTCCATTTTGTGTGAAATAATTCAAGGTTCATTTTGCAACACGTGACAGGATTTTCTTCCCTTTTAAGTCTCATAGTGCCACATTCTGTGTAGGCATTCATGTGGCAATGGACATATGAGTTTCTTTTAGCTCTTAGGCGTTGCAAATCGTGCTACTACGAACATCGGTGTGCAAATGTCTCTTGGAGACGCCGCTGTCAATTATAAATATTCTCTCATTGGGGAGCCTGCTTTTTCACTCTGTTGTGTCCTGTGATGCAGAAAGATTTTGAAGTAGTAGGCACTGGGCGTTTTCTCAGCATACATTCATTTGAGCCATTGATATGTGACATATGCACAAATTAGGATTTTCCTGAATGACATAAGTAAGTGCAGCAGAGAGCTATACATACCAAATTTAGAATCTGAACCCTTTTCTAGGAGGGCTCTACTATTTCTTATTAGGAGTCACATTGCCTAAGATGTTTAGAGGACATTGAAAAAAAAAAAGCTATTTTGAAAATATGCCTGTAGCCCAGACAAAAGAAATGCCTGGAATGCCAGTAACTGAAGATAGAGGGAGAGACCAGTAGAAACATATTCTATTTCAAGAGTCAAGACTTTGATTTTCGTTATAGGGAACTTTATTGACAGAGGAATCCATCACAGAGTGTGTGGTCTTTCATAGTAAAAACTGTTCTTTTTTTAAAATTGTGGTCCTGTATTTTGAGATCTAAAAGGATGAACAGATATAAAAATTAATCTCTTTAAAAAACTTTTATTAGCTATTAACTCAGACCCTTCCAAAAAAGAACAAAAATGTAAACATGCTATCAAACATTTGTAAAGCTATCACATATCACCACTAACTTGCCTAATATTATTGGAATAAAAATACATTTTCTATTTTGTTCATGATAAAAAATATGTCATGAAGTCAACTGTAAGCCACATAAAACAGCAATTCATAAACAATGAAGCAAAGAAATATTCCCCATCTGCATGAATTCCTGGTATTGCATAATTACTACAATGGCTTTAGGAAACTATAATCCAATTAATACATTTGATTAACATATCATCACTAAAAAGCAATATTGGTTTTGAGAGCTTCATAGCAATGAAATAGAAATTTAGGGCTGGAGAGATGGTTTAGCGGTTAAGGCGCTTGCTTGTGAAGCCTAAGGACCCATATTTGACTCTCCAGATCCCACGTTCACCAGATGCACAAAGGTGAGACAAGCGCAAGGTCATACATGACCACTAGGTGGCGCAGGCATCTTGAGTTCAATTGCAGTGGTTGAAGCCCTGGTGCCCCAATTCTCTCTCTGTCTCTCCCTCTGTCTCTCTCTCTATCTAAAAGAAAAAAGAAAAAAAAAGAAGTAGAAATTTAGGTTAGCATCTTATGATTTCCCTGTTCTTCTCTCATTGTTATATAAATTCTAAAATTTGAGCTCTAAGGATGGCGCATGATGTATTTCTAATATATTCACTGACCTTAAGATGTTCACTTGTTCAGTCCATTACAAGGAGATTAATCTACTATCATATGTCAGGTCTCCTCCAGGTGCTGAGGCCACAGAGCTTAGAGCGCCTGGACAATTACATCAGAGCAAGAGCATGGAGTGAGCACTTGGCGAGGACAGATCTATGAAACACACAAACATGTCCTAAGGCTTCTTGGGAAAACTAGGTGTTGCGGTCAAGTTCACATTGCTGGTAGAAATCACCCAAGAGCAGCTTGTGGGAATAAAAGAGGTTTATTTTGGCTTACAGGCTTGAGCGGGAAGCTCTATGATGGCAGGGAGAACGATGGCATGAGCATAGGGTGGACATCACCCTCTGGCCAACATCAGGTGGACAACAGCAACAGGAGAGTGTGCCAACACTGGTACGAGAAAACTGGCTATAATACCCATAAGCCCGCCCCCAACAATACACTGCCTCCAGGAGGCGTTAAGTCCCAAATCTCCATCGGCTGGGAACCTAGCGTTCAGAACACCTAAGTTTATGGGGACACCTGGATCAAACCACCACACTAGGGAAGAGGAGTTTTAAAATCACTGAGAAAGAAGGTTTACACTGCTATTGGTCACTCATAGGAGGGCTTTCTATCCACAGGGTAGATGAACTTGGAAGCACCATTATACTTATTTTAGAAGAAAAATAAACATTTCTACCAATTTAGGTCGACCTTTAATTTAAAGGAGGAGAGTTGACATGGCTGCATGTGTGCTATGCTGGCCCAAACCTGTGACACTCACCTAACGTCAAAGAACTTAAGATGCTAAAATTAAATCTCCCTGTCCACAACAAGGATTAAAATATCCTTAACTAGCCCATGAATGGTTCTGTGTGCTTAATTTCAGGCACTGGGTATTTGAAAATGCATATTACAAAGGAACCTGGAAAAATCCTGTTAAAATTTAACTATCAGTTACAACTCTTTTTTTTTAAAAAAACTTGTGAATTTATGATTATGTTTAACTTTGAACTAATAGGTTCTTGACTCTCTCATCTTTAAAAGAAAAAGAGTGTCTTAACTCTGCTTTCCTGGTCAACTGCAGTGATAAAATACCATTCACTATTGGCTATCAAAAACCCAGGTGAGGGGGCTGGAGAGATGGCTTACCAGTTAAGGCCCTTGCCTGTGAAGCCAAAGGACCCAGGTTTGATTCTCCAGGACCCACGTAAGCCAGATATACAAGTTGGCACATGTGTCTGGAGTTTGTATGCAGTGGCTGGAGGCCCTGGTGACCCCATTCTCTCTCTCTCCCTCTTTCTCTTAAAAAAAAAAAAAAAGCTCAAGTGATACTAACTACAAAAATACCAAGAAATAGAACCTGAGTAAGAATGAAGACTTCTATTGATTTTATCCCCCATTGAATTTTGAATAAAATCTAAGGATTTTTAAAGTTCAAAATTGGGTAAGACAAATGGAGATAGGAGAAGTATACAATAATAAAGACTATTACACAATTTTCTTTAAATATGATCATCATTTTTTTCAAATACATGTGTTGGAAATAAATCTGTATAATATGTAGGCATGAGAAAAATCAGAAACTTCATGATTTATGTCCCTCCATGGTATTAACCTCCTAGAACAGGCTTATTAATCTAAACCTACAAGATGCCAATAGCTGGGTTTAAGAGACATCATCACACTGAAAAGATGGACTCTGTTATAACCGCTTATTAAAAACAAACCAAGCCAAACTTGTGGTTCAAAAATTGAGAACAGATGAAGCTTAATAAGCATGAAATGCTTTCGGTGTTACAAATGAGAACCAGGTGTAGAGATAGGAGGCCTGGAGCTGAGCACACCCACCTACAAGTAGGACTTATCTTTGTCCCCAGGGTTGAAAATTGGTCACCAACTATACAGAGCAACAACCCTGTGTTTCTAGGATGAGATGTCCATCTGCAAAAGAAAAAAAAAGTGGACATTAGAATGTGAGGGGATCATGAAGGCTATTTCTTTTTAAAAACTATTTTTTTATTTTAGTTTGAGAGAGAACGAGCCGGGGATGGGGTGGGGGTGGGGTGGTGGCAGTGGGAGAATTGGCACACCAGGGCCTCCAGCCACTGCAAAAAAAATCTAGACGCATGCGCCTCCTTGTGCATTTGGCTTATGTGGGTCCTGAGGAATCGAACCTGGTTCATTAGGCTTCTCAGGCAGGCTCCTTGAGTGCTAAGCCATCTCTTCAGCTCAGCTATTTCTTTAAAAAATATTCTGAATCAAATGAACTGTGAGGAAATAAAGAATTTCTCAGAGGTATAGAAATCACTGGAGCTTCTGTGTGGGCTGTTTCCCACTTATCCAGTAACTAAATGCCTAATCTTAATAGGCACATAAACATCAGCAAGGTGATGCTGAGTTTGATTTTACTAAACCTGCCTCTTTAGTTAGTGTTTGGGAAAATCGGGTGATTTCTGATAGATCCATCCATCTCTCTGGGTCTTGGTTTTATCCTTTGTAAAATGTGGGAGTGGAACCTTCTTATCTCAGGTCACTTTGAACAGTAGGAATCTGTCAGTGTGATCTCCAAAATGTGTATATGCAAGGGCGAAATGAAAAGAAGGTTTGTTTACTTCACTCATATGTCAAGCATTAGCCACAAAAGCCTTCTCCATCATTGGCTCTGACTTCAAAGCAGCATGATAAGCGAATCCATGGCCCAAGGGGAAAATAGTTCTGTTCTTTTCCTTTTTTTTTTTTTTTTTTTTTAATACAGACCCATTCAAGAAGTTCTCCAAGCCCAAATACCTCCCATTTATCTTCAGTGATTCGATACTAAATTCTCTGTGACTGGCTTGGAAACAATAGAGGGCAGAGAGGAACATGGAGATGTGACCTCTACTCTCAAGGGGCTGATGGCACTATGAGGCAGTGGTTGTTAATTTTGAGCACACACTGGTATCACATAGAAGCTTGTTACAACACGAGCAATGGGCTCTAACTCTTTTAGTTTCTGGTTCATTAGACCCGGTGGGAACCAAGGACTTGTATTCTGACAAGTTCCTAGATGCTACTGCCACCAATAGTCCAGGGCTCTCACTGTAAGAACCAGTGAGAAACCTGGCTGGTGCTACACACTTGCAGTCTGGCACTCAGGAGGGCGAGGTGGGTTAAACATGGGTTCACGCAGTGCTTGGACTGAATAGGGAGTTCCTGACCCGCCTAGGCTACATAGAGAGATTCTGTCTCAAAACAAAGAAACAGGGCTGGGGAGATGGAAGAAGAATTTGCTGCGCAGATGTTAGGACCCGAGTTTGGAGCCCCAGCACCCATGTGAAGCTGGAATCGGAGTATATGTGAAGAGGGGGGACGGAGACAAGACTCTCCAGAAACTTGAAGGCTAGCCAGCCTGGCGTGTGCAGTGGTCAACCACAGATACCCTGCCGCAAACAAGGTGGAAAGTGAGGTCTGACTCACGAGACTGTTCTCTGACAGCCACAAGTGCAGCATGACGAGCATGTACCTGCAATCGCATATACAAACCAACACACATTAAAACAACCAACGAACTGAAACCCACAAAAAGAAACCCCCCGACAACAAGACCCCCCAATCAGCTACGGACACTGAGCACACAGTAGCGGATAGGAGAGAAAACTTGACATCGCTATCTTGGTGCAGGTTTTAATTCTTTTTTAAAAAATTTATTTATTTATTTATTTATTTATTTATTTATTTATGTATGTATTTATTTGAGACAGAGAGAGGGAGAGTGAGAATGGGCATGCCACTGCAATCGAACTCCAGAGGCATGCGTCACCATGTGCATCTGGTTTATGTGGCAACTGGAGAATCGAACCAGGACCCTTAGGCTTCGCAGGCATGCGCCTTAACCGCTAAGCCATCTCTCCAGCCCCCAGGCTTTAATTCTTCGAATGCATCACTCTGTAAGGCAGAATACAAACCGCTGTGCATACGGAGACACCCTTCAACTACGTCCTTAGTGTTCTCTGCAGGAGCATGGCTTTGCAGGCGCATTGAAGAGGTGCCTAGTGACAAACTGATGCTGTGGACATGGAACCCTGTTCTCAGAATGGCTACAGAAACAATGGGCTCATTGCTTACAAAGAGCTTCGGATGGAGCATGTCAGCACAGGGGCCTTCCCTGAGTGGCTGTCCAGCTAATAGGGGCAGGATGCTGGCCTGACCTATTGTTTTCCTTAGCATAGTGAAGTTTGATCTCAGAAGAACCAGCTGCTAGGACACACACACACACACACACACACACACACACACACACAGACAGAGAGAGACAGAGAGAGTCTTTGAAAGGCAACAGAGAGGTCAAGGACAACTTATCCTGGGGAACAACTGAGATCATTCGTTTCATTATCAGTAACAAATCTTTATTACCTGATGAATTCAGCCCATTTCATTGTAGCATTCAGACGGTATAGACCCAGTTCCTGTCCTAGGGATTTTTGATTTGCTGGGAAAACAAAAGAATACACATTTAAGGAAAAAAAATATGTTAAGCCTCATCAAGGCAATGAAGTGTTGTTTCTATTTACCTTCTGTGCCTAGCATCCAACACAGTGCTTAAGTAGATGTGAATTAGTTTGTAGCATCATCGTTTGAAGGAAAGTTTTCTCTGTCTGCGGAAGCAGTCCTCTGTCAGTGGGCAAGGAATAGGATGAGAACGTTTACCAATTACAGGACAGAGAGCAGCGAGTCCTCGTAATGTTTCTATTGTTTAATCAACATTAGGGGAATTAAGTTGGGTTGAATTAGAAAGGACAATTGCACACACTGGGAGAGATAAAGAACATCCGGGCCTGGGACACCTCTGTAAAGCCAGCGTTTGGGAGGGTTGGGATAGGAAGATCTGGAGTGAAAGGCCAACCTGTGCTAACTAGTAGGTGCTCAGGCAGCCCCGGCTCCAGGTGAGACCCTGTTTCAAAACAAGTACACACACACACACAAATAACCCTCAACAAAAGAAAACAAACACCTCCCCAAATATCTAAAATAAATAAATAAAAAAAATAAGATAAAGGAAAAACCCCAGAGTCTTAAGATTTTGGTTTGAGTAGCAGTTCCGTCAGTCATTGCTTGAGAGACTCAAGACCAGTCACTGGACGCTCTTTTTTGGAGCCTCACTCTGGACCTTTCTTCTGAGGACACGTGGTAGGTGAGAAAGCAAAATGCTGGCAGATTTGACCCTTCCAAGGCTTGTGCTGACTCTGTTGTGCCATGAAAACACAAGGCAAGGAGAAGAGGCTGCGGATCCTTGGTGAATCCTTTCTGGCCACGACAGAGGCAAAAATCAGAAATATGGATGGAATTCAGCTACAGAGCTTAAGGAGAGAGGGAAAGGGTGCATATCATGGCTCTTGAACCTGAACCTATGTACAAACGCCAAGAAAGTACCATCAAGGAGTTGGGGAATGTGGCTTGAAAAGGACAAGCCACTGAGGGGCGACTGTTGGCTCAGTATACATTTGTTCCCATGAAATACCTGTTTTAAATGCTGGTAACTAAGCATTTGAAAAAGCGTTATGAGGCTGGATAAAAAGGTGGTGGTGGACATCTGGTCTCTGGTCTTCTGGTTTGCCATGTCTGTTTTAGCAGGAGAAATGAGTTTGTGCTGGCTGCGTTGAAGCGAAGCTAAGGAGGGATGACAAGGGTAAAATGATGGAGGGACTTTGGGTGGCATGCCCTATTGAACATTAGGGAGCCTACTGGCTTTATTTGATCAAAGTTAACTTAAAAAAAAAAAAAACAACTGTGTTTATAACTGTGTGTGTGTGTGCATGTGTGTGTACACGAGATGGTGCAAGTATGGAGATATGGGGTGTTTGTCCTTCCTGTCAGTCCTGCTTGAGACAGGGTCTTCCTTGTTGTCACTTTTTTTTTTTTTTTTTGGAGAAAGACAGAGAGAGAGATGGAGAGGAAGACACATAGAGGTGGGTGCGCCAGTAGCCTCTCAGAAGCTGCGAACGAAATCCAGACGTGTGCGCCCCCTTGTGGTCAAGTGTGGTATTGCGCCCTTGCGTCACCGCATCTGGCTAAATGTGGGATCTGGAGACTAGAACAGCTGGAGATTGGAACCAGCGTTCTTAGGCTTAGGAGGCAGGTGCCTTAACCACTAAGCCATCCCTCCAGCCCTGTCGCTTTGTTTTTGATACTTTGCTTCCTGTATGCCAATGCAGCTGGCTTGTGTGCCCCTGGATTTGCCTGGCCCAGCCTTCTGTTGCTGCAGTCCTGTTGGGATAAGAGTCACATGTGTCACTTTGTGCTGGGCTTCATGTGGTGCTGGAGAGTTACAGTTGGGCTGGCAGGCTTGCAAGCAATTGCTTTTAACCTCTGAGTCATCTCCTCGGCCCGCTTCGAAGTCAGCTGTGACTCAAATTCCACATATCTCTTTATCCATTCATTTGACAAGTATTTAGGGGTTTCTGTGATGTGTCAGGCATTGGCTAAGCACTGAAGTACACCATGAGTGTTTTGCTTTCGTGGTTCAGGCTGCCACAAAATACCATCGATTCAGTGGCTTCAACAACAGAAATTCACTTCGCAGAGTGCTAGCACTTTCGTATCCTGACAAGAGCTTGCAAGTAGCTTGTCTTGTCCCTCTATGATCTCATGGCCTCTTGCTTGTGGGACATACTTGGGGCAGGTGGGGAAAGAGATAGAGAAGAGAGAGAGAGTGTGTGTACTTATTATATAGAATGACCTCATCTAACACTTAGTACCTCCCAAAGGTCTAACTTTAGATAGCACCACAATGAGAGTTAGTCTTTCAACATACGGGTTTTGGGACCACACAAATATTCAGTCCATAACAACCAGTAAGATAGTGTGTTAGTCCACGTTCTGTTTCTAGGAACGCTATCACACACTGGGTATGTTGTAAAAAAAAGAGGCGTGTTTTGGCTTGAAGTTCTGGTTCAAGGTCAAAGGACCACATCTGGTATTTTCCTTCTCACTGGAAGAATTCCAAAGAGTGCAGGACATTGCCAAAAAAAGCTAGGGAGCCCACGACAGAGCTCACCTGGAGAGCAAGGAAGAAAAGAGCAAGGCAGGGAAGTTCTGCTTGCTTTGAAACAATCTGTTACCTTGAGAACTAATCAAGGCATTTGCCTGCGAAGCCTAAGTACCCCAGTTTGATTCCCCGGGACCCATGTAAGCCAGATGCAAAATGGGGTGCATGCATCTGGACCTGTTATTTGCAGTGGCTAGAGGCCCTGGTGTGCCCATTCTCTCTTTCTCTCTCAAATAAATAAATAAATAATAAATAAATAATAAAAATAAAAGTCCCACAAGATATGACACTCCCATGAGAGAACATTCATCACTTCAGAGGGTGGTGCACCATGACCTGACCACTTTCTATGAGGTAATACTGCTCGATGGTCCCATCATTTTTCAATTTTCCTACACTGGGGGACAAGTTTCCAGAAATCCCTAGGGGACACCCCACAGTTGTATCGTTTGATGCCACATATTTAAAACTCTGTAAGTTTGGGCTGGAGGGATGGCTTAGCATAGTTAAGGTGCTTGCCTGTGAAGCCTAAGGTCCCAGGTTCAAGTCCCCAGTACCCACAGAAGCCAGATGCACATGCTGGCGCATGCATCTGGAGTTTGTTTGCAGCAGCTAGAGGCCCTGGTACACCCGTTCTTTATCTCTCTCTCTCCATCTTCCCCTCTCAAATAAATTAATAAATAAAATATTTAAAAACACCTTATTAAAAAAAATCTAGGGTCTGGAGAGATGGCTTAGCGGTTAAGGCGCCTGCTTGCTAAGCCTAAGAACCTGGTTCCAATCTCCAGGTCCCAAGTTTAGCCAGATGCAGTGACGCAAGGGCGCAATGCCGCACTTGACCACAAGGGGGCGCACGCATCTGGATTTCGTTCACAGCAGCTGAGAGACTGCTGGCACGTCCATCTCTATCTGTCTCCCTCTCTCTCTCTCTGTCTCTCTCCAAAAATAAAAAAATAAAAAAATAAAAAAAAATCTAGGTTTTATCACAAAGAATTGTGTGTGTGTGAATTCCAGATATTAGGAAAAGCTGAAAGATATACATAAATGTTAGTGGGAAATATTTATAGTTAACATATGGGAATTGCATTTAGCTGAAGACATGATGGACAGTAGCCAGTCCTGGATTGATTATAGATAGTTTGGACTTTAGTGGAGTAGTAAAAGCTTGTGGGATGACTCATCTGAGTGTAAAGCATAGGGTAGAATGGGAGATTGAAGGAAGAGAACCATAACATTCTATAGATCTTAGAACTACTGTTGGTGAGAATAATAATAATAATAATAATAATAATAATAATAATAATAATACGAGTGTAGTGGCAGAGGGAAGAGAGAGGAAAATGCCACAAGACATTCAAGGTGTCACATGATGTATAAGCTGTTCCAGTGACATGAAGCAAGTGTGAGAAAGACTCAAGGATGTTTCTGAGGGGCAATCCAAACTGCTTGCGGGTGGGTGGGGAGTGAGTAGCTTTGCAAATACTATTATATGCACACTGAATTTGAGGTTACACTATCTTTTCTGATGAGGTTGGGCGTGTTCAGGGTGATATGGCCATGGACTGTACTATTTTATCTGAGTTCACTGAGAAAGAAAAATGTGAAAGTAGAGGCAGGGCCAGAGGTGTCGGCTATGTCTTTCTCAGTTGTCGTAAGCTTTACCGGGAAGGACTCTCCTCAGTGCTCACAGAGAAAGAATAGCCGACAGCTAAAGATATGATTATATTAACTGAGGAGCTTGGTTTTGAGGCAACAAACAAACAAACAAACAAACAAACAAACAAACAAACAAGAAGATCAGGGAACTTGTGGACAAAGACCAGAAGACCATGTTGGTGCAAAGTCTTCTTGACTTTTCAAATTAAGAGTTTAGGGCCTGGGGAGATTACTCAGTGGTTAAAGGTGCTTGTTTGGAAAGCCTGCTGGCCTGTGTTCAATTCCCCAGCCATCTACATGAAGCTGGACAGGCATTTAATTATGACACACACACACACACACACACACACACACACTTAATTAAAGAGTTCGAAGAAAAGGTGGCAAGACATCACGGAGGGTGAGGATTGAGAAGTGGACACTGGATTTGGCAATAATTAGAAACTCATTGGTGGCCTCTGAGAACCACCTTAACAGGCTAACTTGTCAACTCCAGTGCTCATGGTTCTGTTCCCATGACCTCACAGAACAAGTTCAATGCATACACGTGACCGATTCAATACCAGTGCATATAGGTGAACAGTCATTCACAAATTCTCTTTTGTTTGTTGTTGTTGTTTTTATTTTATTTATTTATTTGCAAGGAGACAGAGAGAGATAAAGAGAAGAGAGACAGACAGAGAGAGAATGGGTGCGCCAGGGCCTCCAGCCACTGCAAACGAACTCCAGATGCATGTGCGCCCTTGTCTTCTGGCTTACATGGGTCCTGGGGAGTCATACCTGGGTCCTTTGGCTTCACAGGCAAGTGCCTTAACCTCTAAGCCATCTCTACAGGCTCACACATTCTTTACACGATCTTCCTTGTCACCTCAGGCAAGAGGGCTAGCCAGTGCTGTCTATTTAGAGTTTAAAGAGTGAATGCTGGCATTTAAAACTAAGCAATAAACAGCTTAAAATTTTTTTTGTTGTTTTTAGTTCCATTCCAATTCAGAAGTTCTGAGCATCTTAGAAGAACCTAAACTACCTGGTGTTGCTGCCCTGTAAGGAGAGGCTTAGGCTGAACAATCGCTCAATGAACAGCCTCTTTTCTGTGAGCTGTCTGGCAGCCAGACATGTTTACGAGCTTTTTAAAAAAGGCCTGCAAAGGCATACAGTGTGAGGGCATGCAGGGAGGATGTGTGTTTACCTTGTGATGTCATCACAGAGCACTCATTCGTGTCCCAGGTCTGCCTGTCACTTCCACATAGAGAAGTCACCACCGAGGACAGTTGCGAATGAAATGATTGCTGGGCTTTTCAGCACGGAGTTTTATTGTCAAGCACAGAAAGGCTGCCAAGCAGACACAGCCTCAGACGGGATGAGCTCTGTGCTGGGAGAGAGGGGTTGCAGGACTTTTTATTCCTTTGGTAATTACACAGCAATGGGTGTTGCATGCATTTTTAGCGGGGCGAGGGGAGAGGCAGACACTTAGTGAAGGGAGAGCTCTGGTTGCGTGGGCATGGTTTCACAGGCACCGCCGCAGTCTCTTTGGGGGCACTGGCCCTGGCTGGCATCAAGGTCTCTGAAGAAATGAGAGGGCAACCTGGCATTTTCTTATTTGTTTATTTTAACCTCTCAGGCCTGCTGAAAACAACTGGAATCTTCTGGGTTGCTGAAAGCACATAGGCTTCTTTGATGGAACTCTTGGCCCCTGTTACCCTAAAGCCAAAGGGGTTCATTGATTAAGCTGCTGGGTGACTATGCTCCCTGTGAAGTCAGGTCAGACCAGAGGCAATGACTAGCGGGCAGATAACTGTCCCTAATGCCGTCTCTATGACAGCTCCTGACGCTTTGCATGAAAGAGTGTCCCACCGAGATCCAGCCTGCAAACTGGGAAATGTTTTGAGTCCGGGCATCTGCCTGTGGCAATGCTGGGAAGTACAGATAGAATTTAGGTAGCAAGCACTGCAGAAGAGGATCCGTGTAGACAGGCAGGGGCAAGGGTCAGAGGGCAACTCAAGCCTTTACATTTTTTTTTTCCTTTTTCTTTTGTGATTCGGAGTCTATCAGGCAGTGAACCATGAAGACTGGTTCCTACTGGGGATAGCCCCGTGGGATGAGCTGCCAGGCCAGCCAGCCTCTCCTGACTGCCTTCCGTGTTGTAACTTGAAGGCTCAATTGATTCTTCTGGCTCTGATTGAGTCTAAGGATTAAGGCAAAGTCTGTGCATAGAGCTGTACCCTCACTCAATCCTTGTTCCCAAGTTCAAGTTCAGTGACATTCCTACTGATGAATTAAGGAAAATATTATAGGGCTGGAGAGATGGCTTAGTGGTTAAGGCATTTGCCTGAGAAGCCAAAGGATCCTGAGTCGATTCTCCAGGACCCACGTAAGCCAGATGCACAAGGGGCACAGGCATCTGGAGTTCATTTGCAGTGGCTGGAGGACCTAGTGTGCTTGTTCTCTCTCTGTTTGCCTCTCTTCTCTCTCTCTCTGGTTGCAAATAAATAAATAAATAAAAAGAAAATATTATAGGCGTCATTAATTCACCAACAAGTTTACTCTAAGTTACGTCAGGCTTATTGCTACTGGCAAAACTTGCTAAACTTGGATTTGGGGAAAATAAGAGTCTTTTAGTGCTCCAAGGATTGTTGGAAAGCTGGTGACCTTTTGTGTGTTCGAATTTCTTTTGCTTTATTAGATCATCAGTCAGATTGTAAACAAGTTCCTTTAACTGCTGGGCCGTCTTTCCAGATCCATCAGTCAGATTGGATTGAGACTCTCATTTTAACTTAATTGGTTAAAACTTAATGGTCTCATTTTAACTTAATTATTTCATCAAAGGCCCTCTTTCCAAGTATAGTCAAAATCTGAGGTACCAGGGTTTAGAGTTTCAGCTTATGAATCAGGAGGGAACACGATTTCATCCCATGTCATATCGATCATTAAAGCAACGCTGTTTATCAGCAAGTCAAATATTGGATTTATTTTAGAATGTTAAGTAACACATCTAGTTATCCCATGAGTAAGTGGCAGGGACCAGCTTTCTAGACCCAATCCTAATAATGTCTGCATATGACAAAAATCACTTCTTTCATCTTCCTTTTTTATGTGCTGTATTTTATTTATTATTTGACTTGTACATGTTGAATCACTGGAATGTGATCAACTTGGTGATGGTGCCTAATCTTCCTAATATATTCTTGAATTTGATTTGAAAATATTTTAATGAGCATTTTTGCATTTATGTTCATTGGGGAAATTTGTCTAAGAATGTGTGTGTGTGTGTGTGTTCCTTATCTATGTCAGTTCAGAATTCCTGGATGCTTCAATCGTGTCACAATTTGGTATTGAAGGTCTGGAGGATTTCGTGCAGAGCCACTGCTCTTCAGTTCATACTAGAAAGCTGAAGAAGCTAGATTCTGACATCAGTGGAGGAGGGCAGCAATCGAGTGGATGTCCTCACCAGCACGGAGCAAAGGCGGACATGGAAAAGCACTTTATTTTTCCCCGCTGTAATCACTTTGTATATGGCTGCAGCCATAAGAGGTGCCCACTCTGGGGGCATCACAACATCACTTCTTGAACATCTTCATTTCTCCCATTTAGAAAGATGGTTTTAAAAAAGTGTTTCCCTGAGTACATAGTGTTAAATTTTTGGTCATTTAATGGCCAATTGCAGTGTGGACACTATTGAAGTTGAATATAATCTGTTTAGGGAAAAGGTATTATTATTATTATTATTATTATTATTATTATTATTTGTGTGTGTAGTACGTGCGATGTGGTTCCAAATGAATTCCAGACACATGAGCCACATTGTGGATCTGACTTTATGTGGGTACTGGGGAATCAAAGCTGGGCAGGCAAGCTTTGAACCATTTGAACCTGAACCATTTCCACAAGCCCCCAATCCACCGTGTTGGAAGGAGAGTGTCTCATTGGCCTGGAGCTCGTTAATTGGGTTAGACTAGCTGACCAGTAATCCCCAGGTATCTACCTGTCTCCCCCTCCCTAGCACTGGGGTTATCAATGGACATCACCATGCCAAGCGTGTTTATGTAGCTTCTGGAGATCGAACTAAGTCCTCACTGCTTACAAGGCAAGCACTTTACTGACTGAGCTGTCTCCCAGCACCACTCCCTGGAATGTACACAACTTAATGCTTTATATGAGCATGGAAACATTGTTCCAAAATCATTACAAGTTGTGTTAATTTTGTGTGCTAAATGTGGACAATATATAGCTTAATTCACTTCTTGGGGGGCTTCTATAGAAGAAAGTAACTGACATCAAGATTCATATAAAAATGGTAGAAGAGATGAAGAACTGCAAATACTGATCTTTCTCCCTATAATATAAGTGGTTTGTAGTAGACTTTAATCTTTTTTTTTTTTGAATCATAAATCCACTTTGAGAAGTTTTTTTTTGGCAGAAAAATATGTGTACACAAATCTGATAATGTCTGGAAGTCCATTTGTGGATTTCCGCATTGATGGAATTTGATGTTCTTCTTCATACAATAAAACTTCTGGAAGAAGAAGCAAAGATAGAGGATGGGAATGCCAGGGCCTCCAGCTGCCCTGAAAATGAACACTTAAGACATGCACCACTTCTGGTTAGAGCGGCTGGTTTCAGACGTGGATGTACTGGATGACCCAAATGGAACCTAGTGTTGAGAAGAAGGGATGGATAGTGCCCAGCACCTTAACTGCTGACACCATCAGGCTCCAGCCATTATTGGAAGCAAGTTTAAAATTAGGAAATGTGAATGCTCCAACTTTCTTCATCTTAGACAGTTATTTTGGCTTTTATCCATAACCTTGCAATTGCAAAGACCCTCAAAAAATGGAAAAATGGACATCAAAAATGGAGACTAATGGAAAAATGGGAAAATGGGTTTTTCTTTCTAAAGTGGAATGGGGAGGGGAGGAAATTTCTTTTCTTTTTTTTTTTTTGTAAGTTTTCTTGTCAATAAAAATAATTCTTTTTAATCCTTAGAAGAGATCCTTTCCTTTCCTTTCTTTTCCTATAATATAAGTGGTTTTTCCTTTAATATTTTTTTTTTGAATTATTCTTTTTTGAGACTTTTTTGGAGAGAGAAAATAGAGAGACACAAATCTGATAATGAGAGAAGGCCATTTGAGAGAGAGATTGATGGAATGGATGCTCCAGCAGCCTCTAAAACTTCTGAAGACTGGACTTCAGATGGATGGGAATGCTTGGGGTCCAGCTACTGCAAATTGCGCCCCAGACATGTCACCACCTTTGCATCTGGTTTAAACGTGGGAACCTGGAGAATGGAACCTGGGTTCTTAGGCTTTATAGGCAGGTGCCTTAACTGCTGAGCCATCTCTCCAGCCCCTATTTTAAGTTTTTTTTTAAAGGAATGCTCCAACTTCATCTTAGGTTATTTTGCTTTGGTGAGTACTGCCCTCTGAAAATGAAAATGAAAAAAGTGAAAAATGGAAATGCAGAATGATTTTAGTCTTTCTTTCAGCATCTTTTTACAGTTTCTGTGTTGTACATGTTTCTCATCAATCTGGATAAATTGATTCCTAAGTATTTTATTCTTTTTGAGGCAATTGTAAGTGGGGTTGTTTTCTTAATTTCTCTTTCAGATGGTTAATTGCTATTGGAGGAGTAGGTAACTGTATTTTAAGAAAGATTTTTTGACATTCATGGAAAAATTTGTGAATAAGCCTTTGTTCATACAATTAAGTTAAAATAAATATTTAAGGTAAGTTAATTGCATTATCCCTTTGTCGGTTGCATCCTGGCAGGTGGGAACCTGAAGATTGGAACCAGCCAGCTCCTCTTGCAGGCAGGTGCAGTAACTGTGAATGTCCATCTCTCAGCCCCTTTCCTCTAAGACACCGGAGAGAAAAACCCACTATAAGCTGCTTTGGTGAGTCTTGTCTGAACACCAGGAAGTCTTTCAGTTTGAATGCAGAATGAAGATGTTTCTTTCAGCATCTTTTACAAAGAGGGTGGGGTCTCAGGATCTCATCAATCTGGATAAATTGAGGGGCCAATATTTTATTCTTTTTGTCAGCAATTGCTAAGTGGGGTTGTTTTCTTAATGTCTCTTTCAGATGGTTAATTGCTATTGGAGGAGTAGGTAATTGTATTTTAAGAAAGATTTTTGACATTCCAAAAATTTTCTAATCAGGCTTTGAAGTTCCATTATGTTAAAATAAATATTTAAGGTAAGTTAATTGAGTATCTCCTTAAAGTGATTGATTTCTAGTTAACTATTCTACCACCTGAAATGGTCACATTTGATATGGTAACTCTATTGTATGTTAGAGTATCATAATGAATATATATTTTAAAACTATAGATAACACATTAGTTAGAAATAGTATGATTGTTATTTTTTTAAAGTTTTTTTTTTTTTGAGAGAGAGAAAGAGAGAGAGAGAGAGGGAATGGGTGCGCCAGTGGCCTCTCAGCTACTGGGAACAAATCCCAGATGTGTGCACCCCCTTGTGGGCAAGTTTGGCATTGTGCCCTTTTGTCACTTTATGTCTGGCTAAATGTGGGACCTGGAGAATTGAACTGCAGGCAGGCGCCTTAACTGCTAAGCCATCTCTCCAGCCCTGATTGTTACTTTTGATAAGAGTTGGTGAGACAATGACATTCACTCTGTCAAAAATATACATAAATGGGGCTGAAGAGATGGTTGCACATTTAAGGCACTTGCCTGTGAAGCCTAAGGACCTATGTTCCACTCTCAGATCCCACATAAGCCAGATGCACAAGATGTTGCAAGTGCACAAGGTTGCACATGTGCACAAGGTGGCGCACACATCTGGAGTTCGATTGCAGTGGCTGGAGGCCCGGGCACACCCTTTCTCTCTCTATTTTTTTTTTTCTCTCTCTCTCTCTCATGCTCTCTTGCATAATAAAAGGCTAGTCTGTTGGGCTTGCCTCAAAAAAATATATACCTAAGTGAATGACCAGGGAGGCAATCTTTATTCTGCATTTTCTGCCTTTACTATTCAAAGAAGATTCTTATTGGGTGTTAATGCCTTCTCTTTCCCCCAGCTTTGAGAAGCAGCAAACAGAAGGGGAAGAGTCTGTGGATGAGATCTCGAGTTCTAACTGTGAAGTTACCATCTAAAGGATCTCACTAAAGAGATCTTTTTGTGATGCTCCCGGTTTTCTCATCTGCTAGGCAAGAAAGGCAAAAACTGCCTTACAGAGTTCTGAGGTATGAACCACAGTCTTTCTTCAAAACGCATGGTAACAGGAAGCAAAGGCACACAGAATGAATGGCCCGTGAAAGCCCCTGGCACGTGTCCTTCTTGCTATGTATAAGAGACAAAGGCTGGCTTTGAGAGCTTACCTCGTTTGTGCTATGTATCACTTCATCTATTTATACTCTCCTTTAAGTACTATTTCGGGACCAAAACCAATATTGCATATAGCCTGTACACAACAAATGCTGTATCTTATGTGATTAATGAGGGGTCAGGGTTACTGCTGTTTGGCCACGAAATTTGGGTGACTTAATTAGTCCAAGCAGAAACCGGGTCCCTGATCTTATCTCCATTCATACTTCTGTCACAAACAGAAAGCGTTATGACATTATGAGGTTTGTTCTTCTTCTTCTTCTTTTTTTTTTTTTGGAGAGAGACACAGAGAGAGAAGGAGAGGAAGACAGACAGAGAGATGGGCGTGCCAGCAGCCTTGCAGCTGCTGCAAATGAAATCCAGATGCGTGCGCCCCCTTGTGGTCAAGTGGGGCATTGCACCCTTGTGTCACTTTGCATCTGGCTAAACGTGGGACCTGGAGATTGGAACCGCTGGAGATTGGAACCAGCGTTCTTAGGCTTAGGAGGCAGGCGCCTTAACTGCTAAGCCATCTCTCCAGCCCATGAGGTTTGTTCTTATAAAGGTAAAGGAAGAGATCCCGAGGACTCTGAGACATTCTCCTATCAGCACCAAGATTATTAGAAATATCAGAAGCCACTTATTCACTTGATACTCAAGAGTGATCCTTGGTTGGCTTTACTTAAAAAAAAAATTAACAATTGGTATGTTTCCTGGTTACCCACAATGCCTTTAGTATCCCCACATCACATATGCACCCAGACCACAAGGAGAAAGCAATCTTTTTTTTTTTTTCAAGGTAGCATCTCGCTCTAGCTCAGGCTGACCTGGAATTCACTATGTAGTCTCAGGGTGCCCTCGAACTCACAGTGATCCTCCTACCTCTGCCTCCTGAGTGCTGGGATTAAAGGTGTGTGCCACCCCACCTGGCTTGTTTGTTTGTTTTTGTAGTTGCAGAACTCTTTTGATCTGCTCTGTTGCAGTCTGAGACTTTATCTGAGTTTTCAACATAGGAAAATATCTTTGAAAAGATCCTGCGTGACTGATGCTCCAGTAGGATGTCTCAGACATGGATCAGAGGGTGAGAATGTCTACCATATGCCATGTGAGCCTCGCTAAGTGGAAGACATCCAGGAGTTTGAACAGATGGTTTGGTAAAGTAGATCTCTTAGAGGAGCCCAAAGCCCCAGGTATTACTTGAGCCTTTTTTGAACAAAGGAATTGGAAATGGCTTAAAGAATGCTGTGCCTGGGGGCAGTGATGTGATCCAAGAAGAACATTTGAAAGAAATTAAGTTTTTTTTTTTTTAAAGCTTATTTGTGTTAGTTGGTATTCTTATCGACAATTTATGCCTGGCAGAAGCATCACCACAGAATGTAGACTGAGAAGATGTTCTTCACTGACGGAGGATTTCAGACAAACGCAACCCATGTAATGAACCTGGAGGCGGTTAACAGAAATTAGATGTGAATCCTTGTGTTTGGATTTGAGGGAACATATCAAAGATAAGCAATCTCGCTCCCCCTTTGGGTATTAGATAAATTGTTTCGGTTATAGAAATAGAGGTGGCATCTTGAAACCCTCCTCCCTACTCCTTATGAAAATGTTCTCTACATCTGGATGGTGGCCGTGTGTGAGCAATATACCTTCTCTCCTAGCAATCCTGAATGCTTAACTCCACTTGATGTTCTGAGCAAGAACACGTGGACTTCCTAGGTGTTAGTTTCTTGATCTGTTACCTGGAGGTAACGGTGCTTTCTGTCTCCTAGTGATTAAAGTCAGGAGCAGAAATGGAGAGTAAAGGGAACCATTTCGAGAACCTGAAGATCACACAGAATAGTGACTTAACTTTTCATTGTGGGAGCAGTCACCAGTGGCTATAAACGTGATTTGGGTTGGCTGGCAAAAACTTGGTTTATAACTTATTTTTCACTGAAGAACATTTTGCAGGCCTAGGGAACACGGAGGAACCAGGCTATTTTCTGTCACTGCCAAGATCTAAGTGGAATAAGACTCAAGAACAGCATTGTTTCTTGCACCTATATCATAATCATGTATCGTCCCAGCCTGAAAAAGGCTTCACCATCTTGCCAGCTGTTGTAGTTACCTCGGCATTGCTGGGATAAAAGCACCCGATTGAAAGCAGGTGATGGGACGAAAGGGTTTATTTTGGCTTACAGTCTCTAAGGGAAGCTCCGTGATGGCAGGGACAGAGATGGTAGATCAGAGGCTGGACATCACTTCCTTGTCAACATCAGGTGGACAACAGCAGCTGGACAGTGAGCCAACTAGCATTGGCAAGCTGAGAGCTAATGACCTCCAGGTCCACCACCAGCAACATACCTCCTCCAGCAAGGCTCCCCCTCCCCACATTGCCATCAGCTGGGATCCAAGCCTTTAATACATGAGTTTATGGGGGACATCTGATTCAAACCACCACCCCAGCTAAGTGTTACGTTGGTACGTGATCTTAGTTGCTAAAACCAAAGAAAAGAGAGGTTTGCCTTGGCAAATGTCACTTCTACTCACAGTCTACCAGCCAGTACTAGTCATATGGTCCTGTATTCATAAGGAATATAGAAATGCAATTCTCGGGCCCAGCATGGTGGTGCATGCCTTTAATCCCAGCACTTGGGAGGCAGAGGTAGGAGGATTGCCATGAGTTCAAGGCCACCCTGAGATTACATAGTGAATTCCAGGTCAGCGTGGGCTGGAGTGAGACCCTACCTTGAAAAACCAAAAAAAAAATAAAAAAAAAATGCAATTCTCGCATGTGTGTTGAAGGAGAAAAGTGGCACATATACAGAAAGTCCATTGCAAGAAAGAGGAGGATGAGTAGTGAAGGAGAGAAAATGACATTTATGATAAGGTAAAAGACTTTGGAGTAACTTCGCTCCATCTTAGGAGAAGATGCGTAAGATCCTAATGGCCCTGGTCTGTGGACACACAGAAGCTCTGTCTCTCACCCAAAACTCCCTTTACCTTTCAGATCCTTTTCTGTTCCTAATAGAGGTCAAAGTGTTCTTTTCTTGGGGACTTAAAAAAACACCCAAATATATATTATTTATGTGTGTGTGCATACCAGCAGGTCAGGCTTCACATGAGTGGCAGGGGACTTGAACCCAGTTGGCAGGCATGTAAGCAAGTGCCTTTGACTGCTGAGCCAGCTCGTCATCCCAGCCCCTCCCCTCAGACCACATATTGACTATTCGTTCAGTGGAAATGCTCTGCCCTTCAGCATTTGTCTCCTGGCTGGCTGTACAGACGCTGCTGCCATTTCCTTAGAGAAAACTTGACCAGGCAGCCTAGTCACCACCATTCTTACCTAGTCAGCTACTTTAACTTTCTTTCTTCCCTTTGTTCCTTCTTCCCTCCCTCCCTCCCTTCCTTTCTTCCCTCTTCCCTTCCTTCCTTCCTTTTGTGGTGTTGATGATTAAATTCAGGGCCTTGTACATACCAGGCAAGTGCTCGACCACTGGACCCACTGAGTGTCCATTCTACTATATATTATATTTATATTTATTGTATTTATAATTAAATAATTTAGATATATATAATTAAATTATTTAAATTATTTAATTATAAATACTAGAATGATATAGTTGAATTATATATATCTAATTAAATTATTTAATTATGAATACAATAAATATAAATATAAATATAATATATATTTAATTATATATATAATTAAATTATTTAATTATAAATACTAGAATGATATAGTTGCCTATTTTTTTTTTTTTAATCATTTGTCCTTCTCCACTAAAATATGTTCCATTTGACTAGGAGTTCTGTGTATCTTGTTCACCCTTGTATTTTCAGCACACTGTAAGCATCGAATACACAGTTTTTCAATCAATAAATCCATAACTGGTTGACCAGAGTACCATGGAGGCTAGAAGCACCAAATAATGCTATAATTCTTTTTTTTTTTAATTTGAGAGAGAGAGAGAGAAATAGAGAATGGGTGCCCCAAGGCCTTTTAGTTGCTGTGAATGAACTCCAGATGCATGCGCCCCCTTGTGCTCACGTGGGACATTGTGCACTTGTGTCACTTTTGCATCTAGCTAAACGTGGGACCTGGAGATTCTAAGGGGTATTCTTAGGCTTTGCAGGCAAATGCCTTAACGCTAAGCCATCTCTCCAGTCCTGTTTTATTTTTTAAATAATTTATTTATTTGAGAGAGAGAGGGAGAGAAACAGGGAAGCGGAGAGAGAAAGAAAGGCAGAGAGAAAAACAGAATAGGTGTGCCAGAGCTTCCAGCCACTGTAAATGAACTCCAGAAGCATGTGTCACCTTGTACATCTGGCTTACGTGGTTCCTGGGGAATCGAACCTGGGTCCTTAGGCTTTGCAGGCAAATGCCTCAACTGCTAAGCCATCTCTCCAGCCTAATCACGAGGTTCTTGGGTCTCCTCACACCGAATCGGGGCTGGCCTGGTTGGATCAATGGTATATAGCAGAGGGGAAGACTTGTGGTACACAAAGCATTGCTGCTTCAGCCTTGCTTTCTTGGATCACATGGAGGCATCTACCTGCCATGCCAGGAGCATAGAAATAGCCCCATGGAGACAGAGAAAAGCAGCAGAGTGAAAAAGTCACCTTGACAATGGCTCTTCCAGTCTAACACAAACCTTCTGATAACTGCAACTGCCTAAGAGTCCCTGCGCTTGGTTCATGCAACAGAGCAGAATTCCTGATCTTTACAACCAGAAGACATAATAAATGCTGATAGGTTTAAGCCACCAAATTGTGCCCAAATGCTTCTGGCACCACTGAGATTTCTTCAGATTTTCAAGTGTTCTGCTTTTGCTCTTTTTGGGAATGGGAAAGAAATAGAGAAATGAGGGCTGGAAATGACATGGTCCCAAGTTAGATGAGGCTACTGGGTTCTGCTCATTGATAAAGTGAAAGATGTTTCAGACAAATGGCTCATCTTATAGCCCTGTTTTTTAAAAAGATTTTATATTTATGCATTTATTTATTAGAGAGAGAGAGACAGAGGGAGAGAATGGGTGCGCCAGGACCTCTAGCCACTGCAAACAAAATCCAGATGCATGTGCCACCATGTGCTTCTGGCTTACGTGGGTCCTGGAGAATCAAACCTGGGTCCTTAGGCTTTGCAGGCAAGTGCCTTAACCACTAAGCCATCTCCCTAGCCCTAGCCCTGTTTTCTTTTCTATTTTTTGTGGTCTCACATCACAATGCAAAAACAATCCATTAATTCAGTAAAAACCATGTCAAATTACATATTAAAAGGCTGTGTTAACACAAGTGACTGACTGGATGAATTCTTTATTTTAGAATGGAGCATTTGACTAATACATAGGATGATCTTGGGCTCAAATTTTTAAAGTTCAGAAATATAAGCTAGATTTTTTTTTTTTTTTTTGGCCAAAGAATGGGTTGGTCTCAGTTTTAGAGTTTCTTCTCTCTCTCCTTTCTTCCCTCCCCTTCTCCTTCCTTTCCTTCCTTTCTTGGTTTTCAGAAGTAAGATCTGGAAAACGTTCTACTAACTTTATGGGAACGTCAGTGTGTTACTTCAGGATTATAAAATGACACGTCGGGTTTCTTTTCTGGAAGGATTTTCTTTTCATTAAATGCTTGGCTTTGGCCTTCCTGTGAAGTGATCTGCAAGTCTACAATGGTGTCTTGCTCTAAGGCTTCAAGAAACAAATAAGTATGTTCTTGTGTTGGAAGTTCTCTGAAGTTCTAGTTCACATTTAAATCTTTTTCACTTTGATCTAATTTGCTTCTCTTAATTTCTGAAAAACCTTTCAGAGGTCAGGAGGAAGGATAAGAGTCTGTAAATTAAAAAAATATTAATTAATTTATTTCTTATTTGAGAGAGAGAGAGAGAGAGAGAGAGAGAGAGGAAGAGAGAGAATGGGCACACCAGGGCTTTTTCAGCTACTGAATGAACTCCAGATGTGTGCGCCCCCTTGTGGGCATGTGCAACATTGTGTGTTTGCATCACTTTGCATCTGGCTAAATGTGGGACCTGGAGATTTGAACAAGCATTCTTGGGCTTTGCAGACCAGCGCCTTAATTGCTGAGCCATCTCTCTGGCCCCCGAGTCTGTAAGTTTTTATCAGTGCAGTGTACTTCTCCTAGGAATCATTCTCATCACCTATGGACTTGATCATGATTTCCTATTAAGTGGTCCAGTTTTGTACTTACTACATGACAGAATCAGAAATGGTCCTTGCCTCCATTTGCATTTGTCAAGCCACTGCGTATACATCCATAACATTCGAATTCTGTTTTGCAGAGAAGCTCCTCTGACCTCTTTTGGGCACCTACCTGACACTCTGTGGCTCGTGTTCATGAGAACATTTGTTTTCTGAATATCTAGTCTAAACTTCCTTTCCTTAGCTGAAGGCTTTTTTTTTCTCCCCGTCTTTTGCAACTACAAGTGACTCCCTTTCCTCACTGAAGACTAAACTTTATACCTAATGGCTAGAATGTCAAACAGACATTAATCTTGTCTCCTGCCTCTTTACAGATGGAGGAATGCCCAGAAGCAATTTAGCCTTAGACAGCAGAAGTATTTATGTAGTGTTCTTCAGTCTCTGATTCATCTTCTCAAATCATCCTGGATTAAGCTTTATTTCTCAAAGATGCCAACAACATAAGAATCTATGTTGAAACGTCATACTCATTCCATACTCCCGTACCTCATTTTAAATTATGCCTCTCCCTTGCATAGGATACCTACTATAAAAACAGGACACATATATTTGTGAAGGACCATTAGACGTCTCAGCAATGTATGTATCAGGTTTGAAATTTTCTTGGCACAGACAGCATCTACTCTAAGGCCACTTAGTATGCAACAAGTTCATACTTTCCAAAGAGCTATGTAAGGGGCAATTGTTCACATGTAGGCAAGCCTCCTAAGTTTTCCCAGCTCCAAACACACGCACATATACACGGGCCAGTCACACTGAAATTTCACCTTTTGGGGATATAGCCCTTGGGGACAGCTAGCTCAAAATGTTAATATAGATTTTCTAGGAGGAGGCTGGAAGTTGATGTTTTCTTTCTCTTCATACATATATTTCTAGACTAAGGGAGAGGGAATGCCAGCTGTCAAAGCTGGAAATATAATGAGCTAGTACCTTGAGCCAAGTTGTTTCTTCTTTAACATGGACTCGTTTGACCTATTCTCTAGTATGAAGACAGCTCACTGAGACCTAAGTTTGGAGTTAATGAGGATTTTCATGGAGAAGATGAAATGGTGATGGATCTTGGAAAGGGTGGTTACAGCGAGCTCAGGACAGTTTTCAGCTGAGTGAAGGACTGGCCAGTAAGAGGTGCTTTTGTAAGGGGAGGGGGAGAGTTAGACATGTTCTCTATCCCAACAATTTTCATTTCTCCTTTGTCCTTCTACTGCATGCATTGAAAAAGGTTTGGGAATGGATACTGAGATTATTGGCTCACCTGTGTTCATCTCCAGTAAGCTTTTTGAGACTAGGAAGGCTGGCACATTGTTGGGGCAGGACAATATGGGATGGGATTGCTGGCATTCAGAGCCTGGAAGGTACAGAAACATAAACAAATTTTCATACTACCAGCTATGGAAGGTACAGCCAGATGGAAATTCAGATGAACGCCTTGCTTGGCTAAGAAGATTTTCAGCAGGGGTGATGGGCACACACAAGGATATGGAGAACTGCCAGGGGTCTGTTGCTCACAGAATGTGGCAGACGGGGTTGAGGAACATTGTTCCAGTTGGTAGGAGAGAAAGCTTAAGAGAAAATAAGGAGTGCGGTGGCCCAGAGAGTCAGGAAGTTCAAATGCTCTGTGGAGATAAATGGTGGGGGTGATGGTGTGCTGGTGATGCAGGTACCAAGCATTTGCTATGTTCCAGGCACTGTGTTGAATTCTTCACATAAATCATTTCATTCTTACAATAATCATATCATTATTATTTTCACTCTTCAGATAAAAAAATTCTTTGGTTAAGACGGATGAATTAAACTGTCCAAAGTGGCAGAACCAAGGAACAGAAGAGTCAGAAGTTAAACCCTGCTATTCTAATTTGAGAAAGAGACTTTTTTTCCTTTTATTCCTGTTGAAGTGGGCCTCTATGCTTTGGAAAATTCCCTATCAGAAAGACTCAGCTTTGGGCTATTCCTTTATTACTTGTTCAATAGACAGCTCCCTGCAAAATGTCTTTGTGGATAGCATCACACCTTGTGAAATGTCTCTCCATTGGTAAAAATGCTCACGCTGCAGCTACACGTGTTCCTGGCATCTGCTTGTTGCAGAGGCTTCATGCCCTCATCTCCAATCACTGGTTATCAAAGTCCCACAGTGCTTTGTTACATACAACCCGTTGCTTCCTTTGGAAGTCATGGCAAACAAACACAGACGGTTTTGGGAAAAAATACTGACAACATTGGATGTAGCAGCAAGTTTAAGAAACAAAGGAAGGGGCTGGAGAGATGGCTTAGCAGTTAAGGTGCCTGCCTGCTAACCCTAAGCACGTCAGTTCCAATCTCCAGGTTCCATGTTTAGCCAGATGCAAAGTGACGCAAGGGTGAAATGCCGCACTTGACCACAAGGGGGCGTACATGTCTGGACTTCGTTCACAGTGGCTGACAGGCTGCTGGCGCACCCATTCTCTGTCTCCCTCTCCCTATCTCTCTGTCTCTCTCTCTCTGTGTCTCTCTCCAAAATAAAAATAAACATAAAAAAATTTTTTAAAAAAGAAACAAAGGAAAAAAGAAATTAGAAGAACAGGCAACTTAACATATCTTAATCAAATTTTCCTGTTCTTTAAAGACAGCCTGCCATTTCCTTATGGAGATCTATCATAAGGCTCCTGTAATGCACTGGATGAAATTAAGACTGGTTCACACACATACACAGAGCACAGTTTTTGTATAGTTCAGTTTTCTCACTTACCTGCTTACTGTTTTCAGTTTTTCAATGTTCACTTAAATATTTTCTATGGAAAAATGGGCACCTGGCCATTGGAATCAAGAGAGCTAACATTATACCATTTCTTAGAGAAAAAAAAAACCCACAGGTTTTATGTACACATATTTTACTGATACTTTCCATAAGTAACCTATTATAGGATCAAGAACTCTTTTTCTCACTACCAGGAATCCAGAAGGCTCTGACCTAGGGTAAGCATGCGGCCTTGCTCTGGAAGGTGGTGGTGCGGCCTGAGTCTCGCAGACAGAGTAACACTTTAAGGCTCGCGTGAGGAGTTTATTTGGAGAGTGAATCTAGGGAAAGATGAGGATATGTGAAACCAAAAATGGAGACTGCCTTTCAGCCTGAAGGAACTTTCTTTAGCACTTCTCATGGTGAATCTGCTGGTTTTGAATTGGTTCAGCTTTAGCGTTGACATAATCATCCCATCAAACCACTAAGAAGGAAGTAGATACATTAAAAAAAAAAGTAGTTCAAAGTTAAGCCTTGTCGAACCATGTATTAGTGACAGTCCTAATGTAGATAAAGACCAACTGGACTTCATCAGAGTCATACGCAGTCTAATGGGAAGGTGTGGTGGGAAGATTTATTTCCTTAGAATCCACAGGTTTTATTTACTTATTATAACCTTATTGGACACTCAGAAGTTAGTTCTCACCCACATTGACTGTAGATTTTTTTTAAATTTATTTTTGTTTATTCTTATTTACTTATTTGAAAGCGACAGACACAGAGAGAGAAAAAGACAGATAGGTAGAGAGAGAATGGGCATGCCAGGGCCTCCAGTCACTGCAAAGGAATTCCAGATGCATGCTTGTGCACATGCATGCAGGTCCTGGAGAATTGAGCCTCAAACAGGCATCCGTAGGCTTTACAGGCAAGTGCTTAATCACTAAGCCACCTCTGCAGGTCCTGTCTCTAGATTTTTGACATTTGTTAACAGGGACCTAGGTCATCAAAGTATAAAGCTTATTTTGGTGAATCTTCATCATTCCGTTTCCTGGACAACCATACATGGATAGGACACAGGACATGCGTTATTCCCTTGGCCCAGACAGCTTTGTTGTGCCTGATAGCAATGCTTTCTGGAGTCTCCATCTCCTTCATGGCAAACTTCTGCCTCTCTTTGAGAGCCTGAGGGGATCACCTCTTGAATCATACCCCATGGACGTGCTTGTGAATATTGATGGGTCTTCTTTTTTGCCACCTTTTTTTTTTATGCGGGGGATGGGTGGGCGGGGATCCATTCTACTGGGCCCAAGTTGGAAAGAGTGTGATGGATTGTGAGGGGAGAAAGTCATGGGGAAGGAGTCCACAATTTTTGTGTGAGTGTAAAGTTAGGTACCTCAAGCTGACTGAGTATTTGAACATATTACTCCTTGGTTCCAGGTCTCCATGTACATATGAGTCCATGATTAGGGCTGGAGGGATGCTTAGCGGTTAAGGTGTTTGCCTGCAAAGCCAAAGGACCCAGGTTTGATTCCCCAGAACCCACGTTAGCCAGATGCACAAGGGGGCGCACGCATCTGGAGTTCGTTTGCAGTGGCTGGAGGCCCTGGCACGCCCATCTCTCTCTCTCTCTCTCTCTCCCCCTCTTTCTCTGTCAAATAAATAAATAAAAATAAAAAAATGAATCCATGATTAAAAATGAGTAATCATGTTTCAAAATAATGAAAACCAATCTGGGCCAGTTGAACGTATTTCGAAGATATTTTGTTTGAAACTGTTTTATGATTCCAAGGGATAACCCATGTACAAAAAGAGCAAAAATCATTATGGTTTTGATGACGTTGAATCTCATACAGCCAAAAATCCTCGTGAGTAGGACTGAAAAGATTTCACGAAGTCCAGAACTTGAGGAGATTCCCACTAATCTCATGCGCAGTTTGATTTTTCTGAGTGTGAGCCACTTTCTTTTTGGAAGGGTTTACTATTCCTCGGCTCAACTGTATTTTTAAACACAATGCATGAAGTGAGCAACACTATTTTCATCATTAGAAAGGCTGAGGTTTAGTGTTTCAGTTTATGAAACCCGGTTAATTTCATTTCTTGTTCTGTTCTTCATCTCTTGCGGTTGTTAAAGGATTGTCATCTGAAACAATAGCCAACAGCCTGACAACAGCCCATAATAAAAACGGCATAATTTCCCCCCTCCCCCCAATTATATGATCTGACTTTCCTCTAAGGATAATGCGATGAATTTCAGACCAAATGTTTCAACTGACCCCACGAAGCAAAAATGTTCAGTGATCACCCCGCCCCCCACCCTCTCCAAGGCTGGGCATCCCCACAAGCCCCGTTATTAGCGGCTGTCTGGTAGAGGGATCATGGGAACACAACAGAGCCAAAAGCTTGTGAAAAAAAAAAAATCTGGTGTCATATTTGAGGTTTTTTTTTTTCACTCACAACAGTAAATCACACTGAGAATGCTGAAGGTCAGAACAGGAAAGGAACTCTGAAGTTATTAATCAAATGGAAGGGGTCATCTAAATGGTGAGATGGTGCCAAAATAGATGCAGTCACCGCTAAAAGCTAGAAAATTAGGGTGTTTCAAACTATAACAACTATGGTTATAGAAGAGCTATAAATACTGAAGCCAGATGTGGTGGTGCATACCTGTAATTCTATTGCTCTGGAGGCTGAGGCAGGACTGAGGCCTGGGTTCCATTGCCAGACCCAGTTGAAGAAAAAAAAATATTTTATATATATATATGTGTGTGTGTGTGTGTGTGTGTGTGTGTGTGTGTGTGTGTGTGTGTATACTGTAATATAGCATGGTAAAGGGCTATGATGCATACAAGTTTCAAATTGTTAAAAATAATTAAACAATTACATGCATACATATAGACAAGCAGACACAGTGACAGAGGGGAGAGGGATGAGAAGAAGTGGGGAAGGAAAGGGAAGGAAGGAACAAGACACAATAATAAAATTAATGGGACAGGGGCTGGAAAGATGGCTTAGCAGTTAAGGCATTTGCTTGAGAAGGCTAAGGACCCAAGTTCGATTCCTCAGGACCCATGTAAGCCAGATGCACAAGGTGGCACATGTGTCTGCACACACACAGAGACAGAGGGCAATTATAACTGCTAAATTATATAGCTTTCTCTCTCTTTTTTAAAAAGATTTTTAATTTTTATTTATTTATTTATTGAAGACAGAGAGAAGAAGAGAGAGAGAGAGAGGGAGAGAGAATGAGAATGAGAATGAGCACGCCAGGGCCTCTAGCCACTGTAAACAAACTTGAGACGCATGCGCCACCATGTGCATCTGGCTTATGTGGGAACTGGAGAATCAAACTGGGGTCCTTAGGCTTCACAGGCATGTGCCTTAACAGCTAAGCCATCTCTCCAGCTCCCTCACTTTCTTTCTTAAATAGCTAAAAGAATAATTTTTTTTTTAAAGAGCATGAACTAGGCAGCAGAAAGATCGAGAAGATGATCACATGGCAGAGTCCATCAGGATAAACAAAATGCTTGTCCAGATGTCTTCACATGCATGGGACACCATCAACAACAACCTCTTTTCTGTGACTGGAATATGTGCAAAGAATTCTGTGGTCTACAGAGGAGTCATTAAATGGAATTGTTTTTTTTTCGAGATAGGGTCTCACTCTAGCTCAGGCTGACCTGGAATTCACTATGTAGTCTCAGGGTGGCCTCGAACTCATGGCGATCCTCCTACCTCTGCCTCCCAAGTGCTGGGATTAAAGGTGTGCACCACCACGCCTGGTGTTAAAGGGAATTTTTTTTTCCTAAGCAGTTTCTGACTTTAGATTCTTTTTCTAAGATCCTGCTAGGATCTTAGAATCCTAGGATTTAGAATCCCCATCATCAAGGGAAAGTAGACAAGTGGTTAACATCTGATTGTATACACTTGAACTCAAAGCGGAGAGAGTCTGAATTTAGGATGGGATGGGCAAAAAAAAGCAAGGTCTAAATTTTTCCTAAACATAGGCAGTACTGGAATGAGTTAGGAGTAGGAATGAGTTGTACAGAACTGTGGCTGTTAATTCAAAAACAACGAAGTCTCGGGTGTGTAGGTAGGGCTCCAACATAATTTTTAAAGTGTTGTTATAGCTCTTTAGCAGCTTTTGGCGATGTGACTTCTTCAAGTTAACAAACACAGACATACCACAAACTATTGCAAATGGAGGACTGTAAATCACATTTTTCTGTTTCCAAATGTTCACAATTGTCTCCTTATGTCATTTCATGTGTCACAAAGGTGGGTGGCAGATCTCTTTTAGGTTTCCTTACTGCATTTGCTAGAGGCCCCACTGTGTCCCTTAGAAATTCATATCTTGAACTAGCCTCAGGGTGTGTTTGGAAGTGGTGCCTTTAAAGAGGTGGTTATGTGAAAACAAGGCAATATGGCTCAGAAGAGCTGGAGGCTTGGACAGATGGCTGGAGGGAAGACCATGTCACGATATGGCAGGAAGATGGCCATCTGCAAGCCAAGGAGAGGTGTCTCAGACCTTGACATTGGACATCTTTCCTCTAGAAGTGCAAGATGGTGGGTTTCTGTGGTTTATGTTATCCCAATTGAATACTGGGCTGAAGAGCATGAACCAGGGAGTGGAAAGATAGAGCGGGTGTGCAAGAAGATACTCACAAGCCTGAGTCTATCTGGATAAGGAAAAGGCTGCCCCCAGGTGTTTGCACATCCATAGGGCACCGCCATTAGTAATCCCTTTTCGGTGAGTGAAATATTTGGAAAAATGCCAGTGGCATTTGCTTACATCAGCCCCACAAACGGCAACACCACCAGTAGCTCTTCTCTCCTCTTGATCACTCAGCTAAATAAATGTTTGGAATATCTGTCATGGACAACATACTGATCTGGTCATAGAGAGGAACACAAGTAAAGAGTAAATATAGATAGAAGACAGGTGTGCTTTTAAGATGGTGCCAGTCCAGTGAAGAACATGAGCCACACATTCATTTTGATATGAATATTAAAAATATTTATTTATTTGAGAAAAGTCAGAGAGAGAGAGAGAGAGAGGTAAGAAGGGAGAAAGAGAAAGGGAAAGAGAATGGGTGTACCAGGGCCTCTAGCCACTGCAAATGAACTCTAGATACATGTGCCACCTTATGCATCTGGCTTTATGTGGGTCCTGGGAATTGAATCTGGGTCCTTAGGCTTTGAAGGCAAGTGCCTTAACTGTTGAGCCATCTCTTCAGCTCATGAATATTTTTAACAAACAGCTAAAAATATATAGCCATATTTACTCACTTCATTTTCTTCATTCACCCATTCAATAACTAATTTGTTTATTTTATTTATTTATTTGAGAGTGACACAGACAGAGTGAGAAAGAGGCAGAGAGAGAGAATGGGTCCTCCAGCCATTGCAAACGATCTCCAGATGCATGCGTCACCTTGTGCCTCTGGATTACGTGGGTCCTGGGGAATTGAGCCTTGAACAGGGGTCTTTAAGGCTTCACAGGCAAGTGCTTAACCACTATGCAATCTCTCCAGGCCCCCATTCAATAAATATTTAATGAGCACCAACTTAAGTGCCCATAACTGTTCTGGACTCTGGGATATGGTAATATATATATATATATATATATATATATATAATTTATCATCTGGTGACAAGTGTTTTAGGAAGAATATGAATCAAATTAAGAAAACAGAAGGAGAAAAGGTGAAAGAGGTGTGAGTTAAGACAGAATGGTTTGTGAGGGTGCTCATTTTGCTGGCATTCAAACAGACATGTAGATACACAGGAACATGGAACACATTCTATGTTCTAAGTTCTGTGTAGGATCAAGAGAACCAAGGAAGAATTAGCTAATCTATGGAGAAGCTAGGCATTTAACTGGAGATTTTGGCACAATTAGATAGGCATCATAACTAGATCATACATAACTAACTGCCAGTATTCATAGATGGTAATAGATACTGGTTGAATGAGTGAATAAGTGAATGAATGTTGGAAATGGAATAAAATAGGCATCTAGGGAAAGAAGGGAAATACTTTTGAGTAGTATAGTGCTTTTGTTTTTATTTTGTTTGGGACAAGGCTTCACATGGTAGACGAGGCTGGCCTGGAATTCACTATGCATGCAAGGCTAGTTTTGGACTCATGGCAATCCTTCTGACTCAGCTTCCTGAGTGCTGATTACAGATGTGAGCCACCATGCCTGGCTAGCATAGTGGTTTTCCAACTAAGCTGTGAATGCCAGGGTGGGGGAGGGTTCCACTAGGCCCCATCATGGGCAACTGTGGGGTGATGGGGCAGAAGTGGAGAAGAATAACCCGGGAACTCTATGCCCTCACCAACATTTCAACAATTATTTCATCTGCTTTCCCCACTGGGCACCCATAGAAGGTTATTTGAGAGTGAAAGGCACTTACTTAAAAGCATTTGAAAAGCACTTCCTGGGCGAGTCAGATGGTATGTGCTGCATGTTGACGAGGGGATAGAAAAGAATTCTGGTGCTCTAATAAAAATAAAAAAGAAACTTATTGTATTTTTGACTATTGTAACCAAAGCTAAATTTGGAAGGAGTAAGGTTTTAAGAAGGTGGGAACAGAAATGGGATAAAGGCACCTTTCTTATCTAAAATTTCACAAAATCAACAATTCCTGGACACAATTTGGAGTTTAAAGAGCTATGTGTGCTGAAAGCATCTGCCTGGCTTTCCTGTTGTAGCCACTAGCTCTTACATTGAGGTTGCAGAGAATGGAACTGATTGGAGCCCTGTGAACAGTCCCTCAATAACCTTTTATCTTAAAGGAAAGTGACTTGTTTTACAACATAGGCAAGGGAGGAGCACAAAGGAAGTTGAATGTGGACAGTATTGGTTCATGCCCTCCGAGAAATCTGGAAGGAACCCACAACCCAAGCAATAACAGCTGTCCATATCTCTTCAGCCCGACTTTATCAGTGCCTGTTTAAGAAAGTATCTTTTCACTGCAATGTCTGTAAGAGAAGTTATGCCAAACCCCACAAGAGATGGTCATTAATGAAGCTTCCGTGCCTTTAGTTGATGCAGCGGGTCTAAGTTTCAGGTTGAGAGCCAACCCTGCTTGAATCAGATCTCTTAGCTAAATGTGGGCTTTCAGAAATACGTCTGCTACCTGCCTCATTTTCATGAAATCAGATGAAATAGGGTGAACATCAAGTAACATGAGTGAGTGACTTCACGGCTCAGAGATCACAAAGTCAGACTGCAGAAAGGGAATCTCTGTGCCATGATGATCGTGCTGGTATTTGGTTATACAGGACAAAAACTGCATTTTTATCCCTAGAGTTGCAATGAAATAGGTTTGTTAGCAGCCCAAGGTCCTTTGCAGGCACAGACAGTCTCTCTCACAACAAGAACACAACTAGGCAGTGTACCGGCTTAGCATGGTGTTGCTCAAGACTAACACACATCGCACAATGAAGAAGTACCTCTGCTGTCAATTGTACACGTCTCTTGACTGTCCCTGTGAGGTCATATGTACCTTAATTAGGTGGCAGCATCTCATATGAAATTCTTCTGGGAAAGTATGTTCATGCCTATGTGACTTTAATTCACGTTTTCTCTTGCTTGTCTTAAAAAAGAACATGAGGGTTGGATAGATGCAAGGACCTCCCAGTTCGATTTTCCAGGACCCACGTGAGCCGGATGCACAAGGTGTTGCACACATCTAGAGTTCATTTGCAGTGGTCTGAAAGCCCTGGTGTGCCCATTCTCATTCTCTCTCTCCTAAGCAAACAAATAAATAAAAAATCAAAAAGGACATGGGATAGCAATAGAGTTCTAGATAAACACCAAGACGGCTAGTATTTAAATAAGATATCTAGTTAAATATGCCAGCCCCGTGGGTGCTATGGGGAGTTTAGGATTATATACTGTGAAAGCGTGGTATAGTGGCTTTGAAACACTGTGGAAAAATAGAGAGAGATATCAAAGAAATATCAAAGGTGAAGGAGACTTCTAACCTTCCTGGGTGTTTTCTTACAGAGACTTTAGTATCCGGATAGATAATCTCGAGAAAACAGCTCTAGCCAGAAGCAATTCAGGCAATGAAATATTTGCTTTCAAAGGAATCATGGCGGTAAAAGGGGCTGGACAGGATTTAAAGATGAATCGAATTAACCTTATTTCTTTCATGGATGAGAAAGCTGGGGGCACAGGAAGATTGCGTGGCCTATTCCAGATCACAATGTGTGATAAAAGTTAGCAGTGAATTTGAACCAAACCATGTCACCATCAAAATTTTGGTGTGTACTGAGCTGGGGTGATTGCTCAGTGGTTAAGGCTCCTACTTTCAAAGCCTCTTGCCCAGGGCTCAACTTCAAAGTCACCCATGTAAACCAGGCACAAAACGTGGTTCAAATGTCTGGCGTTGGTTTGCGGTGGTAAGAGGAGCTGACGCGCCCATATACATGTACACGCACGCGCGCACACACAAGTGAAAATCAGTAACAATTGTAAAAAAAAAAAACTGATGTCCCCCCAGGGTCCACTTGTAATCTTTACTCTAGCTTTATTGAAGAATCTAAAATGAGAAGGGTTCCAAATGCTAACTGTCTTGTTTGTAGTTCACTTTGAAGATCCATTTGGGTGATGACCAAAATTATCAATCATTTTCCCAGGACCTCCAGAAAGCCCAAGGTAGTCTATTTGCAACTTAGATCTATTTCTATGTTTGAACCTTGGGTTTTAGAAACACACAGGACAATGCTTATTTGTAAACTATTGTTGCCAAATCATCTTTCATATAGTTAGAGAATTCCTTAGCTTAATTAAAAAAATGTGAGAGAGCCAGGTGTGGTGGTGCGTGCCTTTAGCCCCAGCACCCGGGAGGCTAAGGTAGCAGGATTGCCATGAGTTCGAGGCCACCCTGAGACTACAGAGTGAATTCCAGGTCAGCCTGGACCAGAGTGAGACCCTACCTCAAAAAAAAAAAAAAAAAAAAAAAAAAAAAAAAGTGAGAATTTAGCATGGTGTCTTTACCTGTCTTCATCCTGTAATGTCCTTGCTCACTCAAAAACAAAACCAAAACAAAACAACCACAGGACTTCATCACCAATTTGCCAGGGGGCTTTGTCTAAGTCAGTAGACGTCACTCTGCCTATTTTCTTCTCATGTGTGACACCAGGCACTACACTACACTAGGAAAACAAATGGGGGAAGTTCGCAAAGGTGTTCACATAGTACCATCTCTGAGAACGATAAAAATTGACAGGTTTGTGGTGACCATATGCATAATTTAGAATGTTTATTGTCCAATGCAACCATCTTTAAGACTGCCTGACAAAACCAGAAAGCTCTCCCTGCCCAACCCCTGAATGCTCCATCTGGTCCTTCGGGAAGCTTTGTTTGAACACAGCTAATAGTGCACAGCCAAGAGCCCCTTATCTCTTCCTTTACCTTCCTGAGTTCCTCCAATTTTAGGGAGACCAACGGAATACATCCTACAGGGCAAGGCAGACAGCGCACCAGTGCCACCACCTGGATACAGGGAGAATGAGGCCTCGCACATGCAAGCTGCTGCAGGGTCAAAAGGGAACAAGTTTTCTCACTGTTGGATTCTTGGCCCTTTCTTTTTCAGTTCTAGTGATTTCTTCATCCTTCTATTTTTTTCTTTCGCCGTTTCTACTTCCTACACATATGTGTTAATTAATGCTCTCTCAGTTTTAGCTAGTACACCTCTGCTTAGGTAGCAATCTAGAGGGTGCTAAAGAACCTTCTAGATCAGCACCGGGGAGACCAGTTTTAGGTTCCCTTTTGGAGGAGCTTTATGCCTGCATGCAGGTTTGTGTGTTCTCTTGAATAAACAGGGAAAACTCGGTGAGATTTGCCTGTAAGCTGCTTGAGCTTTAGTTAAGCTCTGCCAAAATCATTAGCGCTGAATGTGAGGGGATGGTGACAATGCCCTTTCTCTATGTTCAGTGTGATGATGTGTGAGCTATGTAGTGCTTCACACCACAGGTCCATTCTATGTGATAGGGTTCTATAGACGAAATAGGGATTTGGGGCAAATTGATTACAAATGGTCTTTAGAATAAGAAATAGACGGAGACAGAAAACTTTCTCAAGTGGACCTTCTTGGCCTCCATAACGATTTCCCCCTAAATATTTTGTTCCAAAGACATCTAGCTTCAAGACTTTACAGATCACCAGTCGAGCCATGTACTGAGTATAGAAAAATGAGAATGGAGCCAATTCCAAATTAAGATTGATTTGTAGTTTGGTAGTTTAGGTAACCATGTCGAAGACTTATTTTTAGGATTTCACTTTAAGTTTCCATGGATACCTAGGGTCTGAGGACAGGTAGTAGAGGATGTTGGAGCTGTGTGTATGTGTGTGTGTGTGTATGTGTGTGTATGTGTGTGTGTGTGTGTGTGTGTGTGTGTGTGTGTGTGTGTGTGTGTGTGTGTGTGTGTGTGTATGTGTGTGTGTGTGTGTGTGTGTGTGTTTGTGTGTGTGTGTGCATGTGCATGGGGGGTGGATGGAAGACACAACACGCTTATCAGTTAGAGGAGGCTTTACTTTTTCTTGATTTCTGAGACATGTCAGTTTTGAAGCAAAATTGGGATTTTTCAAGTTTTGACAATTATGGCTGGTGGAATCGAATACTAAGAAAGACCGCGATCCCTAACAAAAGTTGAGAGATTGCTCCAGTGATTCCGTCACTTGCAAACAGTGGTTATCCATTTTTAGCATCACTCAGTACACATGAGTCCTGTATTCTCGAAATATTTTAAGTGAATTGTGTTTGTTCAGATTTTTTAAAAAAATTGTAGACTGGGTTAAAGGTTACCTTCTGTTGGGCTGAAGGTTTTGAGAAGGAATTTAGCTAAGTTTTCTTTGGAAGGAGCTGTAACAGAATCTGTAATTAACTTCTCCCTTTCATACAACCCAAAGCTTTAGATATCAAAGTTGAATAAATGAGCTCTACATATTTGTATTTTAACTTAGAATTCCTCTTCTGAACCCTTTATGCCATCTGATGCAAGCTTGGGCATGTATTATTCGTCTAATAAATATTATTAAAATGAGCTAAAAATTTCAAATTGTACAATTAAAGAGTGTTTGGCTGAAATCTGAGAAATAATAAATGCTGGACAATGTAGCAACACCCACCCTTGTGAACTTGTTTTGGTGGCAGAGTTCTGACCAGGTTTCTTGCTTTCTTCTTCCCCCTCCTCCCCTCCACAATGAACCCATGTGGTCTTTTTTTCTAAAATTTTACTCAGGGCTGAGAACTTACATTTGTCACTCTGAATAACTACTGTATTAGTTTCTAATAAAACCAACCAAGACGACACGCCTGCTGCAATAGCTTTCTCACAGTCTTGAGGTACCCAGGATGACAGGCGCATGCCATTCTTTTTACTCTGTATACTCCACACGGACTGTGTAGCCATGATGCCTCCTTTGTCAAGCATTCTTCCTTACACTCTGCATTAGTTTTTGGCCACTGAGACTGGATGTCTGATCTAAACAACGTAAAAGAGAAGGAGTTTCATTGCAGCACAATTTTAGAGGCTTCAGGCCAATTTGGTGGGGGCAGGAGTGTCAGAGCAGCTAACTTCATGGCAAACAGGAAGCAGCAGGGACCAGTAACGGGAAGGGCCCAGGGAAAGATAGAACGCGCCCGAGGATGCAACCGTAGTGACCCACTTCTTGCAGCCAGGACGCACTTTCCAGCAGTCCCACCGCTGGTTTATTCAGGTTTTCACACATCCATCATTTAAACTGTCCATTAGGGTAGAGCTCACTGGAAAACGCCTTCACGGGCACAACTGGAGGTGGACTTTACTTATTTCTGAGGCAAGTCTCAATTCAATCCATTATTAATGTACAATTTACAAATAATACAATTTTTTTTTTTTTTTTTTTTTTTAAGATATTTACCCACAAGGATAATAAACATTTTTTTTTTTTTTAAATATTTTATTTTTTAATTTATTTGATACAGAAATAGCCAGGTAGAGCGAGAAAGAGAGAAAGAGGGAGAATTGCGCCAGGGCCTCCAGCCAGACGAACTCCAGATGCATGCACCCCCTTGTGCATCTGGCTTACGTGGGTCCTGGAGAATATGAAAGGGTCCTTAGGCTTCATTTAGCCATCTCTCCAGCCCAAATAATACAATTTTAAATGTACAATTTGAGATGAATATTGTCAAGCATATAAAATCGTTTAGCTCACAAGCACAATCAAGATGTACAATATTTCCACCACTGTGCAAAATTCTCTTTCCTTCTTGCAGGCACTTAACACTTAACTCTTAATACCCTCAGGGATCAATAACTTGTTTCACGCCATTATAGTTTTACTTATTCTAGAACGTCAGACGAGTGGAGCTATATAGTCAGCTGTATTTTAAAATTGTCTTCTTTCACACACATAATGTTTTTGAGACCCACCCACACTGTCATAGGAATTAATCATTCATTTCTTTTCTTTTTACTTTTTATTTATTTATTTGAGAAAGAGAGAGAGAGAGGGAGAATGGGCCCACCAGGGCATCCATCCATTGCAAATGAATCCAGACACATTTGCCACCTTGTACATCTGGCTTACGTGGGTCCTGGGGAATTGAACCTGTGTCCTTTGGCTTTGCAGGCAAGAGTCTTAACCACTAAGCCATCTCTCCAGCACTAATTTATTTCTTTTTATTCACAGTAAAGAAGTATATCAAAATTTTGTTTACTGATATACTGACTGTTGGAAATTTGGGCTACTGTGAATAATGATTTGATGAACATTCAGGTCTTTTGGGGGTACACATATATTTTAATTTTTTTGGAAAATATGATTTGACATTAATGAACTATTTTTCAAAGCAAATATACCTTCTGTATTTTCATTGGTAATTTGTGAGTGGTGGAGTTTCTGACCATTCTCGTCAGCACTTGGAATTGTCAGTGTTTCCAATGTTAGTCATCCCTCTGGGTTTCTGTGGTATTTCATTATGTGGTATTCACATCTTTCTGGTCACTAATGTGAAAACTCTTTATCTGGGTTTTATTGTCCACTTGTATGCTCTCTTTTCACGTGACTTCAAATCATTTTTACATTTTTATCAAACTGACTTGCTAATGGCTTGTAGGAGTTCATTTTTGTGCATGTGTGTGTGCCTGTGTACTTATGTGGGTATGGATGTGCATGTGTGTGATCATGCATATTTATGTGTGTGCATATTAGTATGTATGCATATTTGTGTGTATATGTATGTGTACATGTGTATGCATGAGGTTGTGCATGTGTGTTATATGTGTGAGGAGGACAGAGGTATTATCAGGAATGCTACTCATTTTCCTTTGAGACAGTTTTTTTTTTTTTTTTTTTTTTTTGGCTTTCGGTTTTTCGAGGTAGGGTCTCCCTCTAGCCCAGGCTGGAATTCACTATGTAGTCTCAGGGTGGCCTCAAACTCATGGCGATCCTCCTACCTCTGCCTCCCGAGTGCTGGGATTAAAGGCGTGCGCCACAATGCTGGCTTCTTTTTTTAATCTTTGTTTATTTATTTATTTAATTTGAGAGAGAGAGAAACAATTGGTGCACCAGGGCCTTCAGCCACTGCAAATGAACTCCAGACACATGTGCCACCTTGTGCATCTGGCTTAGGTGGGTCCTGGGGAATTGAACCTGGGTCCTTAGGCTTCACAGGAAGTGCCTTAAGTGCACTAAGGCATATCTCCAGCCCAAGACAGTGTTCCCTATTAGCTGAACCTCACCATTTAGGCTAGATCAGGTGGCCAGAGAGTCCCAGGGATCCTCCTGTCTCTGCACCCCCCCATACTAGGATTATGGGTGTCCCAGGGATCCTCCTGTCTCTGCCTCCCCCATACTAGGATTATGGGTGTCCCAGGGATCCTCCTGTCTCTGCCTCCCCCATACTAGGATTATGGGTGTTTACCACTGTAGCCAGCACTTTTTGTGGGTCCTTGGGGTCAAAGCCAGGTGCTCATCCTTTGCAAGACAGGCATTGTACTGACTTGAGCAACACCCCCCCCCCGACATGTAGGAATTCTTTATAGAACTAAACACAAGTTCTTTACCAAATATATGATTCATAAATATTTTTGACTGGCTTGTGGTTTGTCTCATTTTCTTACTTCAAAGAACAAAACTTTTACACTTGGATGAGTTCTATCTATCTTATATGTTTTTAATTACACACCCTCCATCGTGCCTTTAATATAAATTTGGGTACACACGCCTTATGCATCATAATTTAAGCCATGCTTAAATGACTGAAGAAATCTTTGCCTGATCAAATGCTTTCTTCTTAGCAGTGGTATAGGGTCAGTTTTACCTTATACTTGTGCTTCATTTGGAGTGAATGTTTTTGGTGTGGCTATGTGTGTGGGGTATGCATGTGTGTGAACAGTGTGCAGCTTATGTGTACAAGGGCATTTATGTAGGTGCTGGAGGTCTGACTCCAGTTCTCACACTTTGTGCAGCAAGTCTTCAATCCACTGAACAATCTCCCCAGAGCTTTGAGTTAATTTTTGTATGTAATGAAAGGAGTCGATCCGCATTCTATCCTTTTAAATTTCTTTTTCTTTTCTTTTCTTTTCTTTTCTTTTCTTTTCTTTTCTTTTCTTTTCTTTTCTTTTCTTTTCTTTTCTTTTCTTTTCTCCTTCCTTCCTTCCTTCCTTCCTTCCTTCCTTCCTTCCTTCCTTCCTTTCTTTTTTTTTTTTTTTTTTTTCGAGGTGGGGTCTTACTCTATCTTAGGCTGACCTGGAATTCACTATGTAGTCTCAGGGTGGCCTCAAACTCATGGCGATCCTCCTACCTCTGCCTCTCGAGTGCTGGGATTAAAGGCATGCGCCACCACGCCTGGCTCCTTTTAAATTTCTTCTGTAGGACATCTATTTTTGTCTAGTACTGTTTGCTGGTCATTTTGATTGGCTTTTTCACCTACTAGAAAAAATAACTGACCAAATACGTATGGCTTTACACAGGGCTCTGCATTCTGTTCCATTAATCTATGTTTTATATCTTTTTTTTTTTTTTTTTTTTTTTTTTTTGGTATTTTCGAGGTAGGGTCTCACTCTAGCTCAGGCTGACCTGGAATTCACTATGGAGTCTCAGGGTGGCCTCAAATTCCTGGCGATCCTCCCACCTCTCTGCCTCTTGAGTGCTGGGATTAAAGGCATGTGCCACCACGCCCGGCTCTATGTTTTATATCTTGATGTCAATGCTATTCTTTCTTAATCGCTTTAGGTTGATAACAAATTTTCTAAGTAGACAGTTGTCAGCCTGCACAATTTTTTTAAGCTCTAGGGATTGAACCTAGGGTCATGAACACACTAACCAGGCACATGATCACTGAGCTACGTGCTTCACTCTCCTTTTACCTCTTCGCTTTTATTTTCTTTAACTTGAGGCAGCGTCTCCCTAAGCTGCCTAGACTGGCCTTAGACTCATCTTACAGCCCAGGAAGACCTTGAAATTGTAATTCTTCTGTCTTCGCCTCCTCAGTAGCAGGAATTACAAACCAGTAACACCAGCCTGGCTACAACTTGTTTTCTTTTTTCAAAATGATCTAGGCTCTTTGATATCATTTATTTATTTATTTATTATTTGGGTTTTCAAGCTAGGGTTTCACTCTAACCCAGGCTGACCTGGAATTCACTATGTAGTCTCAGGGTGGCCTCGAACTCACAGTAATTCTCCTACCTCTGCCTCCCAAGTGCTGGGATTAAAGCCGTGCACCACCATGCCCGACAGTAAATGTCAACCTTTTTTAAAAATAATGTTTTATTTGTTTATCTTTTTATGTGGGTACTTAGGGATTGAACTCAGGCCCTCATGCTTACAAGGCAAACAGTTTATCTGCTGAACTATCTCTCTAGCCCTATATCCTTTATTTTTAATATGACTTTTATAATCAGCTTGCTGGGATTTTGACTGATATTATATTAAAATATATAGTAAGAGTGGGGAGAATAGACATTGTAACTAGATTTTTTTCTTTTTACCTATGGATAAATATTATTTATTGTTTAGTTTTTCACACAATCTGTATTATGACAGATTTGGCCCTAAGAATTTCATATTTTGATATTTGGTTATGCAATGTAATATTTGGCTAGTCTATAAGTGCATTTTTTGTAATATTCCATAAGGTTTTCTATATAAAATTATGTTGTCTGTGACAAAAAAGTCTTACTTTTTTCCTTTAGTATGCATATTTTTCTTCTTTTTTTCATTACTTACTGCATTGGTAAAATTTGCTAATATGGTCTCTGTCAGAATTGATGAGACGGGCCATTCCTGTTTGTTTTTTTTTTATATGAGGGAAAAGTATTCAGTTTTAGTGCTATATGTAATGTTAACTGTAGAATTTTCACTGATGCTTTTTTTCTTTGTTCCATTCTGCCCCACTTGTTATTTGCGTCCCCTTCGTCCTTTAAAAAAAATCTTCTTTTGGGTTTTATATGCCACTTTGTTTCCTTTGTAAGCAAATAAGTCTAGTCCACATTAAGTGATCGTTGCCAGAAAACTTTTAGAGAAGAAAATGCAAAAAGCCCCTTTTCTACCATATGTTGTTTCTACCATATGAACCATATGTTAAGACGCTTTGATAGCTGTTAATCGTATTGTCAAATTTGAACAGAAGAGCGAGCAATAAAACAGACCCACATTAAGAGAATTTATGAAAAAGATGGTGGCATTGGCATTGTAGAGGAGGAGGGGAAGCGTGGCCTTTATAATAAAGATGCAGAGACAAATGAGCCTTCGTACAGGGTTAAAGGAAAATAATAAATAATAAAGGATCCTTTATTATATGATACAGGAAAATCTAGGTGAATTTTAGACTGGAGTACAAGGAAAAACAATAATGATATAAAAATCAGTGCCAGAGAATTTCCTCATTGCTTCAAAGGAGAAAGAAGTTTAAGAGGCTTCTGAGACGCTCATTGGATGATAACTGGATAATGAAGACATGGTACACACATACACCGGAGCCCTGCTCAGGCCTAAAGAGGAATGCTATGATGAGATTCGCAGGAAAATGGATTTCTCTGGGAAGCATTATATTGAGTGAGGCAACCCAGGCCCAGAAAGACAAACACCACGCGTTCTGTTATATGTGGATCCTAACTTGGAATAGTACATTCACTAGTAAGTTATATTAAGCACTGGCAGTACTGGTCAGGAAGCTAGAATGAGGCATGGAGAGGGGAGAAGCAGTGAGAGATCAGGAGAGGGGATGGTAGACAAGGCAGGTGGAGTGACAGAATACATGGGGAGAAAGGTCTAAAAAGGGACAGGGGAAAGAGAGGGAGGAGAGAGAGGAGGAAAGATATATAAAACTAAAGACAGTATGAATAAGTATTATAGAAACCTGCTTCTTCATTAGCTAATGAAAATATATCATTTTCTTAAAAACAGGGAGAGAAAAGAAGGAGAAAGAGGAAGAGAAGGAGGAGAAGAAGGAAGAGGAGGAGGAGGATGACCCTGACGAGGTGGAGAAAGCTTTACCCTGAAGCCATAAGTCGTTGCAGGTAAGTCCCAGTGCCTGAGATGGACACCCCCACCCCTACCCAACATACACAATGAGCTATTGGTCAGAGAGGCCCACGAAGCATTCAAAACAATGCAGGCCCTTGCTAGGGTGCTCAGTTTCCTATCAGAACTAGACGATAAGACACTATTACTGAAGATACCATGGGCTGTAATTGCAGGACATTGAGCAATAAGGCTGGAGCTAAGATGGAAGCCAGCTCACGGCTGGCTAGCTATCATAGTGCCAGGACACACTATGCCAGCTACTAGTAGAGAAATGTCAACTGTCTGAACAAATAGTGGATATTGCAAGCCACAAAATCAACCTGCCAGGCAAGATGTACCCACGGGTGGAATAGTGGCACATAAGTGATAGGGGTGATTAATTGCTCCCCGATTGGATTCGAGGCCCACGCAATGGCAGGGAATTCATGCTTGGTTCTGAGAACTAATTCAGAAGCCTATGGCTTGGAAGGAAGGTCAGAGACATCAGAGGGAAACTAATTTAATTTAAATTAACAAATTTAAAGTGTTCATCAAAAGATAGATAAAATCTTTTTTTTTTCCTTTAAAAGAGCACATAATTTTCAAAGAATGCTTCCATGATTACAAGACATAAACGACGTTGATTGCTTTTGGGGCTCAGAGAGTTTGCAAACTATATTTGAATTCTGGATGGCTTCTAGGGTTTGGAAATTTCCAGAACTTTCCTTACAAAAACTATTGCCACTGTATGCATTTGAGGTATAGGTATGTCCTGGGGACCAGAAAGTGTGTAAGTCATGTTCCTTACATTGAAAGTTTACATTGTACGTGGGAAAGCCATATGATACTAAACATAAATCCTTTTATCATGAGCACATGATACATGCCAGGTCTAACATGATGGATTATTGAAAATTTCTAGAGCTATGGAAATATCCAAAATTGGGTGGGCCTGAGGGATTAAAGCTCGGGACAGGAACGGTGGATCACATGTATGTTGGGCCCTGCCCGGTGTGAAGCCGAGTGGTTAGCCCAGCCAATCTTGGCCTACTCCCGGTAAGGCCTAGTCGAGCCTGAGTACCTGCCCTTGACTCAGCACCTAAGCTGAAACTGCCTCCACCCAGCTGCTGCTGACGTGATGAAATACTGTTGGCCCTTATACCTTTCTCTCATCCCCTCTTCCCACCCCCTTCCTCAAAGTATATTGGCCCTTATACCTTTCTCTCATCCCCTCTTCCCGCCCCCTTCCTCAAAGCACATAAATATCTCCCCCCTGACAATAAACGACGAGTTTCGCCTTAGACGTTTCTCCGCGACTCAATGTGGTTTTTCTCCCCGGTGTTTTAGTGGGGGGAGGGGTTTGAGTCGCCGACACCCGTCTTCTCGCTCAGCCTAGAGAGAAACGGCTGGCCCGGCTCTCTCTCTCTTTTGCTCTACCTGCCGGTGGTGAGGGAAAAAAGCCCCGGCATTTTGGCGCCCAGACGTGGGGCACAACAACCACTGCCCCATGTGAGGACGTATGAGGATTCAAAACGGACTACAGACTGCTGACGTGATGAAGAAAAAATTCAAAATTAAGCTGATGAGCTAATCGGACTGCTGACGGGTGTATCCTCATAAGTTATGAGGTAATCTTCATATTTAATATTCTAACCTTTACTTCTATAATCTGTGCTTACTTCAACTTCCTTTCTCTTTCCTTCCATTTCCGGTTTGCCGCCATTTCTAAACGAGTACGTTCATGGTGGACACACCACGTGGACAGACCTAGAAGAGATTTTAAATGTTTTGCCTTCTCATTTAAATAAAAACTCCGTCCCAAACTTCAACATCTCTTGTTCTTTTCTCTTTCCTCTCATTTTTGGGTTTCCGACAGACCGCTTCTGCGGTGCCGCCATTTTTGTCCTGCCCCCATTTGAATGGGGGCGCCATCTTAGAAGCACCACGTGGGCAAACCTAAAAAAGAAACTCACCACGTGGATAGAGACTCACCACATGGACAAACCTAAAAAAGACACTCACCACGTGGGTAGACCTAAAAAGGAAACTCACCACGTGGGCAAACCTAGAGGAGGCTCACCACATGGGCAAACCTGGAGAACTCTCAAAGTGTCCTGCCCCCTCATTGGAGTGGGGGCGCCATCTTAAAAAAAAAATTCTACATGTTTACCTATTTTTTGGGACTTTATACTTATGTTGTACTCATATATATTACTATTAAACAAAAAAACCTCCATGGCGCTTGGAACAAAACTTTCGTTTTAGCCACATGGATTAATTCAGTCCTCCTTGCCTTAATTGCTAACCTTAAAGGCTCTTCCAGGGAAAAGTTCATTTTTGCCCTTAAAAACTGTAAGAAAAAACTAAAACTGACTTTTAAAATCTCCTTTCTCCCAAGGCCGCCACCCAAGCCGCCACCCGGCAGCTATCTTTTCAGCTCTTTTCAGCCCCTAACTACTGCCTAAGGCAAATGTACTCAAACCCCTGATGGAGGACAGCTCCTCCATGTAGCTTTCTGTAAATGTAAACTGTGATCAAATACAAACCGAGGTTAACTTTCCTCGCGGACATGGAACACAAGCCACTGGTCCACAAAACAAAACTTGCGCACTTCGAGCGGAGGGACAACAATCAGGCTCCGCCGACATCCTAAGCCGCGGCTCCAGCCCCGGCCCGAGCACTGCCCCGAGCCTCACTGGCTGCGCCTCGCCCGCTCCTCCAGGCGTCATTTTTGGTCACTTTTGTCAACTTGCTTTAAAAATATCTTAGAAACGGGTAGGCAGTCCGCCATGAGGCCATGAGACAAGCCGCTGCCGTCCCCGCCCCTTTTGCCTCTAGACGCTCCCTCTATGCTCTTAACTAAGTGTCCCGTGGGGCCCAAAGTATTTACTTTTAAAAAAAAAAAAAAAAAAAAAAACAACTGGAAACATTCGTATTGCCCTGCTAGAGGTAAAAAAAAAAAAAAACAAAAAAAACCCTGTTTTTCAAGTCTATATGGCTATATCCTACACACCATTGTCCCACCCTTCACTGCCTTCCCATTAACATAAAGATAAAGAGATGACTTAATTGTTAAACATTTGCCTGTAGAGCCTAAGGACCCTGATTCGAGGCTCAATTCTCCAGTACCCATGTAAACAGTGGCTAGAGGCCTGGCATGCCCATTTTTTCTCTCTCTCTCTGCCCGCCTAACTCAATTCATAAAATATAAAACTAAGCCCAACTAACTCAATCGGTAATACAATGTTAACCTGGGATTATTGTTACTGTTATTATAAATCTATTAAAAGCCAGGGACAAAATATGGTAATTTAAATATATGTCCCCAATATATTCAGTATTTTATTAATTTATAGTTTACATCTACAATTGCCTTACTAAAGACAATGTCACTGGAGGCCAATTTTAAGGTGTAATAATGGTTTAAAATTTCATTATAAAGATATACAAAGTGTGTCTAACAAAAATTCCTAAAGCTTACTGTGACTTGACTACAATAATTTTGCTGTAGGTACTATGTAACTAATTAATTTCTTTTTCTCTCTTTCATGGCTCTACAAAGACAGGCCAACTTCTGCCAATATAAAACTTGCCCTAGATCTATAAGTTTCAACATCATAAAAAACTGCTAGCTGTCAGCCCTGGATTGACCTTAACAGTACATGTCTCATATCTTTTCTTCCTTGATTAATCAGCCTAATGTTTTATTATTATTATTTTAGGTCATTCCAACCCATCTGATCTCCAAGACCTCACTACTAAATGCCTTGCCATTTTACAGGTGGCTCCAGAAAAGATTCAAACTGCCTCTCCCTTCAAGATTTTGGGCTCCAAGTTATTCCTTGATACTGTTTCTCCTGTCAAACCCCAACTCCATATTAAAAAATTCTATACTTTGCCTCAACTCCAAAAAGTGCTGGGGGAAATTAATTGGATGAGGCCCTGGATACCCATAACTACTGAGGAACTGTCCCCTTTATTTGACCTCTTAAAGGGTCTTACTCTCTCCTCTCAGATAACCTTGCCCCCTCGTCATGAACAAATTCTACATAAGGTACAACGGGCTATTGATGCTGCTGTCCTAAAGAGGTTTGATCCTAACTTACCTATCTCCCTCTGTATTTTCTCTGGGGAAACATTATGCACTGCGCTGTTGGCCCAGGAAGGAGAACCCATCCAATGGATTCACCTCTCCCTTGGTGGAGTCCCCAGAGTTTACTCTATAACTAACCAGATTGCAGACTGCATTATAAAGGGCAGGGACACCTCTGTCCGATTGTTTGGCATGGAGCCTCATGTCATTGTCACCCCCTTTAAGGTAACAGACTTCACTTGGCTTCAGAGAAATAACAACAGGGTTGCTATTGCCCTTGAGGGGTTTCTGGGTATAATTGATTGTCACTATGGTCCTTATAAATGGATGAGCTCCTTCTCTAGGTTGGAATAGAGACCCCCCAGATTTTTTTTATCTAAACCCAACCCTGATTTTCTTACCGTATTCACTGATGGGGGGCGCTTGGGAGCTTCCCTAGTTGTTTACCCTCCCCTAAGGAGGGGAGAAAAGTCTATACCCACAAAGTCTATCTCCCATGAGGTCACAGGATCAGCACATGCTGGGGAAAAAACTAAACATGCTATTAGCCATATGCTTCAATACTTTGCCACCCTTGGATTGCCAGATCAAATCAAAACCGATAATGGTCCCTGCTTCAGTAAGCAAAACTTTTATAGATTTCCTCCAAACCTAAAAATCTCACTTTCCACAGGCATCCCATATAACCAGCGGGGCCAAGCCATCGTGGAAAGATATCATCAAACTCTCAAATCTCAATTACAAAAACAAAGGGGGAATCTCTACCCCACATGACCAACTAAAAAGGCATTATTAACCCTAAATATTTTAAATTTTTCTAAAGAAGATAGACACTTGTCCCCTTTTCAAAAACATTGGACCTCAGCTGTCACCTACAGCTCCATCTGGGTCAAATGGAGGGACCCATTAACTGGGGCCTGGAAGGGACCAGACCCCCTCCTCACAGCAGGGAGAGGATTTGGATGTGTCTTTCCTCAAGAGGAAAAAAGACCTATTTGGGTACCGGCAAGAGACTTAAAATATTTACCCCAACAAGGGGATGATAATAATCAATTTTCCAGGGAGTGTCACACCCCTGAGAACTATGCCTCTGTTTCTTCCCCAGGAACAACTGAAGGTGTGGATGCTACTAGACCTGAATGAAACCAGAAAAGCTCCAGAAAGATTTACAGAAGAGGAGTCGGGACTCCTAAGACAACCTGCTGTAGACGAACTTACATGGCTTTTTATCCCACCTTCTCCCTCTCCTTGGACCCCTCCTTCTTCTTGCTCTTTACCCTACCTTCTCCCTCCCCCTGAACCCCTCCTTCTTCTTATCCTCACTCTCGGGGCCCTGTGTAATTAATAAGATTACACAATTCATTCACCAACAGCTTGAGGCAATTAAACTTCATGAGGCCAAGGCACCACAGGTTTACGACTCAAAGACAATGGCTTTTCCACTTACTGGCTATCCACCTAACATCCCTCCCCCGCCCTCCATCGAACCAATGACGGGTAAGCTCTCAGACAGGCTGAGACAACCTAAGACAGGGCATGGAGTGGTCAACGGGCTAGAGGCATAGTGCCCAGAGATGGGTAAGGTTCCCAGAGGGGAACAACCTAGGACAGGGACTATGCCATCCACCGTTCTTACAAAAACAAAAGGGGGAGATGTTGGGCCCTGCCCGGTGTGAAGCCGAGTGGTTAGCCCAGCCAATCTTGGCCTATTCCCGGTAAGGCCTAGTCGAGCCTGAGTACCTGCCCTTGACTCAGCACCTAAGCTGAAACTGCCTCCACCCAGCTGCTGCTGACGTGGCCCTTATACCTTTCTCTCATCTCTTCCCACCCCCTTCCTCAAAGTATATTGGCCCTTATACCTTTCTCTCATCCCCTCTTCCCGCCCCCTTCCTCAAAGCACATAAATATCTCTCCCCTGACAATAAACGACGAGTTCCGCCTTAGACGTTTCTCCACGACTCAATGTGGTTTTTCTCCCCGGTGTTTTAGTGGGGGGAGGGGTTTGAGTCGCCAACACCCGCCTTCTTGCTCAGCCTCGAGAGAAACGGCTGGCCCGGCTCTCTCTCTCTTTTGCTCTACCTGCCGGTGGTGAGGGAAAAAAGCCCCGGCACATGTAGGCTTTAGGGAATCAATCCTATGCAAGAGATTGCTGAAGCCACAAAATTGTGATCAATCACTATACAAGATGACCAGGGCATTTTGAATGAAACTAAGAGAGTATTCTGTCTATATCTCCATAAGTAGCTAGTATTCTTAGCAATCACATTTTCAATGACAATCAGTCACTGATGAATTCAAGGGTATAAGTGGCAGCCAGAACTTTCCATGACTGCTTTTAAAAATCTCATTTGCTAACTGTGCTTAAGTCATTCACCCTTCGCCCTTGATATCAAGGCACTGTTATAAAAAAAAAGGATCATTGCCAAATGTGCGTATGAAGGTCATCTCTTCTCTAGCCTTTGAAAAGACTTTCTTGTTTCCCACTAAGCTCAAGCCTTCCAATCACATTACTGCATCAGAGTTCTTCCTCAGGTCTCTAAGACAAATTGAGACCACTCTAATCTTATAAAAAGCCTCGACTTCGAGCTCCTTTGACAAATGAGATAGGCAAAAGGAAGTCTCGAAAGACCTCTGTACTTTGAAAATAGAAGAAATTTTCTATTTTAATCTTTGGAGAATATTTGCTATGTGTTAACTCTATGGTAGGCAATTAAATTTGCATCTTGAGCTGGGAAATGGATCAATGGTCAACGGTGCTTGCTTACAGAGCCTGGTAGCCTGCATTGGCTCTGGTTTGATTCTCCAGGACCCATATGTATAAAGATGTATAAAGTGGTAATGCTCTTGGAGTTAGTTTGTAGCAGCAAGAGACCCAGGTAATACTATTCATTCTATCTTTTCTCAAGTAAATAAATAACATTTTAAAGTTGCACTTTTTTTTTGAGGTAGGGTCTCACTCTAGCTCAGGCTGGTCTGGAATTCACTCTGTAGTCTCAGGGTGGCCTCGAATTCATGGTGATCCTCCTACCTCTGCCTCCTGAGTGCTGGGATTGAAGGCGTGCACCACCACGCCCAGCAAACATTGCACTTTTAATTTTGTCTATGTGTTTGTTGTGGGAAATGAAATATGAATAACAATGAATATGACTATGAAAAAAAAAAAAAGAAGTTTGAGCAGGCACATTGCAAGAAAAAGCCAAAAAGCTAATCAAGTTTTTAAACCTAAGTATGAAGCAGGTGGATGCAAACAAACACTACAAAGAAGTACACATGAGCCGGACTGGCAAAAGTTGAAACCCCTAAAAGCACCACATTTCAGTGAGGCTGTAGTTAAATTAAAAGTCTTATATATACCTGGGGGTGATGGGGTGTACACTGGAAAAGGTACTTTGGAAACTCTCAGGCTTATCATCTAAAGCTGAGCTCTCACATGCACTATGATCCAGAAATTCCAATCCTAGGCTTATCTGCAACCAAACTGAAGGCATAGTAGGCATCAAAACCCAATCTAATGCCGGGCGTGGTGGCACATGCCTTTAATCCCAGCACTCGGGAGGCAGAGGTAGGAGGATCGCTGAGAGTTCAAGGCCACCCTGAGACTACATAGTTAATTCCAGGTCAGCCTGGGCCAGAGTGAGACCCTACCTCGAAAAACAAAGAAAAAAACAAAAAACAAACAAACAAAAAAAACCCACCAATCTATTATTAACAAACCCCATTTAAAAGCAATTCAAGTTTTACTTAACGGTAAAATTAATACATGATTTGAAGAAAGCATTATTGCAGTATACTCAAACAATGGAATAGAGTATACGTTTTGTATTTTTCAGTCAGACTTTATGAAATTCTCTATATGTTATATGTATCAGTCCATTATCCATCACTATAAAAAATACTTGATGCAGGCTATTTATGAAGAGTCCTATGTAGCTTATAGTTTTGGAGGCTCAGAGTCTAGGACCAATAGCTCCAAATGTTTTGGCCTCTGATGTAGGTGACAGATGGTGGCAGAGCATGGTGGTGTGTATTTAAGAGCAAATAGTCACAGAAATGGAAGCAGAGAGAGAGAAATAGATTCATGTCCCATAGTCCACATTAAAGGCACAGTCCCACTGACTTACATACTTTGCACTGGGCTCCATTCCCTAAAGTTTCAATCAACTCTTAACAGTGCCACTCTGGGAAGCAAACCTTTAACATTTGAGCTTTAAGGAGGTATTTAACATAGAAACTGTAGCACCATGATAAAGTTAATTATATGCTTATCATTGTATTAAAGAAAAAGGGAGAAATAGCAAGCCAATACTGTGTTAAAAAGTTGTTCCATCAGGGCTGGAGAGATGGTTTATTGTTTAAAGCACTTGCCTGTGAAGCCTAAGGACCTATTTTCTACTCTCCAGATCCCACATAAGCCAGATGCACAAATGATGTAAACGCACAAGGTTGCACATGAACACAAGATGGTGCAGGTGTTTGGAGTTCTATTGCAGTGGCTGGAGGCCCTGGTGTGCCAATTCCCTCTCTCTCTCTCTCTCTCCTCTCTCTCTCTCTCTTTCTTTCTATTTCTCTCTCATTAAAATACAAAGAGAGAGTTGTTCAATCAGAATTTTTAAAAAATTGGATTTGCTCTCTCTCCCTCTTTCTCTGTCAAATAAATAAAAATAAAATATTTTAAGCCGGGCGTGGTGGCACACGCCTTTAATCCCAGCACTTGGGAGGCAGAGGTAGGAGGATCCCTGAGAGTTCAAGGCCACCCTGAGAGTACATAGTTAATTCCAGGTCAGCCTGGACCAGAGTGAGACCCTACCTTGCAAAACCAAAAATAAATAAATAAATAATAAAATAAAATATTTTTAAAAATATTTGGATTTGTTATTATTATTAATTTAAACAATTTATTGGAGCTTTAATATATGAACATACTGTAATTGGTCATATTCCCATCAGATTATCCTCTTTGTCCCCTTCTCATCACTCTTTCCGCCGAGGGCTCTTCAGGAATGTACCAGATGATTCCTGTGTGGAGGACAATGCCTAACAGTATGCCTTTCTCTGACATTCTTTCCATCCCCTCTTCCACAATCTTCCCCGAGCCTTGTATTATCATTCTGGAAGTCTCCTTTAGTGTTGATATACCATTATATTGCAAAAGAGATATGAAATTTGAGTATTTGAGTATGTAGCCTGATCTCAACTGTGGAATAACACACAGAAAAGTATGCTGACACGTGAGTAGAGATTTTTTCTGCAGTGATATTTGTTTACACCAATGGTCTATTTACTTTATTGTCTGAATGACATTGTACATTAATGGTTTTTATAAAAAAATATATATATGATAGTTGGTGTAAAACTTTTCAGGAATAGATAAAAGAGAATAGATAAAAAAGCTGGAAATAGTTGTGTTGAACTGGAGTACTGGAAACTGGGACACATAGGACCTAAAACTAAAGGGCTACACTAGAGTTTCTTAAAATATATGATAACAGAGAGGCAGTATGTCTGAGGGTAGAGAGAAAGGCAACGTGACTTTGAGGTGGGGAAAGGATTTTGCTGAAAACAATCGCGAGTTTTTTAGCAATAATATTATTGTTTGCTTGTTAATCTCCCTGTGCCTATCAATGGCATTGTTCCTCACTGACAGTGAGATATGGAAGGGAGACAGGCTTGCGATACATGGTGTTGTGGGAAACGCTTTCTCTTGACACAGGAAAAACAGTTTTCCTCCCAGAGTCAACTAAGAGTCTGCTCACACCCCTACAGAGTAGCAGGGATTACATTGATTTTGTAAGCTGTATTTTTGTGGGTGTTTTGGTTCATCTTATTATGGGGGATTCATTTCCTAGTGCAATGTCTGGTTCGATGAGCCTAGGCAGCTGCAATAAAATATGGGACAACAAAGCTCTCTTGGGACTCCTTTGCCATCAATCCCTCTGCCTCTCCTGAAATACGCTCTCCGCTCTTGCCACCGGGTCGACTCCGCCCTCATCTGCATTGCTTCTGGTACACGGCCACGGAGCTTTGGCCACGAAATCCACTTTGAAGTTTGTTTCTCAGACAGAAATCCTCGGAAGCCAGTAAGTACTCGTACAAAATATGTACATGTTTCACTCCCGCAGCAACTAGAGGGAACTTCAAGTTACTCTCCTGCCCCACACTGATTATTTTTCCCAGCTGGGGACTGACGGCATCATTTTCAGGGTGACGGAAGTGGGCTGAGAAATCGGGGTGACACTCCACTCCTGTAAATGCTGCTACCTTGTCTCATAGTCTCACTCGGGGTGTTTTCTCTCTGTTCCCTTTGGCTCTTCTAATCTCACACTGAATACAATAACTGGAATGGTCGACCACACATCGTGTTGTTCAGAATCTTCTTCCAAGTGTCATTGCCTTTAACGTACAGAAATGGATGTGAGCATAGTTGCTCTAGGTTTGCTTCTGTGTTGGCCCACACCTCCCTCTCTAAGGCTGTGGTCATGTGACTCCTAACTGTCACCCCAGCTCTTTTCTCCCCTTCCTACTGGTCAGTCAGTGCATCTCATAACCAGTTGCTTCAGAGGTGATCATGACCTTGCACACTTTCTGTGCCAAGTATGGACACAGTCTCATTATATCTGAAATAATTGCTGAGACAAGGTGGAACTATAATTAAGGCTTGGAGATGCAAAACCTGCAAGATGGGTTATCGTAGAATAAGGGAAGATTTAGAATTTGTGGAAAATGGCATTTAGATAAGTTGGAAGCCTTCCGTAAGAAAAGGAATACAAAAAAAACCCCGCATTTTTGCAAATTTAAAGGTATGAGTTTGGGAAGACCACTCAGTTGATAAAGTACTCATTATGAAAGCACAAGGACCGGAGTTGAGATGCCCTGAACCCATGTAAAAGCCAGGTGTGCCCATGTATGGCTTACACCTTTAATCCTTGCAACAGGGAGGTGGAGATGGGAGATCCTTGGGGCTCTAGATTTAGTGAGAGACCCTGCCTCAACAAATAAAGTGGAGAGAGACTGAGGAATACACCCCAAATTGCCCCCTAGCCTCTACTGCTTCACACATACATGTGACCCCACACACGTGTGCCCACACATATGAACATCCATATAGGCAAGCAAACACATATGCAATGTGTGTGCCCATGTATATACATTGCTAAGCCTCTTGCCAAGATCTGGAGAAAGCCTATTAAGTGACGAGCCTGGGAGATAATACTTCATTAGCTTACTGGTTTTATTTCATACCTGCTCTCAGAAGTTTCCAGACTGAAACTCCAATGATTTGCATAGTTTCTGTCAAGCTTACCTGAGTTGTAGAACCAGTTAATAATGAATATATTCAAGAATTATCACCACAGGGATGAAGAGATGGCTCAGCAGTTAAAGGCTCTTGCTTGCAAAGTCTGAAGGCCTGAGTTCAGTTCCTACTGCCCACATAAAGCCAGATGCACAAAGTGGCGCATGTACCTGAAGTTCGTTTGCAGAGGCATGAGGCCCTAGGGTGTCCCTCTCCTTCTCCTTCTCTCTCTCTCTCTTTCTCTGTCAAATAAATAAATATTTTTTTTAAAAAAGAATTATCACCACAAATTTTAACCACCAGAATGATTATGACAGAAAGATCCATTTCCTTCAAGGAAGTACCAACCCTCATATCCAAGATTCACTGTGGCCCACAAAACCTAGAGAAGGAAATTGCAGTCACTCCCAGTGCATGCACTAATGCCTCACAATAGGGGGCTGAAGCCCTTATTCAGAAACCTGTTGATCCAGTGAATCCCACTGTGGTAGTTTGAATAGATGGCCCCCAATATATTCAGTGTTTTATTTGTTGTTTGCATCTGCAGCCACCTGGCTGGAGGCAGTGTCACTGGGCAGATCTTAAGGTGTGGTGGTAGGTTTAGGATTTCAATTTAAAGATTTGCAAAGTGTGCCTAGCTGGAGTTCCTGAAGTGAGCTATGCTGTGTGGCTTTTGGCTTATGGCTTTGCTCTCTGTTTGGTCCTGAGAAGGCAGGCCAGCTTCTTCTGCCATTATGGAACTTCCCCTGGATCTGTAAGCTTCAATAAATATCCCTTCCTCCATAACTGTGCCTGGTCTGGAAGTTCATCTCAGCAAACTTGAAGCTGTCTGCTCCACTCACATAGATCTGGAGGCTCTTACAGTCTGTTCAGGGTGATATGGAAGACATGGTTAATTTCGTTGGATATTCTTCATCATCAATCATTTGTCCTTTTGCTATGAGCTAGTGTTGATGCAAGAACATAGATGGAGTCTCAAAAAAAAAAAATAATGTTTTTTTTTTTTTTTTTTTTTAACACAAGGGATCATATATAAAAGATTGTCAAAATTTTTAGTCATGGGCTTGGTAATAGACTCACCTTACATTATTAAACCAAATTCTTCACATTTTAATCTACCAGGAATTCACAAGCACTGTTTATAATGCATTGCCTAGATTGCTTTACATGTGTAAGCAGAACAAGGAGGCCCTTCCTCAAGATAAAACACACTTTTTTCTCTGAAATGCACCAGCTGCTTTTACATGTCCTAACAGAGAATTCTGTAACTTCAGAACATCAAAACCACAGTTCTCTCAGGGCTCCCTCACTCAGTTCACAACAGCACTGCATCTCGTCCCCAGGTAGTGTGAAGATTAGATTGAGCAGTGTCTGACACATTCATTGCTTGTGAACCTTTAAAGACTTTACAGATAATCAGCTACAGTACTACTGAACAAATGTAGAAAAACCCTTTCCAGTGACAGTATTTGAAATTTCATCTTACTTATGTCAGTGAACTTAATAAGTTATCATCCATTAATGACCCCAAACCAAAACTTCAACCAATCTCCCTCATTATTTCATCCTTCAAAAGTGGGCAGACAGGGTGCAGGAGACAGACCCTGAGGACACTCAACACCTACCAAAGCCGAGATCCAGAGGCTCCTATGAGCTCATCACTGAAGTAGACTTAAAACTCACCCACCATGGCTCAGGGAATTTTGCGGGAGAGTGGGTGGAAAGAATGTAAGAGCCACAGGTTGAGACATCATGCCCAGAGGCATTCCCTCCCCCCAGAATAACTGACTGTTCCCACAACACATAAACCACAACCCCATGGGGAATACCTGCAACTCCACTGTGGACCATCCCCAACGGAATGGAGGCAGGGACGAGGGAAAAGAGGATACCAACACATGATGTATTCATACAAAAAAATGTTGTTAATAATAATAATAATAAACATTAAAAATATTTAAAAAGAAAAAAGTGGGCAAAAATAGCCCAAAAGTCAGTAGTAGAGAAGGAAAGGGCATAGGTTCAACTTGAAGTTCACAGTCTAAATTTGGTAGTTTCTGAGGAACAATACATCAAATATATAAAGCAGGATTTAAAAACAGCCAGGTAAATATATGAAGGCAATAATTACCTACACTTAGATAACATACAACATAGTTTCCGCAAAAATGTAGGCTATAAATAACTTGATACGTTTAAAACCACTATTAGTCCCAGACCCTACTATTTCATTATAAGGAGGCATCACTGTATTTACTGTCTGCCCACAGGGTGCACAGCAGTGTTCAGAAACTTAGAGACATGCTTCTTATTGTGTGATGGGGTTTTCTTTAATTTATTACCTACTGGTGTCCGAAACCCAAGTGTTTTTTGGCTATCACCAAAATATTCATCACAATTTAGCTTAAGCCATTCACGAAATGCTTCTTTATTATTGATCTCCTTAAAAAACTTATATGGCTATTTTTAGTTTTATTTCAAGCAATAAATCCATAAAATCTTGGGTTTGATATACGTTTTTTGTTTTGTTTTCCAATTGTTTAACAGATAAAAAATGTTTTAGCATGTAGTATCCAAGAAAATCTTCTTCCACAAACAAATAAACAAAATCTCCAAAGTAGCCAACCACCATCACCAGCTAAAACAGACAAACACAAAACAACCATTAGAAGTTTCAAGTCTGGCCAGACAGTCAAATGATTGAACAAGTGCAATAGTGGCATGTCTGCTCTGGGGGAAACCAACTGCTCTCTAATTGGACTGAAGGCCCGTTCTAAGAGAGGGAATACATGCCTGGTACTGAAAACCTAATCAAAAGCCTATGGCAGGGGAGGTCATGTGCCTTAGGGGTATAAAGCCTGCTCTTGTCTGGCTAAATGTATATATTGTTCTCACCAAACTGCCCTGAAAGCACTACACTTAATGTTCATGTTCACATATTAATGCTACTCTCACTTCTGGTTAGAGAAGCTTCTCTTTTCAGATGGCGATGACCACTGGGATGACCCAAAAGGCAACACAGTGCTGAGAAGAAGGGATGGAGGAGTGTCCAGCTATGAAACATCTCTGTCACAACCTCCAAGGCTCAGGGTGCATTGCGGAGGAGGTGGCAAAAAGAATGTAAGAGCCAAAGGAAGGGTATGACTTCTTACAATGCAACTTTCCAGACGGAAATTGGCCTCGATATCCATGACCTTGCAGTGTCTAGCAATACCTCCACAAAACCCTCATAAAAGGAGAAAAAGATGATGACATCAAATTAAAAGAGAGACTAATGGAGAGAGGGAGGGGATATGATGGAGTGCAGAGCTGTGAAGGGGAAAGTTGGGGAGGGGAGAGAAATATCATGGTCTATTGTCTGTAAGTATAGAAGTCAATAAAAAATAAAAAATTTAAAAAGAACAACCATTGGTCCTATCATTATGCATATATCACAATATAGGCAAAATTGAACCCATGTATGGAGGTATAAGGAGGTGACAGTGGACCTTGGCTGGATAGGAATTGGAAGGATAGTTAGAAATCACTTAGTCCATCTTCCATTCAAAGTGACAAAACGAACAAGGAAAATTAGTAGCCATAAATAAAATATCTAGTGTTCTGCCATCTATAATTGATATCAAAAGCAACAAACTCAGTGTGGCTTTTGAAATTTTAACAACCCTGTTGAATAAAAAAAGCTCATAATTTAATGGCTATATTAAGCAACTGCAGAGTATATAACCTTTCAAAGTGCATGTGGAATATTTTTTTATTTTTACTTATTGTCAAACAGAAAGAGGGGGAAAAAAGAGAGAGAGGGGGAGAGAGAAAGAGAGAATGGGCATGCCAGGGCCTCCAGCCACTGCAGACGAACTCCAGACGTGTGCACCACCTTGTGCATCTGGCTAACATGGGTCCTGGGGAATTGAACTGGGGTCCTTTGGTTTTGCAGGCAAACAACTTAACCACTAAGCCATCCCTCCAGCCCTGCATGTGGAATATTTTTTAAAAATTCAGTTTTGGGTCTGGAGGGATGGCTTAGCAGGTAAGGCGTTTGCCTGCAAAGCCAAAGGACCCAGGTTCAATTCCCCAGGACCCATGCATCTGGAGTTCGTTTGCAGTGGCTGGAGGCTCTGGTGTGCCCATTCTCTCTCTCTCTTTCTGTCTGTCAAATAAATAAATAAAAATAAAATATTTTAAAAATTATTTTAAAAATTCAATTATGTACTGGTCAAAGTTATCTTTATCCACTTATTAAGGATAGAGTCCATATAGAAAATGTCCCTTGCCACAAAGCATGAGCAAGTACTTGATACCAAAATGTATATATGTAATATTAAAATGCTGAAACACTTTACAGAAACTAAAGGAAGGTTAAAATGGGAGCTGATATGCAGTGGAGAACTCTCTGCTATTTTAAAAAATATTTTATTTATTTATTTATTTATTTATTTATTTATTTATTTATTTATTTATTTATTAGAATGAGAGACTGAGGGAGAGAACAAAAGAAAGAGAGAGAGAGAGAGAGAGAGGGAGAGAGACAGAGAATGGGCGAGCTAGGGCCTCAGTCCACTGCAAACAAACTACCGACACATGCGCCACTTTGTGCATCTGGCTTTACATGGGTCCTGGGGAACTGAACTCAGGTCTTTAGGCTTTGTAGGCAATCACCACAGCCGCTGAGCCATCTCTTCAGCCTCCTTTCTGTTTTTGCCTGGCACATTCTTTCTCATTGCTAAGGAAAAGGGGTCAAATTAGTTGCTAATATTCTGAAGATCAACCCTTGGAAGATAGCATGAGAAGTACTTTTTTTTTTTTTTTCTGAGAGAGAGAGAGAGAGAGAAAGAGGCAGAGAGAGAGAATAGATGTGCCAGGGCCATTTCAGCTGCTATGAACGAACTCCAGATGTGTGTGCCCCCTTTTGGGCAAGCTCGGCATTGCACGCTTGCATCACTTGGGTCTGGCTAAAGGTGGGGCCTGGAGAATTGAACTGTCATTCTTAGGCTTGGCAGGCAGGGGCCTTAACTGCTAATCCATCTCTGCAGCCTGAGAAGTACTTTTAACTATGGCAGAAAGTTGAGTGAAACTAGACACTGTGACAAAGTCATGTTAGGAATGATCCTATTTTATAAAGGTATGAAAAAAAATATACTTAAAATGATGGTTAACCTTTAGTTAACTGTGTAAAGTTGATATTTAATACTCAAACTATCTCTGTGAGATGGGCTTTATTATTGTTTCCACTTCACAGATGGGATAAGTGAGGCTTGGAGACATTAAAGAATATGAGAAATATTCTTTATGAGAAACATTATAAGAAATAATGGAGTTGGGAATCAAACTATGTTTTCTGACTTCTTCTTTTGTTAAATTTTATTTGAAAGCAGAGAGAGAGAGAGAAAGAGAGAGAGAGAGAGAGAGATAAGAGAGAGACAGACAAAGAGAGAATGGGCATGCCAGGGCTTATAGCAGTTGCAAAAGAACTCCAGGTGCATGTGCCCCTTGTGCATCTGGCTTACGTGGGTCCTGGGGAATCGAACCTGGGTCCTTTGCCTTCTCAGGCAAACTCCTTAACCATTAAGCAATCTCTCCAGCCCCTTTCTGACTTCTTATATGTCAGTCACTACTTTTGTGATTGCTTGGAGGGACAAAGAATCCAGGAAGATTTTGGCAATGGTCAGTTTGGTCGGGGCAGCTGAGGTGAGTGTAGAATAAATGTCGAGGGAAGAGCGTTCTCTTTACATTTTATCCACTTCTCACTCTGAACTTTTTGATTATTTAAAAATTGCTTTATACAGAGCATGTTGCAATTTTTTTCCCAGAGAAAAAAATGAAATGAAATGAAGGAGTCCTAATTCATCCTTGCTCCCAGAGCTTGTACCTGTGACATTCTTTGGTGGAGAGAAGATGGCCAGGGACCCTGGGAGCAGAGGGTTCAGGGATATGAGTGTGGCTTTTGGGAGAATAAAGGCCCCATGTGTGTTAGAATTGTTTTGTATTTCCTTCACACCTCGTCTGAGTTGTCCCCAAAGGCTTGAGTAAACAGTCATTTGTCCTCAGAGCACCCTGTGAGTTCCCTGGTATGGTCTAGGAGGGTGTGGGGACGAGTGGTGATAGCCCAGGATTAGCATCTCCCCACATGGAAGATTCTAGGCCCCTGAAGGGAAATCATGTCAACTCAGTGCCTCCCATCACCATCAGCTAAAAACATCATCATCTTCCTAACTTCTAGCCTCAGAGGGATGCTATTAATTAGCCTAATTTTTTTTTTTTTTTAAAGGGGCTTGCAAATGCCAGATGCTCAGGAGTGAATGAATGGGAAGCTTCACCCAGACCATATAGCAGGGCAGTTCTCACAGGGAGGAGGCGAGGTGACTTGCAGTCGGTCACACGAGTTGGCCAAGGGCAGAAAGAACAGAATGGCCGCTGTCTTGGTGGCAGAGCCCCTTCCTTTAACCACACCAGACCACGTTCCCTACCTCCAGTAATTAGAGATTACTTCAGCACATAAACAGGCACTTTACAATGTTTTCTTTTTACCATGGCAGCACGCTTCTTTCCATGGAGAGGGAACCGGTGGTGCTGGCTTCCCACTGCCCCCACCTCCTTTTCAGTCCCATCCTTGTGTACCCATGGAGACAGCGACAGCCACACAGGAACGTCTGCTTTGAATATGGCCCTGGACCAGTGGCCATGGTTCAGAAGGAGCAGCTCAATGGCCTCCTTCAACATCCATCACAGCTGCCTTGAGCTCTCACCCTTGAGCCACCACAGTGCTGTCCCCCCCACCCCCCATCAACGTTTCAGAAAGCTGTCTTCATAGAAAGCCTCATTATTGACGTGGACACTCAGGCTCAGAAAACCCTACCGTACACCACTCCATCCAGCGGTGAGTGATAACAACTCTGTTTGTGTTTCATTAGCTCTCGGGTTTACGGGCAGTTTGCATTAAGGGTGTGGCTGTTTTAGTTGGTTATGCAGTTGACAGAAATATATGTGTATTGATGTGGTCCCGTGTGTGTACGCCCTCTCAGGACTCTGGTCTGAAAGTTCAACATGCCCTCAATTCCACGACCCATGGAGGCAAATTGCTAAAAACCTCTGTGCTTTGATTTCATTCCACGAAACTGACATGATAATGTATCCTCCTGAGTTCTCTAAATTTCTGGCAGGGCAGGGGTCTGGAAGGCTGATCGTAAGTCAGAACCTCTTGACCAAACCTCGCCTGCCGTTCCATTTCATAGAAGTAGAGAGAGTGGAGCTTTGAGGACTACTCCCCGGGCAGCTGGCGACATGCCCTTGACCCCAAGTGTCATCTGTTTATTTCTCTTATTTTTAAAATCATGTCCTTCATAGGATACATGTCATGACTTATATTCACAGAAAAGAATGTCTAAAATAGAAGCATGGTGCTAAAGTAGAGAATTTTTTTTAAGGCAAACGTTACAGAATGTCCTCATCTAAATCTGTGTTGTCCCTTTCCAAGTGATTGCTTTTGAAAGTTATACACACATTCCCAAAATGGCAATATTAGGCAACATGTTTAAGAAATTCTTCTTTAGAGTTACTTGAGGCATGGTATGTAAAAATAAAACAAAATAGTAATTTTTCTTAATTTAAAATTCACACATATTCATATTGAAAGCTTTGATTTTTGTCTTGAGCTTTGATTGTTTTCTTAGTTTATAGTCTTAAACCTAGGATAGGTATTGCTAACGTGGTATATATATTATTAATTTATAATTCTCTTTCCAATCTTTTTTTGAATTTTGTCCAATTGAGTACTTAGTGGTGATGAATCCTCATCCTCTGGGGATAATTTAGAGCTTTGGAATTTAATTCCATTACATTGCATTCCAAAACTCTTCATTAAGTGTCTCTACATGCAAGAACTGACTAAAAGGAATAAAAAGATTAACAAGAGATACTCATATTGATTTTTTTAAAGCTGCCTTAGCTGATTCCAAAAGCAACGCCAGAGAGACTTACAGAAATATTGTGAGCAAGTGGAACACCACTGGAATAGGTATACTTTCCCGTGGCGACACTGAAGGGGACAGTAAAAATAGTTGTATAATTCCTGGAATGTTACAAATAATTAATGTAACACGCATCAGGTACTGAATAAAACTATTTTGAGGAAACCAGTAGCAATCACCACCGCTCAGAAACTGAAACTAGCCCGATGCTCAACTAACAATGGAGGTAAGCCGGCTCAGTACCCTAGCTTGCCTTGCACGGCCCTAGACTTCCATCTGCCTGCTACCTTGACAGCATTAGAAACGGGGCCCTGTTTCTTCTCTGAAGAGATCTGACCCGGAGGATCAACTAAGGCTTAACCTATGGATAGGGACTAAGGCAGGCAGTCGGTTCTGTTGGCACACACTGAATTCTTGCTGTTAGTCTGTTGTTTTGGATCTTTCCCCTCCCTCTCCCTATTCATTAAAACACATGTTTGTGTTCTTGGAGAAATATTAAGGGAGGAATAAACAATGAAGCAATACGCAAAGCAGATTAAAATCAGTTACCCATTGTACAAGTCAGCTGCAATGAGTGCTCTCCGAGAGGATGATAGGACCCCCTAAAGGTAATTTGGAAGAGCCAGGCTGCATGAGAATTAATTTGGTCCTCATCGCTCATCACGTATCTAACTCTGGGAACTTATCTACCATCTTTGTGCCTCAGTTTTCTCAACAGTAAAATGGAGTTAATGACCCTAACAATCCTATCTGTTTTTCATAGGGTATATATACGTAGAACTTTAAAAAATATTTTTATGGGTTGCAGAGACGGCTTAGTGGTTAAGGCGTTTACCTGCAAAGCCAAAGGATCCCGGTTCGATTCTCCAAGACCCATGTAAACAAGATGCACCAAGGGGCGCATGCATCTGGAGTTCGCTTGCAGTGGCTGGAGGCTCTGGTGTACCCATTCTCTCCCTCCTGCCTCTTTCTCTGTCTCTCAAATAAATAAATAAATAAATGAATAAAATATATTTTAAAATATTTTTATTTATTTGCAAGCAGAGAGAAAAAAGGAGAGAGAATGACAGAGAGAGAGAGAGAGAAAGAGGGAGGAAGGGAGGAAGGGAGGGAGAGAACGGACTCTCTAGGACCTCTTGCCACACTGAAAACAACTGCAGATGCGTGAGTCACTTTATGCATCTGGTTGTGTGGGTATCAGGGAGTCAAACTTACACCTTCAGGCTTTTTACAAGCAAGCACTTTTAACTACTGAACCATCTCTCTAGTTCTTATTTAAATTTTCAAAGTCATTCAAAAATGAGACATATTCATACAGAAATATATTTGTACTTAGCTCATATTTGTCACAGGGTAGTTTTAAAGATAGAATGGTATTGGGCTGGAGGGATGGCTTAGCAATTAAGGCTCCCGTTGCAAAGCCAAGGGACCCAGGTTTGATTCGCCAGGACCCATGTAAGCCAGATGCACAATGTGACACATGCGTCTGGAGTTAGTTTGCAGTGCCCTGGTGCACCCATTCTCTCTCTCTCTGCTTATTTCTTCCTAATATAAATAAATAAAATAATATATATTAAAAATATTGAATACACCAGGCATGTGGTATACGCCTTTAATCCCAGCACTTGGGAGGCAGAGGAAGGAAGATTGCTGAGAGTTCGAGGCCACCCTGAGACTACATAGTGAATTCCAGGTCAGCCTGAGCCAGAGTGAGACCCTACCTTGAAAAACAAAAAAAAGAAAAAAGAAAAAGAAAAGATTAGGGCTGGAGAGATGGCTTAGCAGTTAAGGCACTAGTCTGCAAAGCCAAAAGACCTCAGTTCAATTTCTCAGGACCCACATAAGCCAGATGCACAAGGTGGTGCATATATCTGGAGAGCATTTGAAAGAGTGAGAAAGGGTATGCCAGGGCCTCTAGCTACTGCAAACAAATTCCAGATGCATGCACCTCCTTGTGCATCTGGCTTATGTGGGTCCTGGAGAATTGAGCCTGGGTCCTTTGGCTTCGTAGGTAAATGCCTTAACTGCTAAGCCATTTCTCCAGCCTGCTATTCAGTTTTAAGGATGGAGCAAGAAGTGGATCTCTAGTGCAGGGTGCTTGTTCATCGGAGTTCCATTCTAGGCTACAAGGCCAGCCTGACAGGCCTTTGCCTAAGAGTGTGATTTTTTTTTTGTCCTGGAGATTGACCTTGTGCTTATTAGGCAAGCACCCGACCCTTAAGCTATTCTCACAGCCCATGAAAGAATGATCTCTTATACCGTTTCAACAGCCAAGTTGTGAGGAGTGGAGTTCTGGGTAGATTACTTATGATGCATGTTTGTTCAGTTATTCAATCACCTTACATTGTTCCGTGGATCATTTCAACAATTTGTAATATCACACCTATCTAAAGTTGTTTAATATTATGTCTGGGGCATTTTATTGAAAGCTGTCATGAAACATCAAACACAGCTATCTAAAACAGGCTCCTTTTTTGTTCTTGACACTTTAAAAAACATTTTTGTTTATTTTTTCTGTATTTATTTGAGAGAGACAGACAGGCAGACAGAGAAAGAGGCAGAGAGAGAGAGAGAGAGAGAGAGAGAGGGAATGGGCTCATCAGGGCCTCCAGCCACTGCAAATGAACTCCAGAAGCATCTGGCTTATGTGGGTACTGGGGAATTGAGCCTCAAACTGGGATCCTTAGGCTTCACAGGCAAGCGCTTAACTGGCAAGCCATCTCTCCAACCCTGTCTTTGACACTTTCATACGTGTATATATTTTGATCTTACTTCCCCCAATTACTCTCTCTTATCCATATCCCCTCCCATGAAAACCCTTATTCTTCCCAGGCAATCCCAATCTTACTTACATGCATTTTTCTGAGCCACTGAGTTAAATTAAGGTTGCTTGTGTGATCATGGGTGGGAGGTTATTTAATGGGCAATGGGCAACTTACCAATGGCTATACCACTGAAGAACATAATTATTCCTCCCAGCATCTACTGGCCGCTGTTAGCTACTCTTGGAGGTAGATGGCCTTATGAAACATATTCCTCTTTCTGACGAAATATTGACAGGCTCAGACTCGTGCAGGAACCCACAGCTACTCTGAATTCAGCCCTCTTTCCCATCCAGCTCTTAATATTCCTTCTGCCTCCTGTTTTGAAAGGTTCCCTGATCTTTTGAGGGATAGTTTAGATGTCCTATTTGGGGCTAAGCACATAATTAATTATGCAGTGGGAGAATTTCTTTTTCTTTCTTTCTTTCTTTTTTTTTTGGAGAGAGAGACAGAGAGAAAAACAGAGAGAGAGGAAGAGGCAGAGAGAGAGAGAGAGAGAGAGAGAATGAGGGCACCAGCGGCCTCTCAGCCAGAGTGAATGAACTCCAGACATGTGCGCCCCCTTCTGGGCAAGTGTGGCATTGCACCCTTGTGTCACTTTTTCCATCTGGCTAAACATGAGATCTGGAGAAACGAACTGGCGTTCTTAGGCTTGGCAGGCAGGGGCCTTAACCGCTATGCTATCTCTCCAGCCCGAAAATTTCTTTTTAACTCAACCTAACATGACCACATCAAGGTATCGTTTCAAATGAACATTGAAGAGAGTTCTTAGTGTTACTGTCAAATATTGATTGAAATGAGATTAAGAGTCATGTGGAGTGGAGAGGACTGGGCAGGCTCAGGATTCAAGATATCCTGCTTAAGGCTGTGCACACAATAATCACTTATTCTGGACAATTTTGCTGGCTATGCATCTGCATTGATCTCTGGCCATCACAGAAAGAAATTTCTGTGATTAAGGCTTTGAGTAATATTAATTTACAGCATAAAAACATAAGTATTAGAAGGCAGTTTGACCTGCTGTCCATTTAGCATAATCACAGTGGTAAGTTCTTCTCTAGGACCTGGGTTCTCAACCACAGGCGTTTGGCTAGCTTTGCATTACAAAGCATGAAGTCTCTTCTTTGACTCAAATCCAGTCGGAAAGCTTGGTTACTCTCTCTAACGTTCATGCCACTATTATATCAGTGGCTACATCACTAGTAATGGCTTTCGCCCATTCCCTCCACCCCAAGTAGCTTACAGTACTTTCTGGATAAAGAAAGCCAGCCAGCAGGGAGGAAGATTCTGGATCCATTCTGTTTGGTATCTCGACATCCTGCAACAACAACAACAACAACAACAACAAAAACCATATGGGGGGCTGGAGAGATGGCTTAGCAGTTAAGGTGCTTGCCTGCAAAGCTAAAGGACCTTTGTTCAATTCTCCAGGACCCATATAAGCCAGCTGCACAAGGTGGCACATGCGTCTGGAGTTTTCTGTTTGTGGTGGCTGGAGGCCCTGCCTGGTGTGCCCATTCTCTCTCTCTCTCTCCCTCTTTCCCTCTATCACTCTCTCAAATAAATAAATAAATAAATAAATAACATACAATAAAATCACTTGGTATTCTGCAATAGGGAATTACCTCTAATTTGGATGTGAAACTCTCTTTGTAGTCCACTGACTAGATTTTTGCCCATGAATTATTATGTTATTTTATTTAGTGCTAAAAATCATTTTCTCTCTCTCTCTCTCTCTCTCTTTTGCAGGGTTGTTTCTGGGATATTTCTAGAATATTTCTGGTATGCTTCTTCCTCTGATGAGAACTATGGCCCTGGCTGTCACAGGAACCAGGATTAAATGAGAGGTCTGGTCTCTTGAAGCACACAGACCCTGGTGGCAGGCCTCCTTTGTCGTTGGCCCTGGTTTCTGTCTTTTAAATTTATCACTTATTTTGATAAAAGCTATCCCATTTTCTTTTCTTTTTTTTGTGTGATCAAAGGGTAGGTATAAATAAACAAAGTAAATATATAACACGTTATCACCATAAATCAAGATATCCTAAATAAACTGAGCACATTCTTGGACAGTTTTAGTTACTATTAAAAAACCAGCAAAGCATAAATCAGCAACTGACATAATGCAGTCGAATGATCTTCATTATAACTGATGTGTAGGAGATTAGAAACCTGGTCACCTGCCAGTTTGTTTCTAAATCCCCATGGGCCCTGCAGCAGATGTTTGAAGGTAAAGGCGTGGCCCGTCCAGAATGCTGCCCTCCACTCATGGCTTTGGAACTTTGTTGTCCTAGAAGGAGATGGGATAGGTCCCAAACCAGGAACACTGAACAAGCATTACTCACGCCCATGCACAAAGTGTTCTCAGAGCTCACGACTTAAAAATAGACCCCGTGAGGCATGCGCCTTGACACATGCTGCATCCTGACTCTGCATGTCTATGCTTTCATCTGTTTAGACACAGGAAAAATAAGGTGAGCAGCCTCAAGGTATGCCTAACAGAGATATTAGGCTTGAGCTGAAGTATGGTGAATTGTGGAGTGGGAGAGTTGCTTTTTGTTTATTTAGTTTTTTGAGAGACAGAGAGAAAGAGATAGAGAGAGAATGGGCGAGCCAGAGGCCTCTCGGCTGCTGTGAACAAACTCCAGACGTGTGCGCCCCCTTGTGGGCAAGTGCGGCATCGCGTTCTTGTGTCACTTTTTGCGTCTGGCTAAACGTGGGACCTGGAAATTGGAACCGGCATTCTTAGGCTTGACAGGTAGGCGCCTGGACCGCCAAGCCATCTCTCCAGCCCAAGAATTGCTATATAACGAAACCTAACAACACCACACAAGTGCACCTTGACATTCAAAAGAGTTCATTTCTTAGCTTTATTCTAAAATATTGGTTGAAGTTAGATTAAGAATTATATACAGAGAGGAAGATTTGGACTTCCTGAGACTCATGGTCGTCTTAAGGGCTGCCTATGAATACATGTGTAGAATAGAGAAAGGAAGGAGAATTACATCTATCAAATGTCAGCCGTGTCCCCAGCACTTGTACTTTTATACACACCTTTCCTGTGCCTATCATAGCAATCTTTGTCTTTAAGATAAGCAATTTATTCACATACTTTCTCTATAAAAATGTGGAACCCCACCCAGTACCTTGCGACTGCCTTATAACTATAAACAATAATAGAAAATTGAATCATAGATTTTAAAAAATATTTTATTTATTTATTTATTAGAAAGAGAGAGAAAAAGAGGCAGATAGAGAGAAACAGAGAATGGTCGTGCCAGGGCCTCCAGGCACTGCAACTGAACTCCAGATGTATGCACCCCCTTGTGCATCTGGCTTACGTGGGTCCTGGGGAATCGAACCATGATCCTTAGGATTTGCAGGCAAACGCCTTAACCACTAAGCCATTTCTCCAGCAATCAGAGAGAGACAGATAAAGAGAGAGAGAAAGAGAAAGAATGGGTATGCCAAGGTCTCTAGCCCTGACAAATGACACATGCTCCAGATATATGCCCACCTTGTGCATCTGGCTTCAGGTGGGTACTGAGGACTTAACCCGGGTCTTTGTAGGCAAAAAGACCTTAAAAAGGCATTAGCTGCTGAGTCATCTCTCCAGCCCTGAATCATAGGTTTTTAAGCACTTATGACTCTTAACATAACTTTAGTTGATATTTACAATAAAGTTAAGAGATAATACTGAATTTTACTTAAGAAAAATCTCTTTATGTGGCTAGGGAGATGGCTCAGTCAGTAAAGTGCTTGCTGCACAAACACGAGGTCCTGTCTTCAGATCCCCAGTCCCACATAAATGCTGGATGTGGTGGTGCATATTTGTAACCCCAACACAGGGGAGGCAAAGACAGGAGGATCCCTGGGCCTTGCTGGCTTTTTAATTCTAGCCAAATTGGTGAGCCTCTGATTGAGTGAGAGATAATATCTCAAAAAGGAAGATAGAGTGTGAGTGTGAAAGACACCCAACATTGATGTTTGGCCTCTACACACACATATATGCACACATGTGTGAGTTTACATGCATATATACATGCATGCCACAAACACATGCACAATTTGTTTAATCATGATACAGGGATTTGGGTCTTTGTGTTCTAATGCACCAGTAATTTGAGGTGTTTGCGGATCCCTGTCCTATGAATTTGAGGAATGAAATCCATGAATCAGGTTCAGAAATATTTTATTTATAGCTTAAAGTTTAAGGAGGACGAAGAGAAGGGGTCTTAAGCCTAGAACCTAAGAGAAGGAAGCAAGGTGGAGCTCTTGCCCAAAGAGGCAGAAGGGGGTTATGAAAAGCCCACCTTGAGACTCAGATCTGGGTTTTTTTTTTGGTGGGGGGGTGTGAGGCTACGTGAAGAAGACCAGGTTGGCAGATCACTGTGGACAAAGACCAGATTTCACAGCTTTGCCAGTAATCTTAGGTACGGATCAGAGTTTCTGTCTTCTAGGAAGGGTGCAAGCTTAATCGAGAAATCTTTCCTGGACGGTGCACCAACCAGCTTTCTGCAAGCTTAGCGACACTGCTTTTAGCCAAGGGGAAAAAAATATTATTCACTTTGGGGGTCCTGTTATCCTGACTGCCTAGCTAATTTCTATGTCCTATCAATAAGTTTGAGAGATACTGGCTGTGGTGGATCAAGTTGTGAGTGTTGGGGAAAATTTGGAAAATGTGAAACATAAAGGCACAAACTCACCAGGACCACCTTCTTCAGAGATGAAATTGGACCATCTGATCCTAGCAATCATATGAAGTTATATACGCATTTAGCAAACATCCCTTCTCTACTATAAATCTACTATCATCTATCTATCTGTCTATCTCTCTATCAATCTCATCATCTCTATCTCATCATAAATAACAGAAATAATTAGTTTTCTTTTCCTGAAATTTACTAGGTAGGTAACTTTTCAAGGTGCAAAGAATTTTCTACCTTTCTCACCAGATTTTTTTTTTTGAGAGAGAGAGAGAGACAAACAGAGGAAGAGGCAGAGAATGGGTGCACCAGGGCCTCTCAGCTGCTATGAACGAACTCCAGACGCGTGTACCCCCTTGTGCGTATATGTGACATCGTGCGCTTGCGTCACTTATGTGTCTGGCTAAACGTGGGACCTGGAGAATCGAATGGGCGTTCTTAGGCTTCGCAGGCAGCTGCCTTAACAGCTAAGCCGTCTCTCCAGTCCTCTCACCAGAATTTTATGGGCACTGTATAGTTGTTCATTTTCAAAGATGTGAACATCTGTCCAAAGTTTGTTTCAGGCAAATAGACTCTCTATAGGCACAGTAACAAGAACAATAAGACCTCAGAAGGAAAAAGAAGGTGAGAGATGATCTTGCTCAAACTCTGGGTTCTATAGGTGAGGAAATTGAAGCTACAAAACTGAAAGGGCCTGTTGAAACAATCAAAAAATTGTTTTCACTCTCCTTTTGGCAACCTCCCCCCCGCCCCCAGAGCACGCTAGCACATACTTCTTTTCTAGGTTGCCTGCAATTACAAAGGGTGAGATAATTTCAGAGCTAATTTAAATCTCCAAATTTAGTTTAGAAATGAGGACAATGAAACTTTGCTGGTGAAATAACCAAAGTCACATAGTGAATGATGAACGCAGGGTTAGAAGTGGGATTCAGCTTCCTTAATTCCCACATCAAATCTTTTCCATTTCTCCAGGGACTTTGTTATTAGCTTGGTAAAATAGACAACACACCCTACTGAGGTTGTTCCTAAGTCTAATATACTGTTGAGTAGGGAACTGAAAAAGATGTTAAGACATGAAGGTCTCACTGAAGCCTGAGGTAGCTAGGGATTAGCAGGACGAATTTTGCTTATTTTAATCAGTCCAGGTTTAAAGGTTCTTTCTGGAATGTACAATTCAGCATTAACATTGGCCTTTATGCTTTATGCCACAGTTACATTGGGGCAAGCTAGACCACAAGGTCAAATAACTTGCCTTAAGCTTATGCATTCAGTTATCAGCTCAAACAAACCTGGACTTAAGGTGCTCTTGGTAAAATCGAACAAAGACAAGTGTTAGAGAAGAAAAGACTTGATTTTTAACATCTCTGATTCTCCTTCCTTCTGTTTCTTTTTTAAAAGATTTTTATTTATATTTATTTATTAGAGTCAGAATGAGAGAGAGTGAGTGGGCACACCAGGGCCTCTAGCCACTGCAAATGAACTCCAGATGCATGCACCACCATGTGCATCTGGCTTATATGGGACCTGGAGAATGGAACCTGGGTCCTTAGGCTTTGCAGTCATGCGCCTTAACCACTAAGCCATCTCTCCAGCCCTCCTTCTGTTTCTTTAACCTGGGGCATGAGTACATGTAAGAAATGAAAACCAGGAACCAACATGTAATTTAGGTGTTGGTAGCAGTTAAGTCAATAGTGAATAAAGTGAGCTTGGAAAAGGGCTCAGCAGGTAAGAATGCTTGCCATGCAAGCACAAGGGCCTGAGAGGGCCTGACACAGCCCAAGTTTGATCCTCAGGACCCACTTCAGAAGCTGGGCACGGTCACACATGCCTGTCGCTCCAGTCCTGTGGTGGATGGAGTCAGGAAAATCATTTAGACGCACAGGTCAGCCAGACTGACCAAAAGTGGCAGTTCCAGATTCAGTGAGAGACTCCATGTCAAGGAAACAACATAGAAGAGACACAGACGTAGACACCAGTGTCTCCTCTGGCCTCCAAGCATGGAAACATGGGGCCCTTGCATGTACACACATATGCACGCACCACACACACATGCACACACCTCAAAATTAAAGAAATAGTGAGAAGCCAAACCATCCTCTTGAGTTAATGTCAAGTTTAACACATCGAATAAGAGGCTAGTTAAGTATTTAGGTAAATAGACCAGCAAGGTCTAGGAGAAAAATTCCAAGGAAATACTCAGGACACAAACAACAACAACAACAACAAAACAAAACAAAAACAAAAAAAAACATAAGAATCCAAACAAACAAAAGCAGTAAGAACAAGAAGTGACAACCCAGTGGCTGGAGAGATAGCTTAGCGGTTAAGGAGCCTGCTTACAAAGCCTAAGAACACTTGTTCAAATCTCCAGGTCCAATGTTTAGCCAGATGCAAAAGTGATGCAAGGTGGCACATGTGTCTGGTTCGTTCACAGCGGCTGAGAGATCCTGGCACTCCCATTCTCTGCCTCTTCCTCTCTCTCTCACTCTCTGTCTCTCTCAAAAAAAAAAAAAAAAAAAAAAAAAAAGAAGTGACAAACCAAGGTGAACCAGGATAAGCAGATGACAGCATTGTGTTATAATGTAACTATAAAAGCTAGGGGAGGGGTTGGACAATAGATGTTTTGTTGGGTGTGGTGGTGCAAACCTTTAATCACAGAGCTTGGGAGTTTGAGGTAGGAGGATCACCATTAGTTTGATGCCAGCCTGGGGCTACAGAGTGAGTTCGTCAGCCTGAGCTAGAGTGAGACTCAGCTTCAAAAAAAAGTAGATGTCTATACTAGATCTTGTACACAGATGTTCATAGCAGCATTATTCACACTAGCCAACAAGTGGAAGCAATGCAACTATCTATCAGCTGCCAAACACATTTATAGCCATGCAATGAACTCTTTGATAATAAAAATAATACATGATCCAACACAGATTAGCCCTGACAACATTGTGCTAAGTAAGCATGGGAGTCATAAAAGGATGCAAAATACGTACTTTCACCTACAGAAAATGTGCAGAATTGGCAAATCCACAGACATAGAAAGCGGATTAGCGGGCACCTGGGCCTGGAAAGAGCCACTTGCAGGGCAGCACGGGATTTCTCTCTGGAGTATGAAAGGGAGTGATGGCGATGGTTGTCAGCTCCAAGAGCAGAGTGAGACCCCACAGAAGCCTACACTTTGAAAGAGTGACTGCTCTGATGTGTGAATGATATCACAATCAAGCTACTTAAAATGAAAAAGAGGAAAAGCATTTCCTAAAAGTGCCAAGAGCCCATTGCTTGAAAACGAAAATGACTTGGCTGCAGACTCTCTCTGATGGGGTATGTATGACAAGGGATTCCTGGCGGCTCACGTAAGATTTTCAGGGGAAGTCAGTCACCCACTTTCTTAGTGGAGGTAGAGAGTGTGTAGTGGTGAGAAGGAAGATGCAGAATCACATTGCTTCATTCAAGAAACTTATCTCAGGGTTCTAGAGATGGCTTAGCTGTTAAGCACTTGCCTGTGAAGCCTAAGGACCATGGTTTGAGGCTCGATTCCCCAGGTCCCACGTAAGCCAGATGCACATGGTGGCGCATGCGTCTGAAGTTCGTTTGTAGTGGCTGGAGGCCCTGGTGCGCCCATTCTCCCTTTCTCTCTCTCTCCCTTTCTCTGTCTCAAATAAGTAAATAAATAAAACTTAAAAAAAGAAAGAAACTTATCTCCTGAAGGCCGACTATGTTCAAATACAGCGCTAGGCTCTTGACAGTTGCAATGAATGAAACCGAACCCTAGTACACAGGGGTACTAGTACACCTCTTGACCCTTGTGTGCTAGTGGGTAGTGGCTGATAACAGGATAAATGTGTAATCTAAAGTGTGCTTCAAGGTGATGATAAAGAGAGCCATGATGATTGGGATGGTATTTCTTCTAGACTTATTGGAAGCTCCATGGCAGAGATACCTTGGTGGAGTGAGTTGAAGGCCATCCCAGTGAGACCCTATCCCAGGTAACCTGGCCCACCTCCTCTCTACAGTAAAATGTTTTTAGTCGGCTGTGTGCTATTTTATCCACTGGGAACTTCCTTTCTCATCTCTAGGCCGACAGACAGGTAACATTAGTTTCCATTTGCTGACAGCCCTTCAGATCACCCACTTACTGGTAGGTGATTCTCGGTACGTTCCTCTTCTGTAGGACATAGATCACAATTAACACTTCAAGAGATGGTATCATGGATAAATCCAAATGAGGCTGGATAGCCATAAGAACTAAAGATTAGGGCTGGAGAGATGGCTTAGTGGTTAAGGCACTTGCCTGTGAAGCCCAAGGACTCAGGTTTGATTCTCCAGGTACACAAGGTGGTGCATGTGGCTGGAGTTCGTTTGCAGTGGCTAGAGGAACTGGCGCATCCATTCTCTCTCTACCTGCCTCTTTCTCTCTGAAATAATGAAATAAAATAAAATAGTCAAATCCAATAAAGAAGAAAGACACACCAATAAGCTCTACGTCAAAACAAGCTAAAGATTAGAGTAGCAAAGTGTGTGGGGATTTAATCAACCTAAAGCAGGTGTTTCCCAAACTTTATTTTGCTTCCTTTACTGTCACTGCTCAATAAAGAGGAAAAGCACTGTATTAGTTGAGAGCCAACCAGGATAAACAGAAATCATTCTGAGTATCTAGAAGTGCAGGGAAGAGGTTACAATGATGAAGGAGCAGAGAGTTGATTCAAGGGACACAGGCACAAGAGAGCTAGCTCCATGGTTAACCACCAACCCTCAGCTGGAAGGAGATATTGGTATTAATGGTACCTAGGGGCCAAGAACACATAACCAAAGCTGGGATCATAGTGGGTCTGTCTGCTGGGCAGTGGAATCATAAAGACAATGTAGCTACTCCTGTCTGAGAAACCACACAAAGGGGATATATGTGGGCTGGAGAGATGGCTTAGTGGTTAAGGCACTTGCCTGCAAAACCTAAGGTTCGGTTCTCCAGAACCCAAGTTAGCCAGATGCACAAGGTGGTGCATGCATCTGGAGTTCATTCACAGTGGCTAGAGGCTCTGGTGCCCCCATTTTCTCTCTATCTGCCTCTTTCTTTCAAAAATAAATGAATAAATAAATAAATAAATAGATACAGAGCCGGATGTGGTGGTGCACGCCTTTAATCCCAGCACTCGGGAGGCAGAGGTAGGAGGATCGCCGTGAGTTCAAGGCCACCCTGAGACTACATAGTTAATTCCAGGTCAGCCTGTGCCAGAGTGAGACCCTACCTCAAAAAACCAAAAAATAAAAAATAAAAATAAAAAAAATAATAAATAGATATATGCTTTGAACTTGCCCTGAACCCTCTGACGTCCAACTATATAATGCTTCCAGCTAGTGAAACTCCGTCAGAAGATTGACAATATGGATTTCTGAGGAGGGTGGCTTGCGTGGCGATTCCCTCTGCAGTACAGAGGAAAGCAGAACTAGGGCAAGGGACAGATCTGAGGACAGAAAGCTTCAGAACTGTCAAAGGAACTGCAAAAATTTTTTTAAAAGTCCTTACATGTTCTTAAAGATGCCACCAAGGGACACCCCATGTTAGGTCCTCAAATAATCTTCCTTTGAGTTTAGGAATGATCGCTAACTTCTTCAAGATGAAAACTGGGCTAGAGAGACGACTCAGCAGTCCCAGGGGCTTGCCCCACAAGCCTATTTACCAAGTTTGATCCCTAGCACCCACTGAAACCAGGTGCAGAAAGGTACATGCACCTGTGATCCCAAGGCACCTATAGCAATGGGACGCAGAGCTAGGAGAATCCCGAAGCTCAAAGTCCAGGTAGATTGTCCTTCATGGTGACAAAAGCGACAAGGCAAGATCCTGCCACAAAGAAGGCAGAAGGAGAGGACTGACACCCTGGGGTTGTCCATTGACCTGCACATGTGCACGGTGGCACCCATCCTCCATTCACATGCTTACACAAAAAAAGAAAACAAACAGCAGCAACAACAACAACAACAACAACAACAACAACAACAAAAACAAACCTCTGCATTTGAGGGGCTTGGGGAATTTGTTCACGAGAAGACTCTAGGTATGGCAGTCAGTTATCCGTCATCTCTGCCAGTCTTCTTTCTCTTGTACTCTAAGGATGAGGCACAACTCCTTTCTAACTAATGACTTTTCCTTTTCACCTCTTCCATCATCCCCAGATAACTTGCTCACAGCATTGGTAGTCTTTGCTTTCTACTATAAGTACGATAAGTACATTAAAAAAAAAAAACACGTTATTTGATTCCCATGGAATCTCATATCAGAATGGTTGGCTGAGAAAAATAACAGTATTTATTTTTATTTTTTTTTTTGGAGAGGGACAGAGACAGAGAGGGAGAGGGAGACAGAGAATGGGCGTGCCAGCAGTCTCTCAGCTGCTGTGAATGAAATCCAGATGCATGCGCCCCCTTGTGGTCAAGTGCGGCATTGCACCCTTGCGTCACTTTGCATCTGGCTAAATGTGGAACCTGGAGATTGGAACCGGGTTCTTAGGCTTAGCAGGCAGGCACCTTAACCGCTAAGCCATCTCTCCAGTCTGAAAAATAACAGTATTTAAACCATCTCTTTGGAGTAAGATTTAAGTAGATATCTTTTCCCTCTTTTTTTTTTTTTTTTTGGACTGCAAAGATTTGTACAGATGCATTTCTACATACCTAAGAGTGATTTTCAGGGGTGGAGGTGTTTGCTACAGGCAATGAGCTAAGAGACTGAAAGAGCCAGGGTGGAGCTTTGCCTCCCAGGATCTCAGGTGGAGCTTCTTGGTTGACAGCAAAGTCCTCCTTTCATTTATAAAAATGGACTGTGTTTGCTCTGGAAGCATCTGAGAGGATAAATATGGGATCCCACAGAAGCCACGATGTTATTTTTTGCAGTGTCTTTTCTCATTATAACTTCAGTTCAAGTCTCTCTTTTTTTTTTCTTTCTCAACTTGTTTTCCACCCCACCAAGGGGAGGTTGTCCTTGTATGTGAACTGTACGTACACATGTGATCCCGTGTGTGCATGTACAACAGCCAGATGCTTCTGATTGAGAATTCTAAAAAAACAAAGAGGCTGATCTTCTGAATAACCTTCACCTGACACAAAGGTATTCCCAGCACTGTTTTTCCTAATTTTTCCCCCCTTAGGAGATGAGACTATCCTGAAATGTGGTCAGATTCTATCTTGGAAAAACACTGAACTCAGACGTGTAAAAATCAAATAGTGACTATCTGATGTTATGTTCACATACCCCTGATTATTCCAAAATATGTGATAGAAAGTGTCATTTTGATATTTAGGATATACACACTGATTTTCATCCTGAGACATATCAGAATATAATTGGGATCTAGGTAAAGATAATCACTCTTGGTTTAAGTTTAAGATTAAGCTTTACTGTAAAAAGCAATGTTTTGGTATACTGCAGTTGTAGGCAGAGTAACGGATCCCCAAAGGTGTCTGTGTCCTGATCTTTTTTAATGTGTGCATGTGTGTTTGAGGGTGTAAGTGTGTGGGCTCACCTGTGTGCAGATGCATGCAGAGGCAAGAGGTTGACATGGCGTGTTTTCCTTCATAACCCTTCACCTTAGCTACTGAGACAGAGTCTCCCAGTTGACCTAACAGCTTGCAGATTGGGCTAGTTTAGCTAGCCAGCTCACCCATGAGACCCCCTAGAATGCTGCGATTACAGGTAGGCTGCTACACCCACCCATGGGAGCTGAGGATGTAAACTGCAATACACACTTGCATGGTGAGTGCTTTATCCACAGTGCCAACTTGCTAGCCCCTAATCTGTTTTTGATTAGTCTCCCCATTATTATTCACCGTGGTATTTTACTGATTATCTCCCCAGTAGCCCGCAATTGTTTAACGAGTATTTCTGGAAGGCAGTCCGATTCATGGGGACAGATTCTTTTCATGCTTCATGAATCATGGCATATTCACTGCCTAGCACAGACTCCCAATGACAGGCGAATGTGAAATTCCTCCAAGAAAAATCATAACATTGAAGTGACAATGCCATATGCCTTTCATAGACATTGGAAACAAATTGCTATCTATATCCCATGTTCTCTTTCTCAGCTGTTCTAGTTTAATTTTTACAAAATCCAGAATTTCTTCCACTTTTTTTTTATTATAAGTATTATTTAAGAGAGACAGAGACAGAGAGGAAGAGGAAGAGGCAGAGAGAGAGAATGGGCTCCCCAGAGGCCTTTCGACCACTGTGAATGAACTCCAGACACATGCTCCCCCTTGTGGGCAAGTGTGGCATTGTGCCCTTGCGCCACTTTATATCTGGCTAAACATGGGACCTGGAGATTGAATGGGCATTCCTAGGTTTGGCAGGTAGGCGCCTTAACTGCTGAACCATCTTCCAGCCCACTTCCACTTAATTTTGAATGTCAATGGAAAGCATTGTGCCACTTGAACAAAAGCAGGACCTACACTTCCTTGGATTGTTTTAGAGAGCTAAAGGTGGATATCTGGATGCCATTAATGATTCTGTGTTACTGTGAGTTGTGCATGTGAGGAAGATCAGGGAGGCTGCTTCACCTCTCTTTATTCAAATTTTCCTTGATTGGCACAAATCTGTTCAATCCTAACATCTTTTTAAATTTTTTAATGGTTTTATTTATTTATTTATTAGATACAGAGGGACAGAAGGAAAGAGAAGGGGAGAGGGAGAGAGAATGGGCTCACCAGGGCCTCTAGCTACTGCAAATGATCTCCAGATGATGTGCCATGATGTGCATCTGGCTAACATGGGACCCGGAGAATTGAACCTAGATCCTTAGGCTTCGCAAGCAGGCACCTTAACCACTAAGCCAGCTCTCCAGATCTCATTCCTAACATCCCCGTAGAAGATTACACACTCAGCTCTTGGAATCATAGCCAGCATACAGTTATAGTGATCACTATTGGGGCTTTTTTCTTTCCATTGAAGTTTTATTTTATTTTATATTTTTTACTTTGGTCTGTTTCATCTTAGCATGTGAAAACAGTGAAAAGCTGTCATCTGTTGGGTCAGAGTTATTCAATGCCCAGAAACCATTTTCAATCATCATTTACCCTCGCTGCTTCACATTCATGTGGTTTTGGGATGGTCTATGCTAACTTCTAAAATGATCCTATCTCCAGGCAAAACAGCGACCTTGAGGGTCCTGAGCATGCTCAAACGTTGCTGTGACTCAAAGAAGTGGATTTTAACTTACTGTTGGGGATAACCTGTACAAATATCCCTGGTGAAAATAAAAGATGAAGAAAAGGGTATTCCTGGGCCTCGGGGAGAGAATTAGAGCTGATGGTATGCTCGTGCAGCCTCCAAGCATGAGCGTTTCTAAGAGCAACAGCAGGACAAGTATAGAAAGCCCAAAGAGAGCTGAGCTTGACCATGTTCTGCCCACTTGGCTTGAACTGTTAATGAAAAATCCTAAGACATGGGTACAGTTTCCATCCATTTTCATTGCCAAATTCTTTCTGAGCTATATTTTGTTTCCCATTAATTTTATTTTTGTATTGATTTTTTTTTAAAAAATTGTTGCTTATTTTTTTTATTTATTTGTGAACTATGGGGGAGGAGGGGAGACAGAAATGGGCACACCAGGACCTCCAGCCACTGCAAAGGAACTCCAGATGGATGTGCCACCTTGTGCATCTGGCTTATGTGGGTCCTGGGGAATCAAGCCTGGAACCAGGGTCCTTAGGCTTCACAGGCAAGTGCTTAACTGCTAAGCCATCTCTCCAGCCGCCCCCCCCATTTTATTTTTAAAAATATTTTATTTTTATTTATTTATTTGAGAGAGGGAAAGAGGCAGAGAGAGAGAATAAGAATGGGTGTGCCAGGGCTTCCAGCCACTGCAAATGCACTCCAGATATATGCACCACCTTGTGCATCTGGCTTATGTGGGTCCTGGGAAATTGAACTGAGGTCTTTTGGCTTTGCAGGCTAGTGCCTTAACTGCTAACCCATCTCTCCAGCCCTAATCTTTTCTTTTTCTTTTTTCTTTTTTTGGTTTTTCAAGGTAGGGTCTCACTCTAGCTCAGGCTGACCTGGAATTCACTATGTCATCCCAGGGTGGCCTCAAACTCATGGCGATCCTCCTACCTCTGCCTCCTGAGTGCTGGGATTAAAGGCATGTGCCACCATGCCTGGCTCTAATCTATTTTTTTAATCTATATATTTTTAATTTTTAAAATCTATACTCAGCTTTATTTTGAATTAACCATCTATCAAGAGTGCACACCAAAAGAGTACAAAAAAAAAAAAATCAAAGGAGCCCATCAAAAAAGAGTTCCCTGGTAAGAGGGAAAGGACATTGCCTTAGGAGGCCCGTGTAGAGAAGAAATGTCATCCATGTCGTGTGGGCCGTTTTTGTCAATGATGCGAACGCTGAAGGTTGGCAGGTTCAGGATGAAGCGCTTCTGGAGCTCCTGCAGATCTTTCCTAAGAAGCTCCACGGCCCTCTCACATGGGATCGTCGGTGTGTAGTCTCTGTGCTGGATGCTGTGTGTTTGGAAGGCACCATAGCCAGGGGCTGCAGAAGGGGCCCTGGCCAAGGCTGCCAGGTAGTCCGTGCAGACAAGAGCTGGCCTCTCATGCTCACCATAGCAAGCCAGGAGGAGGTTCACATGATACCGGGTCCCACTCCGGAGACAGTCAGCTGAGTTTTGCAGTGTGAAATTAGCTGCTGCAGTGGGAGATAATTCATATCCACTCCTCATTTTATAAAGTTGCACATTTTTTCCCCCTCTGGATATATTCTGCAAACTGTACCATATCTCCAGCCTCTCCAACACATAGTGGTAAGATTTTTTTTTTTCACTCATCTTAAAACATCTTGTCATGATCGTTCTTCATCTGGACAATATTGCTGACAGCCACCCAGTCAGAGGTGACAAGGACATAGTCGGGGCCCTGGATGCCAATGAGGGACTCCATGGTGACAGGGAGTGGGAAGCTGCAGGGTCGACAGAAGGAAAGATTTGCTGGCTTCTTGGCTTCACCAGTGAGACAGCCTTGCTTTCCTGTTTTAACTTGTGCATTTTTTAAAAATTTAATTTAAGTTTGTTTAATTTAATTTATTTATTTGACAAAGAGAGAGAGAGAGAGAGAGAAGAGAGAAATGGGTGTTCTAGGGCCTCTAGCCACTGCAAACAAACTGCAGACGTGTGCACCCCCTTGTGCATCTGGCTTACATGGGTCCTGGAGAATCGAACCAGGATCCTTTGGCTTTGCTAAGCCATCTGTCCAGCCCTAACTTGCACATTCTTCAGCAGCTGCTACTACAGTAGTTGCTTCATTGGCATTCAGGTGTGCAAAGGCAAACAACAAGGAAGATGGGGTTCCCGAAACTTTACTCAGTGACAATATTCCCAAGAGAAGACTTTACCCTCCAAGCTAACTCAAATAGAAAAAGATGATGGCAGTGTGCCCTACTGTCAGTGACAACATCGTGTAGATACAGACTAGGGGGTTACAAGGACAAAGTCAGAAACACAGAGGTCCTCCGTGAGACGTAGCCATGAGCAGGGTATTGTGAGCGAGCCCTCCCTACATAAAGGAGATAGGACAATGCTGAAACTGCTCAGGAAGATTGATACTGCTTTATCACACATGTCTGTCTTCTGTGACACCACCTTCTCCTAGAAAGGTAGAAAGGTCTCCTATCTACTCCTACTTTGTGGTGAATCTCCTACTTTGAGACTCCATCACCAGATCCCTGCGTAGAATTATTGGGGATGGAGCAATGGCTTATTGGTTGAGGTGCTTGCCTACGAAGCCTAAGGACCCAGGTTCCATTTCCCAGAACCCATGTAAGCAAGATGCACCAGATGGTGCATGTGTCTGGAGTTTATTTGCAGTGACTAGAGGCCCTGGTGAGCCCATTTTTTTTCTTTCTCTCTAATAAATAAGTAAAAATAAAATATAAAAAGTAGGATTATTATAATGATATTGGGTCATGTTTTAGTTTTCTTAATTCCAGACTAAGTAATCCTTCAGGTATAAGAGACAATCTTTTTAAATTTTTCCCCAAATTTTACCTATGAACTTATTAACTAAAATTTGATTTTAGTTAATTTGCTTCAAGTTGTGGTTAATTCGTGGAGAACTGATTCTGCTTGTCTTTCCATCTTCTGGTTGAATTTCCTAGAAGATCAGCCAAGTTTAGGAAGAACACTGTGTCTATAAACCAATGAGAGGATAATAGCTAACTAAGGCAGTGACTAAAATCACAGCTGTCTTGTGTGTCTAATAAAAGAAAGTAGCATAGGGGGGACTTGAAGAAGAGCAAGGAAGAGGAAATGAATGTTAAGCTTGTATTCCCAGATACAGAGCTGAGGCTCTGAAAAGTTAATGAGAGGCATGGAATGCTTCTTGTATGACAAATCACTGAAAGGGAATGGGGAGAGAAGGAAAATATTATGGTTTATTGTCTATAAGTATAGAAGTTGTCAATAAAAATATATAATAAACTACACATGGCAAAAAAAAAAAAAAAAAGGAATAAGGGTCAGAGGAGTGCTCAGCACTGAAACATCTCTAACACACTTTCCAAGTCTCAGGTCCATTGCGGAAGAGGTGGCGGAAAGAATGTAAGAGCCAAAGGAAGGGTAGGACTCCTTACAATGTGCTCCTCCAGACACAAAATGGCCTGGATATCCATGACCTTACAGTGTCTGAAACTACCTACACAAGACCATCCTAATTAAAAGAGAGACTGATTGAGAGGGGGAAGGGATATGATGGAGAGTGAAGTTTCAAAGGGGAAAGTGGGGGGGGAGGGAGGGAAGTACCATGGGATATTGTCTACAATTAAGGAAGTTGTCAATAAAAACTTTAAAAAAAAGGAATAATAACAGAAACAAAGTGACCAGGGAGGTGTAAGTGCAAGAGAACCAGGTGGAGGGAGAAGATTCTGGTAAATGGTAACTAAGTTCATGAAACTGCAGGCATGTTGAGTAAGGGTACTGCACCCAGGTAAGACTTGATAGATTTAATGGTAGAAAACTAATCTAACAGCACTCAGCGTTCACTGAGGATGATGGGAAAGTCCGAGGAGTGGAAGACTTGAGGGTAGAGGAAAAGGTGCCAGCTATAAATTTAGGAGCCTGGGAAAGTGAACAAACCAGGCATGTGTGGGCAGGATTGTCCATTCCATGTAGGTCATGGGCATGATTTTGAAGCTAGTTCTATCCGTACAGCTCTTGGGTGGCCAAGGAGGTCTTAACGTTAGTTGTTAATGCTTTACATATTGCCCTTTGAGAGAGATTTCTCATTGCCCCATTGGCTGTTTGGATAACCTGAGCACTTGCTGAAAGTATAGAGGGGATGTCCAATCCCACTGCTGACTGGAATCACAACCCCGGACTATGTCAATGACTTGTAACTTGTTTTCTTCCTTTTTAAAGAATGTATTTTATCTATTGGCATATTTTAAGATTCCATGTAGCATTCTTTTTATTTTGAGTCACTTAAATTAGATATTATGTTGGCTTACACGGGTAATTTTTTTTTTTTTTGAGGTAGGGTTTCACTCTAGCCCAGGCTGACCTGGAATTCACTATGTAGTCTCAGGGTGGACTAAAACTCATGGAGATCCTCCTACCTCTGCCTCCCCAGTGCTGGGATTAAAGGTGTGTGCCGCCACACCCAGTCCTGTAAATTTTTATAACATTTAATTAATTTATTTACTTACTTGAGAGAGAATAGGCATGCCAGGGTCTCTAGCCACGACAAATGAACTCCAGATGCATCTGCCACCTTATGCATCTGGCTTTATATGGGTATTGGAGGATTGTATCTAGGTCCTTAGGCTTTTGCAGGCAAATGCCTTACCCACTGAGCCATCTCTCCAACCCCAATATTTGTGTATCATTAACCATATGTCTTGCTGATTTCTTTTCTTACATTTTCCTTTTGGTTTTTTGACATTTTTTATACACATATCTTACATTTTGGTCATATATATTCCACATTCCCCTCTTGTATACCCCTCATCTCAATGTGTTCCCTCTTTTCATCATGTACCAGTTGTTACGCTCCATAAGAGAATGACTCCCTCTCTTCAGGCATTCATTAGCTGTCATTATCTCGTTGTGGGGAGCGTGGCCTCTCAAGCCTTTGCCCTATGCATAGCTGAATGCAGACTGACCCTGTCATGTGCAGCTCATGTACAGTTAACCACAGCTGCTGTGGTTTCATGAGGACCATGGCCTTATAATGTTGGGACACCAAGGTCCCAAGCAGTCTTCTCCATCCCTGAAAAGTGTAAGAACATCCTTTCCATCCCATCTTCTGAGATGTTCCCTGAGCACTGGAGACAATGATGTGTATGCCCTACAGAGGGTCAAGCGCTCCTTAGTCACTGATTTTCAGTATTGGTCAGGGACAATTCTCAGCACTGACCACACTCCCAGTGCCAAATAACATTAATAAATAATTAATTAGTGAAATCAAAAACAAAATCATTATCTGACAGGGACTGGGAGCAGAGCTGATTTGTGGGTACTCTAAAGATATTTAGCGGTCAGTTTGATAGCACATCCATTTGGCGAGATAGCAATAGTAGGTTCTTTTCTAGAGCCTTCATTGTAACCAGCCATGGGCTTTTGTTCTGGTAACTAGTACCAGGCATGCATTTCTTCTGTGGACCAGGCCTCAAATCCAATCATAGAGTTGTTGGTTACCCCAGTAACAGGTGTGCCACCATCACGCTGGAGGGCACATCTTGCTTGGTGGGTCAGTATTGTTGAACGTGGGGTTCACTGCTGGGTGGGCTTGGTGATACTTTTCTCGGTCAGCATCCTGAATAAGAACCTTTCATCATTATGAAAACTATCCAGGAGGAAGGAAGCTTTTGCCTTAGAGTTGATTTGCTTTCTCTGTATCCTGTACCCAACGAGGGTGGCGATTACTGACAATTTTTATACATAGTATAATATATATTCATAATATATAATATATTTTGATCATATTTTTATCCCCCCATTACCTTCTCTTACCTTCTTCCTCTTCCTGCAGAATCCTGTCTTCCTCCCAATTAGTCCTACTTTTACTTTTTTTTTTGTTTCCCATTGAGATTAATTAGGGTTGCTTGCATGATTAATTAGGGTTGCATGAGCATTGTTGGGGGGTTATTTGATGGAGCATGGACAGCCAGTGGCTAAGCTATTGAACAAAATGACTCCTCCTCCCTCAGGACCCATTATAACTGACAATATATGTCACATAAAGCTATTCTTTATTTAGCCCTTGCTTTTTATTATTTTTTTGGAGAGAGAGAGAGAGAGAGAGAGAGAGAGAGAGAGGAAGACAGAGACGGGTGCGCCAGCAGTGTCTCAGCTGCTGTGAACAAAATCCAGATGCGTGCACCCTCTTGTGGTCAAGTGCAGTATTGCGCCCTTGTGTCAGTTTGCATCTGGCTAAACACGGGACCTGGAGATTGGAACCAGTGTTCTTAGGCTTAGGAGGCAGGCGCCTTAACCCCTAAGCCATATCTCCAGCCCGAGTCTCTGGTTTTAAACATTGATTTTCATTATTTTCTCCTTTCAATCAATATTTAAGTGCTTACTGTGTTCCAAGTATTTTTTTTCAATGTTGAAAGCACAGGGGCAGACAAAGGCAAACGGTCCCTTCACGGCTCAGTTTTACTGTATTGTATTTTGCAATTTATATGAATCTTACAAATGTAACATAGAATGAGAAAAAGAAAGACCTAAACGTACATATTCCATATCATTCTGTTTATATAAAGTTCAAAATAGTAAAGACAGGAAAAACCGAGTTATATTGTTGAAAATCAGGATGGTATGTCCATGTTGGGGGATAGTTGCAAGAGAGGACACAGGAGATTCTTCCAGAGCATGGATAAATAACGCTCTGCTTCTTATTTGGATGCTCACTTCACAGAGTAGATTCCGCTTACGAAGAGTCACATGATGATAGATACATAAATTTTGGAGATTTTTTTCTTCATGAATTTTATAAAGAGTTCACTTAGGAGGCTGGGGAGACAGGGCACAGGTTCTTGCTTCCAAAGCCTGCCATCTTGGGTTCAGTTCCCCAGTACCCAAGTAAAGCTAGGTGCCACACACATCTGGAGTTTGTGTGTAGTGGCAAGAGGCCCTGGAATGCACATATACACACTCTTGCTCTGCCTTTCTCTCTATCAAGTATGTAAATAAAAAAATATTAAAACAAGAATTCACTTAGAAACTTTGATAATTTATTTTCTCTAATAAACTTATGTGAAGCAAAAGTTAGGGAGTTTACTTTCATATATATATATATGGAGAGAGAGAGAGAGAGACATGAGAGAAAGAGGGAAAGAATGAATGAGAATCATATAGAGAGTAGAGATAGAGATCAACTTGGGGGTTATTGTTTTTCAGGAACCATCCACTTTTTAATTTTTTTACTCATTTATTTATTAGAGACAGAGAAAGGAAAGAGAGAGAGAGAGAGAGAGAAAGGGGGCATGCCAGGGCCTCTAGCCACTGCAAATGAACTCCAGACGCAGTTGCCACCATGTGCATCTGGCTTTACATGGGACCTGGAGAACCGAACTGAAGTCCTTATGCTTTGCAAGCATGCGTCTTAACCATTAAGCCATCTCTCCAGCCCCCATCCACTTTTTTATGACCCACATTCACCTGGGGCTTGCTGATTAGGCTAAATTGGATGACCATTGAACCCTAGGGATCTGCCTGTTTGCTATACCACAGTGCTAGCACTAGAGGCATGCATACCAGGGTTCTGAGGGTCAAATTGAGGTTATCAGGCTTGGAAGACAAGTGCTTTACCAACTGAACTGTCTTTCCAGCATGTTTTTTGGTGTATTTTGGTCTGACCCTCTCACTGTCTCCTGCCCCTCCCTTGCCCATCTGTCTGCAATGATGAAGTTCAATTCAAGTCGAAGTCAATGTTTCAGAAACAGTAAGACAGCAAAGGCAAAACAACAACAACAACAACAACAACAACAACAACAACAACAACAACAACAAGTTTCTTCAACAAAATGGGTCATGGCCCAATGGCATAGGAACCTTAGTGTTTCTGAGGTTGAGGAAGGGTTTTCTTTGCCTCAAGAGTGCTTTTGTAAACGAAGTCAGTACCCAAGGAAAGATGATGTGAAGACTGAGGCAGAAAGATTGAATGATTCTGGCCTTAAAGGCTGAAGTAAAGGAGCCACAAGCTAGACAATGCCTACAGAGATTGGAAGAGGCTCAAAGTAAATCTACCTTACAACTTCTGCAGAGGAAACTGCTCTGCTGACATCGTGGTGAATCTGAGCTCAGAGTTCTGGTCTCTTTTTTTAAAATTTATTTATTTTTATTTGAGACAGAGAGACAGGGAGGGGAGAGAGAGAGAGAGAGGGACTATGGGCACTCCAGGGCCTCTAGCCACTGCAAACAAACTCCAGACCCACCTTTGTGCATCTGGATTATGTAGGACCTGGGGAGTCAAACCTGGGTCCTTAGGCTTCATAGGCAAATGCTTTAACCACTAGGTCATCTCTCCAGCCCGAGTTCTGGCCTTCAGAACTGAGAGGATAAACTTAGAGAATAAGCTAAGTCGTGATGTCTGTGGTAACTTGGTACAACGTCTTTAAGAAACGAAGACACAAACTCAAGGTTGATTCAGATGCAAAGTAACATGCTTATTTCCAAGAAAGAAAAAGTGTGAACAGGAGCCTGGGACAGAAAAACAAGCAGACACACAACAAAACTGGTCGTGTCAATGGGGACTCTTTGATGGGGCGGGAGGAAAGGAAGTAGGCAGAGACTCACCAGAACTTGGAGGTTCACAAGTGATGAACGGCTGCCAAGAGTGGTTGCCCTTCTCTGGTAAACATATTATGGTGGTAGGTCCTACCTTTTCGCTCAGGTGAGCCAGAGAGACAGCTGATTGGGTTGGGCTAGGGGCTGTCTCAGGAAGAGGCCAGCCATGGCACCAAGTTCTGGGGTTGAACTTGACCAACCACAATTAAATCCTAGCAAGGAAGACCTGCCTCCCAGGAGGGGCCCAGGTTGTTTGTGGAAAAACAGATCTAGAGAAGAGCTAAGAAGTCAGAAGTCAGATTTAGGCCGGAGTGGTGGCGCACGACTTTAATCCCAGCACTCGGAAGGCAGAGGTAGGAGGATCGCCGTGAGTTTGAGGCCACCCTGAGAATACAGAGTGAATTCCAGGTCAGCCTGGGCTAGAGTGGGACCCTACCTCAAAAAAAAAAAAAAAAATTCTTTCAAGGGACCCAGTCACCCTAACCCTAACAAAACTACCCGACTCCCTGTCACTACCCACTACCAGTACAACCAAACCCACAAACAACATTAACAACAACCCATGTTAGTTTCTTCTTTATTACGTGTGTTCCCCCACCTACCAAAACTGTCAGCCCTCATACTCAGACCAGACGTTCGGAAATCTACATTTTATCTGTATTTTAAAGTTTTCAAATGACATGAACAGTAACAGCAGCAGCAGCAGCAGCAGCAGCAGCAGCAGCAGCAGGAACAGCTGTTAATATTTTAGTAAGACTTCACTAAGTACCTGTACTGCCTCCTTTAAATCATCACAACTACCCTTTGAGTTCAGTAACAACTATTATTTTGTAGATACAAACTTCCGTAGTACATGTGGCCAGCACATACTGATACTAATTCTAAGTGCCAAGGCAATGGATTACTTAGCTGTATCAGAAAAATTCTAAAAGCCCTGTGTTCTCCATCTGTCCCGCTACTCAGAAAAGCTGAAATCACAAACGGGGCAGGGTGAGGCCGTTCCCATAATGGAGATCCAGTGACAGCCCATTACCAGAGGACAGACGTGATGGACTTCTTACTTCGTGGCCTGTTCTCAATCTGACGAACCCATTCAGTCTCATAAATCCTGGAATGTTCCATCTGCTCAGAGACCCTTGAGCAGATTACAGATGCGATCCAACCATTTGTGTGCAGGCATTAGTCACTACCCGCAGGAATTTTATATTTAAGTGAAGATTACTAAGCATGCCTCTCAATACCTAGGAAAAAATGAGTTTTGTTAAAAAAAAAAACTCATCTAAGTAATACACTTTATATATTAAAACAGTTGTAAATTTATAGAGAAAATGTAAAGTTTTCATGTATCTTTTCTCCTGAAATGCCCTCTGCACCCCTCCCTTCCTAGTTTCCCTTATTATTAGCATGTTGCCTTTGTGTGGTACATCTCTTAACTACTGATGGATAAGAACTGATACGCTTTAAATTTTTTATTGACAATTTTAATATCTGTATATAATGTATTTTAGTCAGAACCCCCTTTACCTTCTCTCGCCCCTGTTTCTCATCCATGGAGCCCCTTGTTTCCAACTAGTTCATCATGCATCTGCTTTGACGCTATTTTTCAATTCTTTTTTAAAAATGTTTTTATTTAGTTATTTATTTGAGAGAGAAAGAATATATGGAGAGAGAGAGAGTGAGAGAGAGAATGGTCATGCTAGGGCCTCTAGCTTTTGTAAATGAACTTCAGATGAATGCACCATCATGTGCATCTGGCTTTATGTGGGTACTGGGGAATCGAACCTGAGTCCTTTGGCTTTGCTGGCAAGTGCCTTAACTCCTAAGTCATCAATCTCTCCAGCCCTGATGCCATTTTTTTTTGTTTGTTTGTTTGAGGTAGGGTCTCACTCTAGCTCAGGCTGACCTGGAATTCACTATGTAGTCTCAGGGTGGCCTCGAACTCATGGCAATCCTCCTACCTCGGCCTCCCAAGTGCTGGGATTAAAGGCGTGCGCCACCACGCCCGGCTCTAGAATTCCTATTTTGTTCCTTTGCTTTGTTCATTCTTTTGCTAAGACCACAGTGTCTTGACCATGGTAGCTATATGGTAAATCTTAAAGTTGGGTAATATCAGTCCTCTAATTTTGTCCTCCTTCTGTATTTTTTAAAAATATATTTTATTTATTTATGTATTTGAAAGAGAGAGGGAGAGATAATGGGCACATCAAAACCTCCAGCCACTGCAAATGAACTCCAGATGCATGTGCCCCCTTGTGCATCTGGCTTATGTGGGTCCTGGGAAATCAAACAGGAGTCCTTAGGCTTCGCAGGCAAACGCCTTAACCACTAAGCCATCTCTCCAGCCCTCCCTTCAATATTTTGTTGGTGATTTGGGATTATTTTCCTTCCCATATGCTGATCAGTTTATTGTATAAGCAAAATAGCCTATCATGATTTCAATTAGGACTATACTAATAAGCTGAAAAAAACTTACATCGTAATGTTGAGTTTTCCTGTTCATGATTATGGACTATCTCTTTATTTCCATTTATTTAGTTCTTTGATTGCTTTTATTAATTTTGTTCCTTCCTTCATAGCATTAGTGCATGCATTGTTAGATTTATGTCTAAGCATTTTTAAAAATATAAATGGCACTGTGCTGTTTTATTTATTATTATTTTTTTGAGATAGGTTCCGATGTAGTTGGCCACATGTTCCCTGATTCTCCTGCTTCTATCTCCCAGGTGCCGGGATTACAGGTATGTGCCACCATTGCTAGCTTGGTATTGTGTTTCAAATTTCAAGTTCCAATTATTCAGTGTTGGTATGTAGGAAAGCAGCTGGTTTTTGTATATGATTCTTGCATCTTGCAGACTTTCTGTTATTGTTGATTGAGGGGTTGTTTTCCTTTATTTCTTTTTTTTTGTTGTTTGTTCATTATCTGCATACCTGGTATAACTATTTTTTGATATATATATATATATATATATATAAGAGAGGGGGGGGGAGAGAGAGAGAGAGAGAATGGGTGCACCAGGGACTCTAGCCACTGCAAACCAACTCCAGCCGCATGCACCACTTTGTGTATCTGGTTTACCTGGGTCCTGGGGAATCGAACCTGGGTTCCTAAGCTTTGCAGGCAAGCACCCTAAGTACTAAGGCATCTCTCCAGCCCTTTATTTCTTTTTTGTATGGAGGGGAGAAGGATTGAAAAAGAGCCCTGGCCGGCTCTGTCAGCCAGACTGACTTTGAATTTATAGCAATCCTGTCTTAGTCTGTAAGTGCTGGGATCACAGGCGTGAACAAACCACCCCCACTCTTTGGAATTTCCTGCATAGACACTTAGGTTATCTGTGAACAAAGACCATTTTTCTTTTGGGAAGACTTTTTATTTAATTAATTTAATTTATTTATTTGAGAAAGAGAGGAAGTGGCAGATAGAGAAAAAGAGAGAATGGGCATGCCAAGGCCTCTAGCCACTGCAAATGAACTCCAGACACAAGCGCCCCTTGTGCATCTATCTGGCTTATGTGGGTCCTGGGGAATCGAACCAGGGTCCTTAGGCTTTGCCTGCAAATGCCTTAACCCCTAAGCCATTTGCCCAGCCCCCGTTTTTCTTTTTGGCAAATACAGCAGGTATTTTCTTTCTTCACTGCATCAGGTAAGACTTCCAGTATGATGGTGAAAAGGAAAGTGAAAGTAAACATCATTGCCTTGCTCTTGACCTGAGCAGAGAAACCCTAATCTAATTGCTCACAACTAAGTATGATGCTAGGTGAAGGATTTACAATACTTTTTTTGGGGGGGGGTCAAATTTAAGGAAAATAATTTTTAACCTTTTATTGACAAATGTTCCTGCCTATATACGATGTAATCTGATCATAATCTCCTCCCACCCCCTCCCTTGTCACGCATCTGTACCCGCTCCACTGAACCCCCTTTTCTTTCCAACAAGTCCCTGTTCTATGTTGACATCATCACAAGATGAATTTTCAAAGGCAGGATTTCAGCTGGCAGTGAATTGTTTGTGTGGGGGTAGAGTTTCTCTCAACTTTTACTTCACAGGCTTCTGTCACATCTGAGACTCTTCAGTCACAGTGAAAGAAATATCCGACTTCTTCCGGATCAGCAAAGACAAATGTGCTACTTCACCCAGCGAGCTCCCTGTCAGGAAATCAACTCACAAGCCTCCACTGACTCCCTACCAAGGCTTTTTTTATAAGCTATAGAAATTTAATAATGAACACAACAAAAGGCCAGGGCCTAAAGTGTGAGCATCTTGGGGCTGGGGTTTGTCAGATAGGATGAAACACGTCTACACATACCTAACATGCAAAGAAGTGAGCATGTGGGTACAGGCCTGTAATCCCAGCTACTCAGAGGGCTGAACTAGGACCATTACAAACTCCAGGTGAGACTTAGCTGCAGAGAGAAATCAAGGCCAGCCTGAGGAATTTATTATTATTATTTTAAATTCAACCACTGGGCTAGAGCTGTATCTCAAAGATAGTGTGTGGCCTTGTTACTCCAGATATAAGCAAGTAAATAAATAAAATACAAATAGAGTATTTGAGAAGTTGGACCAATTCTCATAAAGTGCCTTTTAAAACCTTTGCCTTTATGACTTCTTGAAGCATTGAGATTTTTATTTATATCAGATTTGGACTGTTGTCATAAATTTGTTTAATAGATTTTCTTGAATTCTGTCTCTAGTAGGGTTTCAATGAAGGGCCAAGTAGATTCTTTTCTATGAGGCTTGCCATTGAGCAAATTGTTCTGATCAGAAAGGTAAAAGAGAGCAAAACCCAAGGAAAAGGGACAAAATGAGATGGGGGTGGGGGAATAATATTCTAAAAGAGCCCCACTCTGTGACTCAGGCTGCAATCATAGGCTTATATTCATTGTTCTCTAATCCATCTTAAAGAAGAATTAATCAGGGCTGGTGAGATGGCTTAGCGGTTAAAGCATTTTCCTGCAAAGCCTAAGGACCCATGTTCAATTCCCCAGTACCCAGGTATGCCGATGCACAAGGTGGCACATGTGTCTGGAGTACATTTGCAGTGGCTAGTGGCCCTGGTTTGCCTATTCATTCTTTTTTTTTTTTTTCTTTCTCTCTCAAATAATTAAATATATAATATATATAAAGTTTCTATTAAAAAGGAATTTGAGTTTGCCTTTTTGGATAAAGAATTAAAAGTCCTTCACATGGTAGAAATTCTCAGGGGATAAGTATCCCAGGGAGGGAAAAATGCAAAAAGAAAATATTAAAATAGAGTCTTTCCATAAATTGAACATGTTTGCATTTGTTGAAGTTCATGAGACTTTGTAGTGACAGATAATTTAGTTCTGTTTGCTCTAGAGCAAGGGAGGCTGTACGATGTCCTTAAAGTAATTCCATATGCTAACATGACAGTCCGTGAGAAGTTAGTTATGTTTTGTCCCCTGCATAGCAACCCGCTGGGCAATGGCCCCCCAGGGCCCAAAGTGAAGAGATATGAATGACAAAGATAAGCTGCTTATTTTTAAATATAGAGACCTAGAGAGTAATTAAAAAAAAAAAAACTGGGCGCTTGAAATTTTCTTCTCATCAATGGCTAGAAGTAGGCAGGCTGGGAGTGAGAACATGTGTCAAAATGAATCTATATTCCCCAGAAGAAAAAAAATTCCCAAACCATTGAATCAGGTGTGATCTGCATCATTTGTATTGACTCCCCAGCTTAATTTCTATATCCATGAGGGAGGTGTTGCAAGGCTGGCTGTCCCCTCCACTCCTACCAATGCTACCACATGTGTCCCATCACCTGTCTTCCACATCTTTCTTGTGGAGCAATAGGTTCTCTCAGCTCTGTGGGATATAAGGCAATATTATGCTTGTTTACTAATGAGTAACATAAAATCCATAGCAGAGTCTGGAAAACCAGCATATTAAGGAGAAAGGACCGTCTAATCAGGGGTTTTCCTTAAAAAAATACCCCTACTTACGCCAAAAAAGGCAAATACATAAAGAGGGCAATTCTGAGGACAAAGACTGGAGGAAAAATTACTCTGAAGTAGCTATTAATGGGGTATAGCTATTAATGGAGTTGTAAACTGAACAGGAAAAAGTGGCCAGTTCAACTCCTACCATTCTGTGGCTCTTTCATGGGCTTAAATTCTGAGGATGATGTCTGTTATATTTAGTTATTTATTTATTAGAGACAGAGAGAGGGGAAGAGAGAGAGGGAGAGTGAGAATGGGCACACCAGGGTCTCTAGCCACTGCAAATGAGCTCCAGATGCATGTGCCCCCTTGTGCATCTGGCCTTCGTGGGACCTGGAGAATCGAACCAGGGTCCTTAGGCTTTGCAGGCATGCGCCTTAACCGCTAAGCCATCTCTCCAGCCCCAATGTCTGTTTTATAAATAAGGATGCTATTACTGATAAGCTCTTCCCTTTACTAGTGAGGGAATGGACAACAACATGAGCATAATAAATCACAAAATGTTTTCTGAAGGCAAGTTATTAATACTGATAAGTTCGTGGATCTTAGTTAAAATATCCACAGAGGATTGGTCTTGACTACAAAGCTATCCTTGTAATTGTATGCACTCAAAGTCAAGGTTTGTCAATTCCATCTTCACAGTCTTCAACTTCACGGGATGAACCTTAAATTCAGTGCAATGAACTTAGCTGACCACAAAGCTGGAGCAATGGCACAAACCTTTTCACTCTCCATGAGACTACTAAAAAATGAGCAAAATATGAAAAAATAGCTTCATATAGTGGCTTGTGGTTCTGAAGTGAAGGAAAACAAATGAAGCAAGTCCTGTTGTTGTCCCAGATTACTGTTCTAAGAAAGCTTCCAGTTCACAGAGTAGAACAGGAGAAGCTGGGCAGAGCCCAGGGTCACCTGCATCAAAGGTGTTGCTGGAGTTTGAGAAGTCCAAGGCTATTAGAGTTTAGAAGAAAACTATATAAAAGGAGGAAGGAAGGAAGCAGGGAGGGAGGGAAGGAGGGAGAGGGATTGGAAACCTGAAGAACAGTTAAGTTTTCAACACACCACCAATAAGCACATGGATGTGAGGAATCTGTACAAGACGGAGGGAAGCACTCCCTGCAATAGGAGAAAAGAGCAATCAACAGATTTTAACTTTAAATAGCTCATCTCCAAGTGAGCCAAGGGCAAAACAGAATTGACAGGGCAATGACTGGATAAATGACTCAGAAATGGATTCAGTCAGCCATAGGGAAGTCTCAGCTACAGAAAGGGGGCTGTTGTGTTGCTGAATAACCAAGGTTAAGAGCAGGATTTGAAATTGACACATGGGACTGCATCAAGTTAAAACTGAACAGACACTTGTGGGGAAAGTATGAATGGTCAATGAATGCAGGGAAGATGTTTTTCCTAGTTACTTTTGTGACAGTTATGCTGATGAAATAGCTGACACAAGCAATGTAAGGAGGAAGCATTTATTTTGTTCATGGGGTCAAGGGTGCCAGTCTATTTTGGAATGGGAGGATGTAGCAGGGTAGGGAAGTTCTTGTAAATTATGGGTGATAAAAAGTAGGGCAAGAGGGGCTGGAGAGATGGCTTAGCGGTTAAGGCGCCTGCCTCCTAAGGCTAAAAGAACCCTGGTTCCAATCTCTAGTGGTTCCAATCTCCAGGTCCCACGTTTAGCCAGATGCAAAGTGACACAAGTGCGCAATGCTGCACTTGACCACAAGGGAGTGCAAGTATCTGGATTTTGTTCACAGCAGCTGAGAGTCTGCTTGTGTGCCCATTCTCTATGGGTCCTCCTCTCCCTTTCTCTCTCTCTCTGTGTCTCTCTCCAAAAAAAATAAAATAAAATAAAATAAAATAAAATAAAATAAAATAAAGTAGGGCAAGGTAGAAACGAGGAGCCAGATGTTTTCTTCAAAAGTCCTTATTACTTCCTTTGCATAGGTCCCACCTCCTAAAATTTCCAGAACCTTCCCAGCTGTCCCAGCTCTTGCTAGCTGGCGACCAAGCATTTAACACATTGGCCTGTGCAGGACCTTTCATACTTAAACTGTAGCAATGTTCAGTCCCTTTACAACCAGGTAATGCAAATGAGAACCACAGTGAGATTTTACTTCATCCCAGGCAGATTAATTTCCACCAAGAAAACAGATGACAACAAATGCTAGTGGAGATAGAGGCAAAGGATTCCATATACAGTGTTGGGAATATGAGTACAAATCACTATGGAAATAACTACAAAAGTTCCTTGAAATATTAAAAATAGGACCACCATTTGACCAGGTAAACCACTCCAAGGTATATACTTGAAGGAGAAAGAGGGGAGCATGTAACTGTACAGTAGAGATATCCATGCTGATCATAACCATACTGACAACAGCCACGTTAGAACACCAGCTGGTGTTCATCAAAGGATGAACAAATAAAGAAAATGTGGTTTATATACACCACAAAGCATGGTTCAGCCACTAAGAAGGAAATCGTGTCATCTTCAGGAAAGTGGACGGACCTGCAGGCCATCATGTTAAGCAAAATAAACCAAGCTAAGATGCAGAAATTTATCAAAAATGCATTGCATATTGTATCTCATATGAAAGATCTAGACAATAAAAGAGAGTGTGGAGAGAGACATGCAGGTAAAAGGGGAGCTGTTTGGGATGAAGAAGGGGAACAGTAAAGTAAAGTAGGGAGCTCAAAGAGAATAAAATAAGGGTAAGTATGTATGAAAATGTCAAAGTGAAACCAATCATTTTGGACAATTCATATACAGTAATAAAAATACAATAAGCTGTGCTTGGGTGATGGTTCAGTGGGTAAAACATTTGCTGCTCAAGCCTAAAGACCTGAGGATTAAAAAAAAATATTTATTTATTTATTTGACAGAGAAAGAGGGAGAGAGAGAGAGAGAGAGAGAGAATGGGTGCACCAAGGCCTCCAGCTACTGCAAATAAACTCCAGATGCATGTGTCCCTTTGTGCATCTGGCTAACATGGGTCCTGGGTAATCGAACCTGGGTCCTTTGGCTTTGCATTCAAATGCCTTAACAGCTAAGCCATCCCTGCAGCCCAAGACCTGAGTTTTCACCCACATCAGAACTGGGTGTGGTGGTGTGTGCCTCTAATCGTCCCTGCTGAGGAGGTGGAGACGGTATCTCCAAGGATTGTTGGCAAGCTAGTCTAGCGGAATCAGTGAGAGATCCTATTTTGGAAAAAAAAAAAGGTGAAGAGTGACTGAGGCATTGACCTCTGGCCTGTGAACCCACATGTATGAGCATCCTATATATGTGTGCTCATGAACACATAAGCATACATATATATGCACACCATACATACATACGCACCCCAAAATATATTAACTGCATGCATGCAAACTTTTTTTTTGAGAGAGACACAGAGATAGAGACAGAGAGAGGGAGAGGAAGACAGATAGAGAATGGGCGCGCCAGCAGCCTCTCAGCTGCTACAAATGAAATCCATATGCATGCGTCCCCTAGTGGTCAAGTGCGGCACTGCGCCCTTGTATCACTGCATCTGGCTAAACATGGGACCTGGAGATTGGAACCTGTGTTCTTAGGGTTAGGAGGCAGGCGCCTTAACCTCTAAGCCATCTCTCTAGCCCTATGCATGCAAACTTTTAACTCTCAAACAATTACAAAGAGCTTTCTCTAAGTCACAGCTCCTTCAGACAATAAATATTCTTCATGGGCCAAGGGCCCACCTATGTAGCTTATAGGACATGAGGCCACCCGAGGGTATTATCAAAGAGAAGCCATGTGGCCACCCTTGGCCTAGTAAGGGCCATAGATCTTGGTTTCCCTTCTTTCCCTGCTTTTCGAGTCCCACCATGCATTTCTCATAATTAACCTACTTGCCAAGTCAGCGAGCTCTTTCTAAAATAAACAAAAGTAAACCAACACGGTATTGACTTGTCTCACGAATGTCCACCATCAACCATGGATGAGTTGAAATTTTTTTTAAGCAGAAAAATTGGGAAAGCAGACAGAATGAAAAATTTTAGATTAAATTGGTCATTCTTACAGTTTTGTAATATGAAGATGTTAGAATTTGTTTTTCTTTCAAAAGAGATTTAAAAACCGAGCCTGGTGGCATAGCCCTGGAATCTCAACCACTTGGGGGGGGTGAGAAAGGAAGATGGCAAGTTCAAAGTCAACCTGGGCAACTTGGTGATATCCTGTCTCAATGAAAAAAAAATGATGGTTGGGGAGCTAGGTCGGTGATAAAGCATTTGTCTAGCATGCGCAGCATCTCAGCTTCAATCCGCAGTACAACAATGGGGTTGGGGAGAGAGAGGGCACGAGAGGGAAAGGGAGAAACTTTATATGCTTAGAATACAAGAAGGAAAAAATAACAATAAATGTTAAACCACATAATTACAAGAATGGGGAAATAAAGGACTTAATTCCTTATTAATTCTAGTCCTTTCCCCTTTGCCTGCACTATTCTTGTTCGTTGAATGAAATAATTATGTTATAAATCCATCAGTGAGGTTGTATAACCTCAGATTGACTTTTGGTGGCTCAGCTTACAATTTTTTTGATACTCAGTTTTTCAAATATGGCTTCAGTAGAAACAGTACTTCAAATTTTAAACTTGGATCTCTTCCTTAAGCAATATGTGCTTTCATACTCTTTTGTAATGTTGGGGAACAGCAGGGGGCTCCAGCCCCCATTCAAGCATGCAGTCATTAGGATAGATGCCAAAAACTGCAGTGCATTGTGTTGATAAGATATTGGGTAGGCAAGGTTTATCGCGTGGATTTCAACTTGTAATATTTCCAAATTACAGTGAGTTTCTCACAACATGATCCAACTGTAAATCATAGAATCTTACTGCTGCTTCTCTGAAGAAAAGAGCTATAAATATAAGAACATTTATACTGCTTTTATGTTTACCTTATTCTTATACTCTTTATTTTTTTTTTTTTTATGTCTTTTGACTCAATGTCTACTGACTTTTAAAAGGACAAGGATCTTCACAAATCTCCAGCTAGACTGACAAGAAGAAAAAAAGAAGACCAAAATTACTAAAATCGAGAATAAGAAAAAGAAGTAAGAGCAATGGCAAGAAAATACTATGGAAAACTTTGCCAACAGACTAAGTAACCTACACTAACAAATTTCTAGAAAGAAACAAACCCAAGAAAAATGTCGGGAATCTGAGTAGTCTTATAAGAACTGCTGAAAGGAGCTGGGCATGGTGGTGCACGCCTTTAATCCCAGCACTCGGGAGGCAGAGGTAGGAGGGTTGCCGTGAGTTCAAGGCCACCCTGAGACTACATAGTTAATTCCAGGTCAGCCTGGGCCAGAGTGAGACCCTACCTCGAAAAACCAAAAAAAAAAAATTGCTGAAAGAATATAAATGTAAATTGTCAAAGGAGAGAGAGAGAGGGAGAGAGAGAGAGAGGGCCAGCTTTGGATAACTTCAGTTAAGCAAGAACCAATACAAGGATTTTATTTTTCTAGAAAATTCACGTTATTGCACTGGAAGTTTTAGCTATTGAAATTAGGACAAAAGAGGAAGTAAAATCCATTCAGATTAGTAAGGAAAAAGGAAAACACTTTCCTTGCAGGCAACCCTAATTAAAGTCAGCTGGTCATGCCCACACACAAGGGAAAAGGAAAAAAAAGACATCAAATTAGAAGAGGAATTAGGAAGAAGAAGAAAGAGGAGGAGGAGGGTTAGCAGAAAGGGGATGAGGGACAAGAGAAGGTAATGGGAGGGTTTTCTGATTAAAACACATCATATACATTGTATAGAAATTGTCGATAAGTATAAGAAAATAAAGAAACATGAGAAAAATCCCATTTGTGCCCTCTAAATGCAGGTGGCAAAATACTCCTAAGAACGACCCCAGATTCCATATTCTTACAGAGCACTGAGGTAGCTATTAACATGTTACTAATACCCAGAGAGATGCTGATTGGCATATTAATACATTGATTTGTTTCTACCAAAAATACTATTTGTATTCAGGTGACATGATCCTCCACGTGAAAAATTCTAAGGAATTATTAACAGTGAATTTAGCATGGCTTCAGAGTATAAAATCGCTATAAGAATCAATTGTATTTCTATGTACTGATAATGAGCATCTTGTATAAAACAATTATAAAAGGAACTCCATGGGCTGGAGAGATGGCTTGGTGGTCAATATACCTGTGGTAGTTTGAATATATGTCCCCCAATATATTCAGTGTTTTACTTTATAGTTTGCATCTGCAATCACCTTGCTAGAGGCAATGTCACTGGGGGCTGGTCTTAAAGTGTTAATGGTGGGTTTGAGAGTCCATTGTAAAAATATGCAAATGTGCCTAGCAGGAGTTCTTGAAGTGTGCTGTGTGACCTTTTGGCAGTAGTTTTGCTTTGTGTGCTGTGGTGGCTGGTTGGCTTTTGCTCTCTCTGCTTGGCCCTGTGAAGAGCAGGCCGCTTCTTCTGCCGTTATGGAACTTCCCCTGGATCTGTAAGCTTCAATAAATAATATCCCTTCCTCCATAATTGTGCCTGGTCTGGAAGTTCATCTCAGCGAACCTGAAGCTGTCTGCAACAATACCATACTGTTAAAAATACTTAAGAAATATAAGAATCATACACTTAATACTCTAGAATGTTGAAGTAAAATCTAATAAATGGAATTTTCATGAATTGAATGACTTTAATTTTAAAAAAATCTTTTTTTTTTTTTTTTTTTTTTTTTGATTTTTAAGGTAGTATCTCATTCTAGTTCAGGTTGACCTGGAATTCACTATGTAGTCTCAAGCTGGCCTCGAATTTACAGCAATCCTCCTTCCTCTGTCTCTCTAGTGCTGAGATTAAAGGTGTGCACCACTATGCCCAGCTATGACTTAAATTTTTTATGTTCATCACATTTTAATAATGTTGTTAAAAGTGGTCAATTCAGACTGGGTGTGGTGGAGCATACCTTTAATCCCAGCACTCAGGAGGCACAGGTAGAAGGATTGCTGTGAGTTCAAAGTCAGCCTGAGGCTACATAGTGAATTCCAGGTCAGCCTGAGCTAGAGTGAGACCCTACCTGAAGAACAATAAAAAGTAATCAATTCAGTAAGAAGAAACAGTTTTAAGCATATAAGAGAGCTTCGAAACACATGAAGAAGAACAAACAGAACTCAAGGAAAATAGATTAACCTATAATTATGGTTGAGATTTCCATATCCTCTCAATAATTGATATAAGTAGAAATTATTACGGATATGGAGGAATTAAGTACTATCAAACCATTGCTCTAATTGTCATCTGTACAACATTTGATTAGTAATAAAAGCATATGAAGAGTATTACCATGACTGACCATATTTTAAGACCATAATTTTATGGCACCTGGAGTTTGTTTGCAGTGGCTAGAGGCTCTGGCAGGCCCATTCTCTCTCTCATAACTAACTAAATAAATATTAAATAAACTGGCGAGCAATTAATAAAGACATTTTGTGTCCTCTGGCTTTCAATGCACATATACACATCTACACACATATATGAACACACATACCCACATGCAAAATATCGCAATAACCACTGAGCCTTCTCCCCAGCCCCGCAAAGTACTATTTTGTTTGCTAACTAATGCATTTAAACATGACTGTGTTGGATTCTTTAATAGAATGAAGTGGAAGGACCTTACTTAGTTCATTTAGATATTGTTTTCTCCTATTCTGTCTTCATTTTCTTATTTTGCAGCACAGACAGCTATGTTCAAAAACTGCTCTCCAAAACGACTCAAGGAAAACCAGTGTTAAAACACAAACCCTGGGCTGGAGAGATAGCTTAGCAGTTAAGCGCTTGCCTGTGAAGACTAAGGACCCCGGTTCGAGGCTTGATTTCCCAGGACCCATGTAAGCCAGATGCACAAGGGGGCACATGCATCTGGAGTTCGTTTGCAGTGGCTGGAGGCCCTGGCGTGTCCATTCTCTCTGTCTCTATCTATCTGCCTCTTTCTCTCTCTTTCTCTCTCTGTCTGTTGCTCTCAAATAAATAAATAAAAATTGTTAAAAATTAAAAAAACCCACAAACCCTAAACAAGATATTTAATTTATACTTTCCTATAGGAGAATGCTTCAAATGGTGGGTCATGAATGCAAGGACAAGAAGACCAGGTTTTTTTTTTTTTTTTTTTTTTTTTTTTTTTTTTACAGCCAATGGATGTTAAGAAATAGATAAGATCACAGTGGATTATCTGTGGTAAGGTATCATTTTATGAAGTGGCTGATTTAGTCATGTGCATGTGGTTTTCATAAGTGGGTTGAAGTCCAAAAATTTGGAAAGCACTATACACCTACTTCTCTCCAGGGGGGATGTATGTAAATGTATACCTTAGTCCAGTGTAGGAGCAACAAACTGAGACTTGATTTGCTCTTACCAAACACTGCTAAATCAAAGGCTGTGCAGTGAGATAGAGCTATAGATAAAATGCATTCCATCCAAAATTGCCTTTCATTCCAAACAATATTAGAGTCTCATCTTTTTTCTCTTAGACACGGCCATTCCAAAGTTCTTGACTCATTTATTACACAGAATGTATTGCTTATGAAAGATAGGGGAAAAAAGCAACTATTCTGTGTTTGGAATTAATTCATTCTCTCTTTTTCTGCCAATTTACCTTGACTCGCGGGGAAATACTAAAAAAGCTGGAGAGAGACGCAGGAACCTACTTGGAAGGAGATAATTCATTTTTCGTTTTTTGATTCTTAAGCGTTTGCCTGGAATCAAGACAGAGAAACACTCCTGGGGGTTCCGGGCACCTAAAGCCTGTTCTACATGCGAGCTCATGATTCTAATTAACCCTCAAGAAGTTTGAATAGTCCTCTTTGCCAAGGTTAGGCACTGCACAACCTTTGTCTTCTGAAATATTCTCTTCCACTTGCAAGTCCTTCTTTGTCACACTGTCCACTCCTTCTCCAACACTCAGTTCCTTGGTGTGGTGGTTTGAATGTAATATGCCCCATAGACTGCAGCGTTTGAATACTTAATGCTCACTTGCTGGGGATCTTTGGGAAAGTTGTGGAAACTTTAGGAGGTGGAGCCTTGCTAGAGGGAGTGTGCCACTGGGGGTCTGCCTTGAGGTCTCAAAGGCCACAAATGGCTCTCTTTCTACTTCCTCCCAGCTGATGTGATGATGCGATTGCTGGTTTCCTGATCCAATCATGCTTCCCCTGTCACAGTGGACTATACTCTTTGGAACTGTGATCTGAAATCATCTCTCTCCTTCCTTACATTGCTATGGTCAGGTATTTTACTTTTATATTTTTTATTTATTTATGATAGAAAGAGAGAGAGAGAGAAAGAGAGAGAGAGAGAGGCAGATAGAAAGAGAGAGAGAAAGGGTATGCCAGGACCTGTAACCACTGCAAAAAAAATCTCCAGACGCATGTGCTCCCTTGTGCATCTGGTTTACATGGGTCCTGGGGAATCAAATGCAGGTTGTTAGGCTCTGCAGGCAAGTGCCTTAACCACTGAGCCATCTCTCCAGTCCTTGGAGGCCATTTTCTCTTCCATCAATACTGACCTGTGTGCTGTATATGTTTTTCTCAATTTTCATCTACATGATAAATGGCCATTGGTTTTCTGAGGCAATGAAGCTCTAAGGAATGTGATAATTGATAACAGGCCACGTGCACTTCTCAGATGACTGGTGCTATTGTCTACCAGTTCTTTAAGAATGCCCCGTCATCAGAACGTGTACAGAATGTCCTGGGTATGTCATGGAAGGACAAACAGTATTGAAGCTAATATGAAAACCGTTATCCCATGGTATGTTTCCCTTTGGGACCCTTCCTCCGCTTCTCATAGACGAGCCTTAGAAACTATCCAAAGAGGTGGAAAGCACCATAATAGCACTATCCAACAGATAGCTTGATACAGCTAAGTCAGGAGGCATGGAGCCTACTCACCACTTAACAGCAGATGGTGCCATCCCATCATATGCTAGTCAGCCTTCTGTTGTCATGACAAAAAAAAAAATATGCAAGAACCAACTTAAAGGAGAAAAAGTTAATTTTGGCTCATGGTTTCAGAGGTTTCAGTCCACCATCAGTTGGATTCATTGCTTTGGGCCCGTGAGGAGGCAGAGCATCATGGCATAGGGCATGTGGAAGACAAAGCTACTCTGGTGGTCAGGAAGTGAAAAGATAGATGGGCAGAGATCAGGGTCTCAGTATCCCCTTCAAGGGCCACAGCCCCAATATCCTAACTTCCTTCCACCAGGCCTTACCTCCTGAAAGATTCTACTAGCTCCCAAGAGGACCATCAACAATAGACCAAACCTTCCCAAAATGGTGTTTGGGGATATTTAAAATCCAAAACAATGTAATTTATAAACAGCACTTTAATCTATAGAAATTATGTCTTTAGAGTATGATTTGTGTATGACAGAACATCAGGAAATAGCGTGTCCTTACTTCAAACTGCCTTCTTACCTATATTGTAGGTGACTGTGTGTCATGGCCCAGCTCTGACCTTCTGGATCTTCACCCAGCCATACTCCTCATTGCCTGTGTCCGGCCCCTGCACACGTGTAGCAGGAGTAATAAGGCAGACCCATGCTAGCAACATGCAAGATGAAGGATCCCTCTCACGAGGGACTTTGACTCAATGATGCTCTAATGGCTGGCTGAAACATTCTAAGAACTGGACTTGACTCCAAGACTCCTCCTACCTCTCCTTCCTTCTTTCTCATTCTCTTTCCTAGGAGTCAGACCTCCATCTCAGTCTCTCAGTTGTCCAAACTTCTATCCAGTTCTTCTCTTCCTCCTACATGTATTTCCTCTGATTTTTATAGATTAAATTCTCTCTAAGTGACTTTTTCTCAGAGCACCTGAACGAACACTCAGTGCTTCCCTTTCTGTGATGTTATACACTGGTGTCTGACCACCCCACAGGAACCTAGAGGCATTAGCATGTACCACTCACCCCAAAGCTAGAACCAGAAGTCAGAAATTCTGATTCCTAATCTTTCCATGCACCAAAAACTCCTCCTGAAAATTACTTCTGGAAAGTATCCTGCACGAAGAAACATCTAGATTATAATGTCTTATTTTATTTTTGGTGTGTGTTTGTGAGTATAGCATGCATTCCATGTGTGGTCTATACATGTTTGTGTGTATGTATGTGTGTGTGTGTGTGTGTGCAGATATGTACACCTTGTGCACATGGATATGGAGGCCAGAGGAGAGAGAATACTGGGTGCCTTCTTCTATGGCTCTCCACTCTACTTCCTTGAGATGGAGTTTCTCAGCAACTCCCCTGTCTCTGCCTCCTTCAGCACTGGGGCTATAGGTATGTGTGGCCACACCTGCCTTTTAACCTGGGTGCTGGGGATCAAACTCAGCTCTTCCTGCTTTGTACAGCGAGAGCTTTTCTCATCTTCCCAGCCCCTCCTATGAGTTTTCCAATGACAAGTCCAAGTATTGTTTCCATCTGTCTGAAATATTGTTTTCAAATGCTTTAAACCATTGACTTCCTTCTTCAAGTTAAATCCTCACTGATGACTAATACACAGTGACAGAGGTGGGGACTGAAGTAGGGTTTGGATGGCAGTGAAGTGGCCATAGAGAGCTGACGTTCACTGACGTGCCTTCTCTCTTCCTCCCGTCCACTGCTGATGAAAGAACCTCTGATTGTACTAAGCACGACAATAAAATCTGTGCTCAGACCATTGTCTTGTAAGTAGTCTTGTCAGTGAAATTTTTATGAGGAGAAAGTGGGTCAAGCTATCGGGGCTCTGGCTTCCAAGTAATCTCAGAAGAAACCACTTTACTTTTATATGTTAGTCTGAAATTTTGATTACCCATATGATTTTTTCACACCAATATGTTTTTTAAGCCCTTGCCCCTAGACCCAGTTATAGAAAGGATCCTATATGAAACATATTTTCCTTAGGTTGTAGCTTTGTACCAAAATGAATGGAGCGGAGCATAGTCCCAGCCATTTGACTTATTCCAGGGTTGTCCTGAGGCAGGACAGGAAGGGCGGGAATATTAAGGGACTGAGATACGTTAGAAGCCCTTCGTCATTGGGGCTTGGCTTATATTTCTTATTGGCTGAAAGTCAAGAAGCTCAAGACAAATGACACAAGCAAAACTGCTGTGAAGATTGTCTACACAGATAATACTCCCTTTTCTGAAAGATATCCCAAACAAGAGTGTCCATTAAATACTCAGCGAAGTACGCTGCAGGCCCCAATGGATGTGAACATTGAGTTTATTCTTACCAGAGCTCCACGTCCATCCCTAAACTTGAACAATGCTTTCCATAAGGCATGACACATCTTCATTTACAAAAGAAATGGTGTAAGGTAAGAGAACCTTGTAAATTAACTCATAAAATTTTATTTAATCTTTAAACCAGATGATACATTCCATACTTTGAACAATGACTTCAAAAGCCAGAAAGTCATATATATCTACCTTTATCTCTCTCTCTATATATATATATGTATATATATAATTTTAAATATGTTTGTTTCTTTCAACCCCTGTGTTTAAATCTAGCGAAGTTTATCTTTTCTCTTGGTGATTTCTCAGGAAATCCACACTGCTTCATACTGACTCACTCTGAAATTATTTCTGCAGCACAAGTCAAGACCCGAGCTCCACCTTACGGAAAGTCTTTAAGAAGTGAAGTCCTCAGGCAACAGTAGCAGCATGAGGCTGTGTCTCCCGTGGCCAGTGGCTGTCCTACTGAACTAACAATGAATTGTACAGTCCAATTTTTAATGGAACATGTAAATTCATTTAGATGCTCAAAGTATGCATTAGTGTTGTGGTCTGAATGTGAACTATCCCTGATAGTCTTATGTATGTGAACCATTGGTCCCTACTGGGTAGTGCTGTTTTGGAAGGCTGTAGAACCTTTAGAAGGTACAGCCTTACTAGAGAAAGTGGGTTGTTGTTGGTGGACCTTGAGGGTTTATAGTCCCACCCACTTCTTGTTTGTTCTCTGCTTACTATTCTGCCAAGATGTTAAGAGGTATGTAGTCCCCATTGTCCTCTCTCCCCTCCCCTCCTCCTCCTCCTCCCTCCTCTCCTCTCCTCTCCTCTCCTCTCCTCTCCTCTCCTCTCCTCTCCTCCCCTCCCCCCCTCCCCTCCCTCCCTCCCCTCCCTTCCCCTCCCCTCCCCTCCTCTCCTCTTTCTACTTTGTCTACTCCCATTGTCTACTCCTATGACGGGAGCTGCCTGCCACCACGCCTTCCCCTCTGTGACGGTTATATCCCCTAAAACTGTGAGTCAAAATCACCCCTCCCTCCCTCCCTCCCTGCCTCACTCCCTTCTTCCTTCCTTCCTTCTTTCTTTCCTTCCTTCATTTCTGGCCAGAACAGCAACCAAAAAATAGCTATGAATAGCTATTTATATATAGCCAAGAATTAACTAGTGACTAAAAAGATCACATTCTTTTAAAATTTTTTTATTGTTATTTACTTATTTGAGAGCAACAGACAGAGAGAGAGAGAAAGAGACAGATAAATAGAGAGAGAGAATGGGCATGCTAGGGCCTCCAGCCACTGCAAATGAACTCCACATGCATGCACCACCTTGTGCATCTGGCTTATGTGGCTCCTGGGGAATCGAGCCTCAAACTGGGGTCCTTAGGCTTCACAGGCAAGCGCTTAACTGCTAAGCCATCTCTCCAGCCCCAAAGATCACATTATTTTTTTAAAAATGGAAATACACAAATAATTTCTGAACTGTGATTTGAGCATTTAGCCGTTACTGTTCTTCTTTGCCATGATCAAATACCTAACCAGAAGCAACTTAAGGAAGGATTTAGATTGGCTACAGCTTGAGAGGATAGGCAGGAGCACAAAAGGCAGCGAGTCGCATTTTACACAATGTCAGGGAGCAGGAGAGATAAATGCGACTGTTCAGCTTGTTCTCTCCTTTTTGCACAGTGTGGTGCACAGAGCCCATGGACTGCTGTTGTGCACAGTTAGGGTGGATCCTCTCACTTCACTTAACCTAATTTAGAAAACCCCTTACAAATATTCCCAGATAGTTGTTTCCATGGTGACTCTAAATCCTACCAAATTGACACCCAGAGGTTAACCATCACAAAGGGCAAAGAATGCTAAAATAAATAAATAAACAAACAAATAAATAAAAGATCCCCTATCTATCTACCAAGGCAGTGGTGGGAGGTGACGGGAAGAGCTGAGGTAGAAAAGAAATCTTGAAAGATTCAGGTAGTTGATGCTGGCTGTTTACTGTTTCTCTTCTGTGCCAGGCTCTTCTGCACATGTCTGATATCTCTGAAGTCCTTGTAGCTCACACAATTCTGTTGTCTTTCTGATTTTGAAGAGAAAGGCAGAAGTCCTCTCCCCTGCTATTCATCCTGCCAGGTTGATGCCATCAGATTTACCTGAATAAACACTAAACAAGTCAGGATTGAATCAAGGGGTTCTGATTCCCAGGGTAACGTGCAATTCTCACTCCCAAGACCCCAGAGTGTGTGTCTGGTTTTCTTAGTGGTCTGTCAGAAGCTGATGACTCTCAAAGTAGCATCTTTTAAAAAAGGCAAGACATTCACTGGAATAGCAACTTTGGGGTCCTTGTTTGGAAGTGCCTGGGATAGGGAAATATTGCAAATTTAAGACTGGACTGCCATTAAACAAAAATGTACTGTGAGTAGAAGCCTGATGTGTTTGGGTGAATAGTGAGCTTCCACCACATGCAAGGTATAATAATAATCAGGTTTTCGAAATACTCAGCCAGACTCTGCTGGCTTCTCTAAGACAGAAATGCACAGACAGATAGAAGACTGTGTTAAGGTTTTATTTTAATCTCTGCCTCCCTGCTTGTGGTCTTAAAGCCCTTAGTATTGAAAGCAAATTATATTTCTACCTCCTCCTCCCCAAAGCAAGAATTTGCATCGTAATTTTGGAACACAGGGGAAAAAACATTCAAATGAAACATTTGATTTACTTTTGAGACTCTCCTGTTCTTTCCAGGAATAAAGCTTACTTCTTACTGAGTTGTCAACTAAATATCATGAATCTTAAGGCACAGCTGGTTATTGGAGATACAGTCAATGTGTTTATATTCCATTCAAGAAGAGTGAGGCCAGCTTTCAAGGACTCCAGCTTGGGATATAGGTAATTAAAGTCAGATGATTTGGTTTGCCTTGCATGGAACTTCAAATCGGGAATCTTATACAGAAATAAGCAGGAAGTTAGCTTTAATCAAAAAACGTGCTGAGAGCCCTGATTGGGTGAGAAAGTTAACTGTATGTACTTTGTCTTATTTCATCCTATTTTGCAATTCTGAAGGCCCCCCAAAACCATGAAAACAGTGCCAACAAAGTCACCCATGTCTAATTCCTAACCTTCTCCATCCCGCTTGTTGCTCATCTAGGCAAGATTTACATACATCTTGCCATCCTAACTGGACATTAAAACCAAAAGTATTTGCTGCTATGAATCACGTCGGGACAATAGTTATAAGCTGGGACCCAACCAGGCAAATTAGCATAAGCAATTAGCCCAGTTGTGAGCAAAATTCCCTTTTCAGGCCAAGAAACTGAAGCCATGTGGAGTCAATAAGCAGAGTGTAATGTCAGTGAATGGTCGGGGTTCTCCACATGGACCGATTTGGAACACAGAAATTTAGCACTGCAAGGGGTGGTGCGATGTTTAGTTCAATTACAGGATATAAGGAGGAGATGATGTTTCCAGTTAGATTTAGTGTCCCACCAAGCTTCATATGCTAAAGGCATGGTTGTTATGGTGAAGTTGGGAGGTGGTGGAACCTCATGGAGATGGAGCTTAGTGGAAGGTCACTGTGGACTTGGTCTTGCAGGGGAAATTGGGTGACCTCCTGGTCTCTCTCTCTCTGCTTTCTAGCCCCTATGGTATGTAGCTTTGCTTCCTGCTATAATGGCATGTCTTGCTATACGTCCCAGAACAATGCACCCACAGATGATGGAATGAGACCTATGAAACCACGAGCCCAAATCAACCATCCCTCATTTTAAGTTGTGTTATGTCAGAGAAGGAAAGCTGACTAACACATAAACTAAACTTACTAACACAATCATTCTTTATTTTTAGCTTATTTCCATTTCTTACTCTTTTTCGACACTATAATAACCTTTTGTTTGCAATCAACTGAGAAGTCTAGAGAACGGTGAGTTTTTTTTTTTTTTTAAAATATTCTTTACCTGGAAAATATTAAAAGTAAGAATATCTATGGAGGTCTCAACACAGTTGGATTAGTTTGATCAAAGCGACAATGACTCTTAGCTCTAAGATATTTATAAATCATTAAAAAATAGCGCAGATGAAACGTAAAGCTCATTATTGTTCAGCTTCTTTTTCTTTTATTTTAGAAAGATGAGAAAAATAACCTAATCAAGCATTTGCATCCATTGCAGCTTGGTGTTGGCCAGGGGCCCCCCGAAGCCTACAAAGCTGTGGGGGATTTGAAAGGGGCCACCTTTAATCTGCCAGCTGCAGCCATGACTAGACCCTCTGGCTCTTCCATTGCCCCGTCTATGTTCCTTTCGTATTCGTAGGCTGGCTTCACAGAGGAGAGTCAGTGAGCAGGGATAAAGATAAGCTTGAGCAAATTGGCAAGTACAATACTTTGATGTTACTTTTAGGAGAAGAAAGTTAATCCTGTGTGTGTGTGTGTGTGTGTGTGTGTGTGTGTGCACGCGCGCGTGTGTACTGAAAGTATCCAAATTCATCTGAATTCATCTCTCCACTTGGCTGTGCATGTGAACGTACTGACTTTGAAAATACCAGAGAAGGAATGCAAGTGAACGCTATCGCCCTTGGCACAAACCTTGTCCACCAGAACTCCTGAGGACTTCATTTTACTAATTTGGTATCCCACTACTGAGCTGCTCAGCATGGGGATAAGAGAAATCCACTCAGGGATATCTTCGTATTTGAGGATGAAGGTATCCAGACAGTGAGTTGTTCTAAGTATACCAAGTTTCAGCAAGCTCAGGCTTATTTCTGCTTAAGGAGAAAAAAAAAAAGTCAAATAACTTCTGCTTTTATAAATCCACGTATCTGTATTTTAGCATGACAGCATTACCAAGAATTAGTAATTAGCCTGAAGTATCTGGTCAAAATCAAATAGACTTGAAGTCACCCAGCTTTCATGAATTCGTTTTGTCTGTTTTTGATTTGGTGCTATTAAATTGCTTATGCAAAACTGCTCCTAAGAAAACAAAGTGTGGGATGGCTCGAGGGCATCTTGTCAGACTCGAATCACTGTAGATTAATTATGGCTTTTTTTTCTTCCCGAAACAAAACACGCTGAGATGTTTCCAAGCTTGGCAGCATCAGGTGTGTCAAGAGGAAGACTGGTTGAGGCAGGTAAATGTTTTTAGATTACTTGTGGTTGAAGGGTTGCCAGGTTCCATTCTCAGTAAATAGAAATTCTGATTTGTGAGGCCAACACTGCCCTACTGGGAGGGAGGCACTGACAGCAACCGTCAACAGGTAAGTTTGTGTAAAGACGCAGAGAGCTGTCAGGGGAATACCTCTGAGTGTTTACCTACAGAATTTTACTTGGCACTGCCAAGCTGCTAGTCAGCAAGCATTTCTGGGCAGGATCCTATGCATTTTTAGGATAATATACCTGGGAGACATGGATTTTTCTCTTTCCCAGTGCTTAGTGAAATGAGATGGTGCTGCTGCAGAGGGTAAATTGGAAGCCACATCTTAGGGGTATATTGAAGTATCCATGAGTGATAAGGTGCAAACCGACCACAGATTCATGGTGTTCATACAAGTCAATTTTGGAAACATGATTCTGCTTTGTGCTGATTTTCACTGTTTCTCAGAGAAAGTGTGTAGAAAGGTTCTGGACAAGTCAAAGAAAACTGCTGTCTAAAGCACTCACACGAACCTGTAGAACACGTTACTCAAAGAGTTAGGAAGTAAAATACAAGCAAGTCTCCGGATGGCTTAGATTTGTGTGGTAAATTTAGCAAAAGGGAGGGGGGTGTACAGAGCTTCTTCTCTAGCTTTTCAGCCTGGGAACTAAGGACATCAGATCAGGGAGACCGGGCTGACCAGCAACCGTGGAGCTGTGCAGAGCGTGGGAGACACAGTGCGTTACATACAGCTCTGCTCAAAAATTTCTTCCTGTTCAAATATCCAAGATCATAGAGTTGGCAGAACCTCAGTAATTCTCCTTTGACAATGTACGAGCACCCAAACTTCTTTCATCCCAGTGGTTTTAACTCCTGCACTGTGGATAAAGTGCTGGGTACATGGAGGTATGTGCAGCCTATGAACTTGAAGGAGAAAAAAAAGCATAATATATATATATATGTAAAATTTTACAACTTCTGAATTTAACTTCTTCTTACCATATCAATGTAAGTCACAAACCATGGGAGAAATAGCAGTATTTGTGACTTTTAGCTAATAATGATAAAAATGTTTCATATAATATTCTATAAGTACAGGTATCTAGAACTTTGGTTTATACTCATCAAGATTCTAAGTCACAGTATTTAATAGGCTCATGAATAGATTATCTACCTATCTATCATCTACCTATCTATCATCTATATCAATATATACACCTGTATATATTGCATGTATATGTATTTATGCATGAGAGAACACATATAAATGTGATTGCATGTGCATACGTATGTGCATGTATGTGGAGACCAGAGCATGTTGTCAGGAGTCTGTTTCACTTTACCTCTTTCCACCCTATTCTCTGAGACAGGATTTCTTGCTGAGCTTAGATCTCACTGATTCTACTTCTATTTTCTATCTATGCTGTGTTGGTAAACTCACATTTCTCAGGTCCTTATGAGTTATCATCTCAGGTAGTCAGTAGAGGTTTTTAGCTGGTGTGGCCTATGCTAGGTCTAGGTGAGTGGCGGGTAGACCTCTTTGAAATGCCCTCCTGTAGGTGGTGGGGGCTCTCACCTTGTCATGCATCCCAATCCCCACCCTTGGCATTAAAGCAATGCACCATGTCCAGTACCTTGACTTGTAATAAGTAGTAGCTTATAGGTGAAAATTCATTAAGAAAGAAACTTACATCATCAGAATCACTGAGCTGAATCCTATAATGATAAAAGCTTACATGCATGGGCAGTTGGCAGTCATTAACACCAATTAGCTTACTGCCAGTAGGAGCCTTATTCATTGCAGAGTCAGCTTACCTCAACACTTCTCAAGAAAATTTAAAAATATTTTATTTATTTATTTATTTGAGAGAGGAAGAAGGAGAGAGATAGAGAGAGAATGAATGGGCACACCAGAACCTCTAGCCATTGCAAACAAACTCCTGACGCATGTGCCACCTTGTGCATCTGGCTTTATGTGGGTATTGGGGAATCAAACCTGGGTCCTTTGTCTTTGCAGGTTAAGTGCCTTAACTGCTAAGCCATCTCCCCAGCCTGCAAATTCCATTTGATAATTCAAAAGATATCATGTGCTGAGAATTATGCCATGCCATGGTATCTGAGTGGCAGCACTCGTTTAGAAAGAAGATTCAGGAATAATATGCCACTCACAAGAGTTAAAAAAAGAGTAAAAAAATAAGTACTTTCATCTCCAATGATTTCATCCAAATTTTTATTAAAACAGCTATGGAAATCTTTTTATGATGACAAATTTTGAGTGTAAAGATTATCTGATAAGAACTTGTGTTCGTCTGACTCGTTCTCTCTCTCTCTCTCTCTCTCTCACACACACACACACACACACACACACACACACACACACCCCTTTGCCCCCCTGCCTCAAGCAGTCTCACCGGCAAGAAGCTACATTTCCTCCACGGCTCTAGCTTCGGCCCAGTAACGCCAGCTCCTGCAGAGTGGACCTTCCCAGAGAAAGGTTCTCATGTAGGCTGGGCTGCTGGTCACCACTAATACTACATTATTTCCTTTACCCTCACTTCCCTCCCAGAAAATGTTGAAGCAAATTCTTCTTGCTAGTGCTGGCCATTTCTGTGTTGATTGCCTCACCTCTGTAGCTTCTTGCCTCTTTCATCACCTGTGTAATCCAATCCTCATCTAAGTTCCATGTTTGAAATATCTAGAACAATCTACTTAGGAGGTAGATGCAGGAGGAGTACTGGAAGTTTAAGGCCAGCCTTGGGTAAGTAGAAAGTTCAAGATCAGCCAGGGTGACACATTAAGACACTGTCTCAAAACAACAACAACAACAACAGCAACAACAACAACCAGACAGGCAATAGACAACAAACAAATCCAAACGATTTATTAAGGCAGACAGTCCTGGGAGTGTGTACAGGTACAGGCTAAGACTTCCTATGTGGAGAGAAGTGTCCAGCAAGAGGGAACTGCAGACCAACTACCTAGCTATCACCTTCTACATCATGACTATACAGACTTGAGCGCATAAGATATTCAACTCAGTCGTCTCACAATGGATCAAAATCTTGGTTCTTCCATCTGAATTTGGAGTTTCATGAGAAGCATTTTGGCTGACGGGTTCTCACTCGCCAGTGACCTCCCCACAGTAGTTAGCTCCCATGCTCCTGTGTTTTTTCTTATTTGAGAGAGCTAGAGAGAGAGAGCTAGAGAGAGAGAGAGATTGGGCATGCCAGCAGCCTCTCAGCTGCTGTGAACGAACTCCAGACACGTGTGCCCCTTGTGGGCAAGTGTGTCACTGTGCTCTTGAGTCACTTTTTGCATCTGGCTAAATGTGGGACCTGGACATTGGAACTGGTGTTCTTAGGCTTGGCAGGCAAGCACCTTAACTGTCAAGCCATCTCTCTAGCCCCCTATGCTCGTGTTTTATTTTGTTTTTAACTTTTTACTGACAACTTCCATAAATTGATCATAATCCCCTCTCACCATCCCTATTATCCCCCTCCCAAATCTGCCCTCCACTAAATCCATTCTTCTTTCCATTTAGTTTCTATTTTTTTTGATGTCATCATTTTTCCCCCTCCTATTGTGCAGAGCTTGTGTAGATAGTGCCAGCCACCGTGAGGTGATGAACATCATGGCCACTTTGTGCGTGGAAGACAGCATTGTAAGCACTCCTCCCCTTCCTTTGGCTGGCTCTTACATTCCTTCCACCATTTCTTCTGCAATGATCCCTGAGCTTTGTAGGGTGTAATAGAGATGGGTCCCTTAGTGCTCAACACTCTACTATCACTTCTCACTTTGAATCACACCAGGATCACCATCGTACAAAGAGAGAAGCTTCTCTAAGTAAAAGTGAGAGTAGCATTAATATATGGGCATAAACATAAGTGTTTATAGGGAAGTTTAGTGGGCATAATTAATATATGCATTTATCTGGACAACTGTAGTAATTCTCCCCTAGGGCTTATGACCTCCCCAGTTGCAGGCTTTTGGCTAGGTTTTCAGTACCAGGCATGAATTCCCTCCTGTGGAAACAGCCTGCAGTCCAATCAGGGAGCAGTTGATTTCCCCCATAACAGGCATGCTGCCATTACACCAGTTGCTGCATTGGGCCACAGGCTCCACTGCTGGGTAAGATTGTTAATGACTTCTCTCCCTCACAAGTCTGCATGCTGCACGGCTGCTCTTTCTATCATCTTGACAAGGAGTCAACAGGGAGGCGGTTTCCAGTTCAGCTCCAGCTTGATTTCTTAGTGACCTACAGTCCGAGCATATGGCATACTCTTATTTTAAAGATTTGATTTTTATTTATTTATTAGAGACAGAGAGAGGGGAAAGAGAGAGAAGGAGAGTGAGAATGGGTGTGCCAGGGCCTCCAGCCACTACAAACGAACTCTAGACGTGTGCCCCTTGTGAATCTGGCTTATGTGGGACCTGGAGAATCAAACCGGAGTCCTTAGGCTTTGCAGGCATGTGCCTTAACTGCTAAGCCGTCTCTCCAGCCTCCATACTCTTATTTTAAAAGATGCCTTTTCCCAAGCATAAGCAAGATAGCACCAATCAACAGCCACTGCCTTCCTCCTTCCATTTTCATCTTCCTCCTGTTTCCAAAGGTTAGTAGAGTCATGAGAGAAGAAGAATAATAAAGCAGCTCAAGTGAGTCCAAACCCTCTGCTTTCATATCATTTGGTTCTAACAGCAAAAGAGCCTTGGTTACATGGATTGCAATTCAATTTAAATCAAATATGTATTCATTCCACTTGTTATCCAGGAAAATTGTCAGCTGAAGCCAGTTTTAAACTGTGTTTACTTGTGAGCCCACAGGAAAAAGAAGAACAGGGATTCTTACTGTCAGCCACAGAGGCATCGGCTGAGGAGTAGCGGGGTGGGAAGGCGAGTGCCCACAGTGTACACTAAGCAACTCCAGGGGGAAATTGAATGGCAAAGCTTATACTCATTGTGTGCAATGACATCCATTACTTGTATAGCAACTTAATTCCTCTTCCTCTTTCCAGCCTGATTCCAGTTCCCTCCCCACCATGCATCTGAGGGTTGAGAGGATGGTTGGGTAGCAGCATAGAGGGCAAAAATAGGAAGCAGATAGTAAGAATGATTAAAGAAAAAAGAATATAACTGGGCTGGAGAGATGGCTTAACAGTTAAGGCACATGCCTGCACAGCCTAAGGACCCAGGTTCAATTCTCCAGGTCCCACATAAGCCAGATGCACATGGTGGCGCATGCATCTGGAGTTCGTTTGCAGTGGATAGAGGCCCTGGCACACCCATTCTCACTCACTATCTCTCTCTCCCTCTCTCTGTCTTAAATAAATAAATAATAAATAAATAAAAAGAATATAACTAAGCCACGTGTGGTGGTACACACCTTTAACCCCAGCTCTTGGGAAGCAGAGTAGGAGGATTGATATGAGTTCACGGTCACCCTGTTAGTACACAGTGAATTCCAGGTCAGCCTGGGCTAGAGTGAGCTCCTACCTCAAAAAAACTGAAAAAAAAAAGAAAAAGAAAAAAGAAAGCAGAATATTTCTTCCCATATCAGAGTCCTTGTTTTCCCTTCCCTCTTACGCCACCTCTGTTCCCGCACATCTCTCTCTCATTCCTTGACGTTTCTAATGACCTTACAAGCACTGAAGAGTCTTTTTGTCCCTCTTTGCCACTAGTAAACTGCCAATCCAATCTGCTCCATGGTCTTGTGGTAGTTGTCAACACGAGATATCTTGTAGTCAGAGCATTTCCGAGGGAATTAAGAATCAGAGACAATTCGGTCATGCTTGCTCTGACCAAAGTCATCTAAGTCCTCAGGGAGGAAGAATGGGAGTGCTCCTGCTTAGCCACTAGCTGGGTCAAGGGGACTCTATCTCTGTAAAACTTCAGGTACAGGGCACTTCTTAGATGCTTTGATAATTTTATTTAGTAGAGAAAGAGAGGGAGGGAGAGCGAGAGAGGTAGATAGAGTGAATGGGCACACCAGAGCCTCCAGCCACTGCAAATGAACTCCAGACACATGTACCACCTTGTGCATCTGGCTTAAGTGGGTACTGGGGAATTGAACCTGGGTCCTCAGGTTTCCCAGGCAAGTGTCTTAACCACTAAGCCATCTCTCCAGCTCGTTTTGATCATTTTAATGGATGCTTTGGTGAATATTTGAGAACAGGATCTGAGCAAGTCCTCTCCCTTGCTTCCAATTCCCACCTACCTTTCTTTGAAAGTCCACACAGAGCCTTTCTGTCTTCCACTCTCACGAGGGTTTGAATTCAAGCACACAGGCCTTTACTTTTTACGTTTGTGTCAGCAAACAATCACCAAATAAATATTGCTTCGTTCATGGGTGGCCTAATCCTTAAGGAATGAAGTTTAGTGCAGATAGCACACATCTGGCAAACACTCGCTTTGGTCAGTAGGTAAGAGTTTTTCCATTTTGTTTTCTTTTACTTCCATGTGGCTTTTGATAAGAATTGGAATTATCTTTGGGAAAGCATGTTTGCATGCTGCAGTCTGACCATAATCCTTCTATACTAGCCCTCATCCCTATAGTGCCCTACATGCTATATGCAGTATGCGCCTACTTTCCTCATTCCTGCTGTCATCCTGGACCCTGTAGCCTTTCAGGTTTTCATCCTATTATGTAGGACTTTGTATTTATCACATTTAGTAACTTAACGCGTTATTAAAAGTTATTGGATAAAATTCTAAATTGTACATTACTAAGAAATGCCACATATCCTGGAGTAGAGGTGCAGTTAGGCTAGATGTGTTTTTAAAAGATTTTATTTTTATTTATTTATTTATTAGAGACAGAGAGAGAGAGAGTGAGAGTGGGTGTGACAGGGCCTCCAGCCACTGCAAATGAACTCCAGACACGTGTGCTCCCTTGTGCCTCTGGAGAATTGAACCGGGGTCCTTAGGCTTTGCAGGCAAAAGCCTTAATCACTAAGCCATCTCTCCAGCCCCATTTTGTTTTGTTTTTATGTGGCTTGTTTTATCAACTATGAGTACTGAGGAAGCAAATCATCTATTTTCTTTCTTTAAAAGAAAATTTTTTACTATTTTATTTATTTATTTGACAGAGAGAGAGAGAGAGAGAGAGAGAGAGAGGCAGCTAGAGAGACAGAGAGAATGGGTGCAGCAGGGCCTCTACCTGCTGCAAATGAACTCCAGACGCATGCACTCCTTTGTGCATTTGGCTTACATGGGTCCTGGGAAATCGAACCGGGGTCCTTGTGCTTCACAGACAAATGCCTTAACTGCTAATCCATTTTCCCAGCCTCAAATTATCTATTTTCTATCTTGTACCTAAAATTCCTTTTCCTTATCTCCCCCTACCACATGTAAATACCATGGTATTTGTTATATGTTAGAGGTGTAATGTAAGATGCTTTATATATATTGCTTTTATTTTTCAAAGTAGTTCTGGGTTTATATCTGCTGATATATGCCTATCTCAGCATTTGGGAGGTGGAAGCAGCTAATGGTGTGCTTTCTATGATCAATGAACCTACACTGACACATTATCATCACCTAAAATCTGTGCATTACATCAGGATTCACTTTTTTATTTTTATTTTTTTGGTTTTTCAAGGCAGGGTCTCACTCCAGCCCAGGCTAACCTGGAATTCACTCTGTAGTCTCAGGGTGGCCTTGAACTCATGGTGATCCTCCTACCTCTGCCTCCCAAGTTCTGGGATTAAAGGTGTGCACCATCATACCTGGCCTAGGGTTCACTCTTAGTGATATATATTCTATGGGTTTTGACAAGCTTTCAATGTCCCATGACCTAAGAAGTAGTTTCACTGTTCTAAAACACCTTCTGTGTTATGTCTGTTCCTTTCTACTTATCCCCAGCTCTGGCCAACAACTGCTCCCCCCTTTATTGTCTCCAACAGTTTGTTTTATCCCAAATGTTAAACAGGTCATATACAGCAAATATCCTTTTTGTATTGGCTTCTTCCATATTGCAACCAATGTGCATTGAAGTTTCCTGAATGTCTTTCTTGTCATTTCTTTTAGTGTTTCATGCAATATCTCACTGTCTAGATGCCACACACAGCCTGTCCATTCATCTACCAAAAGGAAGTTTGCTTCCACATTTTGGCAATTATGGATAAAATACTATGCATTCATGTGCAGGCAGAGATAGGAAGATTGCCATGAGTTCGAGGCAACCCTGAGACTACATTGTGAATTCCAGGTCAACCTGAGCTAGAATGAGACCCTACCTCGAATAACCACAAAAAAATTGGATCATAGGGCTACAAGAAAGGGATGAAATAAAGGCCAAGGACATAGAGAATATCAACAGAATTATTGAAGAAAAATTTCCAAACCTTACAAAAGAGAGACTGATCCAAATAGAAGAGGTGCACAGGATACCAAATAGATAGGACCAGAGAAAAGACACTCAATGACATATAATAATCAAAACAGTAAACATGGTGAGAGTACTAAAAGCTATAGGGAAAAAAGCTCTTAACATACAGAAATAAGCCCATTAGAATTACCTCAGATTTTTCAATGGAAACTCCTAAAGCTAGAAAGAGCTTGGAATGGAGTATTTACAAAACTCAATGACCATGGCTGCCAACTCAAACTATTATACCCAGAACAACTATCCCTCATACAAAAGGTGAAAGAAAACCTTTCATGATATAAACCAGCTGTATGAGTACCAGCCCTATAGAGAATACTGAATGGAATAACCTACACTCAAGAGATGAAACATCATGCACAAGAGGGGAGAAAAAGAAATAACCAAAACTAGAATGATCATAAAAGCATGCAAAGCCCACGACAACACCAAACTCTACAAAACCAACAACATGAGAGGTATTAACTCACACCTCACAATTATAACTCTGAATATAAATAGCCTCAATTCCTCAATCAAAAGACACCAGTAAACAGGCTGAGTTGAAAGCTGGATCCATCCATATTCTATCTACAAGAAACCCACCTTACAATTAAAGATAAATAATTCCTTAAGGTAAAAGGAAGGAAAAAATATTTTCCAAGCAAATGGAATCACAAAGCAAGCAGGGAACTTTACTTATTTCAGATAAAACTGACTTTATACCAAAAATAATCAAAAGAAATAAAGAAGGCCACTTCATACACATTAAAGGAACAATTCAAGAAGAAAATATTACAATCATAAACTTATATGCACCAAACACAGGAGCACTTAATTTTATAAAATAAACTTTACTAGACAATAAAACAGGTAAAAATTCCAAAAAAAATAATAGTAGGAGACTTTAGCACACCCACTTTCATCCATAAACAGATCCTGTAGTCAGAAGATAAACATAGAAACAATGGAGCTAAACAATGCCATAGATCAAGGGAACTTAACAAATATCTGCAGAGCATTCCACCCTAATTATACTGAATACACATTCTTCTCAGTAGCTCATAGAACCTCCTCCAAAATAAAACATGTATTAGGGCATAATGCATGTCTCCACACTTCCAGAAAAACTGACATAATTCCCAGCATTATATCTGATCACAATGCATTAAAACTAGGTATCAACAACAACAGTAACAATGAAAACACACCAATTCCTGGAGACTGAAAAACTCAGTATTAAACAATGAATGGGTTGTTGAAGAAATCAGAAAGGAAATCCATAAATTTATCAAACTAAATGACAATGAAAACACAACATAACAAAACTCATGGGACACAATGAAGGCTGTTTTAAGAAGGAAGTTATTTCACAAAATGCCTACATTACAAAAACAGAGAGATCTCAAATTAATAACTTAAATATGCATTTAAAGGCACTGGAAAGGCAAGAATGGTCCAAGCCCAAAATTACCAGCTGGAAAGAAATAATCAAGATTAAAGCACAAATTAACAAATTGGAAATAAAGAAAACAAAGAGATTGATGAAATAAAGATTGATGAAATAAATAAAGAGTTCTTCAAAAAAATATACAAGATGGATAAACTACTGGCCAATTTGATCAAAAGAAAAAGAAGAGATGACTTTAATCAGCAAGCATAGAAATGAAACGGGAGACATCACAACGGATGCCAGGGAAACATGAAGAACCACCAGGGCATATTTCCAAAACCTCTACTTCACAAACTGGTAAACCTGGTAGAAACTGATATATTCCTTGAGTCTTATCACCTTCCAAAAATGAGCCTAGAACAGATAGATTTACTAAACAAACCTATTACTTCAAATGATACAGAAAAGTAATTAAAAATATCCCAACAACATAAAAGGTCCAGGCCCTGATGGATTCACTGCTGAGTTCTAACAAACTTTCATTGAAGAACTAAAACCACTTCTCCTCAAACTATTTCACAGAATTGAAAAAGAGGGAATGTTCCCAAACTCCTTTTATGAAGGCATAAACCAGACAAGACCTAACAAAAATAGAAAATTATAGATGGATATCTCTAATGAACTTAGATGAAAAACTGCTCAAAAAATCCTTGCAAAGTGAATTCAAGGACATATTAAAAGAATTATCCACCTTGATCAAGTAGGTTTCATCTCAAGAGTGTAGGGATGGTTCAACATATGGAAATTGATTACTATAATTCACCACATAAAGAAACATAAACAGAAGAATTACATAGATGCAGAAGAGGCCTTTGACAAAATACAACACCCTCTCTTGACCAAAATACTGGAGAGACTTGGTATGAAGGGACCATATCCAACATAATAAAGATTATTTACAAAGCACCTCAGGTCCAGAACACACTTAATAGGGAAAATTTTGAAGCATCCCCATTAATGTCTAGAACAAGACAAGGGTGTCCACTCTCACCATTGCTTTTCAACATAGTACTTGGAGTTTTAGCTCAAGCAATAAGACAAGAGAAGCAAATAAAAGGGATACAAATTGGTAAGGAATAATTCAAACTAGACCCAAAAGACTTCACAAAAGCTTCTAAAAGTGATGAATACTTTCAGTGAAGTGGCAGGATACAAAATTAACACACAAAAATCAGTAGCCTTCCTATATGTAAAAGATAAACATAAGGAGAAAGAGATAAGCAATGCTATTCCATTTTCAATAGCCACAAAAAATTCAATACCTTGGAATATCATTAACCAAGGAAGTAAAGACCTGCTACAATGAAAACATAAAAACACTGAGAAAAGAAATAGAGGGAACGTAAGATGGAAAGATCTCCTGTGCTCATGGATTGGAAGAATTAATACTGTGAAAATGGCTGTCCTAAGAAAACAATTATATAGCTTCAATGCAATTCCAATAAAAATCATAGCAACATTGTTCACAGAGTGGTCTCAAAATCAATATGAGGAACAGAAGTTCTCTAATAGTGAAAAACATCCTCATCAAGGGAAATCCATCTGGAGGCATTACCATACCTGATTTCAAGATATACTACAAAGCCATAGTAACTAAAACAGCATGGTACTGGCACAAAAGCAGACAGACACAATTATGGAACAGAATAGAAGACCCATCTCTAAATCCAAGCAAATACAGCTACCTTGTTTTTGACAAAGGGGGCCACAAATGTACACTGAAGAAAAGACACCATCTTCAACAAACAGTGTTGGAGAAATTGAATAATCACATGTAGAAGAAAGAAATTGGGCCCATTTCTCTCACCTGGCAGAAAAGTCAACTCTAAATGGATTAAGGCCTACAATGTAAGACCTGAAACTGTCAAGTAACTAGATGACAAAACAGGGAGTGCACTCCACAATATAGGCACAGGGAAAGAAGACTCCAGTAGCACAGGAAATTAGATCAACACTAAACCACTGGGACCTCCTGAAATTAAAAAGCTACTGTATAGATAAGTAAACCAACAACAGAGTCGATAGATAGCCCAAAGAATGGGAGAAAATCCTCACCAGCTATACCTCTGACAAAGGTCTAATATCTAAAATTTACAAAGAACTCAAAAAACTAAGCAATTGAATAAAATCAAACAACCCACTCAAGAAATGGGCTAGAGAATTGAACAGAGAACTCTCGAAAGAAGAAATACAAATGGCCCTTACACATCTTTAATCATCAGAGAAATGCAAATCAAAAAGCTCTGAGATTCCATCTCACTCCAGTCAGGATGGCATTCATCAAAATGATCTCACTCTCCATTGGGGAACCTTCTTCTTTTTCAGAGGTGAGCAGGTCCTGAGGATAGAACTGACCCATTGCACTTCACCATGGCCCCCGCTGAAACCATAGAGGAACTGGGGAAATGAGCAAGAGTGCCGCTTTCTCAGTGAACCTGATATCAGCACAAGGGTGAAGGAGATAGACACTGAGGACACTCAACACCTACCAAAGCAGAGATCCAGAGGCTCCTTAGAGCCCATCACTGAAGTAGACTTAAAACACATCCAACATGGCTCAGGGAATTTTGCAGAAGTGGGGGCAGAAAGATTGTTAGAGCCACAAGTTGGGACATTATATACAGAGACATTGCCTCTTCCCCATAACTGATTGCTGCCCCCAGAATGCATGACCCACAATCCCCATGGGGATGACCGACAACCCCAATGAGGAGGGCCCCTTCGGAAAAGAGACAGGGATGAGGGAAAGGATGGTACCAATATGTGGTGTTTACATACTAAGTATGTCCATATCTAATAAAAATAAATTTTAAAAAAGTCAAATGATAATAAATGCTTGGTGAGGCTGTGAGGAAGAAGGAACCATTGGCCTACTGCTGGTGGGAGTGCAGACTTGTACAGCCACTATGGCAATCAGTGTGGAGACTCCTGAAAAAGTTGAAAATAGAGTTATCATCTGATCCAGTCATACCACTCCTGGGCATATATCCTAAAGACTCCACTTTTTTTTTTTCAAGGTAGGGACTCACTCTAGCTCAAGCTGACCTAGAATTCACTACATAGTCTCAGGGTGGCCTCGAACTCATGGAGATCCTCCTACCTCTGTTTCTGAGTGCTGGGAATAAGGGCGTGCACCACCTCACCCAGTTGACTCCACTCTTTACTACAGAGATATTTGCTCATCCATGTTTTGCTGCTGCTCTATTCACAATAGGTAGGACCTGGAATCAGCCCAGATGCCCATCAAATGATGAATGGATAATGACAATGATACACAGACACACACACACACACACACACACACACACACACACACACACACAATGGAATTCTATTTAGTGGTTAGGAAAAATGAAACAATAAAATTTACAGGATGCAGTTGGAAAAAAAATGATTTTGAGTGAGGTCACACAAGCACAGAAAGACAAACGCTGCATGTATCTTATCATCTGCGGTTCCTAACTGGGATCAATTAGACATGAGTGCAAATGTAGTCAGTGCCAAAAATATGGGCATAAAAGTAGAATGAGACCAGTACAGAGAAGAACTAGGGCAAGAGGGGAAGAGGAGTTACTTGACAATTTAGGGGAGGGTAGGGCAGAATATTGGGGATGAGAGAGTCTTGGAAGGATAGGAGGTAGGGCGGGAGGGGAGGCAATTACATAAATATTAGGACAATATGAGTCAGTCCCATAAAAATCCTAATTCTAACTAGAATTCTACAAGCTGTAACCACCAATAGAGAGGAGGGGCAGTCCAGACAGAAGGTGGAAAAAGCTTAACTATGACTATGACTGGTACTGCCCAGGCCCAGAGTTGGGTTGTCCCTCACAGTGACCCCAAAACAATGTAGGCCATTGCCAAAACACTTGATTACCTTCCAGAGCTGAAAGGTAAGGCCCTTTTGCTAAAGACACCACAGGCTGCTGACACAGGACATTGAATTATCATGCTGGAACCAAAAAGGAAAAATAGCTCCCTCCTGTCTAGCTGAAAAGCACTGTGAGAGCTGCTAGAGGACAATAGTCACCAATAGCGAATTGAATAAGCAGGGGACCTTGCAGACTATGAAATCATCCAGCTGGACAGGAAGTACACACATGTGCAATAGTGGCACACAGACGCTGCAGTTAACCAACTGTTTTCTGATTAGAGATGAGGCCCATTCAGTGGGAGAGAACTCATACCTGGTACTGGAAACCAAATCAGATTCCCATAGTCAGGAAAATCATTCTTCAGTGAGAAGCCCTCATTGCTCTCTGGAGAAAAAGAATGGGTTTGAACACCAAAAATTTCTCAATAACTTTGTGTACCTCCTTTAACCCAAACTGCTCTTGCTCATGGTTGGAGAATCTATTTTATAGATGGCAAAAAAAAAAAAAGAGAGAGAGTCAAAGTCCATCAATAAGTCAAGAAGATAACTCACTACCCATCACAAGACTTGCCACCTCTTCCACACCTGCCAGGGCCCAGGAGAACTTATAGCAGAAGCAATGACCTGAACACTGCTCTTACCGCTCACCTGACAACCTGCTCCAGGGTGACAGTAGCAGACATGGTTATCACATACAACCTATCAAAGCAGAAATCCAGAGGCTCCAAAGAACTCATCACTAACTCAGACTGCCAACAGGCCTGCCATGGCTCAGAGAACATTGTGGAAGAGGGAGTGGAAAGATTGTAAGAGCCATAGAGTGTGTGGGAATGCCCTGAGGCATGGTCCCCCCAGGATCCCATTGGGGCTGATGGAAGCCTTCATGACCCGACAGTGAATCACCCACAGAGGAAGGTCCCAGGAAAATGGGAACAGGGGAGAGGGAATAAAAGAGTATCATCTGTCAATAAGTAAATTTTAGAAAGGGAAATAGATATGGAAAAGTCACATTCTTGATTTTTTCCCACTTCTGTCCATTTGATAAGAACTGGCATGTTAGAACTGGGAATGTTAGAAGTCTGGTAAGTGTAATGTACCCATAACACATCAGCAAGTCTCTGCTAAGCAGGTTTCTCTTGATTTAAACAAGTATAAAAATATAGCTCACATATAATGTGCAGCTTTGCTTTGCCTCAGCAGGCTTTCTACAAGGTGCTCAGCCCCCTTGAGGCAATGTATTTTTAAATATATTTTTAATGTATTTTTCATTTGAAGTTATGCAGAATGATTGAACAGACCCCAAAAGTCTCAAGAATATGTTTAAGGAAGGAAAAGATTTTTTTTTAAAAAAATATTTTTATTTTTTATTTTTTATTAATTTATCTGAGAGAGAGATAGATACAGAAATAGGCAGTTAGAGAGAGAGAGTGGGCATGCCAGAGCCTCCAGCCACTGCAAACGAACTCCAGATGCGTGCGCCCCCTTGTGCATCTGGCTTACATGGGTCCTGGAGAATCAAGCCTCGAACCAGGGTCCTTAGGCTTCACAGGCAAGCGTTTAACCGCTAAGCCATCTCTCCAGCCCAGAAAAGACTTTTTTAATAAGATGTATAAGGACTGCATGTGATCTTTACATTTAATAGCCAAAAGTGATTATAAAGCAAGTATACATATATCCAGAGCTATTCCATAAAATCACAAGAAAAGTCACAATGCCTTACCCTTTCTCTTCAGATTTGTCTTTCTATAGTGCAGGGACTGGTTTTTGTAATTTGATTTGTTAGTAATTCGGTGGTTCATTTTTCAGTCATCTTTTTTTTTTCGGTTTTTCGAGATAGGGTCTCAATCTAGCCCAGGCTAACCTGTAATTCACTATTGTAGTCTCAGGGTGGCCTTGAACTCACGGTGATCCTCCTACCTCTGCTTCCCGAGTGCTGGGATTAAAGGCAAGCGCCACCATGCCTGGCTTCAGTCATCTTTTATCTGCAGTGATTGCAACAAGTACCTGAGAGCAAGGGGAAAGATAAAATATTATTAAAGTAGTTTCCAGAAATACAAACCCAGCCCCTCGACTCCACAGAAGAGAACTTTTTAAATGCAAGCAGAGTAAATTTTTATTTATTTATTTATTTTTATTTATTTATTTTTTTTTGGTTTTGCAAGGTAGGGTCTCACTCTGGTCCAGGCTGACCTGGAATTAACTATGTAGTCTCAGGGTGGCCTTGAACTCTCAGTGATCCTCCTACCTCTGCCTCCTGAATGCTGGGACTAAAGGCGTGTGCCACCACGCCTGACTAAATTTTTATTTTACATATAACTTTTTAAATGCAAGCAGAATAAATTTTTATTTTACATATAACTTTTTAAAATTTATTTATTTGCAAGCAGAGAGAGAGAGAGAGAGAGAGAGAAGAGAGGCAGACAGAGAGAGAATGGGCACAGTAGGGCCTCTAGCCACTGCAGCGAACTCCAGATGCATGTGCCCTTGTGCGTCTGACTTACATGGGTCCTGGAGAATCGAACCAGGATCCTTTGGCTTCTCAGGCAAATGCCTTAACTGCTAAGCCATTTCTCCAGCCCATTTTACATATAACTTTAATAAGACAACTAATACAGTTTCCCACTCAAGAGCACAACAGAAACAACAAATTAGAAAAAAATGCTTTTTATAAAACTTTATTTTAAAGGTTTCTTTGGGGGGAGCTGGGGAGATGGCTAAGTGTTTAAGAGTGCTTGCTTATAAAACTTTCTGGGTTCAGTTCCCCAGCATCCATAAAAATCCAGATGCACATCATAGTACACACATGCTCTGGCGTTCATTTACACCTAGTGGCAAGAAGCCTTGGTATAACTATAGTCTCTCTCTCTCTTTCGAATACATGTTTTAAAAATTTAAAAATTAAATCAAGCACTCTCCATGACAAATAAAATTGACTTGGGTGAAAGGGAAAATAAAATAAGACAACCAACCAAATAAACAAACAAACAGGCTGCAGGTAAGTTAGAGTCAACCAGCTTAATCAGCTTTGAATACAGGAGTCTGAAATAGTAGCTGTTTAAAATCATTTAGAACAGATAGAGATACAATCAGTATGCTTAATTACAAAAGTATTTAACTTGAAATTTTATCAGTTTGGTAGAGCCATAGGATCTGAGCAGAAATATGGAGTTGAAATAAGGGTGAAAAGATGCTGCAAAATTGAAGGAGAATGGTGAAGAGTGAAGAACTTAAACTTGAATAGACTTTTTTTTTTTTTTCCCAAATAGATATGTTTGACTTATCATTCAAATATCCAGGTCTGGCATGTTTCTCCTTTTTTCCTCTAGATATTGAGCAACCGTAACTATGGTGAGAATTTCAAACACCAGACACAGTGTTCAGTAAGTGTGTATTGAATTAAAAATAAATTTTGTTTATGAATGTAGAGAAAAATCTTGGTTTTGGTCCAAGCAACAAAATTAGTACTATTCACTTTAGAGAGAAAAAAAAGTCATATTGAAAATAATTTTCATCAGGGTACTAATCATCTCACTATGTCTGTAAGCTCATTATTCAAGATCTAAAAATGTGTGAGCTTTGAAATCAAGCAAGGGAGTGGCCCTGCCTTTTTCAAGGTGTTATTCTCCAAGGAGTGCATGACTAACAGGGAAGGTATGTGACTCTGGGGGCATCCCTGCAGGTATAGTGAATGAGCAAATTCTTAGTGGTGTTATGACATCACCAGAGAGCTGTGACTTGGGTCAAGAGCTTGGCAGGAGGCTTTGGGAACAGTAGAATCAACAGTGATCAAGACTGGCAAGCCAACATACTGACCACCATAAAACTGAAGAGAGAGCTTATTGTATCTCACGCACAGCAGCAGGTTTAACAGAAAATTAGACATGTTTATAGTCCCAGATTTACAGCACGTCTTATAAACACCTTATTACTTAAAATCCAGTCTGCTGTCCTAGAAACTAAAAATGTGACTTTGTTAAGCAGTAGGATTTGTTGACATAAATGTCTTGACTAAGTTTGCCATTGTGGCTAACCAAAGCGCATTTACTCCTGGGAAAGTCAACACAAGCAAACAAAATGCCTCTTATACTACAATACGGCAAGCTTCAGATTGACCAAGCTTGATGCTATGACATAAATATGCTTAATGTTTATGGAATTTTTTTAGAAACATTTGCCATGTCGAGCTTACCATGCTGTGTAAGTCTTACTGAATGGGAATGTGTTTTCAGAATTACATGTGCTTAAAGGCTTCATCAGAAATATTCAGAAAACCTGCCACAAATACCGGGGCTGACCACGCAGCAAATAAAATGGGCCATGGTCTCCTCAGCATTACCATGGATAAATCAGTTCTGCACCATGTAATAGCTGCACACCGAAATGGTTACCAACAATTAAAATTAGGGAACTAATGGAAAATAATGTTAAATAAACATTATAAAACCACATGAAAATATGCTCAAGGAAGGCAAAGTATCTGGGTGAAACCCACAAAGCTGAGAAAATTTTGAGGGAAGAATGAAAATTCAGACTATCCCCCAATGCTTAAAAATTCATTTATTAGTAGATAAAACTCCTGGTCTGGGAGCTGATATTTGAAATTCTAGACTTACAGAAACATGGAAGTATCATCACACCAACAGCATATTTCCTACCCTTTTTGACTTCTAGCAAACCCTTTCAGCCCTCAGAAATGCTATAAGAGGACTTTGTTAGGGCAGCTATAAATGAGAAGCTATGATTACCCAGCCTGAATGTATAGTGATCACTGGGTTTTTCCTAATAAGGTTTATACCATTATAGAGCCTTAGGAAATTATTCAGAAGAAAGTGTCTTTGTAATGGGCAGAATAAAAAGCAAACAAATATATTGACTTTGATTTATTACATCCCACAAACTAGATCTTTGTAACCGAGCTGTGGGCCACAGCAAAGGAAAATGATCACACAAACCCATAGATGCCATTTTATGAGGTCTGAATATGGCAGATATGGCCCTTCAGTAGCATACTCAACAATGAAGTTGTATAAGATCAATGCATTTCCCAAAGATTGATGCAGTTATGGTCCGCATGAATAGAGCAGAATGTCCAAAATGAGAGATTTAATGTTTAGAGTCAATAAAGGAATTACTTACTATATTTCTGGCACACAAACAAAATCTGACATAGGCAAAATGAAGCCCCAAACAAGGCCATTAGAAAATTAATCCCACATATCCTCACACTATGAGAAAACTGGAAAAATAAACGAACAAACAAAACCAAGATGATGAATTTGTAAGAAAGATATTTTCACAGGAATATGATTATTGATCCAAATACTTACATAGAATAGGCACAGTCTGGTTTCTTTCTGGTGACAGAAATTTTCCAAGGAACTCAAAAAAGATAAAGAATGAGCTTTTGAAATAACAGTTCTACCTTCCCCCTCCCCTTAAATAAGATGGCTTTTGTGAGGCTGGGCAGCACTTGTGGTCCCGAAAGGCTGACCTACCATTAGTGGCTGTTGTATAGGAGACAGACGCACTGCAGGGACTTTTTGCATGAAGAAACAAGCTACATGATGTTGAGGGTGATATAGCTCCCTTCGTCAACCGCCGTAGCTCTGATTACATCTATGTTACACATGCTGTTCCACCAAATATTTTATTTTACAAAAGGTATGCGCTATTAAGAAATGTTGCAAACCAGTACAGAAGATGATATCGGAAGTCAATGTTGACAGTAATCTATGATTCAGACCTTTTGGTGGAGAGCTTGGTCTTTAAGGCAAACCATTGTGATGTTACCAGTCTAAAGAAACTCTGGTTAACAAAATTCTGGGACTAAGGAGTTTTAGAGGGTGGACTGCCAAAGAAGACCAACAAGTATGACAGTCACTACCAAGCCTGTGACTTGGGCAGGCCAGAGTTCATTAGCAGGGAGGTTGGGAAGCCAAGATTGAATTGAGAGACAAAGATAACTAGCAACTCCCCTCCCCACACCTCCGCCACCCAAAGCTGCAGACTTGAGATGTGAGACACTGGAGAGATTTTGGAAGGAGTGGATGTTGTTCACAGTGAAAGAGGAAACACCCTCTGTCGCCAAGGGGCTTCTATGTTCTGGTATTCCTTAAAGTTAGATTTCATTTACAGCGTAGCGCTAACTTTTCGAGTTACATACAGCAAACCTCGGTCTCCAAGGTCGGAGAAAGTGGCTGACTTCAGGTTTTAGGTATCTTGGTATTTTAAGACTCCTGGCATCATTCCAGAGAGAGTACATCTTTCTTTAGTCAGAAAAGCAGTTGATAATTTCAAAGTAATTTCAAAGTCTTTTTCCCCAGACATGATCTCACTTCGTCCCCTCATCAATGACTAACAATGATACAAGGACCATTCATTTTCATCTTTATTTCCCAGATGAGGCAACTAGAAATCAGGAACATTAAGTGACCAACCCAAATCACACAGCTTTAAGTGCAGGGGCCAGAAAAAAAGTCTTTGCCTTGATCTCCCTCAGTTTAAAACTCTTGCAAATCCTCAGTATGATTTTTTTTTTTTCACCTAAGGAGATCTAATAAAGTTCAGCATTCCCTTCAATGTTGTGCTCCTTGTCACACATTTCCTTTGAGCCTGACAGATAAACTGCATTTTGACACAAACTTAGCTTTGGACTTATAAGAGGATTGAGATAGTTAGCATCTCTATTAAAAATCAACAATCCTCTAGAAATAAATGGGTCTTTTTTAAAAAAAAAAAGACAGGGGCTGGAGGGATGGATTAGCAGTTAAGGTGCTTGCATGCAAAGCCAAAGGACCCAGGTTCAATTCCCTAGGACCCACATAAGCCACATGCACAAGGGGGCACATACATCTGGAGTTTGTTTTCAGTGGCTGGAGGCCCTGGCATGCCCATTCTCTCTCTCTCTGCCTATTTCTCTCTCTCTCTAAAATAATAAGTAAATAAAAATAAAATATTTTTAAAAAAACAACCCTGATTCAGTGACTTAGCAAATTGTGTGGTGATAGCTTTTTTTTTTTTTTTTTTCTTTTGAGGTAGGGTCTCACTCTAGCTCAGGCTGATCTGTAATTCACTATGTTGTCTGAGGGTGGCCTCAAACTCATGGTGATCCTCTTACCTCTGCCTCCCGAGTGCTGGGATTAAAGGCTTGTGCCACCACGCCCGGCGGGTGATAGCTTTTAGTAAAAGCTTTTATTCTTATTTTTTTTGGAGAGAGACACAGAGAGAAAGGGAGAGGGAGACAGATAGAGAATGGGTGTGCCAGCAGTCTCTCAGCTGCTGTGAATGAAATCCGGATGCGTGTGCCCCCTTGTGGGCAAGTGCAGCAATGCACCCTTCAGTCACTTTGCATCTGGCTAAACTTAGGACCTGGAGATTGGAACCAGGTTCTTAGGCTTAGCAGGCAGGCGCCTTAACCGCTAAGCCATCTCTCCAGCCCCCCCCTTTAAGTGTCTGTGGTGAGGAAAGCATGCAGAAAAACACCAAGCTTTGCGTGCACTTTTATTTTCATTCCCTCTTCACCCACTTGAGGCTGTCTGGCCTCCAGCATGCTACATGTCTGGCAGGTTAACATCTGGAGGCAAACTCCTTGGGTTATATTGCTAAGAAAGGAACATAAAGGGCCAATAAATAGCGAGGATTCCCTCAAAGGGTGCCCTCAAAGTCGATCAATTTTTCTTGGTTTTCTTGATATTTTAATCCCTAGCTTGCCTTGTCAGAGTTCAGAATGCCAAAGACTTGGCTCGGAAGATTCTAAGTAAGAGCTGAGTTGCAGAAAGACTTTGCGGGTTGACCTTCCTCTACTGTCAAACACTTGAGACCAGATACGTTTCACAGTGTGGGATTTTTATGGATTTTGGAATATTTGCATAGACTTCAACATCTGAATGCTGAAATGCTAAAAAAAAAAAAAAAAAAAAGGATTTTGGAACATTTTTCAGTTTGAATTTTCAGATTAGGAAACTCATCCAGTATGTGCTTCTAAGACGGGTCTAGTGAGGGTGTCCTCAGCCTTTGCTTGTCTAGTCTTTCTCTTACATTTCTAAAGGACAGCTTTGCTTTGGAAAGTTTTCTTAAAAAAACAAAAAAAAAACTATGTGTATGTGTGTGAGAGAGAGAGAAGGAGAGAAAGAAAGACAGAGAGAGAGAGGGGGGCTCCTGCTGCTGCAATTGGACACCAGCCCCTTGCACCACTTTTATCAGCTGATTTACTTGGGTGCCTTGGGACTTGAACTGAGGCTGGTAGGGTTTGTCAGTGGGTGCTTTGAACTGCTGAGCCATCTCCCTAGCCATTTTTAACTGCTGAGCAATTTCCCCAGCCAGTTATTATTATTATTATTGTTTTGGTGTTGTTGTTGACCTTTCCGCCCTCCTTTTTAGCACTTTTACTATACCAACCTCGTCTCTTCTGGTCAGGAAAAGTTCTGCTAAAATAACAGCTTATAACCTTATGTGGGGGGCTCTTTTATGAGGAATCTCTTTACCACTTTCATCTTTTTTTTTGTCTTTTTGCTTTTTGAAAATTTTATTAAATTTGTCCCCATAAAGTCTCCTTTTGCTTAAATCTTATTTGCGTTTCATATACCTGGATATTTATATAGTCCAGATCTGGGAAGACAACGCTTATTTCTTTCAATGAGTTTTCTGTCCCTTTCCTCTATTCTTCTCTTTCTGAAATCTTACAATACAAATATTAGCTTTTAAAAGACTTTTAAAATTTTAATTGCAAGTATAGAGACAGAGACAGACAAAGAGAATGGGCACACCTGAGCCTCCGGCCTCTGCAAACAAACTGCAGATGCATGCACCACTTTGTGTATCTGGCTTTATGTGGGTACTGAGGAATTGAACCTGGGTCATTAGGCTTTGCAGGCAAGCACCTTAACCACTGAACTATCTCTTCAGTCCAAATATTAGCTTTTTAAAAATGGTGTCCAATAAATCTCATCATCTTTTTCATTATTTTCAATTTTTCTCCTCTGGCTGGATTTCCAGATCACCTGCTGTCAACAATCTCTGTTGCATTTTTTTCAGTTTCAGTTACAAAAGTTGTTTCTTAAATATTTTATTTTATTTTTTATTTATTTGACAGAGAAAAGAGAGAGAGAGAAAAAAAGAGAATGGGTGTGCCAGGGCTTCCAGCCACTGCAAACAAATTCCAGATGCATGAGCCACCTTGTGTATCTAGCTAATGTGGTACTGGGGAATTGAACCTGGGTCCTTTGGCTTTTCAGGCAAACACCTTGACTGCTAAGCTATCCCTCCAGCCTCAGAAGTTGTTTCTAAAGGAATTCTGTCTCTTTAGGAAATTTTTCATCTTGTACGTGCAGTTTTCTTGGTTTCCTGTGTTCTGGTGCAGTGTGCTGGGCGAACCTAAGCTAATTCCTTTGATTTTTTTTCTTAGGCATTTCATAGATCTCCATGTCTCTCAGGTTGGTTCCTGAAGTCTTTTTGGTATTGTGTGTTCCCTCAATGGTATGTTTCATGTTTGATATTCCTTGAAGAGTCACGTTGCTGGCTTCTCCCTCGAAGAAGCAGCTCTCACGTCCAGGCTTCCTGTCTTCAGGAGAGATGTACCTTCACATGCTTCATTGCTCTTGTTCCCTCTCAGGTGGCGCTTCTTCTCTCTCTTTCATATTTATTGCCTCCTTTCTACTGGCCTCTTTGCAAATTTATAACGGTATACATATACATATATGACACATATGTATGCATATACAAGAGACACTGGAAATCCTCGTGTATAAAATAAATTATTTGCAAAAACTTTAATTCGCTGGGCGAGGTGGCTCATGACTTTAATCCCACCACTTGGGAGACAGAGGTAGGAGGATCGCCATGAGTTCGAGGCCATCCTGAGATTACAGAGTGAATTCCAGGTCAGCTTGAGCTAGAGTGAATGAGACTCTACCTTGAAAAACAAACAAACAAACAAACAAACACCTGTAATTCAATACTCCCAAGGAAATAGTTTGTGTAATGTTCTTGGGCTTTTATGCCACTAGTTTCCTAAGTAGAAGATACTCATGTAGATAAACATGGTCAAAACAAATAATTGTTAATAAAGTCACAAACTTAGTAAATGAGCCTAAAACTTCAATGATACACATTTTCTATGACATCTGATTTGAATTAGATTTCAGAATATATAAAAATATGTAATGGGGAGATATTGGAGTCAGGCTAACAGGAAATATTTCCCATCAAATATTTTTTGTGGATCTGGTTTATGAAACATATTTCATAATTATGTGTTATTTGTAATATTACTGAAAGAGCCTAAAATATTTAAAAGAATGTTACCACAGAAAATTTAACTAATATCATTTTAACATTGTTTATTCTATAATTTGCCCAAGAAAATTTATTTTTAATAGACATTGCAGGGGAATATTTCTGTCAACACATTATCCAAATAATACAAATCATGTAGTCTATGTGGAATCTTGGTCTGTATTAAAGAGTTTCTCATAATTTGATATTTTTATGTAGACAGAAATGAAGAATCTTGTAATAGGGGCCAAAGATAACTGCAAAGTTAATAAATGTTATGATGTTCTAATCTTTGCTTTACATAGATAATTTTATACAGTTTGACTTCTTAAAATCACTATGGTTGGGCTGGAGAGATGGCTTAGTGGTTAAGGCGCCTGCCTGCTAAGCCTAAGAACCCGGTTTCAATCTCCAGGTCTCACGTTTAGCCAGATGCAAAGTGACGCAAGGGTGCAATGCCCCATTTGACCACAAGGGGGCGCACACATCTGGATTTTGTTCACAGCAGCTGAGAGACTGCTGGCGCGCCCATATCTATCTGTCCTCCTCTCCCTCTGTGTTTGTCTCTCTGTCTGTGTCTCTCTCCAAAAATAAAAATAAAAAAAAAACACTATGGTTTTGGTGAGTGTCACAGAAATACTATTTTGCTTTGACCATAGAAATTCTCACTCACTTTTATTTGCTTGCACTTTAAATGAGACATTCCTTTTTCAGATCTAGATCTAGGAAACAGCACTGTACGTGGGCAAGTCTTACATGTATGTTACACCTAAGGGACTTTTCTTTTTTGAAGTAGGGTTTCGCTCAAGCCCAGGCTGAACTGCAATTTCCTATGGCGTCTCAGGGTGGTCTTGAACTCATGGTGATCCTCCTACCTCTGCCTCCCCAGTGCCACCACACCTGGCTTGCTAAGAGACTTAAAAAAATTATTTATATTTCTTTATTTGAGAGTGACAGAGAGAGAGAAAGAGAGAGAGAGAATGGGTGCACCAGGGCCTCCAGCCACTGCAAATGAGCTCCAGATGCATGCGCCATCTTGTGCATATGGCTTAGGTGGGTATTGGGGAATGGATCCCTGAAAAGGGGTCCTTAGGCTTCATAGGCAAGCGCTTAACCGCTAAGCCGTCTCTCCAGCCCCACTAAGAGACTCTTTCGAACATGCCTTGATTGTGGCAGTGGTGAAAGGCTAACACATGACAGTTACTGTGTGTCTGCAAACAGACTGGCTTCTCATCATAGTCAGTACACCCAAATGACCTAAACACCCTTAAAGACAGTTGCCCTACCATTGGCTGTCAGCTCATTGTGACTCTGTGTGTGCATGTGTACAAGGCAGCACAGTGACGTGTCCTGAGCTCTGGAGCCACTTTGGTCACACCGCATAGTCTTCACTCTAGCCTAGGCTGACCTGGAATTCACTGTGTAGTCTCAGGGTGGCCTCAGATTCATGGTGATCCTCCTACCTCTGCCTCCCGAGTGCTGGGATAAAAGGTGTGCGCCACCACGCCCGGCTCAGAAAAGAACCATTTTGAGCCTTTGTTTCTTCATGTTGGAACTGGCTATAAGGCTTCCCCGCTATCCCTCTGACATAGAGGTGCTAAGCCAAATCTGAAGGGGACAAACAGTGGTGCTAGAGTTTTGAGGTTCAAGGTTTTGAGGGAGCCAGCAAGAGCGTTAGCCTTTAGTGAGTCAGAAACACATTTAGAGCAGTGAGACCACTTGATGGCCACCCCCACGTGTCATCCAAACTGGAGAACGGAAATCACTGGCTCAGCATTTTTCTTGATTGCCCGATAATTACATTTAGACAAAAAAAGAATGTTGGCATTTTAAGGTTTGATAAAAACATGAGAGAGAGAGAGAGCGAGAGAGAGAGAGAGAGAGAGAGAGAGAGAGAGAGACTAATTGTCCTCATACCAAGCACAGTACTTTAGGTGAGATGGAATATGCTAAATGCATTTGCTAGCAATTCCTATTTGCTTAGCTAAAAATTAGAGTGAATTTGTGTGTGTGTGTGTGTGTGTGTGTGCATGTGCACACACGCTCATGTGTGCATGCACGTGTGTGTACATCAGGGTCCCTTGCCACTGCTAATTAATGCCAGATGCTTGTGCCACTTTTTGCATTCAGCTTATGTGCATGGCTTGGGAGTTGAACCCAGGCTGGAAGGCTTTGCAAGCAAGTATCTTCAGCTGCTGATCCATTTTCCAGTCCCTGTATTCTGGTTTTGATTTAGCAACTTAGACCTGTAGTGATACAGTTAAGGTTAGATAGCTTTGGACGATGGGGAGTGTAACACGTGTAAGACCAGATCCTGATGTCTATAAGTAATTTTTTTTGAGCTAGACATGGTAACACATGCCTATAATCCCCAGTACTTTGGAAGGCAGAGGCAGGAGGATTGCCATGAGTTTGAGGCCAGCATGGGCTACTAGCAAGAACTTGCTTTCAAACAAACAAACAAACCAAGGCAAGTATTTTTTTTTTTTTTTTTGGTCAGTTTATAGTCTGTCTAATTCAAGTGACTGGTTACACCCAGAGCATGGACTGAAGCCGCTGTCTACACATGCCTGTATCTCCAGTTCTCACTAGTCCCCCTGGGCTGACGTTCAAGAGGATTCCCTTGCCTGTTTCCCATCAGCGAGAAAAACCCGTCAGCTCAGATGGTCGGCCCAGGGAGCAAGCAGGCGAATAAGTAATTAGATTCGGGTCTACATCCTCTTCCTCAGGCCTGTCAGAGGAAAAGTCTGGCCTTGGTGGTGAAGACCCCTGGTCCTGGATACCTCCTTGTTGGACCCTTTGTTTTCTTGATGTATAATCTACTCTGAAGGAAGAATGAGCAATAAAAGACTAGCATTCCCGAGGAGACGGATGTACAATACACAATAATGCATGTTTGCGTCAGGAGAATTTCGAAACACTTTCATTTTCTCTTGTTCCCCAACAGTCGGGAAGAATAATGTAATCATTTCCATTTTATAGATAAGGAAACTGCGGCCCAGATATGCTAAGTATCCTGCCAACATGTTGACACATTGATAGTTTGTGTGAAGTCGGGGTTTCGAGCAGCCAAGTTCAGCTTCTCCAATACAGGGTTCCCGCCTTTTATCTGTCACTAAGGAAGACTGCTCAGCCAGGTTCTTATGGGGAGGCTGGCTTCTTTCATCCCGGGGAACCTCAGGATGAGTGCCAGGGAAATACCTGGCTTGTATAAAAATCTTTTTTTTTTTTTTTTTGTCTTGGTTTTGATTTAGTCCCCTGGCAGACAGGCTAAGATTTGTCTTAACATGTACATTTCTCTTGCCAAAGCACACGTGGTATGTTTGGACATATGGTTTCATTTTTATGATCTTTTAACCTTTACATATTTCAAATACTTCATGGTGGGGGTACATTAGTTGTGGTGACCAAGATTGGCAGTTGGACTAAGGGGCCATTTTTGGAATCCCTAAGGAATGAGAGGATCAATACTCTGTGGAATGTGCTTTCTAAGCTAAATCTATTTTTTAATTTCAATTATTTATTTATTTATTTATGAGAGAAAGAGAGAGAGAGGAGAGAATGGGTGCACCAAGGGCTTCTAGCCACTGCAAAAACAAAAACAAAAACAAAAACAAAAACTCTAGACGCATGTGCCCCCTTGTGCATCTGGCTTACCTGGGTACTGAGGAATTGAACTTGAGTCCTCAGGCTTCACAGGCAAATGTCTTAATCACAAAGCCATCTCTCCAGCCCCTCAAAGATAAATCTATAAATGTAAAGAGAAACTTTTGACATGCTCACTCATGAGCAAAGACTAGATATGTTTTGGTAAATTGGTAAATCTACTCTGAAACATATCATTATAAAGGATATGTTTTTGAGCACAAGCTTACAATACTTCCGACTATTTTTTTAGATAGATAAAGGATGGGGTAGACGGGATTGCTCAAGTGTGTCAACCTATCAAAGATTAAAAATATGCCCCAGATAACTTAATAGTGAAATGGCTAATTTCATAGACAATATACATATATTCTTACATAAATAACCTTACAGCAGTTTTGAGTGTAAAAGGTGATAGTAAACCAAGTTTTATCCTTCTAAGAACACTACGCGAGCTAAAATACTTACTAAAGTACAAACTGGAGGCCAGATCAGGAGACGTGCTTGCCAAAGACCCTACCCAATATAAAGCTTATAATGCATGTGCATTGTCTATTTCCTCTTGCTTCAACAAACCAAGTCAGTGAGATCACAGGAACAAGGAAGGGGGCAGATTTTAAGCTGTAGTTTGCTTGGGGTTGGATCTCATGATCAAAGTTATGGTTCTGATTCTTGCAAATGTGGAAAGCTTGTGTCTTACTCTGTATACATAGGAACAATGTTTCCCAGTAGAGAATATTTGGCTATTCCTGGAAACATTTTTGCTTATCAAAACTGTGGAAGGAAGCTTTGGGATATGGGTCATGCCTAGCATGAGGAGAGTCTAGGTTCAATTCCCAGTATCAAAACACAAACAAACAAACACAAACAAACAAATAATAACATTAACAACAAAGAATGGGGAAAGGATGTTTTCCAGAGGATAGAAGCCAACAATGATGCTGAACAGTTGACCTTGCCAGGAAAGTGCCCCACACCAAAAAACCCAACCAATCCTGAGTGTAGCAGCTTTAATGCAGAGAAATTCCACTGCAGAGCAGGACCACCCCACTTGCTTTTTTTTTTTTTTTGTAGATCTCAGATCATTTTCTGGTTGGATCTTAGCAAAGTTTCTTACACTGTACATTTAAAATGTCAATCTGGGCTGGAGAGATGGCTTAGTGGTTAGAGTGACTGCTTGCGAAGCTTAAGAATGCCATTTGAATCTCCAGGTCCCACATTTAGTCAGACGCAAAAATGACGCAAGCGCACAATGTCACACAAGGGGGAGTTCGATCACAGTGGCTGAGAGGCCCAGGCGTGTCTGTTCTCTCTCTCTCTCTCTCTCAAAAAACAAAAAAAAAATTAAAGCGTCAATCTATGCCCATGGAGAATTTAATCTGTAGCTTGATGAATCAGTAATCTGAAATGTGATCTTTGATGTTTTCTGTTTGTGACTGTTTTCATTGTTAGATAAATTTCATGTACAGGCTGAATTCCAGGTCAGCCTGGGCTAGACTGAGACACTACCTCAGAAAAACCAGAAAGAGAAAAAAAAAACAAAAAAAAAACCACCTCATGTATATTGATTTTGTATTCAAAAGAGCAACATTTTTAATAGCTTAATATATCTTTTAGTGTATAAAGGTATGATTTTGTTAATCTATAATCCAAAATTCATAGCCAATGTTTGATGAATATCAGTTTGGGGCTTTGCAGACTGTCTTAGTCTATCTTGTGTTGCAACAACAAAAATGTGAAGCCCATGATGGAGGGTCTGGCATTTGTTGAGGGGTTCTTGTCGCATCATTCCATAGCTGAGGATATAAGGGCAACAGAAGGCAAGCAACAGTAAGAAGGGAATTAGCACTTTAATTATAACACTAATCCTACCTGTGAATGTGGTCCCCTTGTAGCCTAATCTTCCTCTTAATTTGGTTGCAAGGGCAATTAACCTGAATGTGAATCTTGGAGAAGAACAACCGTTACAACACCACCCACCAAAGATTGTACATGAAGCACAGAGGGCCTTGTATAAGGCCATTTCACCAGGTACTGTAACTAGAGCCTTTACTCTATGCAGGAGGAGGCTGTCTGGAGCTATATCCTTCCTGTAGAAACCCTCATCAGATTCACACTGGAAACTAACAGATGTCAATTGTCCAATGAAAGAGTCAGGATAAATAGAAATGATCTTCTGCTTAAACTTTAAGCTGGGTCTTTCTGTGTTCATTCACATAAGCATTTCTTTTAGGCACTATGCAAACTTTCTTTCCTTGGAACACCAAGATAGATGCATGTTCTTGAGTCTCAGAGCAGTTTGAGGTGGATTTTGGCCTCAATTTGGACTGTTACGATAGCAACTATTTGGGAACAATGTGGGAAGTAGTCTCTTTCCCAAGCTGATTCCAAATTTGTGGGTAGAGAATTTGTATTTGAAGAGAAAGCACTGGCATTTTTAGGTTCCCTCAATGTCCCCTAAGATTGTTGTATAGAGAAACAGAGAAAGGAAAAACGTAACATAGAGAAAGAATTACAAGGGTTTAATCTTAAATTCTTTTTTCAACATGCTGCATGACTTTGAATAGCTGATCATAATTGTAAAATATGGAGGGGGTGTTACTCTTGTAGTATTGGTTCAGGTACTTACTCTATGAACCTTTAATATTGTTAGGGTGTCTAACTATTTTAAAGGAGATAGGATAGAGAGAGAGAAAATAAGATATACAAAGGGAAAACCAAAAACAGGAAGAAGTTATTAGGAAAGAAGCACAGTGAGAAGAAGGAAGTAAAGGAGAGATGTCTCAGTGGGGAGAGGGCTTGCTGTGCAAGCATTGGGCCTGGGTTCAGATCCTCTGCACTCACATAAACGCTGAGCATGGTGGTGCATGCTTATAATACTGGAGCTGGGGGTGGGGAAAGAACAGGAAAATCCTTTGGGCTTGTGGGCTAGCTAGTCTAATCAAATTTATGAGTTTAGGCTCAGTGAGATGCTGTGTCAAAAAAAAATGTGTAGGGCTGGAGAGATGGCTCAGTGGTTAAGGCACTTGTCTGCTAAGCCAAAGAAGCCAGGTTCAATTCCCCAGGACTCATGTAAGCCAGATGCACAAGGTGGTGCATGCATCTGGAACTTATTTGCAGCAGCTGGAAGCCCTCGTGTACCTATTCTTTCTCCCTTCCTCTCTCTCTTTCTTTCTCCCTCCTCCTCTCAAGTAAATAAATAAAATATATATATTTTAAATTGTGTGGAGAGTTATTGAGGAAGACACCCAGTGTTCACCTCTTGTCTCCACACACGTGCACACTCACACACAAAAACAACAACAAAAAAGCAAAGGAAGGCAGGTTCAACTAGGTAGATGGCAGATACTTTTTTTTTTTTTTTTTTTTTTAATTGAGTCCCTGTAGTATTTCAGGCTCTGGGGATGTGCTAGTTGATGGAAGAATTTAGAACATAAAATATGAAAACAGCCACAAAGACAATGTAGGAAGCATACATCACTGCAGAATGAAGGGGTGGCTTCTTGGAAAAGAAATGGCAGAGGTTGGGGTGGAGCATTCTGGGTAGAGAGATAGTATTTACAAAGGCTATGACATAAGGAGAGTGGGGGATTTTGTGCATGGCCACAATCGGGAAGTGGATAAGACAAGAAAGGCTTCTCCAAGGCTGAACTAAGGCTATGCTGAGAATGCTTATTGCAGTCAGGTTCACATTGCTGGTAGAAATCACCCCGCCCCCCAAGAGCAGCTTGGGGGAAGAAAAGGTTTATTTTGGCTTACAGGCTCGAGGGGGAAGCTCTACACGGCAGCGAAAAACAACGGCATGAGCAGAGGGTGGACATCACCCCTGGCCAACATAAGGTGGACAATAGCAACAGGAGAGTGTACCAAACACTGGCATAAGCAAACTGCCTATAACACCCATAAGCCCGCCCCCAACAATACACTGCCTCCAGGAGGCGTTAATTCACAATTGCCATCAGCTGGGGAACCTAGCATCCAGAACACTAAGTTTATGGGGACACCTGAATCAAACCACCCAACGTTCTACATCACTCCCTATTGTGTCTGCGCCGTGTGGGATAAAGCTTCCATGTGATATGAACCACCCCTATTGCTATCTATCAGCCTCTCATAAACTATAACACATTCTAGCCTGGTACTCTCTGGAGAACCCATTCACGACCATCATAGAACAAACAATAGAAGCTAGCTGTGACAGGAGAGAAAAGACGTGATGAAAGAATGTCAAATACGCATCCATATATTTCCCTCCTACCTTCATCCCTACACCTCGTGCAGTAAGTTCTTTTTCCTTGTATCTATTTTCTTCCTTCAAATTCTCACTCTCCTCTCCCCCATTCTCCCTGCTCTCTCTACCTTTTGGCTCAAAGAAGAACCCCGAAAATGTAAAACCTGCACTTTTGGGTATGTTACCAAAGGAAACACTTTTACTTAAAGTCTTGTTTTGGCCAAAATATTTTCAGAGGCGCTGGAGAGCCGTCAAACCACAGAGGCGCTCAGCTGCGCTTCCTTCTAGCATTTCCCCAGGTCCTCCCAGCACAGCACTCAGTAATTGGATATTATTTGAAGAGAAGGAGGGGAAAAATGCTGCACGAGACAGCTTTGTAGATTTAAGGATTACCCTCCTGGTGCTGCAGGCTACAGACCCAGGGGTGCTCAGCTGCCAAGTTGTGGGGCTGCGTGACTGTGTGTCATTCCTAGATGTAGCTTCCAGCAAGGAGACCTGAGGAAACATGCTGGTAACTGTCAATATTTGGACTGTCATTCCAAAGTCTTGAGATTCTTTTCTGTTTTCAGTCATGTGACTTCAACCAAAATGTTCTATTTTAACAGGAAAGAAAATGACTGAAAACATCTTGAAATGCCATGTATTTTGGCATTGCAGGTACTGTGAACCTCTGTCCACTTCTTCTCAATAGTCTCTTCTCATCCCACTTAGCATTTATGAAGGTTTGGTACCGGCTTGTACCTTTAGATATTTCGTGTGTATGTGTGTGTGTATGTGTGTGTGTGTTTGAGGCCGTACTTACCACGTCCTCTGAACTCATCCAGAATGAAGTTCAGGAAGCTGTGATGAATTTCCCAAGATCATATAACAAGTCTAAACTGCTTCTCCCTCACATTTGGCTGTAAGACAGAATAAAACAATACAACATTAGACATAATAATATACTATTTCCAAAAGAGTCTACATGAATCATGATAATTATTCCAAATAATAATCATGAACCATAAATTAGTCTCAGGATACAAATGTTACTATCTCCCACTCTTTTTTTAAAATATTTTATTTATTTATTTGCAAGCAGAGAGAGAGAGAGAGAGAGAGAGGCAGACACAGAGAGAATGGGCACGCCAGGGCCTCTAGCCACTGCAAACAAACTCCAGATGCATGTGCCCCTTGTGCTTATGTGGGTCCTGGAGAATCGAACTGGGATCCTGTGGCTTGGCAGGCAAACGCCTTAACCGCTAAGCCATTTCTCCAGCCCACTATCTCCCACTCTTAAACCAGCTCTACTGTTATATCCTTTGGGTCCTGGCAGGAGACACTGGGAAGCAACAGCTGATGAGGTCAGCAGAGTGGACAAGGGAGAGCTCCAGTAAGAGATGGTCATGCAGCCAGGCCTGATCACAGTGAGAAGTCATTGTCACTCCATCACTCTTGGAGAGCAGTGAGAGGAGCTTAAAAGAGACCCGGATGCCATGAACCAGGGGAGGAAGCAACCCCTGGCTTTGCTCTTTTCTCCTCTCTGCTCTGCTGTGAGCACCTTCCCCTGGTGCACACCAGCAATAAGCCAGAAAGTACATGAGCCTGGGTCACCTTATCTAGAGGCCCTGCCTCTCTTTTCTTATCTGGAAATACCACCTACATGCGGGTGGCTCCAAACCTTTTCTTTCTTTTTTCATGTTTGAGGCAGGGTCTCGCTCTAGCCCAGGCTGACCTGGAATTCACTATGTAGTCTCAGGCTGGCCTCAAACTCATGGTGATACTCCCACCTCTGCCTCCAGAGTGCTGGGATTAAAGGTGTGTGCCACCATGCCCATATAACCCCAAAGCTTTTATTTCCAGTCTTGAATTCCATTTTTTTCTATTAAGTATATCTGGATGGAATCCTTGTTCATTTTATGAATTTTCTTCTCCTCACAATCCTCTCTTCTGGTACCTGTCTCCTACCAGCTGTAGGAGAGAAATATTAAAGATACCCTTCATTTAGTTTTTCATGGTAGGGTCTCACTTTAGCTCAGGCTGACCTGGAATTCACTCTGTAGTCTTGCCTTGAACTCATGGCGATCCTCCTACCTCTGCCTCCCGAGTGCTGGGATTAAAGGTGTGCACCACCACGCCCGGCGACAGCAAGATATTTTTGATTGTCCTATATATCCAGAACCTCACCCCTGTTTTCAATACTACTACCAGAATCTGAGTCCAAAGGATCATGTGCTGGGAATATTATTATAAAGGACACTTCTCTCACTCTTCCCTTTTGTAATGGTCAACTTGATTGGACTTAGAAGTTGTTAAGAAGGCACACATCTGGGTGTATCTTTGAGTGTGTTTCCAGACACAGACCAGGAGGTGTCTGACCCTCATGCTTTAATTCGTTGATGGGCTGAAAACTTGAATAGATTATTGGAAGGTGGTAGAACTGTGAGAGGTGGGACCTGGCTAGAGAAAGTAAGTCACTAAGAACAGGTCTTTAAGAGGCTCTTTTCTGGGGAACCTTCCTGAATCTGTTCTGTCCTGCTCTCTGTCTGCTTGAAGTCCATAGCTTTGGCCACATTTATTTACCACTCTCTGTTCTACTATAGGCCCAGAGTCAACAGAGCCAAGGGCTAGAGACTGAAATCTCTGAAATCAGGAGCTAATGTAAAGCATTCCCCTCTTTTTAAAAAAAAAATATTGTATGTATGTATGTATGTATGTATGTATGTATGTATGTATGTATGTATGTATATTTATTTATAAGAGAGAGAGAGAGGCATGCCAGGGTCTCTAGCCATTGCAAATGAACTCCAGATGCATGTGTCACCTTGTGCATCTGGCTGTGGTGGGTCCTAGGGAATCGAACCTTGGTCCTTTGGCTTTGTATACCCAAATCCTTCCTCTGTTAAATTGTTTGTTAGATATTTTGTCACAGTGTTGCAAAAGTAACACTTCTTCATTTGATTTAATCTCAACACAGATCCTTTCAGGGATGGTGCAAATAATTTAGATCATGGGGAATTTCTATTCAAAATGAAGAATAACTTCCCCTTGTCCTCAAGCTGGCGGAGAATTCCTTACACTGGGCTAGATGGCCACAAGGATGCTCCCACTCATCCTTCTATCTCTCTGGCCGAATTCCCTGTTATTTACCCCTCGCTTAGGCTTTTTGCTAACGGTAAATTATATTCTATGATGAAAGCAAACCAGATGAATTCTTATTTCTAAGAAGTGTCTGTGCTGTGTGTGGTGGTACATGCCTTTCATTCCAGTCCTCAGGAGACTGAGATAGGAGGATCTGCATGAGCCTGAGGGCAGCCTGGGCTACAAAAGTGCGTTCCACCTGGGTCAGCCTTGGCTAGAGTAAGACCCTGTCACAAAAATAAAGTAAGATAAGAGCTGGCGAGATGGCTTAGCAGTTATGGTGCTTGCTATGAAGCCTAAGGACTCCAGTGCCAGATGTACAAGGTGGTGTACACATCTGGAGTTCGTTTGCAGCGGTTGAAGGTCCTGGTGTACCCATTCTCTCCCCCTCCTCTCTCTCTCTCTTTCTCAAATAAATAAAAAAAAATTTTTTTAAAGTAAAATAAAAAAAAATATTTATGGGCTGGAGTTCAGCAGCTAAAAGTGCTTGCTTGCAAAGCCTGAAAACCTGGGTCCAATTCCCCAGTACCCACATAAAGCCAGATACACAAAGTGGCACATGTATCTAGAGTTCATTTGCAGTGGCAGGAGGCCCTGGTAAGCCCATACTCACTCTTTGTCTTTCTTTCTCTGTCTCTCAAATAAACAAAAAAAATTATTTTTAAAAAAGAAGTGTTTGCACTAGCTATTCCCTACCTCCTAAATTTTCTTAAATATTTGCATGACTCAGTTCTAAATCTCCTTCCAGTGTTTTTGTTTAAATGTTAACTTCCCAGTGAGACCTTCTGTAATTCCTTTATATTAAACTGCAAATTTCCTTGACCTCAGAACATTTCCCTAGTTTGTTTTTGCCTGCAGGACTTTTGAACATTTTCTATTTCATTCTTTTATCATCTACCTTCCCTGCTTCCACCTCCATTCTCACTACAATGGAAGATCTATTACGCTGGCACACTTACGGGACCATGAGTAGACGTGGGCAATGATGAAGTTTCATGTATGAAAGGAGTCTACTTCTCTGTAGTTAGTGTGAGAACGTGGACATGGGCCCTAACTTGAACCAGAGAGTTTGAAATACATCTATACTAGGCTAGCAATAAAGCACATTAAGTCTGAAACCTAACAATACTTGGCTTTTCTTTTTGTCTTTTTCTTGGCGCTTGTGTTTGTGTGCACATGGGTGAGCCAGGGCCTCTTGCAGAGGAACACTAGGTGTTTGTGCCTCGTTTTGTATCTGTCTTATGTGGCTGGCTTGGGAATTGAAACAGGGCAAGCTTTGCAAGCAAGTGTCTTTAGCTACTGAGCCATCTTCCCAGCCACTTGAACCTCTGTTTTTGAGCCGTTTTTAAAAAAAAAAAAAAAAAAAAAAAGAAAGAAAGAAAGAAAGAAATAGGTTTAATAGATTCCAGAGGCATCTTTGGAAGCTAGGAGAACTGTAGAGTCAAGTTTCATAAAACTCATCAGTAGGTTATCTGAAATCACTTAGGACCAGAGTTTGCCCTAAGAATAAATTACAAGATGGCACTGCTGACACTTGAGCCAGGCTGGCAGGTTAGAGGTCAGAACTATGAGAAAAGGTCTAGAAAAGTTGAGCTATGGGAGAGTTTTATATATTTTATGTAGTTCTGGCAAATATTTGGGTAAAACAAGTCCCTGGCTATATTTCCACGATAATTTTCAGGGTTTAACGTAAAGTAGTAAGGTATGTTAGAGCCTTATGTATACTCAAGGTCAAAACTAGAAAAACGACAGAGTTGTTGAAAAGTATCTTTACCATTATCCTTCACTGCAGTAAATAAATACCAATAAATGGATACATGATATTTTCTGAATGAATACTCAAAGTTAGGTCAATTTCAGCAGACTAGGAAATCCACTGAGGATTTTTCTTATGCAAACAATGGGAAGGGATTAGCCAAATAATGCAATTTCAGGGCCCCCAAAGTCCACAAAGTGGAAACAAATCCTTCCTTAAATTCTCTCTGATACCTAAAATTGTACATTTCACTATCCAACATTTTAACTTAAGAATTTATCCCAGGTGAGGTCTCTTAGCAATTAATTATTCCCCTGAGTGAAAAAGAAAGGATTTGGGATCAGACTTAGCTCAGGAATATATGAATAGCTGTAGGGACCTGGAGAAACCCGTGATTCAAGAAACAAAGGCTCAAGAGGCTCAGACATGAACTTCACCCGAATTAGCCTTTTCTGTTTTGAACAGTCCTCATTTTTAAAAGATTTAATGTCTTTGGGGATAAGCTGACATTTCACAGACCTGCCTTTGTATGAGATTGAGAGGGTAGGAGAGTGCTGCTTCCAGATGTGTGAGTTGTCTAGCTCTTCCTTTATTCCCTATCTGACCCTTATATGCTTCAGTGTTTTGTTTTTGTTTTGTTTTGTTTTTTTGGAGAGAGACACAGAGAGAGAGGAAGAGGAAGACAGATAGAGATGGGCGCCAGCAGCTTCTCAGCCGCTGTGAACGAACTCCAGATGCGTATGCCCCCTTGTGGTCAAGTGTGGCATGGCCCCCTTGCATCACTTTGCATCTGGCTAAACATGGGACCTGGAGATTGGAACCAGTATTCTTAGGCTTAGCAGGCAGGCGCCTTAACCGCTAAGCCATCTCTCCAGCCCTGCTTCAGTCTTTATAATAAATTTAGCACAAACAATGGAACCAGTAGCAAATTTAGTCATAGAAGAAATGAATACTAATGACTGAAATCCTTTCAGCATTCTCTGTGCATGACAGGAGCCTTATTGGAAGGGTGCTGACATTCAGATGTGTGCTCATTGCGCTCACATGCACGGCAGGCTCCAAGAAACACTTGATCACCATCAGGAATCAAATTACATTGAAAAACTTCAGAGAAATTGAGACAGAGTAATTGTGCACTACAGCATCTCCTGTTGTTGAAACTAGTCAAAGTATGAAGTAAAGTGAATAACAACAATCAAATATATAGATAGAAGCAATGAGGAACAAAATTAATCCATGCATCCTAGGTCATTTAAAAAAAGTCTTTATATAATGAAGATTTTTAAAAATAATGCAAGATTTCTCACATGTTGTTCCACACACACACACACACACACACACACACACAGAGAGAGAGAGAGAGAGAGAGAGAGAAATTGACAGAGAAAAAAATCCTGAAAGACCCCTTGATGGTCCACTAAAGAGCAGGTGAATTAGAAACCGGAAGAACGAAAAATAGTCACAATTATGTTTTTAAAGCTTAGAGATATAAGAGAAATACCCCAGGAAGGATTTTCCAGAATGAATTGTCTATAATAGATGAAAAAAGTCTGGCAGAATAAAGGATAAGAATAAACGGGCAATACGAGTTCTCGCAGATGACTTCTCTCCCCAAGCAGCTCGAATAACATTTTCCAACACTGTGAAAGTTTACAAGAACAGAGACAGCTTCCACCTCAGTCCTCACTTGATTTCTCAGTGTCTGTAACAGAAGCCTCTAGTGCCTTCACTAAATGGAGTCTGGTGGGTAACCAAGCACTTTGGCAATGATCTGCATTGTTTCCAGGCCCCATAGACCTTTCTGACCAACAAGGGGAGAGAGATGGGGGCAGTAGGAGATTCATGCAGACAAGGGGAGAGAGATGGAGGATGCAGGAGAGTTATACAGACAAGGGGAGAGAGATGGAGGCAGTAGGAGATTCATACAGACAAGGGGAGAAAGATGGAGGATGCAGGAGAGTTATACAGACAAGGGAGAGAGATGGAGGATGCAGGAGAGTTATACAGACAAGGGAGAGAGATGGAGGATGCAGGAGAGTTATACAGACAAGGGGAAAGAGATGGAGGCAGTAGGAGATTCATGCAGACAAGGGGAGAGAGATGGTGGCAGAGGAGCACAGGGTTGAGAATGAGCTTTTTTCCATCTATAGTGCCATAAAATATAAATATTAAATTACAAAATATTATATTATAAACAATAACCATACATAAGAACCATAGCTATCAATGCTCTTATCATTGCTGGGTTTGTCTTCACCTAGGCAATCTTGAAAATATCAGGCTTAACTTAGAATAGAGCAAGAAGAAAGTATTTGAGGAAGAATTTAATGAGGAAAATGGGATTTTTAACTCTGGCTCCAGTTGTAGAGAAGCCAAGGGAGAGGTTAAACATGCAGTTCTTCTGAATGAGAAGTTCAAGGCGTCCCCAAAACCCAAACGTAAGATGCCAGTCCTTCCTTCCAGTCCATCCCTTGCCTGTTATCTTGCCTTCGATTAATGTGGTGTCTTCAAAGCCCTTTGTGAATCTGGCCTCAACAATTAAAATGGAGACATGAGGGGAGAAAATCGAGGTTTATGCAAGGTCAAGAGACATGTGAACTCTGAACAAAGTATGGTCTTCTTATCACATTCCTGGGGGGCCAGATTTGAGGAGGGAAGTGATCAAGAGAATGGGACCTCAAAACTGGAATGAGAAAGGGGAGACTAAGAAATCCAAGACTCATGTCACATGGTGTGTGGCCCACAGTCAACTTCTCTGTACAGGTGTAACAGCTCTGTCCGCCTGCAACTCCATGCATGTCAGACACGGGTCCCTGACTCTCCCACGAGAATGGTCTCTCTCTGTTAGCATCCTGCATCTTCCAGTTCCCAGGACTGGAAGCAAATTACTGTGCCGTGAAGGTGGTCTAAGGACTAAGAAGATTTTGAAAACATTAATTCTAACTAGATACAAGACAACCTGCCGTAGGAGACCACGGTATACTAGCAATATAGCCACCATAATCAATGTCAAGGTATTTTGCAAGTAAGTACCTTTAAGAGCAGAGCCATCTCTCCAGCACAATGTCAAGGTATTTTGATCTGAAGCCAATTAGAAGAAGCCGAAAGAAACATTCTGCCTTTCCTCTAATGGACAAGGAAAGAGGGCATGAATCCATAGAAGTCCCTTTTCCTGTCTCTAGCAGGACAAATGATGGGAACGCACAGACAACGTGCATCCTGATAATTGCAGGCTGTGCCCTAACCATTTCCAGTGCCCCTGGATGTCTTGAATTGAACGTTTTAAGCACTTAGTTCAGTAGAAAATGACCATTATGTCTTAATAAGTTTATTTTATTATGCTCTAATAGTTTTTTTGGATCAGTTTCAGGTTTCAGAAAAATTTTGAATACAAAGAATTCCCATGTATAATTCTCTTTTCAAGTTTCCACTATTAAAATCTTAGTTTAGGGCTGGGCGTGGTGGCGCATGTCTTTAATCCCAGCACTCAGGAGGCAGAGGTAGGAGGATCGCCATGAGTTTGAGGCCACCCTGAGACGACATAGTGAATTCCAAGTCAGCCTGGGCTAGAGTGAAAACCTACCTCAAAAAACAAAAACAAAACAAAATCTTAGTGTGATATGTTTTGTAAAACTTTGCATGGGTACGGGGAATCAAAACTAGGCTGTCAGGCTTTTGCAAGCAAGTGCCTTTATCACTAAGCCATCTCTCCAGCCTGAGCAGTTCTTTTTAAAAATATTTTTATTTATCTGCAAAGAGAGAAAGAGCATGCCAGGACTAGTCACTGCAAGGAACTCCAGATGCACACATCATTTTGTGCATTTGGCTTTACATGGGTACTGGGGAACTGAATCAAGGTCTAGGCTTTGCAGGCAAGTGCCTTAACAACTGAGCAATTTCTCCAGCTCTATTGAGCAATCCTTAATAATGGCATTTTAGGTATCCCAAATAAATAAGAAAGGAAGGCAAAGATTTCTATTGGTACAGTGCTCATAAAATTTTCTTCCCACTTGCATGTTATTGGTAAAGTTGTTTTAGGTTCCTCTACCCCTATTGTAAAAAAGAACTCAATTTCTTTTCCCCCTTTCTTTAAAAAAATATTTTTATTTATTTATTTGAAAAGAGAAAGTGTGTGAGAGAGAGAGAGAGAATGAGAGTGCTAGGCCTTCCAGCCACATCAAACGAACTCTAGATGCATCTTGTGCATCTAGCTTGCATGGGTCCTGGGGAATCGAACTGGGGTCCTTTGGCTTTGCAAGCAAGTGCCTTAACCGCTAAGCCATCTCTCTCGTCTTCTTCTTCCCTTTTTAATATCTTATTTTCTTCTTTATTCCATCTGTGCACCTGTTCCTTTTTTATTTGTTTTTATTTTTATTTTTTGGAGAGAGACAGAGAGAGACAGAGAGAGAGAGAGGGAGAGAAAAACAGATAGAGATGGGTGCACCAGCAGCCTCTCAGCTGTTGTGAACAAAATCCAGATGTGTGTGCCCCCTTGTGGTCAATTGCAGCATTGCACCCTTGCATCACTGCATCTGGCTAAACGTGGGACCTAAAGACTGGAATCACTGGAGATTGGAACCAGCATTCTTAGGCTTATGAGGCAGGCACCTTAACTGCTAAGCCATCTCTCCAGCCCCCCTTTTTATTTTTTAAAATTTATTTACTTGAGACAAAAAAAAAAAAAATGGGAATGCCAGGGCCTATAGCCACTGCAAATGAACTCCAGATGCAAAGTGTCACATTATGCATCTGGCTTTACATGGATAATGGGGAATCGAACCCAGGTCCTTAGGGTTTGTATGCAAATGTCTTCACCACCGAGCCATCTCTCCAGCCCTCCCTTTTCATCTTTCAGTCATGCATTAGTGAATACAGAATCAAAAGAGCTAATGTCTTCCCTCTCCCTGTTGCATATTAGTGATAAAACAACCACTAGTTTCTGCATCAAGATATTGATGAAGATATTGAATATTAGACAACAAAATCAATAAAATTAAGCACCAGGTCTGAAAATGGTTTAAGAAATTCTATTTTTTTTTCTCTCTGTCTTTATTTTCTCTGGTCTTCATAGTTATTTGTTCCATAGGGCAAATCCCGGCTCAGTATGCTTAAATAAATCACCAATGCCTACATTTTTGGGCAGTGTTGCAGTCAGGTTCGCATTGCTGGTAGAAATCATCTGACCAAGAGCAGCTTGTGGGAAAAAAAAGAGGTTTATTTTGGTTTACAGGCTCGAGGGGAAGCTCAATGATGGCAAGGAAAAAGATGGCATGAGAAGAGGGTGGACGTCACCCCCTGGCCAACATAGGGTGGACCATAGCAACAGGAGAGTATGCCAAACACTGGCAAGGGGGAGCTGGCTATAACACCCATAAGCCCACCCCCAACAATTCTCTGCCTCCAGGAGGCATTAATTCCCAAATCTCCATTAGTTGGGAACCTAGCATTCAGAACACCTAAGTTTATGGGGGACATCTGAATCAAACACCACAGGCAGGTAGTATGAGAAATGCTAGAAATGGAAACATAATAATTGTATGTATTTATAGGGGACAATGTGATATTTAGACACATACATATACTGGTGAAATTGGAGTAATTAGTGTTTATATAATCTTACAGCTGTGTTGTGTTTGGATCCTACAGTTCTTCTCGGTTAATTATTCTTAAAGCATATAATAGGTTGTTGTGACCAATATAGAACACTAGGCCTGATGTTTTTGGTATGAATTACCCCACTGCCCTTCAATCCTTGTTCCCCCCCATCTTTCTCAACCTCTAGGTACAACTAGTATACATGTTGAACCACTTTTTAACATACATCCACATATAAGAAAGAACATATGGTATTTATCATTCTGTGTCTCATATGTCACTTAGTATAACGTCCTGCAGTTCTATTCTTTTTCCTGCAAGGATAATATAGCACTCTTTTAATGGCCGAATAACAATTAATTGTGTAGATTCCACTTTCCTTTATCCAATCATCTACTAAAACACACCTACATTTATTCCACATCTTAACGATTGTAATAGTGCAGCAATTAACTATGGGCATATGTGCTAGCTTGAATGTAAAATGCTTCCCCATAGAATCATGTGTTTGCATAGCTAATTCTAAGGTGATGGGGCTTTTCACAAAGGTTATGGATTTAGGAGGGGAACCATTCTGGAGGAAGTATGTTACTGGGGAGGGGGTGGACCTTGAGGTGTTATGGCTTGACTCTGCTTGTTGTTCTCTCTCTCTCTTTCTCTCTCTCTCTCCCCTTCCTCCCTGATGATGTGATAATATAATATAATACCAATTTCTTGCTCTTTCCATACTTTTTCTGCCAATAGACTTCTTCTCAAAACTATAAGCTGAAAATAAAGTCTTTATTTACTTAAGCTGCTTCTGGTAAGGTATCTTCTGTGCAATGAGAAATAACTGACACAGAAAACTGGTACTGATAAATAGGGCCATTGTGCTAATAAACTTGGCCATGTGGGTCTTAGATTTTGGAATTGTTTTGCAGGGGTACAAAAGTAGAAAGATTTGGATAATGAGTCATTCTGGTAGGAGTTTGAAAGTCCAGAAAGCTGAAAGAACTGTGGATTATGTGGATTATTATTATTATTATTATTATTATTATTAATTATGTGGATATGGAGGCTTGGCTCATGAGGTTCCAGAGAAGAAAAAGGTATCTTACCAGGAACAGAGCTAAAGACATTTGAGATATTCTGGGAAAGAAAATGACTGCATTCTGCATACATTCTAAGAACTTGAGCAAAGATGAATTTAAAAGTAATGGACTAATTTGTTTTGCAGAGGAAATTTCGAGACAGAATAACACTGAGTCTGTGATGTGGCTTCTTGTAGCTGGCCCGAATCAAATCTATGGTGAACGAGAGAACAATACAGAGCCAAAAGATATTTAAACAGCAGAGTTTTCTAGGGGAAAAAAAAAAGTGTGAGCAAATTTAAAATCCCAAGCACAGAAACTACAGCTACTTTGGCTATGGTCTATAATTGTAAAAGAAATCACCGCCATTAAAGATAAGCCAACTTCTGTGCATCAGGACAATAATAAAAATGTGCTGAAGGCAAGATACAACCAGTTGAAAGCTCAGGACAGGAAGAATACAAATTCCTCTGAAAGGGAAAAGCCTAAAGGAAGAACACAAAAGAGGTCCTTGCTTTCCAAGGTCAGCATACCAGGCTGCTATAGCTGTGTTCCATGCATGCCAGTTTTGTCCTAAGCTGACAGCAGAACTTGACAGCGTCACACACATAGTACTGGTTTTGAAAAGGAAAAGATGTAAGATGCAAGAAGGCAGGAGTCATGGAATATCACACCATGGTTCCAGAGAGCCTCTGGGGCTAAGTAATGTGAGGCAGAGGCAGGATCTCTGCAAGAGGGCCTTCTGAGATTACTGTCTAAAGCTGGAAAGGGGAACCTCAAGTTTCAGTGGAGACCCCAAAATGTTGAAGATGCCAGAACCATGGGGACAGCTATCAAGAAAAGCTGTAGGCTTGGGGTGAATTCTGTCCAGAAGTGAGGCTACAGACAGCACAGGTGTATAGTTCTTTCTGTTGGTAGGGAAGTGGCTCAGAGCTTTTCATTCATCTAGAACATTTTCTCTGTTGGGAAGTATTTTACCCAGTACATGATCTTATTTTTCCAATACTAAATAGATGGCTTATACAGTTAATGTCTTAAGGACATTTAGGATATTATTATTGTTACATAATGTTGCACTCTCTGTTATAGAAACCACCTTGACTGTTGGAATTATTGTCAAATCATAGTTGGTAAACCAGGAATGAAATGCATCCTTATTAAGTTATTCAACAATTCTGAAGTTTGCATCTGAAACTACTCACAGATTTCTTTTTTAAGGTATTCATTTCATATGAAGCAAAGAATACATGTCTAGACAAATATTTCTTAAAGTATTTTGAAATAAAGCCTTTTATGAAATGGCTGTACACTATTGTGCTTGAAAATTTTTCTTTGATCTGCCTACTTTGGCTATTTGCTTTATTGAAAGCAAGTTAATAGCTTGAAAATTAATCAGACTTCAAAGAATTCTGATTTTTGCAGGAAAGCACCTTAACCACTAAGTCATCTCTCCAGCCTAATTCTGATTTTTATAAAAAGCAAATCTTCTGAGGTATGAAAAAACTTAATTTTGTTAGCAGAAAGCTTTTTAAAAAGCATATTTGAAGATATTTTTAGAATTCAGTGGGATTTATGAACCTATGGACATTAATGAAGGGAGAAACCATTTTCTGGTCTTACGAAGAGTACACTAAAAATACACCGAAAAACACCATACTATTTGGGATTTGCAGTGGCATTTTTACTTATTGGCAAAGTGACCTGCCAAGACCATGGAATTTCAATATTCACACTGTACCTTTTCCCCAGAGCTGTATTCAGTTGCGATAACATATTACGAATCTTAGCCAGGCGTGGTGGTGCATGCCTTTAATCTCAGCTCTTGGGAGGCAGAATTAGGAGGATCACTGTGAGTCTGAGGCAAGCCTGAGATGACAGTGAATTCTAGGCCAGCCTGAGTTAGAGTGAGACTGAGAGTCTCACCTTGAAAAACCAAAAAAAAAAAAAAAAAAAAATCTTGATGACACAGAATAATTAATTCAGTTGAATTCAAGGTTGTTGTGAAGCTGACATATAACTGCTTTGTTGTACCTGAGAAGAACTTTCATGATCTGATTTTTCTGTTTTTTAACAATTTTTCAAGGAGAAACTATGAGAAATTCCAAGACAAATCCTCATTCCTAAAATGAAGATGATACCTCAGTGACAGCACCCCATAGGTGAGATGAAGAGAAATTACCTTTAGGAATTTGGAAGAAATAGTTTTTGACTTCCTTATAGGTCTGCTAATACATGTTCATTTACTCAAAAAGCACTCACTAAGATTCTGCTCTGCATTAGGCAAAACTCTAAGGATGTAGCAGACAGCTTCAGGTTTGCTGAGATGAACTTCCAGACCAGGCACAGTTATGGAGCAAGGGATATTTATTGAAGCTTACAGATCCAGGGGAATTTCCATAATGGCAGAAGAAAGTGGCCTGTCTTCATAAGACCAGGCAAGAGAGAGAGAAAGCCACAAGCCAAAAGCCACAGCATACCTCAGGAACTCCAACTAGGCACACTTTGCATATCTTTAGATTGAAATCCTAAACCCACCACCACACCTTAAGATCCGCCCAGTGACATTGCCTCCAGGCAAGTGGCTACAGATGCAAACTATAAACTAATAAAACACTGAATATATTGGGGGCCATCTATTCAAACTACCACAAAGGACTAGCATTAATAAACCCAAACAAAACAAGCAATGAAGATCCTTACGTTTATGGCTCACGTGGGAGGATGCAGAAGCAATTTATAAACACACAAAATACACTATACAATAGAACTTATTGTGTTGAACAGCATGGGTGAACATGGAGCAGGACAGTAAATGCAGAGGGTATAGTAGGTATAGAGAGCAGGACTTATATTTTTATATGGAGTTACGTGGGTCTCAAGCATTAGGCAACATTTGAACAAGGAACCAAGCCACTGAGATACTAGAGAAGATCAATCCAAGCATAGATCTCATCATATGACAAACCTCTCAAGTGAGAGCATGCTTAGAAAATGCAAGGAAAGGCAAGAGGCCCAGTGTGTCTGCACAGGGGGAATAAGAAGGACAAAAGTAGGGGTAGAGATCATAAAGGGAGCATACCAAACCTCAAGATGAAGTTCATACAGTGAATAAAAAATTAAGGGAAGGGCCAGGCATAGTGATGCATGCCTTTAATCCCAGTACTCAGGAGGCAGAGGTAGGTGGATCTCTGTGAGTATGAGGCCAGCCTGAGACTACATAATGAATTCCAGGTCAGCCTGGGCTAGAGCAAGACCCTAACCTTGAAAAAAGAGAAAGAATAGGGCTGGAGAGGTGGCTTAGCCAGTTTAAGGCACATGCCTGTGAAGCCTAAGGACCCCAGGGTGATTCTCCAGGTCCGACGTTAGCCAGATGCACATGTGGTGCATGAGTCTGGAGGTCGTTTGCAGTGGCCAGAGGCCCTGTGCACCCATTCTCAGTCTTTCTCTCCCTCTCTCTGTAATAAATAAATAAATAAAAATAAAATTTTTTAAAAAGTTAAAAAAAAAGAGAAAGAATAAGAGCAGGATAGCTGGGCATGGTGGTGCGTACCTGTAGTTCTTGGATTTAGGAAGCAGGGCCAAAGAATCAGAATTCAAAGTCATGTTTTATTACATATTAAAAATTTTACTTTGGGGCTGGAGAGATGTCTTAGCGGTTAAGGCACCTGCCTGCTAAGCCTAAGAACCCGGTTCCAATCTCCGGGTCCCACGTTTAGCCAGATGCAAAGTGACGCAAGGATGCAATGCCGCATTTGCCCACAAGGGGGCACACGCATCTGGATTTCGTTCACAGCAGCTGAGAGACTGCTGGCGCACCCATCTCTATCTGTTTTCCTCTCCCTCTCTCTCTCCAAAAATAAATAAAGTAATAAAAAAATTAAAAAAATTTTTTACTTTGTTTGCTTTAGAGGATCCTTATTGTTTCTTGTTTTGTGTATGTCTATAGTGCAGGCAAGTTTGAGGCCAACCTGGGCTCCATGAGACTGCCTTAATAAATCAATACAAAAGTTTAAAAAAGTAATAATAAATTTAAAAGGGTCTTTAGCGTGACATAAAATATAATGTTAAGAATCCACAGAAATTCCTCTCTTTGTGAACAAAGAAAAGGAGAAAGTAAAGAACCTGAAATTTGACATCAGGTGACAGGAGAAAGTAGAAAGAAAACGTAATAAAGGAGGCTGAATCTGCTGTCTCATACACTCACTGGCTTCATGTTTTCATGGAAACAATGACTGAGTGCAAGCTCTTCAGTTAATTCGGTAGTTAAGAGTTCCAAGAGGTCTTAGAAGGTATTTTCCCTGGAGTAGTGGGGGCAGGTATCCCGTAAGAAGAATGCGTCATGAAGAAAAGGAGGTATGGACAGCTCTGGCTTTGGTTGTAGTTGTTGTCATGTGTGTGCTTGGATAAATCTGGTCATGAATGGGTAAAACGGAGATATGCAGAAGTTATTTGCAAGAACAGCTATTGGCTTGCTTCTGTGCAGATACGTGGCCAGTGAAATAACTGTAGGACTCGAAATCAACCCAGGGCTTGTATATGCACTGGGAAAGTCCAGAAGTCTAGGCTAGGGGAACGTCTAGAAGCCTACTACTGCTACCAGCAAAAGACTTACTGGGATGAGATACAATATATCCTTTTTTATTTTAGAGAGAGAGAGAGACAGAGACAGACAGAGAATTGGTGCACCGGGGCCTCAGCCACTGCAGTCAAACATGAGATGCTTGCGCCACCTAGTGGGCATATGCGATTTTTGCTCTTGCTTCACCTTTGTGCATCTGACTTATGTGGGATCTGGACAGTTGAACATGGGTCCTTAGGCTTTGCAGGCAAGCGACTTAACCACTAAGCCATCTCTCCAGCCCCTAATCTCTCCTTTTGCCAGCTTATAATATAAAATTAGGTTTTGGTAGCATTAGTTATCCAGCCATCCTAAATGCTATTTGATAAGAAGGTGCCAGTCCATCTTGGCACACTTATGAAGACAATGCAAATTGTATTTATAATAAGGTAATACTAAAACAGATAAAAATGTAAATGTATTTTGATGAAAGGGAATAACTAAATCTTTTAGCTAGGTTTCATCCTGCAGAGGTAACACAGACATATACTGGGTATTATTATTATGAGTTTAAAATTTTGGCTGATACTCTAATTTTGTGTTTTGTTTAATTCTCAGGAGAGTTCTGGCATTCAATAGGTGCTATATATTAATATTAATATTTTCCATGTTGCTTCCATTAAGTTTTTATACTTCAATTAGATGATTATACTGGAAGTAAATCAGATGATTAGATGATTATGAAATTTCTCAACCACTGCAGTTTAACATCAACATGTTAACATCCAATGCACACTTTGTAATTGACCTCAAAAAGCACATTTATGGCATCCCATATAAGGTGTGATTTGCTTTTCTCTGTTTAAGGAACAAAATGAAATCCAATGATATTGTTGGCTAGTTGGCCTTCTCTGAGTGTGTTCCTAGAATGTCTTTGAGTCAGTTACATTTTGTCCTGAACTATTGTGAGGCTAAGCTTGAGACCCTACAACAGAAGGAGATTATATACTGGGAAGTAAGACACAGCTTACTGGTACTGCCTAGTTCTGCACAGAGCAGAAAAAAAGGGGAGGAGAATTAGTGACAAATGGACTGATGCCAATGAAACGTATGTGCTATGTATGTGCAAAGCCTTTACCTTCCTAATCACCCAAGTCAGTATGGAGTGGGAAGGAAAGTAAGGATGAGCAGAGGAAAGAATTTTAACAGACACACTATAAAATCTCTAGGAAGACCAAAGGCCAAGTGTAAAACAACCATTAAAAATGGTCAGATGAGATTTGGGACTTTAGAACTATCTTAAGTTGGTAAAGACCTTGAGGACCTTTGAAATTGGACTGAATACAATTTACAATGTGTGCTGGTTTTAAATCTACTGAGGGGCAGGGGCAGAATGTGGTAGTTTGAATAGATGGCCCCCAATATATTCAGTGTTTTATTAGTTTATAGTTTGCATCTGCAGCCACCTGGCTGGAGGCAGTGTCACAGGGTGGATCTTAAGGTGTGGTGGTGGGTTGAGATTTCAGTCCAAAGATACGCAAAGTGTGCCTAGCTGGAGTTCCTGAGGCGTGCTGTGCTGTGTGGCTTTTGGCTTGTGGCTTCTCTCTGTGTGTTTGGTCCTGTGAAGGCAGACCAGCTTCTTCTGCCATTATGGAACTTCCCCTGGATCTGTAAGCTTCAATAAATCCCTTCCTCTCTATATAAAAATGGTCTCCCCAGCCAGGTGTGGGGGCACATGCCTATGATCTAGGCCCTCGGGAAGTAGAAGCAGGAGGATCCAGAGTTCAAGGTCATTTTCAGCCATGTAGTGAGTTAGCTACTCACTCTACTACTTGAGGCTACATGAAACCTTGTCTCAAATAAAAAAGAAAAGAAAAGAAAAACCGATTTTCTTAATTTTTTCCTTATATAAAACTATTCTGGGGCTGGAGAGATAGCTTAGCAGTTAAGACACTTGTCTGCAACACCAAAGGATCCAGATTCAATTTCCCAGGACCCACGTAAGCTGGATGCACAAGGTGGCACATGCATCTGGAGTTCATCTGCAACGGCTGCAAGCCCTGGCATGCCCCTTTTCTCCCTCCCGCTCTCTCTCTCTCTCTGCCTGTTTTTTTTTTCTCTCTCTCTCTCAAATAAATAAAAATAAAATATTGTCAAAAAGCTATTTTGTAGAAAATGATGCCTTCACTGGCTTAAATTTCGTTTTGTGACTAATCAGTTATAGTATTGTGTTTTATTTTTCAAAAACTATGCTTAAAAAATTAATTTATCTATTTATTTTAGAGACAGAGAGTGAGAGAAAGGGTGAGGGAGAGAGAGAAAGAGAGAGATAGAGAGAGAGGGAGGGAGAGGATGGGTACCCCAGGGCCTCTAGCTACTGCACACAAACTCTAGACACATGCACCACCTTGTGCATCTGGCTTTTATGTGGGTCCTGGAGAATCAAACTCTAGTCTTTAGGCTTCTCAGGCAAGCGCCTTAACCACTGAACAATCTTTCCAGCCCCCAAACATGCTTTTTGAAAGACATTTTGTAGTAAAATATCTTGGATGTTCTTAACTTAAACCTGCTTGGTTAGAGTGATTCTCCAAATGCATGTGTTTTTCCATTCCAGAGGTGTGAAACAGGGTCATTTTGATTCAACCAATTTTTAATTACAGAATGAATAATACTTTATTGCAAATGCATTAATGGTTCAACCTTTGGCAGCAGAAAAATTTAGACGTAGTCAAGAACAGTAAAGGTGTATATATTTCAATCTTCAAGATAGAGAAAGAAAAAACATTTCAGGCAGGAGAAATGCATTATGGGAAGGCAAGAATGCTTTGACTTTGGATTGTGTGACTGGTCCCCATTGTAAAGCAGTGACATGTAAACAGACCCGGGAAGAACATTTGGGGGGAAGTGAAATGGGGGAAAGAGGGTGGCAGGGGATAGGAAGGGGGATGAGAATCAACCACAGCAAAATTGTTTTTGTCAGAATGAATGGTACCTAAATCTCTGTATGCCAATTTAAAAGAAAAACTTCAAAAAGGAGGAAAAGATCTCCACAGAGGAATTGCTGTGGGGTTGGAAGTAGTATGGCATTACTTGTTTGTTTTTTTCTTTTCTTCAGTTTCTTCTTCTCCTTCTTCTTTTTCTTCTTTTTCTTTTCTCAGTTAAGATCCTGTACTGGAAGTCATTGGGTGAAGGACGGGTCTGGATTCTGAGCACAGGTTAGTGTCAAGTGTTGACTGATGTCCCTGCTGCTTGTCCATGGACACTTCAGATCCCTTCCTTCTTTTTCCTCCATCCCCTACACCATCTCACATCTCAAAGTTAGTGACATTTGTACATATTCCCCATTAACTACAAGCTGCCAATGACTTGTATCCACTAAGTTAGCTGTGAGATTCCATGTAAATTTTTCTTTCAAAACGAACAGCTTAAAAGCCAGGTGTGGTGGCTCATGCTTGTAATCTTAGCAGTTAGGAGGATGAGGCAGGAGGGTTCACTGTGAGTTGGAAACCAGCTTTGGCTACATGCGACCTTATCTGAAAAACTACAGCAAAAAAAAAAAAAAAATGGAACAGGTTAACTTAGCATTCTGGGCAATGCTCATATACCCTCAGGATCATTTCTGGCAATGGTATTACATTTTCTTCAACCAGCCCAATTGCTGTTAAGCAGAATTTTCTCCCTTCTTCTCTCTCTTCTCTTCTCTTCTCTTCTCTTCTCTTCTCTTCTCTTCTCTTCTTCTTCTCCTTTTCTTCCCTTCCCTTTCCTTTTCTTCCCTTCCCTTCCCTTCTTTTTTCCTCTTTCCCCCTTCTCCTTTACCTTTTTACTCTCCTTTACTTACTTTCCTCTCCTATTTCCTTGCCCTTCTCCTCTTCTTTCTTCTTCTTTCTTCTCTTCTCCTTCCCTTCTCCTCTTTTCCTTTCTGTTCCTTTCCCTTCCTTTCCCTTCTTTTCACTCATCTCTCCTTTCCTTTCCTTTTTACTTTCAGCTTTTTTTTTGGAGAAAGAGTGTCATGTAGCCCAGCCTGGCTTCAGATTCATTATGTAGCCGAGGTTGGTCTTGACCTCCCGATTCTCCTGCCTCTATGTCCTAAGTGCTGAAGTGGCAGGTGTGTGACACCAAACTCAACATTAAGTAGGATTTTCATATGAGAAACAATGTACACTAGAAGAAATATAGCCAGTTCCTTTACAGAAAACCAACACATAAGAAAGAGTTGAAATCTACAACAACTCCTTTCTGCCTGTTGAATATATTTTCACAGCATTTGTTTTTGCAGGTGTTTTGGTGGTAGTGATGATTAAATAGATGTTAAATTTGTGAAAATTTGTTTTCTTTTAATAAAATAATTTAAGCCCATTTATAGCCCTGTATGTCAACTGGCCATTTTTATAGCATGTCCTACATGAACATAAACAGAAGAGCTAGGGAAAACTATGAATGCTGTGCTTCATCTCCTCTAATTTTTAAATATTTTTCCACTCTTGTACATGTTTATAACGTATTTTCATCTTATTTCCCCCAATTTCTTCCTCTTATTCCCCTTCCCCTCCCCTTAACACCCTTCTTTCCTATATTAATCCTTATCTTATGCATGGCCATTACACCCATGTATTTCATCTCTTTACAAAGTAATATACTCTGTGATTTTAAATATCTTTTCTCTACCCCTAGTTAAGATGTTCTTCTATTTAGGCTGTGTCATAGATTCAGCTCTGTGGAAGCTTCAGCTTTAAGTGTAGTTTGGGACAGTGCAGTTAGACGTTCAATAAACTGATAATTAAAATGACTATACCTTTCTAACAAATGCATTTCCCACTCCAAATTCTTGTTTGAAGTAGTTGATAAAGTGAAAGACAATCAAGATTGAAGTTTCAGGACTGGAGAGTTGGCTCAGCAGTTAAGGCACTTCCCTCCAGAGACTACATACAGGTTTGATTCCTCAGTACCCACATAAAGCTAAATGCATAATGTGGCATATACATCTAGAGCTCATTTGGAGGTCCTGGCATGCCCATTCATTCATCCTCTCTCTCTCTCTTTCTCTCTCCCCTTGCAAATAAATAAATAAATAAATAAATATCTTTTAAACTTTTAAAATTTATTTTAATTTTATATTCATGTTGGTGCCTTCGATACCTTCCTCCCCTGTCCTCCCCTCTCCAAAGGGATCCTCCTCATTGGGGAATGTGGGTTGTGCATTGTGGGGGTAGCCATCAGTTATGGGGAAGAGGCAAGGTTTCTGGGCATAATGACCCAACTTGTGGCTCTAACACTCTTTCCGCCCCCTCTTCCGCAAATTTCCCTGAGCCATGTTGAGTTCATTTTAGTTTTACTTCCGTGATGAGGTCTTGGGAGCCTCTATGTTTCTGGATATCTGGTTTGGTAGGAGTTGAATGTTCTGTGTGTCTATCTCCTTCAGCCTTGTGCTGGTGTCAGGTTCACTGAGAAAGCTGCACTCTTGCCCATTTCCCCTGTTACTCTATGGTTTCATCTGGGGTCCTGGTGAGGCGATAGGCTGATCCTCCCCTCAGGTTCAGCGTCCATCTGAAAAAGAGAAGCAAATTCTCCAACGGAGAGAGAAGTCAGCACCAGATAGATGGGACGGCCATTGTTATTTTACAGCGAATTTTGTATGCATAGGCCCTCTTATAGCCCACAATTAGTGGGAGTTTGATATTGGAGAATGGGTTCATTAAATAAAATATCCTTTAAGAGATTAGAGCTTCATAGTTTTCTTCTGCAAGTACACTGTGGATCACAAGTGTTTTTCCGATCAGTAAACCCCTCCGCCCCCACAGCAACAAAAAATGTCCATATATTTAGGTTCCCAATTCCAGACATTCTTTCTTCAATGTCTTCTGAAGTTGATTCTGGTACCAGACCAGAAAAAGATTGTGGGTTCAAACTAGTAGGAAGTAATTGGGCGTCGATGGACTGTACCGTCTACTGGCATTATGGAGGAGAAGAGCTGTGGAGCTGAGATCTAAGTTCCAAAATTCAGTATGGCAGGCCACCCACAAGATCAGTGTTATGAAAACCCTCAGGAAGGTTCCTACTACAAGATGCCATGAGCCAAAGAACAAGCACAGCTAGGCATAGGGTACTTGAGTAGAAAAGTTTTCCCTTGTCAAGACCAACAGATACACATGCATGCATGTAGTGCCCATGCATACATGTACCACAAGAGAGATTATGGATTTTTAAAAATTTTAATTTATTTATTTCTAGAGAGCAAGAGAGAAATAAGCAGAGAGAGAGAGACAGACAGAGAGTGAGAGTGAGACAGTGAGAGTGAGAGAATGGGCATGCTAGGGCTTCTGGCCACTGTAAACGAACTCCAGACGTATGTACCACCTTGTGCATCTGGCTTAAGTGGATCCTGGGGGATTGAACCTGGGTCCTTCTGCTTTGCAGGCAAATGCCTTAACTGCTAAGCCATCTCTCCAGCCCTGAGATTATGGATTTTTAACTCATAATTCTTTCAGTATTGTGACTTTGGTCCTCAATATCACCAAACCAACACAAACCATAATACTGTTTTAGAAAACATGCTACACACTGACATCTTGGAGAAAAATTTACCACTCTGAGAGAAGTATGCCACAATAAGTAAGACAACTCTCTGTTGTTAAGAACTTAGCATGTGCAGGCAAGGATAACATTTTCATGCACTCATAAAATATATATAATACATTTTTAGGATGTATTTTGATTTTATTCTCAATTACATTATATATATATTTAACAAAATGGAATTTTTATATATAATTTATATATAAATATATATTATAAAATGAAATTTAAATAAACCCTTTAAAATAATAAATATGTTTAAAAAAAGACTTAAGGTGGATGAGAGATGTCTGTTTGGCCTTGTCAAGTACAGCAAATCAAGCTAGTTATATCTTTATTAAATTAATACCATTTGTTTTGTATACAACATCATTCAAAAAATATTTTTGTTAGTAGACATTATTACTGCTAAAATACTTCCACTGTATTGAATGCCCTTAATGACTGAAGGAAGTACTGAAAATGGAATTCACAGCCAGCAAATGGGTTGCTTCTACAACTTGCCCTTTTCATCAGAACATTCTGCCTTTCTAATTATGAACTTTGGCTGCACATGGGAATGATCTAGAGTCTGACAGAAAACTGATGCTGGGCTGGAAAGAAGGCTTAGTGGTTAAGGCACTTGCCTGCAAAGAAAAAGGACACAGGTCCGATTCCCCAGGACACACATAAGCCAGATGCACAAGGTGGCACATGCATCTGGAGTTTGTTTGTAGTGGCTGGAGGCCCTGACGTGCCCATTCTCTCTCTTTGTCTCCCCCTCTTCTCTCTCTGCCTTTCTTTCTTTCTCTGAAATAAATAAATAAAAATATTTTTAATAATTAACAAAATCCTGATGCTCTTATAACAACATCCTGACTTAAGTGGTCTGGGAAGTGACCTGGGTTTAGAAATTTTGGAAGTTCCTCAGATGATCCTAATGTGCAGAGTTGAGATTCTTTGCTCTTGATATACTCCTTTGGAGAGAAAATAAACAAGCTATTTTCTTAATAGGAATCTTGACAATAAGCACAGCACTTTGGCGGAGTGTTTAAGGGCAGATCTATATTGCCTGTGTGAAATGAATCACTCTCCATCATCAAGGATTTGTGATGTGTGGATGATTCCATTAAAGAATCTCTAGTTAAGTAGATAATACCTTGTCCCAGAGGTAGAGATATTCACACGAATGCAACCAGCAGGAATTAACTATAATTACCTTACAGTTTTCTTTATGAAAATATGCAGAGTAATTTGGTACAAGAAGATCTTTTCATTATTCCAGAACTTTCCAAATGTCTTAAGCAATGAATTTGCCAGACTTGAAATGTTTCATGTAAATTCTAGGGTCCTCTATCCATACTTGAGTTTGATCTCAAAGTTTCTAGCAGACCTATCCACAGTGGATAACACTGCAACACGTTTAGACCAAGTATGCAGTAACTTTGCATGGTTGATTTATTGTCCAACCAACAAAAAAAGCCACATGAAAGGAAGAAAAATCTGAGATCTGTAATGTGGTCACTGCCAAGTCAGCCAAAACTAACTCTTTGATATCTTTCTGCTCTTAACATCTGCATTTTTCTCAGTCCCCAGTGTAGCAGGAGAGGCCATAGAGGAGACAGATGAGGAAAAATGGAGGAAAAACAGCCCTCCCAAAACAGTATCATAAATTATTATAATGTGTCTTCATTAATCATGCTCAGCTATGGCTTCAATTATTTATTTTCATGGAGGTTTCAGGGTGTGCACATGGAGCTTTCTTTCAAGCTGTCTTATGATTCTTTAAAAACCTGAGATGGAAAAAAATTCTTAGACCTTAGCACGTAGATCTCAACTGAAGCCTCATTCTTGCTATTGCCAAGAAGAGGAAGAAATATAGAAGGATTCTCTCTTGGACCTACAGATTCTCTTTCATTGGTGAATCCACCGAATTCATTCATTGAACTGGCAAATGTTAGATCATCATCTCTCTCCCAAACAAGCTTAGCTCTATTTTGTTTTTGCTCAAATTTTTGAAATGATAGTTGTTTGAAAGTATACAAATGACGTAAATAAACTCCTCTATAGAATTACATTTCAGTGGTAGAGAAAACTGTCTTCCTAGACTTTCTCTCCCAGAATCTCCACAAAGCACAGTGAAGCCTCTTATTCTAGGATCAGTTCAAATTATCTCCAGTTTTCATTGATTTTGCACCAAACTTCAACTTCTAGTCACAACATGACTTGAATAGTTTGAAAATGAGCCCTCTTGCCTATGCCAGCTGAGGGTGGCCTTTTCTGGAAGCCCACAAAAGATGGAATGTCTGAGATCCTGAAGGTTTCGCTCTGGAGTTTTAAGACAACTCCTTAAAGATGTTGCCAAATTCACCAAACTTTTCATAAGTCTGACCTTAATTGCAGAGTCTACATAGGGCCAATAACCAAGCCAAACTCATCTGGTTCAAAGGTATAATTTCATTTGTTCAACTGGCTGCACTGAGCAGAAAGCACAGCAGTGCGGAGCACCAAAGCAGGGTGTGTGAGAATACAAGCTGGGGACAGGCACAAGCTCAGCTGGCGGGAAGAGCTTCACCCGGACATGGAAGTCCAGAATGTCTTAACAGGTGGGAAGCTGAGCAACAGCTGCTGAAGCTAACATACGTTTTTCACAAAATTACCTGTTTTATTCAAACTTGAGGAAGCTGAGCAAATAAGAGCTAAGGGGATTAGCAGCCAAATACCTCATTGCCATGGTAAACTGAAGTTATGTTTCAAGTGGCTGAGGCTGAAAAAGAGAAAGGATACAGCCATGGGGCTGGGCAGATGGCTCATTCAGACAAGAGCTTACCAGACCAATATGAAGACCTGAGTGAAAACCAGGCGTGGTAGTTCATGGGCCTGTAATGCCAGTGCTGAGGAGATGGAGACACACATGTCCCTAGGGCTTGTTGGATAGCTAGCATTGCCTAAATTGGTGAGTTCCAGGTTTAGTAAACTACTCTGTCTAAAAACAACCGCAAAAAAAGGTTCAGATAAATGCAGAGGAACTGAAGCGATGAGCATGTATGCTGCTTCCATGGCGAACATGATCACCTGTACCAGGGTGATGGAGACAGACGCTGTGGATACTCAAGATGAGACCAGAGCAGAAATCCGGAAGCTGCTAAGAGCTCAACACGAAAGTAGACTTAAAGCACGCATGCACGCGCACGCGCACACACACACCCCAAGGTTCAGGGAAGTTCGTGGAAGAAGGGGCAGAAAGGACACAAGAGCCACAGGCTGGGAGGGAATATCCAGAGACATAGCCCTCCCCACAATGAAAGACTGCTGTTCTCACAACTCGTGACCCACAGTTACATGGTGAATACACAAATCCCATGAAGGAGGGCCCTCAGTGGAGTGGGGCAGGGAGGAGGGAAATGATATGACATGTCTATACAAAGTTTCTACTTAATCAAAAAAAAAAAAAAGGCACAAATATTCCATTGAAAATGGGGCGGTGGTGGTAGTGGTATGTGACTATTAAATCTCTAATCTCTAGGTGGGGTTGCGATATAAGAGGCACCAGTGGTTTAGGACAGTGAGAACGGGATGTTCTCTTTCATTGCATGTGGTGACCACGTGTCCTTCATGCTTTGGGATATAGAAACAATGTTTTTCTCCTTCTTCCTCCCCTCCTCTTTGTCTTCCTTGTCCTTTGTCCTTCCTTGTCCTTGTCCCCTCCTCCTTCTCGCCTTCATTCTTCATTCCATGATCTTACAGATGCTAGGGAGGATCTTTACCACTGAGGTGAAGGCCAGCCTCTCTATCTCGACTTACTATTTTCAATATTTCTTTTTTTTTTCTTTGATTGAGAATGTTTCTATATGGGCATCAAACTTTCCTCCCATTATCCTCTTTTGTCTCCCCACCCCTACCTCTATTACACCAAATCTGACATGAAGACACTGAATCAGAAATCAATGGGAAATAATTAATGGTTAGTATAAGAAAATGCTCTTAAAACTTGGGTAAGACTAAAATCATATATAAATGAAATCAGAAAATACATGAATTTTTATACAAGATTTGAGAACAAGGAATAATAACCCTGATTAATGATGGTTTGACAACAAAAACATGTATTCAATAAATACATTTGAGGCTTTAGTTCCTATCCTTGAGACATTATTAATTAGTCATATGTAATTAATATAAAAACAGAATTTCATCAATAGTGGCAAAATAACTGTGATTTAGAAGTAATAAAAGAAGGGCTGAAGAGATGGCTTAGTGATTAAATGCTTGCCTGTGAAGCCTAAGGACCCCAGTTCAAGGATCAATTTTCCAGGACCCAGATAGCCAGATGCACAAGGGGCACATGCATCAGAAGTTTGTTTGTAGTGGCTGAAGGCCCTGGTACGCCTATTCTCTCTCTCTCTCTACCTGCCTAGTTCTGTATCTCACGCTCTCAAATAAATAAATAAATAATAAAATCTTAAAAACAAAAAGAAGTAATAAAATAAATGCTGGGTACAACAAATTATGATAGGTTATAAAAAAACTAATTTCAGTTGGACATGGTGGTGCATACCTTTAATCCCAGCACTAGGGAAGCAGAGGTAAAGTAGTTGAAGGCCAGCCTGGAACTACAGAGTGAATTCCAGGTCAGCCTGGGCTAGAGTGAAACCCTGCCTTGAGAAAAACCTAAAAAAACAAATAAACAATTTTATGACAGAGGAACTTTTATGGAGGTGGTAGATTTCACCTTAACCATGACAGGTGAATGAAATTACACAAGATTAAAAGGAGGAAGGTGATTTGTCATCCTGATATGATCCACACAGCAGAGGGAAGCAGCCATCTCATGGAGCCCTGGAACAATATCAAGTCGGCATCTCTGGTTAAAGGTAAAGGATGTGTAGATTTTGAGAGTGACAGTGAACTAGTGGTGCACAGGTTGTAAACAATCCAGGCACCAGAGATTTAGAATGGAGAACAATTAGTCACTGGAGGATTGTTCTAGGACAACTAATTTTCATTCTGCAATAGGGATAAGTTTTTGAATGCCGTGACACTCAGAACAAGGAAGTATAAAAGATGTTACAATACATAGATAAGTAAAACATGGCCATTCCCAAGGAAAGCTTTTATAGTCTTGTATAAAAAATATATAAATGATTTATGAAAGCATGCAGTCATAAAAATTATCTACAGAGCCATAGTAGTGAAAATACTTGATCTGAATTTTAAAGATCAATGGATATTCTCTGGGGATGACTTTATTTTTTTTTTTTTAAATGTCATATAATGGCATGAGCAACAGCCCAAAGACAGAAAGAAAGGGATTATTGAGGACACTATAGATATTTTGAAAAGACGGTAGCAAATAATGTGTGCTGACAAATTAAAGATGATAGGACCGGAGAAGTAGTAAGTAGCTCAAGCTCTACCAATGGAAATAAAGATGTAGAATAGAATTTCAAGCAGGGAAGCATGTTGGTTAAAGTATTGTCAATTTGATTTGTTTAGTAAGCCACAGACATCCCTTTTGGGTGGGTCTCTGAGGTTGCTTCCAGGAAGGATTAACTGAAGGAGGAAGTCCTTCCCCCAGGGTAAACCCTTCCCCCAGAGCAGGTGGCCCCTCTCAGAGGGGGACTTTTATATAAGGAAGCTCTTGGTGAGAAGAGCCCCTTCCTTCTGCTTGGCTGCTGGAGCTGCTTGCTGCCTTCCAGCGTGGATTGAAGACCAGTGTCACCTGAAGACCAGTGTCAATTGAAGACCCATGTGGATTGCAGACCAGAGGCAGCTCAGGAAACCTCCAGGCCTTCAGGGCCGGATCGGGACTTCTGAGGAATCTAACCATTGCCTGAGCAGCTACTGGGGTCCTTGATTCTTGGGCCTGCAACTGCTATTGGACTACCTTAAGATAATCCAATAAATTGAATTTTTAATATAATTCATTCTAGCAGCTCTGTTCCTCTAGAGAACCCTGACTGATACAGGGAGTAACATACCAAGACAAGCAGTTCAGAAAAGTAACTCTGCCAAACAGTGCCAGGTGGCTTAATTAGAAGCAGTAAAGCAATGAAGGTCATTTACCAGTTTATTAAAATGAACCAGGTTAAAAAAAATGAATAAATTCCATGGGAATGGAAATATGGAGCAGAATCAATCAATATTTAAGGGATAGAAAAAAAAAGTGGTAGGGGCCAATTCGGTGTGGTTACAAGTGGGAAAAATAAGAGGAAATGATAATCTGAAGATTCCTGACTAGGCGACTGGGTGAAATGATGATGATGATGATGATGAAGAAACTGGGATGTGGAACTGCACAGTGAGTTCAGTTTGAGACATATTATGTCTCAGGTGTCTGTGAGTCAATACGATGAGGAACCCTATCAGGCAGATATAAGTATGATGTGGAGCCCAGGAGAAAGGCTGGGACAAGCTCTGTGAGTCATCAGTGAATAGGTCATTGGTGAAATCAGGGAGTAAATGACAGTCGCAAGGGGACATGACAGGGTTACTTTTGAGATTGAGCATTTCACACAGCACTCTTAAAGGTAAGAAGAGATAGAAAGGAGAAGATTTGCTACCCAATGAGATATATTTCTTTTTCTTTCTTTCTTTTTTTTTTTGAGACAAAGAGAGACAGAGAGAGAGGGAGAGGAAGACAGATAGAGATGGGCGTGCCAGCAGTCTCTCGGCTGCTGTGAACGAAATCCAGATGCGTGCACCCCCTTGTGGTCAAGTGCAGCATTGCGCCCTTGCATCCCTTTGCATCTGGCTAAAAGTGGGACCTGGAGATTGGAACTGCTGGAGATTGGAACCAGTGTTCTTAGGCTTAGGAGGCAGGTGCCTTAACCGCTAAGCCATCTCTCCAGCCCTGAGATATATTTCTTTAAGAAGTTGGGCAACAAGCCACTTCCTGAGAATCCAAGTAGTGGGAGTTGGATAGGAAGTTGGTGGATATGGACTGGCCTATGGAATGCCCAGTGTTGGCTATAGGGGGTAAATGAGCTAGCTCTGGCCACTCACTGTGCTCAACTCTGAAACCCCAAGGCCTGCCCTCAGTGACACATCTTCTCCAAGAAGGTTCCACCTCCAGAAGGCTCCATCCGCTGGAGACTAAGTGGAGGCTCAATCAGAAACATTTGAGGCTATGGGGGGACATGTTGCATTCCAACGACCACAGACAGTGCCCACATTTCAGGCTTATTTCTGAAGAAATTTAAGCTATGTCCTTTAGCTTCTATCATGCTCAGTGAGTCTGTACAGAACCCAAAGTCTTCTTTGGTGGGATAATCAAAAAGTTGGGTGAGAAGCTGCACCCCATGGAGTCTGAGATGCAGACAACATCACTGCACTTGAGGATGGCCTGAAAGAAAGCCGAAGGCAGCACACAAGCAGCCTTTGTCATGCCCAAGTCTGGTATGTGTTCACCATTCAAAACTAACAGCGCTGACTGCCAAAGCCCACATTGTGTTCCGTGCTGATTTATACAGTGGTTGGGGTGTGGGTGCAAGGAGGAGGAAGAGAAAAGCAAAGAGCAAGAGGGAGAGACTGCAGCGCTCCATCGAGGTGGCTCTCAAATGTCCTCTTCCCTTGCTTACTGGACATCGGACAGTTTGCAGCCATTTCAGCAGCAGCATCTACAGGAAGCGTCATCACTACCAAGCACTTGTGCTTGGGTTGTTGGTTCTAAAGACGAGTCGTGATTTCTAGGAGAAACGGGCAGGCTGCTTTTCCTGTTTGTAGCAAGCACTACTGAACCCCTACCACTCCACCCAAGATCCTTTCTTACTGACAAGTCGTCCCCCATTCTACAGCTAATTCCTTGACTTTATAGGAAGTGTTCCCGTGTGTGTTCCTACAAGCCCATAGTCACGCACCTGTTACAACACCCACGACAGGAGCCCATCTTGGTTTTTATCCCATGCATGCGTCTATTATGAAGTAGAAAAGCTTTGTCACGTGACTCTGGAAGTCCATGAAGGCAGGGACCTTCTTGTCCTTTTGTATTTGAATTTCTAACATCACACTGAGCGTGGGTGAGGGCGTTGGGGGAGTACAGTCTTACTCATGTGCAAGGCAGAAAGGGTAATTTCAGTCTTGAAGGTTTAAGCATTGAAAACAATCCACATATAGTGTCAAACAGGGAAGAAAACCAAGAAGGATTTAAGACAAGAGAACAGACGTAGCTGTATTCTAGTCTGGGTGCGTAGGGCGAAAAGCTTTTGGAGCAGAAAGCGTCTATAGAAAGAAGAAGGAACCAGGCATGCGCTGAGAACCAAGGACGGGAAATGGGTGTGCTATGCATCGATTTCTGTATGGCATTGCCTAGAGTTTCGTAATAGCATGTTCCAGTTCTTCTGGAGCCCAAGCTGTGTTGTTTGACATTATAGTAAATGGGATTGAAGTATAAAACACTGAAGAAATAAAAAAAATCAATTATTTGTTAAATGACAAACAGCATCCAAATAATTTCAAAAGATGTGGCAAACAGACAAATATATATAATGTATAGGTGTGTGTGTATTATTTTACCTTTTGCATGCTTTACTAGAAGACCCCTAAATTTTCCTTGAAACACCTCAAGAAGCACCAACCATGCTGTCCTGTCCTCCATCTACACTGTGCATTTTTGCAACCTCTGGTACTTGGTACATAAATAGACCCTGCCTCGGTAGCCTAATTGTATGGTTCTTCTTTCAATTTCCCATAGAGCCTGACCTTCTGTGGAACTCCTAAGTGATGCTCAGTACCCAGTCACTACAGCTTCTCCTCAGGATGTGAGGATGGATTCCAAGACTCTCTCATGAATATGCAAATCCGCAGACACTTAATTCCCTTACATGAGATGGTATAGCATTTACATGTAATCAATGAACACCTTCCCATATGTTTCAAATCATCTCTAGGTCTACTTATAATTTGCATTGTAATGTAAATGTTATGTAGATAGTTTTTTCTTTTTTGGAGAGACACAGAGAGAGACAGAGAGAGGGAGAGGGAGACAGATAGAGATGGGCGCGCCAGCAGTCTCTCAGCTGCTGTGAACGAAATCCAGATGTGTGAGCCCCCTTGTGGGCAAGTGTGGCATTGCGCCCTTGCGTCACTTTGCATCTGGCTAAACGTGGGACCTGGAGATTGGAACCACTGGAGATTGGAACCGGCATTCTTAGGCTTAGGAGGCAGGGGCCTTAACCGCTAAGCCATCTCTCCAGCCCTGTAGATAGTTTTTATACTGTATTGTTTATATTGGCGAGGCAAAAAGCCCATTCATGTTCAATAGAGCTACATTTCCCCCTTGTATTTTAGATCGCTCTACCAACATGGAGGGCCAGCCATATTTGTTAAGTGACTGAGTATACACATTGGATTCTCATAAAATGTATAGGAGGAAGCTAGAAGTCACTTAATTAAGAGGTACAGATTTCACTCTTTTCTTAATCTGTGCACTCTCTCTCTGGGCGATTTAATACATATCCAAAGATCAGCTGCCACATAAGTGCTGATGGTATTCACACCTTCATCTCCAACCAGCCCGGCTTCACACTCACATTCCTAGCACCTGCAGTAGACAGGCCTGTTGGCACCCCTGTCTCGACAACTTCAGTCATTGAAAGGCGATCACTAAACTTATTCCTGTAGCTGAATTCTCAGTCTCAGAATATAGGTGATGCCACTTATCACCCATTGTGCTCAGATGGAATATGGAAGAAGGTGGGACCTTCTTGACTTCTTTATTTTCTTCCCTCCCCAGCATATATCAGGGAAGGGCAGTTTGGGGCTATAAAAGTGCTTCAGCTTAAAAGTTTGATGAGGCTTGATTTTTGGCCTTGGTGTGACCTCAAAACCATTACTTCCTCGTGACTTCTCATTATTTGTTAAATGAGACTATGAAGGCTCATCTTCAAGGGATATTTATCAACTAGTTGTAAAGTGTATAATGCTGAAGAACCCAGTCTTTACTCAGAGCCGTAGGTACGTGCAGTTACTGTGTCAGAGTACACAATAACTGGTTCTTATCAGTTCTAAGCAAGTTGAGAAGGAGCCTTCATTATTTCTCTCCATTACATTGAATTAATTATTTTAGTATGCAATAGCGTATTTTGCCTCCAAAGACTGGAAAACAAATGCAAACAAGGAACTGACTAAAAGACATAGGAAAGAGTGATAGAGTAAATAAGAATCTATCTTATTAGGCACCATCTATATATGGCTATGTATAAATATACATATTTATATATAGCAGCTATTTCTTTTCCAAAGTCTTTACAAGAAAAGGTAAGAAATGTAGTAAGATGAAAGGAACGTGCTACACTTTTCAGAGTGGAAGAACACTAGAAAATATCTTGGTGAACAATCTAAATCAGACAGAAATCCCTTAGACAATCAAAAACACAGTTAATATGGAATGCTTGGTCTGGCTAGCTGGGGGGGCTGGATGGTGGGGGAAGGCACAGCCAAGAATTGCATTGCAGTGACTCACTGGTCCTACAAAACGGTGGCTTCTGAGAAATATGATTTAAAAGAAAATACCTATAATAAAGTGTGTGATGCCATACCAAAAACAACATTCACACAACAGGGGGAAGCCCCTCCCATCACTGACTAAAGAGAACTCTCAGAAAACACTTAGGATATCCGTGGACATCTCCCATCTATGCAACCTTAGTTCCTCGCTACCGATTCATCTATTCTCGCAGTCAACCAACTATTGTCAACTACAAGGCTGAGCTGCGGGCACAAAGTACCGTTTCTGTTCTCAGGGAGGTCACAATCTGTGCAGAGAGGCAGACAATTAAACACAGCAGTCACACTAAAATATGATGTATGCCCTACTGACCACTATCCCACAGTGCTGCAAGAGAGATAAGAACTTTCAATCACTTCAGCGATTCCTTCAAGGAAGCACTTACTTCAAGGTGAGGAAGGCCATCATGTGACAATGATCCTGGATGAAGACTTGAAGGGAAGAAATAAAAAACAGATCCCCACGTGGGGGAAAGTCAAGGTTAAACATGAAACAGCTAGAGATTGGGATGCAGCTACAAGGCAGGATATGAAGATTCCAAAGGTTTTTATTTATTTATTTTTAACTAAATGAAGTGACTTAAGGTATAATTTACATTCAATAACATACCTACCTCCCAGTTCAAATGCAGTTTGACAAATGCAGGCATATGTAACCTGCGATGTGATCAAGACAGGGAATGTTTCCCTCTCTCAAGGAGTTTTATTAGCACCTTTCCCTGGTCCTCTGCCTCCCCTTCTTCTAAAATTGCTCATCTGCTGTCATAGATTGGTTTTGCTTGTGTATTTTTCATTGCTGTAGCATGATAACTATGAGATTGCTTTGTGCCATATTGTTGTCATTTGATTTCATAATGATTTGTCTAGTCATGTACTAGAATCTATCATTATTTGGGCTGATTCTAGTTTGGGGCTATTATGAGCTGTTATGAACATTTGGCTATACACATTCATTTGTGCATATACAATTTCCATTCTCTTGAGTAAAGCCCTAAGAAGTGAATTGCTGGGTCTCTATGGTATGTATATTTATAAGAAACTGGCAAACCACTTTCAAAAGTAGTCATGCCAGACTGGGTGTGGTGGCACATGCCTTAATCCCAGCACTCGGGAGGCAGAGATAGAGATTGCCAAGAGTTCAAGGCCACCCTGAGACTACATAGTGAACTCCAGGTCAGCCTGGCTACAGCAAGACCCTGCCTTGAAAAACAACAACAACAGCAAAAAGTAGTCATATCACTTCAAATACTATTATAAATGTATGTGAATGTGTTTTTCCACACCATTGATAATACTTTATATTATGAGATTTTTGATGTCAGCCCTCTCAGTTGGTGTAAAGTAGTATTTTCATTATTAACTTAATTCTTATTTCCATGATAATTAATTATATTAGACATTTTTCAAATTACTGTTGGCACTTCATAATTTGTCTTTTATAAAATTTGTTGGTCTCTTTTGCTATGAAAATATTAGGTTGGTCATCTTATTGTACAAAGCTGTTTATAGACTGCTGAATTAAATACTATACCAGTTATGTGTGTTATATTTTAATATGTAGTTTATAATTATTTTCTTTTTTGATAAACAGTAAATTTTAATCACTGGAGAAGCCAAAGTTATCAATTTTTTTTTCTGGCTATTGTTTGTTCTGTATCTTACACTCTTACACTTGCTTCTAGACACTTACAGTCTTAATCTCCAGTTCAGCCTATAATCATTTTAGAATTGATTCTGTTTGTTAGAGTGCACTGCTTTGCACATAGAAATAATATTTAAATTGTTTTAGCACCATTTATTAAGAAGACTATCTCTCCCATTGAATTACCTTACAGAAAATGTTATGTTTCTACTGTTTTCTTTTCCCAGCTATGTATAACATTTCTGTTTTTTTTTTTTTTTTTTGAGTATTTGATATTTTGGATAATATGTTGTAGGAAATTAGGATCCTGTTACCTTTTTGCCTCTTACATAGCAAAAAAGTACAATTACTGTATGGCACAATGCAGGTCGGGGCCTAGCCAGACTGCGTGCCAGAAGAAACCAGGAAGTGGCTTCTGTGGACATGGCGTCTTGCGCAGGCCTGGCGTGACAACAGCTATAGTCTCATGCTTGTGAGAAACCTGATACGAGATGATCTGTGCAGAGACAGGCTGTCATTGGTCACAAAAAGGGCTGGCCCTAGGAGGGACCCCAACAAATAACTTCTTGCAATTTAATTTTGTGCCTTACAACTTGGGAACTTGAAAAGCCTTGGAAATTATACAAATCTTTATAACTTAGTGTGCCTTAACCTCCAATCTCTGTCTCAAATGGATCTTGTTTGAGATTCACTTTAGACTTTCTAAGGGCTATCCTGTAGTAGGACTTATGGAGGCACATGATCCTTACTGCTGTTTTTTTTAATTTGAGAGACAGAGAGAGAGAGGAAGAGAGAGAGAGAGAATGGGTGTGCCAGGGCCTTTGAGCTGCTGTGCACGAACTCCAGACATGTGCGCCCCCTTGTGTGCATGTGTGACATTGCGCACTTGTGTCACTTTTTTTGCATCTGGCTAAATGTGGGACATGGTGATTTGAACAAATGTTCTTAGGCTTCACAGGCAGGCACCTTAACTGCTAAGCCATCTCTCCAGCCCAAGATGGCCTATTTTTGATGTCTCAACTAAATGCCAGTAGTGTTAAAGAGGTTTAGGGAAATCTCTTCACTCTGGCAAGGTTGGGACTCCAATGCTCACGATTGTTACTTAACCTTCAGTATCTTTGGTCACCCCTCTACAGCAGCTGCTAGCTATTAAGCTTGAGTGACTTTCCCTGTGCGTATAGAGCTCACCCTCAGCTATGGACTTGAGATGACCTACGACATCATACAACTTTCTGGGACATCTTTGTGTTCTATCATGCTCCACCCATTATATTCAGCTGCTTTGGTCACCTAGAACTCTACCTCCTCCACTCAGTGGTATTCTGCAGGACTGCTGTCAGATAATTATTTTCAGACAGAAAACTCGGTATAGTTTGAATGTAAAATGTCCCCTGCAGATTCATGTGTTTGAACACTTGATCCCCAGCTGATGATCCTGTTTGGAAAGATTGTGGAACCTTTAGTATGTTGAGCTTGGCTGCAGACAGTGGGTCACCAGGGGCAGACCTTAATGTTTTATTGCCTGGCCCAACTTTCTGTTCATCCTCTCTTCACGATGGCCATGTGATGAGCAAACAAGCTCGTGCTGTATGCTTTCCCTCCCATGAAACTTCCCAACAAAACAGTAGGCCAAATAAATAAATTTCTTTCTTTCAGTTTCTTCTGGTCAAGTATTTGTTCACGGCAATGAGAAAGTAACTAATCCAGTGAGCAAATATGGCATTACTTTACGAGTTTATCTCCCTTCAAGACCACAAGCCTAAGTTGTCTGTGGGCTATTGCCTAAAAAAAGTTATATGAAATTTTAAACAATTTGTGTGTGTATGTTTGTGTGTGTGTATGTGTGTATATATATGTGTGTGTGTGTGTGTGTGTGTGTTTATGTATATGTATATGTGTTTGTGTGAGTTGTTTATGATATGTGTGTGTATGTGCTTGTTTGCATGTGCCATGGCATGCGTGTGGAAGTCAGAGGACAGCTTTATGGCCCTCTCCTTCCACCTTGTTTGGGATAGTCTCTATTGTTACTGTTTTGCCCCTGGGGAAGGCCAGGCTAGCTGATCCATGAGCTTCAGGATTCTCCTGACTCCACCTCCCATTCCTCTAGATGTGTTGGGATTACAGACATGTGCACCACTTTGCATCTGGCTTTATGTGGGTCCTGGAGATCCAAACGCTTGCCCACAGGCATACAGAGCAAGCCTTTTTAATAACCGAGCTATCGCCCCAGCCCCGCCTGAGATGTTGGACATCTATTTTTTCCATGATGGCTGAGGGATGAACCCACCCCCCTCCATTTTGTTCTCAAGTGGAGCTATCCAGTTTGTGCTTTAAAAAGGTCACTGGCTACAATGACAAGTGAATTGGTAGCAAAGAAGAGAAAGGAAGATAGCCAACTTGTAATAATGGCAGTAATCCTAGGAAAATTACTTAACAAACACACATATTTAGTGCCCACTATATTCCAGGCACAATTCTCATTCGATTACCAAATCAATTAATCATCACTCATCTCTACAAGTGATATTAGCTCCGTCTTATGGATCGGGGACACTGAGGGACAGAAAGACTAAATAATTGGTTTAGAAGTAGTGCTGGAATTGAACTCGGGTTGCTGACTCCTGAGTCTATGAGCCTCAAAGTCAGCAACGCTATGGTAGCAAGAGACTAACACTGGACAGGGGAAAACTGAGCTTCATGGGTTAGAAGAGGATAGTGTTTGCTGAAGACTCCGATCAGCAGACATGCTGTGTCCTAGGGTGCGGACTGCAGCACTCTAAGCATCTTGGACAATAAGGGAACTGATTCAAAGAAGCAAAGATTCACAGTCTACAACTGTGAAAACAGTAATTGTTAAACAACCCCTAAAGTTCTGAGGAGATATTAAGAAGTGACAATTGCAAGGACAGGAAATAATATCATTTTTTTTTTGAGGTAAGGTCTCACTCTAGCCCTGGCTGATCTGGAACTCCCTATGTAGTCTCAGGATGGCCTTGAACTCACGGTGATCCTCCTACCTCTGCCTCCGGAGTGCAGGACCTAAAGGTGTGCGCCACCATGCCTGGCTAGGAAATAATACTTGTTTTAAAATTAGAGACTATTTTTGTGAGTGGTGTTTGACAAGAGAAAGTCAGCCATAGGCCTGAGAGCAGTGCCAAGGGAGTATCTGACAATGACTTGCAGTATAAACTATGAAAAATCATTTGCTTCTGAAACCACTTTCCCAGCTCTAAAATGGGACTTAAATTGTAATAATCTACAGCATGTATCATGGCATTTGCCTCCATTTTGAAAAAGTCCATGAAGTTATCTGTTAAAATGTACCATGATGCAAGAAAAATAATAAAATAAACCTAGGCTATTAAAACAAATAATGAAAAATTTTGGTTCTTTTAATAGTTAATGAAATAAAATGTTATAAAATAATCCCACTTGAGAGGTCAAAAAAATTGCCACGGAAGCTAAAAATCTAAATACTTGGACCACGAGATCAGTACATTTGGGTCTAGATCTCAATATGTGGTGTGTATTAAAGATGCCTTCTGAATTTTGGTGATAAACAACTACTCAGATTAAACCATGCTATGAAAACCATTTTTTTTAAAGCAGTGTTTATATATCTCAGTGGAAACTTTTGTCCTGCTGATAACCCAACTGGAGGACCTGCTTCTTTTGCTAATGATGAATGATGGGAATGCTCTTTGTAGCATGTGTGCTGGTTTGCTGGGAGGATACTGCTCCTTGTCAGCATTTCCACATGGGATAAGTGAGATAATGATGCTTCAGGCATGTTTTCTGGGAAGGTTCTGCGGACATTTCTTCTGTTCATGATGAGTTTACCATAGGCTAGTATGAAAAGACAGTGAGATACATCGACTCTACAAATGTCCCCCTCCCTCTATTTAATGTCTACATGTAACCAGCGAGTTTTTCATTAAGAGCTAGGGAAATGGAAATAGCAAGATTTTTAGTAGGTTAATCCAGATTCAAACTCTTTCTAGTTTTGGCCAAGACATACAAATTCTCTAAATCTTGATTTCTAAGGACTGTTATGGGTGGAGTGGTGGCCCTCATATGTCTATTTCCCAATCCTTAGAACTTGTGAATGAGACCCATTTAGAAAAAAAAAAAAAGTCTTTACATCATATACTTAAGGGACTGAGAAGAGATAATTCTGGATTTTCTAAGTGGGTCCTAAAACATGTGTCTGTATTCGAGATGTACAGAGGAGAGCTACACAGGAGATAAGGAAAACTATGTGACAGTGAAGGTAGACTGGAATTATTCAGCCACAGCCATGGAACAGGCAGAATCACCAAACACCACCAAGAACAAGAAAAGGTCCTCCCCTGTGCCTCCAGTAAGTGTCCTGCTCTGTGGATATCTTCATTTCTGACTTCTGGACTCCAGAACTGTGGAAAAACAAACAAACAAACAAACAAACAAACAAACAAACAAACAAACAGATTTCTTCTGTTTTAAGCCACCAAGTTTTGAAATTTGTGTGACAGTCCTAGAAATAAATATGTTGGTCTTGCAGTGTCCTTTTACAGAATATAGATGGTATGGTGCATAACCCAAACACACATTTACTTGATCCTAGCTACTGTGGTCATAACTCGTGATCTATCAAAGCAGGGCCACAAGAAATCTTGTAGAGCTGACAGCCAAATAGCATCTGATCCAGTACAAAGGTTTGCAGAGTTGGTTGTTCTGAATACCTCCAAGGATATCAATGAAGTTAAGGAATCTTAAAGCCTAAGGATGATGTGAATCCACTTTTCTTGACTGCTGATAGGAAATTCACATGTCCGCTGTCTACCTATATTGAAGGTTTCAAAAGCCCATTTTAGAGAAGAAGCTGATCCTAAGTCTTGAATATGAATGTATATATACTACATATGGGAGGGAAAAATGTTGGCCACTCCAGGAAAAAAAAAAGAATGATAAAGGAAGTGAAAAGGTCTATGTTCTGAGATCTGACCCATTTCTATATTCATCTTCAAGAAAGCTGTAATTTCACAGAGCATGAACTGAGATGGATAATTCTTCTCCCTCCCCCTCTCCCTCCCTCCCTCCCTCCCTCCCTCCCTCCCTCCCTCCCTCCCTCCCTCCCCTCCCTTTTCCCTTCTTTTCCTTCCTTCCTTCCTTCCTTCCTTCCTTCCTTCCTTCCTTCCTTCCTTCCTTCCTTCCTTCCTCCCTTCCTCCCTCCCTCCCTTTTCTTCCTTTGGTGACAAGTTCAGTAAGAATGGGGAAGTAATATAGAAAACTAAGTATGTGAGCATTTCCGGGCAAATGATAGAGGTGTTATTAGCCTTAGCGTAGATTCAGGAATCACTTCAAAGTCAAGTTAGGTTATAAGGGGACTAGATATACAAAGAATTGCTAAAGATTAGACTGAAATCCTGACGTTCCTTCTTTGTAAAACCTCATTCAACAATTCAAGAATTGAAAAACATTTATCCATAAATTTCAAGAATTCTGGAATGGAAATATTTTTCTGGGATGGAAAGTTAGCTTCTGAGATGGAAATATCTTTTCACATTCAAACATCTAGTCACAGCTTGAACTTAGGGAATTAGGGAAATGTATATGTTTTTTTTTTCTTTTTCAAATTTTTATTTCTGAAAGAGAGAAAGAGTGTGTGGGTATGACAGGGCCTCTTGTTAGTGTAAATGGGACATGCAACACTTTGTGCTACTAGCTTTCATGGGTACTGGAGAGTCAATCAAACCCAGGGCTTGCAGGTTTTGCAAGCAAGTACCTTTAAGCACGGAGTCATCTTCTAGCATGAAATATATGCTTTAAAGATGGTTATTTTTAACCAAGGTTGTACATTTCAAATAAAGTTACTGGTTAAAAATCATTTGCAATGAAAATTATTGATTCATTTTATATGTGTCATTAAGTAATGAATTTCTGGTAAAATTACATAGTATACTTAAGATGCCATCTTTGAAAACTATGTCTTGGTCAATCTACATTTTTGATCAAATACATATCATGTTGTTTAAGAAAAAATGTGACAATTATAAATAAAATGCAAGTCTAGACGACTTGGAGTTAAACAGAATAGAATAGTTAAGGAAAGTGTATGGCAAACCAAACTTGATGGTAGTCAGCAGAGTTAAACTTCATGAAGGCAAATTGTCTCCACTCTTAAGAGTCTAGGCACAGGTTGCTGAGCAACAAATATGAATAAAACTCAAGTGTCTGAATATGAAAATTGTATTTATCAAATGAGAAACAGGTAAATGGAGGACCCAGGACTATCAAAGGAGAAAGAGAAGGTAAAAATTAGGAGATATATTCACTGATGCATGTAGGGTCATAAGAAAAGGCTAAACTATACTGTTGTAAACTGAGAACTTGGAAAACATTTTCAAACTAAAATCCATTCTCCTCTTTGGTTGAAATTTTTGCCTGAGTGGGTAGATTGGTTAGTCTGGACCCTTTGGAGACTTTTAAGCATTCCAAAGTGCCTCCAATGAATTTAGAATGCCAAGAATGTGCACAAATTTGGTATTTAAAATTCTAGACTTGCATTTGCTAATCCAATTAAGTCTAGCTTTGCCAGACACAGGGGCTGAAGTACATTTCAAATTATGTAGTTGAAACAGAAAGATTCAAAGAATTTGTGTGAAGAAAACCCCATTGTAAGTTCATAGTACCTGTTTTTAAAATGACATAAATACTCAAAGTTACCAACATTTCATTGAAATTAATTATTGCTACTACTTTCAAACCAACTCCCTTCCCCTCCCCAATTACATGAAATGGACAAAACAAGTAAAATATTATTTCCATTTTTAATTAAACTTGCATTCATGCCTTACAATTTTAATTAAACCTGTATTCATGTACTTAAACATCCCTATTGTTCTCAGAAGCATTGGTCTAAGTATTCTATTAAATTCAATTAGTCAACTTTTTTGTTCAAGTTAACTTCTAATTTAAAAAAAATACTTATTTAGGGGCCCAGGAGATGGCTCAGCTGTTAGAGGCACTTGCTTACAAAGCCTGATAATCCTGGTTCAATTATTACCAGCACCCACGTAAAGCTGCGTGCAAAGTGGCACATGTGTCTATGATCCCAACATTTCCATGGCAATGGGAGGTAGAGCCAGGGAAATCTGAAGTGAGGAGGCAGAAGACCCTGTCTCACAGGGTAGATGAAGAGTACAGATGTATCTTACCTCCACACGTGTGCAGTGGCAGGAACCTGTCCATACACACACACACAAAACATACACAGAAATAAAAAGTATTTCTTCAAGGCATGAACTCTCTCATGAATAGCATTTATAAGGTCCTTGACAGAAAACTGTGACATATGGATCTTCACATTTACGGGATGACAAGCTCTGCTGTGGCAGACCATCATGTGACATGTACTGATTTTCACTTATTCATCTGTGATCTGGCATTTAAAATATTCATTTATATTTAGTTGACAGAGAAAAAGAGAGGAGAGAGAGAGAGAGAGAGAGAGAGAGAGAGAGAATGGGCACGCCAGGGCCTCCAGCCACTGCACAAACGAACTCCAGACATGTGTGCCCCCTGTGCATCTGGCTAATGTGGGTCCTGGGGAATAGAACCTGGGTCGTTTTCTTTGCAGGCAAATGCCTTCACTACTAAGCCATCTCTCCAGCCCTAATCTGGCATTTTTATATTGGAAATATTACCTGAAATTATTATAGTATTTAACCTTTATAATGAAACAGTGTATGAATGTGGGGAGGTTTATATCTTGAAATCCTTTATTTCCTATTAAACAACATATTGGAGGCATAGTTATCCCTGAAATGGCTACAAAGTAATACAAATAAATTATTGTAAAAGTGCAATGATGGGCTGGAGAGACGACTTAGCGGTTAAGGTGCTTGCCTGCAAAGCCTGAGGACTCATGTTCTACTTTTCAGATCCCCCTTGAGCCAGACACGGAAGGTGATGCAAGCGTGCAAGGTCGTACACATGCACAAGGTGGCACATGTGTCTGAAGTTCGATTACAGTGCTTGGAGGGCCTGGTGTGCCAGTTCTCTCTCTCTCTCCCTTGCATAAAAAAGGCCAGTATATTGGGCTTCCCTCAAAAAAAAAAAAAAATACAGTGAGGGCTGGGAATGTAACGCAGTAGTAGAGTATTTGCCTAGCACATATGAGGCCATGGGTTCAATCCTCAGCCCTGCAAAAAGAAAAAAGAAATAATTACATAAAAACACAATGCTCACAGGAAAAAAAAATGGAACAAGTGCAGAAAACTAGCATTTAGCCATAATTTTTGAAGACAGGACACAGATGATTGCGCGGTATTGAATTTAACAGAGAGGATGATGCTAACTAAGACTAGATATTTTGCACTACAAAACCCAGAAAGGGTCAGAAGTTAGAGGCACCATATGGAGCAGGGTGGATGGGAAATTCCTAAAACAGGGTTATTTTATTTTATTTTTAAAAAGACTTTATTTTTATTTATTTATTAGAGATAGAGAGAGGAAAAGAGAGAGAAGGAGGGTGAGAATGGGGTGTGCCAGGGCCTCTAGCCACTGCAAATGAACTCCAGACGTGTGCACCCCCTTGTGCATCTGGCTTACGTGGGACCTGGAGAATCGAACCAGAGTCTTTAGGTTTCACAGGCATGTGCCTTAACCACTAAGCCACCTCTCCAGGTCGAAAATAGGGTTATTAACAGAGATTGTAAATAAAGAACTTCTGCTTGAGCTCCTTCTTCCTACAATAGGACGAGCACCAAACATTAATAGAGGACAGATCAGTTGCCAGGCTTCTCAAACACATGAAATGTTACAGAAATGACTTATCAAATAAGGGGAGACCCAGAATCCAATACTACATTATCAGTGCAATATCAAGATGATATAAATGTGTTTCCAACTATGTAATGTCCAAAGTTTATCTTTATGCAACCTTTATACACCACTGGTGGGAGTGTAGCTACTCCATCCACTTTGAAAATCAGTATGGAGGTTTCTCCAAAAAATGAAAAATATATCTGCTATATGATTCAGCTACACTGTTCCTAGATATTTTCTCAAAGAGATCTCAGGTCATACATCTCAGAGATACTTGCACATGGATGTTTACTGTGGCACTAGTCCTAATAGCTAAGTTATGGACAACCTAGACACCCCAAAACAGAGGGATGGATAAAGTACCCGGATATGAAATAGTCATAGGTAAGCAATAGACAAGGAGAATAACTCACCTGGATTGGAGCAGAAGGATAGAGTCTCTAGGAGGGATTTCTGTTTAAGAAAACAAAGTGAACGAAAGCAAACGAACAAAGCAGAACTTTGTTTACCTAGTGCTTTGACTGTATAGGGGAAAAATGCAAGATTGATTTTATAACGCTCTTGGACAGTTTGGGAAAAGCTAATGGTCTCCGAAAAATAAAACATGGAACTTTTATGACAGTCTCACGTAGCCCAGGCTAGCCTTGAAGACTAGGTAGGCAAGAATGACTTTGAACTCCTGATCCTCCTGCTTTAGCCCCCTAAGTGCTAGGATTATAGGTGTTTACCTGGCTCAAATAGGCATTGTTTGTGTGGTGTGTATGTGTGTGTGTGTGTGTGTGTGTGCGCGCGCACATGTGTGTATACTAACTGTATGCTCCCCATGCATGTGTGTGTGGAAGCCAGAGGAGAACATAGGAGAAAGAAAGATGTATTTCCTTTGCCGTGTGGAAGTTCTCTCAAGTCAGAACTTCCATTGGTTCGTGAGCTCTAGCGATTCTCAGGTCTCCATTCCCCTGCACTGGGGTTACAGACATGTGATGTGTGTGTGCGCGTGTGGCCATGCCCAGCTTTTTGTTTTGTTTTGTTTTGTTTTGTTTTGTTTTGTTTTGTTTTGTTGAGGTAGGGTCTCACTTTAGCTCAGGCAGACCTGGAGTTCACTATGTAGTCTCAGGGTGGCCTTGAACTCACGGTGATCCTCCTACCTCTGTGCTGGGATTAAAGGCGTGCACCACCACGCCCGGCTCATGCCTAGCTTTTTATATGGTTTCTATGGATCCAAACTTGGACCAGGATGAGAGGTCCTCATTCTTAAGCAACAAGTGCTTTTAATTGCTCTTAATTAACAACAAATTTCATATGGATACATCATGGGTTGGTCCCCTCTTTTCCCTCGTCCCTGCCTCCATTGTGTTGGGGATGCTCCTCAGTGGGGTTGCAGGTATTCCCCACAGGATTGTGATTTATGTGTTGTGGGAGCATAATCACAATGAGGAAAAAAATATTATTGTTGTAGTTGTTAGTTATCATTAGGAAAGCTTGCCAGTGAACCAAGAAACTGAGCTTCCCAAAGAGAGAAGGTAAAATACAGGAAAGTGTCCTACTCTCGCTGATGGCCCTCAGTCTAACACTGGTGATGTCTGGTGGCATTTGCCACGACCACAAAAAATGTTTCTGCTTCCAGACATGCACATTCATTTGCTCCGTGTCAAACTGCACCTCTCCAAACCAAATCAGAACCCAGACCGTGGGCTTAGGAGACTGTTTTGATACCAACCCAAAAATTCAGAATGTTTTACAGACTTTATGCTTAGAAAGATCCAGTACAGGAAATAGCATTACTCAACAGGAGAACTCCCATGAGGACTTGTATTATGATTTAGTCAATACCAGTCAAGAACTTGGGTCGCTAACAAGCAAGGCCATTGATCCAGAAGCCAGTTGTGCACAGGGGTAAAGAAAACAGTTGAAACAGATTAGAAACTAAATGCTTTTGTAATTATATTTTGTCGCTGGATCATAGCATACTTAAGCTACACCAAATATTTTTAATTTCTAATCCTTAAAAAAATGTAAGAAGGTAAAAGAAGACAGGAGACATTGGCATAGCATATAAAACATTCTTCCTCTGAGCAAATGGTGCACATTTTCTTCATATTTTCTCTAACATTTTTACAATTGGGAAAAACACCCCAGCAGGCTAACATAACAAATATTTATATACAGTCTAACCCCTTCAAGGGTTTTCCTATGACCTGTTCTGCTTGATGCTTCGTAGATCGTGGTGAGAGGGTGGTAACTGATCATACGTTGTGAACAGTGATAAAAACAAATGGTTTCATTTCTTCTTCTTTTCCAAAACCGAGACGCAAACGTCACCGGTAGTTCAGAGTTTAATTGCATATGTATTTCCACCATCCTTGTAGAAATCCTACATGATAGAGCTAAATAGGTTAAGATGAATAAAAATAAAAACCATGATAACTACTTTATAGCATATTACTTGGTGATGTTGGTTCCGAACATCATCTTGTGTGGCTTCAGGCCAAAATATAATCTGCTCCTGTGTTACACTTCATCTCTGAGGCGCTGGCTTCGCCATGTGGGCAGGTCACCAAGAGCAGAGTGTAAGAATTTCAGTCTGAGAATCAATATTTCCTACATAATATTTACAATATTAGGGGACAAGACACTTATATGTCAGCCTGGTTCACCATGAGGAGTTTATAAAGGTGGCAGGAGACTTTTGTGGACAGGGAAATTCCCAGTAATCATAGATGAAAGTGTCGTGGAAATATAAATGAAGTATCAGGAGGAAAAAAATGAAATAAAAGGGAATGTTGATGATTCTTTTAAGTCGTTGTCAGTGAAGTTCCTAGTTCTTATTGCTATGTCAGCATATATTGTTCCTGCTTATCACACTTGCTGATAAACTGTTATTTTTACTGAAAGAAATATGGATCCTCAGGAAGATCAATACTAGCATTCATAAAATGGGTGGAGTTGTTTAGGAAAATATCAAACTATAACATCAGGCAGATAAATACATTTCTACTTACTCTTAGCTTTCCAGAAAGATGGGGCACCATGGGCATGCGAACTTCAGTTGAAGAAGCTCATTTTTCTCTGGCCAAAGGAAAGATCGTAAAAGATAGTCTGAGGATCTTATTCAGCTGGTTTAACCTAACTTCATATCCCCACAACCACACCAGCCACTTTTGATGAGGTGTACTAATGATATAAAGTTTACACATTTATAAAAATTCTTCGGGGCGATGGAGGGCAAAACGAATATTTTCTTATAAATTACAGGGCAAATTTCTGGTGTAAACAGTCAAGTGCTCTCCCTGCTGCAGCTCTCTGCTTATCCTCATAACATCAGCATCATTAAAAGTGTCACATTTTTGGTTCCTAATTACACAGGGCGCTTGGCTGTGTGCAGAGCTGAAAAGTCCATTCCTGTCCTTTAGGAGTTTAAAATCTAAAAACACTTAAAAAAAAAAAAAAGCAAGGCAGAATTTAAATGGTGCACACCAGCCATATTAATAAACGGAAGGCCACTTGCCATTTCTCTGGCGTCATCACCATGGGGAATCAGAGTTTCTCTTGCTCCTTAGAGGATCAGAAAGATTTAAATAGAGGACATTGTGTTTTGGCATGCTGAGGAGGGAGGAGAAGCCTAGGATACATTGTAGGTGGGGTGAACAAAAATATACTAATGAGAGAGTAGATATTTTGTCTCGGTCTTGCTGACTAAGGCTGTTAAATAAGAGCAGGGAGCTCTAGCAGGCAACTAGTGGAAAGAAAGCCAAAAGAAGGGTTTCAGAGAACACTGCCGACTTAAGACACTGGACTTTATCCTTTGCTGTTGAGTGTCACCAGAGGAGACATTCTATCAACACATAAGGAAAACCACACATCATGGTGAATTTTACCCAGGCTAGTGTTGGAGGAATTACCTCAGGCCACCTTTTATAGGCCGTAAATAGCACGTGCTCTTTCAATAGTTGCAGAATCCCGTTTTGTTTTTCACAACTGGATATTGATAGAGCTGCCATTTGTGGCGAAGCCTCTTGAGCTTGCCTTTTGAGCCCTCAAGTTGGTAATCTCTGAGCAGACATTCCAGACACTTAGAGGAAACCCAAAGCAGCAATAAATAGCATCAGTTCAATTTGCATAGCACCTTTCCTCCCCAATACTTAAAAGTACTAAAGAGAGCCTGGCTCTTCCCAACAGGGCCAAGCCAAAACTCACTAAACAAACTGCTTGCTTAAGAGGGCTAAAATCCTTGAACAAATGCATCTGGTAAACTTTCTACCTCCCTCATTACGGCTTGCACAGGGTAGTGCTCCAGATCCAGAAGGTGGCCCAAGGCAGAATATCGCCAACTCAAGAGGGGAAGCAGACAGACTGCCTGTTTGTGGCAAGTGCTGACCCTGAAGTCTTTACAGCACCGCTGCAACAGGAACGAGTCCCGTTAACTCTTGGCTGACACCCGACCCCAATGTGGCTCAGGGAAACGGAAGAGGGGGTGGAAAGATTGTTAGAGTCACAAGTTGGGGCATTATGCACAGAGACTGGGGCCTACCCCTCAGAACTCTTGACTAACCTCACAATGCACAACCCACATTGCCCATTGATGAGGGTCCCTTTGAAAGTGGGAGGACAGGGAGGAGGACAATGGAACCAATACTATGAATGTAAAATCAGAATAATATAAATTTAAAAAAAGGAAAAAAAATTAATTTAACAAGGTGTACTTTTATATAGTTATGGGATAAGAGAGATATTATGATTTATGAATACAATATGGAAATACATCAAGCTAATTAACATCTCCATAACTTAATTTTTGTGGTAAGAATATTTGAAATTTATTCTCCTTGTTATTTTCTTTTTTGTCTTTTTAAAAAATATATTTGAGAGGGAGGGAAAGGGAGAAAGAGAGAGAGGGAAAGAATGGGCATGCCAGGGCCTTCAGCCCCTGCAAGTGAACTCCAGATTCATGTGCCACCTTGTGCATCTGGCTTACATGGGTCCTGGAGATTTGAACTTCAGTCCTTTGGCTTTGCAGGCAAGTGTCTTAACCACTAAGCCATCTCTTCAGCCCTCTCCTTGTTCCTTTCAAATGTACAATTCCCCTTTACTGCTATATTGACCACAGTGGACCTCAACAAACCTTTTGTCTCGGCGAGAAGCTTTGCATCTATTGAACAACATGTGGTTACATAGTAGTCTGCCATATTTTTATCATTAACTTGTTATAAATACTTGTGGTGGTTTGATTCAAGTGTCCCCCATAAGCTTAGGTGTTCTGAATGCTAGATTCCCAGCTGATGGAGACATGGGAATTAACATCTCTTGGAGGCAGTGTATTGTTGGGGGTGGGCTTATAGGTATTATAGCCAGTTTCCCCTTGCCAGTGTTTGGCACACTCTTCTATTGCTGTTGTCCACCTGATATTGGCCAGGGGGTGATGCCAGCCTCTGCTCATGCCATCATTCTCCTCTGCCATCATGAAGCTTCCCCTTGAGTCTGTAAGCCAAAATAAACCTTTTTTTCCCCACAAGTTACTCTTGGTCAGGTGAGTTCTGCCAGCCATGTGAACATGATTGCAACAATAATTAATGTTATTACATAATTTGGCCATTGTAAATAGAGCTACAGTGAACGTGGGAATATAGAGATATTGTTTTGACACACTGATATCAAAATTTTCAGGTAAATATCTGAAATGGGATTGCTGGATCACATAGAATTTCTTTTTTTTTTTGTATAGATTCCTTTAATTCAATAAAAAAATCATTTGCCTTAACATAATTTCAAGTTAGTTTACTTTTTATTATTATTATTATTTTTATTGACTTTTAATCTTACATACAAAAAAAACCCCACCTGATATTTCCCTCCCCTCCCCCATTCCACTTTAGAACTCCGGTCTCCATCATATCCCCTCCCTTTCTCCATGAGTCTCTCTCCTAATTTGATGACATCATCTTTCTCTTCTATTTTGAGGGTCTTGCAAAGGTATTGCTAGGCACTGCAAGATCATGGATATCGAGGCCAATTTCTGTCTGGGCAGCTGCATTGTAAGAAGTCATATCCTTCCTTTGGCTCTTCCATTCTATCCGCCCCCTCTTCCGCAATGGTCCCTGAGCCACTGGAGGATGTGACAGAGGTGTTTCAGTGCTAGGCACTCCTCCATCCCTTCTTCTCAGCACTATGTTGCCTTTTGTGTCATCCCAGTCACATAGAATTTCTACTGATAGTTTTTTGAGAAATGCCCATGGAGTCTCCTGTAATGGCTATGTTAATTTAAATTTTTAAGAGTGTGCAGGGGTTCCTTTTATTGATAATTTTGTCACTGCTGCTTATGTTTTGGATTTTTTAAAAATGATGGAACAGGATATTTTACTGTGGTTTTACTTTTCATTTCTCAGTTGTTAGTGATGCTGAACATTTTTCATGTATCTGTTGATCACTTGTATATCTTCTTTGGAGAAATGGCTATTAATGTCCCTTGTTTATTTTTTTTTAAATCGATTTTTTTGTGCTATTGAGTTCCTTATATTTTGAATATTAAACCTTCATGATATGTGTGGATTACAAATATTTCCTTCCAATTAATAAGTTTTTAAATTTTTTTTATTAATGAGACAGAGAAAGATAGAAAGGGAGGGAAAGAGAGAGAGAGAGAATGGGCGTACCAGGGCCTCTAGCCACTGCAAACAAACTCTGGACACATGTGCCACCTTGTGCATCTGGCTTACATGGGTCCTGGGGAATTGAACCTAGGTCTTAGGCTTCATAGGCAAGCACCTTAACCACTAAGCAATCTCTCTAGCCCTTTGTTAGGTTTTGATAGTAGCATGCCAAGTCTTTCATGTGGATTACTGTCTGATTACCTTTCTTTCCTTTTTAAAAAATATTTTATTTTTCTTCATTTGAGAGAGAGAAATAGGCAGAGAGAGAAAATGGGCATTTCAGGGCCTCCAGCCACTGCAAAGAACTCCAGATCCATGTGCCCCCTGGTGCATCTGGCTTACATGGGTTTTGCGGAATTGAACCTAGGTCCTTTGGCTTTGCAGGCAAGGGCCTCAAACACTTAACACTTAAACACTAAGCCATTTCTCCAGCCCTTGATTACCTTTCTTAAGTACTAATGCAATTTTATAAAAGGCACTAAAAGACAGTAGCTCCTAGTTTTAAAAATAGAGTTCAAACCCATACATACAAAGAACTTAACTGATTTTGGAATTCTTAGAATAATACTGAAAATAACCCATTGGCCCATCTCTCTAGCCTAAGTTGCCTCTCCTTATTGTATTTTTTCCTTTGCTCTGCAAAAATTTTCATGTGTGAAGGAATTTCATGGTGTCTAATTTTGCTTTGTTGTGCTTTTGTACCAGATGCAAGATTTCTTCCAAATGATTTTGAAGAAATTAATTTAATTTTGGAGTCAATATGACCCTGAACTCGTCATACCCAGAAGAACCAATGTTATATACAGATCAGCATCTGAGATGCCAGTGCCAATATGAACTACTATGAGAGCAGTTTCTTGGCCAAGAATATTCAAATATAGTGGTCTGTACATTATTTCCCTATGGAAAAATATGAAAAGCCAAATCCTATCAGCTTGCTGAGCAAGAATTCAAAGTACGAGAAATTCCCTTAGTGATTATCATGGCATGTGGCAATAGCCTAAGGCACAGCCTCAGTAGAGAAGTAATGCTTGCCAAGAGAAGGGAAATTTCAGGTCCCTGGTAATAGTATCCCGTATCCTGTATAGTTTGGATGACACACAGACAGTATTACCTTTAGGTTCAGTGTTTTGTTCACAATGTGTTGGGGGGGGGTTGAATATAAAGCACTCCCTCAAAAGGTTCATGGTTCTAAACTGGTGGCACTGTGGACAGATAATCTGATCATGAGAGTTCTATATTCATGAGTCTCTCTCTGCTTCCTGGTTGCAGAGATAAGCGGCTTTATTCCAATGAGTACTCCCCACCAAGATGTTCTGCCTCATCGCAGCACAAAAGAGATGAAGCCCACTGACTATGTAATGAAGCTCTGATATCATGAGGTAAGAATCCTCTTTCCCCTTTCAAATTTATTTTCTTAAGTATTTAGTGATAGCAATGAAAAACTGGCTAACATACAATGCTTGCACGTGTGAACAGCCCTTGGGAAAAGGCCTAGCTTCATACAAACAAAACCTACTACCCCAGAAAATTAAAAACAAGCATTTAACCAATGGGATCTCATGAAGCTAAAAAGCTTTTGCACAGACAAACATATCATAAGCAAAGCCAATAGATTACCCACTGCATGGGAGAGAATCTTCACCTGCTATATCACTGACAGAAGCCTAATATCTAGAATCTACAAAGAACTCAAAAAGTAAACAATAAAAAAAATCAAACAACCTACTCCAAAAGTGGGGCAGAGAACTAAATAGGGAGTCCTCAGAGGAAGAATTACAAATGGCTAACACACACTTAAGAAAATGTTCAACATTCCAAATGATTAGGGAAATGTAAATTAAAACAACTATCAGATTCCATCTTACCCCAGTAAGGATAGGAAACATTAAAAAATCAAATGAAAGCTGGGGATGGTGGCGCACGCCTTTAATCCCAGCACTCAGGAGACAAAGGTAGGAGGATCACCATGAGTTCAAGGCCACCCTGAGACTACAGGGTGAATTCCAGGTCATCCTGGGCTAGTGTGAAACTCTACCTTGAAAAACAAAAAAAAAAAAAAAATCAAATGAAGCCAGGAGTGGTGGTGCATGCCTTTAATCCCAGCACTTGAGGCAGAGGTAGGAGGAGTGCCGTGAGTTTGAGGCCACCCTGAGAGTACATAGTTAATTCCAGGTCAGCCTGGGCTGGAATGAGATCTTACCTCAAAAAACAAAACAAAACAAAACAAAATCAAATGTAAACAAATGTTGGTGAGGATGTGGAGAGATAGGAACACTTGATCACTGTTGGTGGGAATGTAAGCTGGCACAACCACTATGGAAATCAATATGGAGACTCCTGAAAAGGATGAATATAGAGCTACCAACAGTCCCTGTGATTCCCTTCCTGGGCATTTACCCTAAAAGCTCCACATCTCAGTTCAGAGATATTTGCTCAACCATGTTTATAGTTGCTCAATTCATAATTGCTAAGAACTGGAATCAACCCAGGTGCCCATCATTGGATGAATGCATAACCAAGATATGGTATGTCTACATGATGGAATTCTACTCAGCAGTAACAAAAAATGACACAATGAAATTTGTAGGAAAATGGTTGAACTTAGAACAGATCATTCCAAGTGAACTCAACAATCACAGAAGGATAATTGTCACATGGTTTCACTCATCTGCAGTTCCTAACCTGGATCAGCCGGAGTTGCTGACATACCTCAATGGCATCTCAAGGCTTGGACAATAGGGAAGGTAGGGCATGGGGGAAAAAGAAGCGAGGAGGGGACACAAAATTGAACCAAATTGAACTGGTACCATAGAATCCTGTATCCTGGAAGTTAGACTAAAATGTGGAACCCTCAACAGGACCTTAGGGGAGCACCTGAATCGAAGGGCCCTGGAGAGGGTGAGATGAAGCCTAACCTTAAATTTCTCCTGTTTCTCTTTCTTTTCTGTCTTTCTTCTTTTTCCTTGGTGCTGGCCTGTAACTCCCTGTTCCAGGATGTGGTTTATATCCACAATGAGCTGATGATCAGAGAGACCTACTAGATCTCCCAAAACAAACAAGAAAGACTTCTGTCAGAGCACTTGATTACCCACCAGAGGTTAATGGTAAGACCCTACTGCTGAAGACACCATATACTCTTAGCAAGGACCATGGAGAGACCTGGTTGGAATCCGGAAGAGTGCCAGTCTCTAGACAGCCCATCTAGTGCTGGAAGATGCTACATGAACTACCAGGGGCAAGCGGCCAATATCTGTCCAAGCAACTCAAAGTCTAAGTGACTCACAAGCAAACAACCTGACCTGAAGCTCACACAGGTGCGATAGTGGCACACAGCCATGGTGGGTAACTAACTGCTCTTGGATTGACTGACAAATCCACTCAGTGGGAAGGAAACCGTTTCTGGAACTGGGGAACAAGTCAGAATCATATCCAGATAACAATTTTGCTTCCAATGTTTAGCTCCCACTAATCTTGGCATATAAGAGGGTCTATACCCTTTAAATTCTCTCTAAATTAATAATGGTTATCCCATTTAACTGGTTCGCGCTTCACTCTCTGTTGGAAATTCTGCTTCTCTTTTTCAGATGGGAGCATGATCTGAGGAGATAAACAACCCAGCGCACTTCACCATGGCCCCAGCTGAAACCATAGAGGAATGGGGAAATGAGCAAGAGTGCTGCTTTCTCCGTGAACCTGATATCAGCACAAGGGTGAGGGAGACAGACACTGAGGACACTCAACACTACCAAACCAGAGATCCAGAGGCTCCTGAGTGCCCATCACTGAAGCAGACTTAAAATGCTCCCAGCATGGCTCAGGGAATTTTGTGGAAGAGGGGCAGAAAGATTGTTAGAGCCACAAGTTGGGATATTTTACAGAAATAGTGCCTCTCCCCCATAACTGACTGCTGCCCCCACTTGCATGACCCACAATCCCCACGGGGTTAACGTTCATCCCCAATGAGGAGGTCCTCTTCAGAAAATGAGCAGGGAGGAGGGAAAGGATGGCACCAACACGTGTTGTTTGCATAGTAAATTTGTCCATATCTAATAAAAATAAAATAAAAATAAAATAAAGCAGATTCTCCAAAAAAATTTAAATTTAAATTATAAGTAAATAAAAATAACTTCTTACTTAAAAAAATTACACATACCCCAGCCAAATCTTATTACAATGGCATTTAGATCCATTGAAGTCACTAGGAATATCAAAATCAACAATGAAGACACTGCTGCCAAAGGAAGTATGGGATTAATACCCAGGAAGTTTCATATCATATTTCCTTCAACCAATCAAGATTTTCTGTTCAAATTGATTTGATTTCCTATTTAGTGTAAATTTATTAATATTAAAGTCACACACAACCAATCAAGAATTCATGCCTAGCTGGGCGTGGTGGCACATACCTTTGATCCCAGCACTCAGGAAGAAATGGTAGGAGGATTGCCCAGAGTTCAAGGCCGCCCTGAGACTACATAGTAAATTCCAGGCAGCCTGAACTAGAGTGAGACCCTGCCTCAAAAAAAAAAAAAAAAAAAAAAAAAAAAAAAAAAAGCATGCCTATTCCCCACCCCCACCCCACAGATACAGATCACCCCGCAATGAATACCAATAACTTTCCTTGAGAAGGGAACTCAGTGGAATGGGGTCCCATTGAGTTCTATGACCAATACATGATATGTTTATACAGTAAAGTTCATAATTAATAGAAATAAAAAATGAGGGATGGAGAGATGGCTTAGCAGTTAAGGCATTTGCCTGCAAAGCCAATGGATCCCAGTTCGATTCTCCAGGACCCACCTAAGCCAGATGCACAAGGGGGCACATGCATCTGGAGTTCCTTTGTAGTGGCTGGAGGCCCTGGAACACCCATATTCTCTCTCTTTCTCTTTGCCCCCCCCTCCCTTTTTCAAAAAAGAATGTAAGAGCAAAAAAAAAAAAACAATAGAATTTATGCCTAGACAAAGCTTATCCAATATACACACTGTGTCTCTAAAACATATCAGAACCTTCTATTCTTCAGCCCTAGCCTGCTGGCTATTTTGAAGAGTGAAATTGCAACAGGAAAGTACAAACCTATGAAAAACATAAAACACAGCACTACATTGTTTAACTGTGAAAAGCACACAGGTGAACAAGATGAGGGTTCAAACAGAAAAGAATAGGACTGCCTTGTATCACCTTAGCCAGGGATGTGCACATTTGGTGTCTCAAGCTTTTTTTTTCCTCCTTTTTCATGTACACAGATGACTGTGAACATACTCTAAAGATTGATTTTGATGACACAGATGGATTTCAGTGGCAAATTCACAGACATGAAATCTGTGAATAATGAAGACCAAGCATAAATTTTAATTCCTTTTTAAACCAAATTTATTTTTTTAAAAAATCTTTATTTATTTCAGGGAGAGAGAAAGAGGGAGGAAAAGAGAGAGAGACAGAGACAGAGAGATTGAGAATGGGCGCACCAGGGCCTCCAGCCACTGCAAACGAACTCTAGGTGCATGCGCCACCTTGTGCATCTGGCTTACGTGAATCGAACCTGGGTCCTCTGGCTTTGCAGGCAAATGTCCTAATCACTAAGCCATCTCTCCAGCCCTAAGCCAAGTTTATTTTAACTTTGTCTATCATTATGCTTTCCTTCTCTTTGCAATATCTTGACCACACTTTCAATTCTCCTTGGAGTTAGGAATAACCTTATGGTTGAGTTCTTGCCAGTGGAATGGATGGAGCAGTAATGTGCATTCTTCCCAGAATTCTTTCCTTGGCCCGTAAAGCCCTCCTACCCAAGAGCCTCTGTGCTCTTTTCTCTTGTCACTGCCTGAGAAGGAGGAAAGCTGCAGAATGGCCTTCAAGAGGCTTATTCTGAATGTGCCAGAGCCACAGGAAGGCAGAAACTGTAGAAAGGAAACCAGGAAACCACCAGCTCTGAATCACCATTTGGAGGGGAGCTGCCCAATATGAGGAAGAAATAATCTGTTTTTTTTTAAACCATTGTGATTTGAAGCCTTGTATTTAGCAGCTATGGCTAGTGCATTGACCCGCTGCCATTGTAGTTAGTAGAAAATAGTTTAGAGTCTACTTTATAGATTATGTATCATAGTATGACTCCACTGTGTTTAAATCACCTGAGGGTACACTTCGATTGCCCTGTGAGACCCAACTCACTCTGTCATTTTATTCATTTTTTCTAGCTTCAGCATCAGAGCCAAAATGAGAAGAAGGTCATTATTAGCCAACGTTCCAATTTTCAATGTCAATTTTTTCCATGCAAATATTCATGGTATTGTTAATTACTCTGTAATTGCACTAGCAATCTTGGGCTACCTACATGGATTTTCTTATTAATTTATCAACACCTGTGCAACTGTTAAGGGACATAGGATCATTCTCTACTTACTTGGCTTGAAAGATAGTTTGTCCTGCAAGAGACAGAATCCCACAGGGAAAATAAAGCTGAGTTCCATGGGTCAAGTTACACTCAGTGCATGTAAACCCAGGAAGTGAGGGAGAAGGTTACACGCCTTTGACTCTCGTAACATTTCGGGAATGTCCTCAAGCTTTTGGCTCTCCATTTCCTTTTCACTTAATCTCCTCTCTTCTCCTTGTAGAAAGTGAAACTTAAGAACCTGTTAGAAACTAGCATATTAAAATTAGCTCCAAACATGCCCTCTTCAATGATAGCACTTTGGGGGAAAAATTAGAGATATCTTATATGATTCCCTCCTGGGAGTTTTCTGCATTCCAGCCTTGTTACTCAACCTGAGTGTCTCTATCTTTCGGTCAGCTTTTCAGCTCTCAGGGCAGGTTTTTTTTTTTTTTTCCATTAACAAATATTTATTGAGAAATTATGTTCTGAGCCACTGTTAGGTTCCACAACTGACAATGCACAAGTGGCAATGATTACAAAACCGAAGTGTGCACAGAACTTTACAAGAACACAGAGGACAGACCAATATTTCTGTGAAGGCAGGGACAGTGGAATAAGGTGGGTAAATCTTCACAGTGGAGGGCATTTGTGGCATGCCCTAGCCTTTATGGGATTGTGACATGCAAGGCAGGAAAAGGAGGATCCTGAGTGGAGACGATTGTCTCAACAAAGGGCTCAGAGATGTGAAAGAAAATGGTGTCTTCAAGGAATGATGAGGAGTTCAACATGACTGAATATTGTAGAGGGATAAAGAAAAATACCAGAAATAAAATGAAAATAAAGTAGAAATGAGCAAATTGGAAAAGTCTTCTATACATACGTTATAATGTGGGGGAGGCGTGCAATGTATAATTTATGGCTTCCTAAGGAGGGTGGAACCAGAACTTCAAGTCTTTATTCTTTTCCTCCTAAATAGAGTGATGTGAGAGGAGGGTATGCATGCTCAGTATACGTGGTCTACTACCAGACATAAGAAAGGGAACGGGCAGAGAGAATTCCTGTAAGTTGCTGGGACTATTGAGAACTTTTATACTGGAAGGGTTCATAAAAATGTCCCCCAGTGACCACACAGCTGACGTAGGACTTTGAACGAGAATGAAAATGTGTAAGAATTTATTGTGCTTTAGTTGAGTGGTGACTGTCCTGTCTCCCCCTCTGAAGCTGCAGGATATTCCTACATTGCTGCTCGTGATTTGGTATGAAGAGGTTGTTTATTGTTTCAGGATTGGTGCCAGCTGAATACAGAAGCCATCCCTATAGAAATCCCATATTTTGACTAAATTTTATGTTTAATCTTTTTTTTTTAAGTTTAATCTTTCAAAAATCAGGACTCTTAAGCCAAAAGATAGTATTACATTGGACTATGAGAACGAATGATTCTAGATTAAAGCCCGTTAAACAAATGATGGCATGTTAGTCATGGTAAACTGCTCATTGATATTCATAATGTTTTCTTTTTCTATCATCCCCTTTAGTGATGCCTTTCCTAGGGCTTCCTTGTATCTATGATTCACTATACATTTGTATTCAAGCTAATGGAATGGGGAACAGAGAGGCTGGTCAGTAATTACGATCAGTTCTAGTTGCTTAACAACATTTTTCACTCTTCCATATTCTTTCTTTTGTGACACTGGGCTGCTATGGAGCAGACCCATAGGAACAAGTGGGAAGCTATACGTGAAAGACGGAAGTGCTCTGTCTGTCCCAGCCCTTGAATAGTTATTATTCACTCACCTACTTACAATAACACAACAATGTATGCAAGAAGTAAATTCACAAAGTAAACTTGTTTTTGAAGCATAATATACTTTGCGTTTGTTTCTAAAAGCTATGAGATTACTCTAACACTGACGGGAAAATGTAGAAGCATGTAAAACAACCTGGAGAGGTGAGATGAAAGCCTTAACCAAGGCAGAAACAGTAAATGCAGGGAGGAAAGTCACAATCTCACCATACCTTACCCTCAGCTTCAGTCAGGTACGGCTGCAATGAAGTTGAGAAATGAAAGGAAAATGGAAGCTATCTCAATACATGTCTCAAAAGAGCTCCCTTTACGAAGTGGATTTTACTTTTCTCATTGTTGTGACAAAAGCAATTTAATGAAGAAAGGGCTTGTTTTGACTCATGGTTCGAGGGGAGGAGTTCATTTTGCTCAGTGTAAACCTATTCCCAGATCTGTGTAAGAGACCCCGAGTTGCAGCACATGGCCGCATGTGGCTCATGTCATGAGGTATGTTGCTAAAGTTGTGTAATGGGCTTCCAGTTTTCTAGTGTTAACACACACCATGAACTGAACACATGTTCTGTTCTTATAGTCCACTCACAAGTGGAATGGCTTTTCGGGCTCAGCTAAACATTTATCATGCCCTGCGCCATCAGGTTTTGAAGTGTAACTGCAAAGCTAACATGGATAAAGACAGCCTTCACAGTCTCACAAGCTGAACCTTTGTTCTTATCATAGGTCTCAATGACGTCAACATGTATTTTTTTATTAAAGTCAGTAACTTTCATCTCTTCATCTGAAAGGAAAACTTTATGTCTTCTCTATGATGCTTCTAAAGTTCCAGCATCGGGCTGGAGAGATGTCTCAGCGGTTAAGGCGCTTGCTTAACAAAGCCAAAGGACCAAGGTTCGATTCCCCAGGACCCATGTAAGTTAGATGCACAAGGGGGCGCATGCACTTGGAGTTCATTTGCAGTGGCTGGAGGCCCTGGTGTATTCATTCTCTCTCCCTGCCTATTTCTGTATCTCTCTCTCAAATAAATAAATAAAAATAAGATAAAATAAATGTTTTAAAGTTCCAGCATCACTATCCTTGAACCTGGGGCCATTATTAAGGTATTTGCACAGGCCCTGCAGTAATGCAGTCAGTCGTCTTTGTAATAACTGAGGCTGCTTCCATGTGAACAGTGGGCAGGGGCTTATCCAGCATGGGCACCAGGAACAGACGGAACTTACTAGGCAGAGATGAAATTACAAGACATTTTATCACACTATTCAGAATTCTGTGCCACTTAAAACAAAGATTTTTCTTTTATTCTGTAACTTTTTTTATTTAATCTTTTCAGAAGATGGCCAACTGTGGGTAATTCAAACTGCAGAAAGGCAGCTTCATATAAGAGGGGACTATTGTACATTTACTGTCAGCGATCTCCTCACTTGGCTCATTCTACGTGACGTTCACACCATAGTCTTCAATGGGGTAAATCATCATAAAATTTATAATATGATCTCACAGTTAAAATCTTCTTAAAAAGCACAAGCATGGAAAGTAAAATATCGAGAGTTATCACTTCTAGGTGAGAATTTGGGTTAAATTTTCTTACTTTTGCTTCTCAAGATTTCTAAATAGCATATGATGTTTTTGGTACGAGGAATATACTGGTGAGTATTGAATCATTGTATCTTACTGTAATTCTCTTCTGTTTCTTCTTTAATATGAATCCTTTGGCTTTATTCACATTTGCATCCAGGCTCTTGGGTGAGTACCTGACCCACAGTCAGTACAAAACCAATGTGTCTTTTTGAGTAACTTGATCAAATTTGCTTAGAAATATGTTCATTCTCCAAACAGGACAGTCATTTTTCTATATTCCACACTCGCTTTTCTTTATAATCCATCTTTTGTTCAAAGATGGATTATTGAACACGTAGGCTATCACACTTTTAGAAAATCCAAACTTGTTCTGGAATGATATGGATTTGGAATGGTAAATAATTCCTAGTACATTATGGTTTAGGGGTATGATTATGGAATCTAGCTAAGGGCAATTGCATTCATTTTGCTCCTGCCTATATTCTACTTCCAGTTTATTGTAATGTCATTAGTCTCTTTAGGTCTACTCATTGTCTCTCATTTGGTCATCAGTTTGATGGATAAATTTCCAACACTTTCCCAAAACAAATTTTGACACATAAATGATCAGGCTTTGATGATTAAATGCATGGAAATTATGTGAGAGGCCGAATTGGCCGTATTTTAAACTTTTCGCCATGAATGTGTGAGTGTTCATATGGATACACACGTATATGGGGGTTCCTGTGCACCTATGTATGCATGCATGTGGAGGCCAGAGAACAGCCTCAGTGATGTTCCTAAGGGGCTGACCACCTTTCTTGAGACACGTTCTGTAAATGGCCCGAAGCTTACCTCGTAGGTTAGATTAGCTGGTCAGTGTGCTCCAGGTGCCTCTCTCCATATCCTCAGGGCCGGAAGTGCAAGCACCATGTCTGGCTCTTTTTAGGAGTTTTACAGCTCAAACTCAGGTCCTCATGCTTATATAACAACCACTTTTCCTACTGAGCTATCTTCCTAGACCCGTGATTCTGTTTTCCTGTTCTTACTTGACATGTCCATTCAAGCAAGAGGTTGTATTTAATCAAACGGATTGCTTGCTATGATAATGAAATGTAAGATGGGCTGGGTTGTGCTGGAGCGCTGCTCTTACTGTTTGGTACACAGCTTAACCTAAGGAAGGAACTGTCAGGGATGATCTTTCCCATGCATCAGTCTACTGTGGACCATGGCTATTCTCCAAATTATTTAAGGGAAAGAAAGCCTTAATGAACTAACACTAAGGAGAAAGCTATTTTTATGGCAATTGTGCTGTCAGAGAACACAAAGAACAGAGATGGTTTCTCTAGCTAATTTACGTAGTTCTGTCCTTAATGACTTGCTTCTGGCAGCAAGATCAACAGCAGCTCAAATTATCCAAGTGAGTGTTTACTTTTCAGAAACAACCAGAAATAAATCATGGTTTGTATATCATTTCTTGAAAACAACAAAAAAAAAGATCATTAATCTCCTAAAATAGAAGGAGGAAAATGGTGATACAAGAAGAATGTTATGATGAGCTTAGGACAGGAAGGAAATGAAGATTAAAGCAGATGCAACATGATATCTAAGCTGTTCTAAACATATACTGACTGCCTACTATTCAGGGCATGTTGATTTACAAAGTAGAGTTGTCCTAGAGCTCATGTAACTTAGAACCTGACCTAAGAGGCCATCAAGTAAAGAGAAATTTTCTCAGACACATGTAAAAAAAAAAATCTATGACAGTGTTATACTTAAGTTTGGGGAGCAATAATCCTAAACACCTTTGAAGTGGATCAATGATTTGATAAAAGGATGGAAGCATATGAGGGGTGGAAAGCATGAGTTCAAGCTGGACAAGGCAATGATGAAGGAAAGCAAACTGCAAGGATCTGGATGTGTATGAGGCAAAGAGAAGCAGAAAGGTTCATACAGGAGATGCAAGACATTAATTATTACTGTATTGAGTAAGAAAAAGTACCTGGGGAAGAGATTGGACAGAAAATAAAAGGGACTGGGACATAAGAGTATCTGATAATTCATATTGTCTACCTGAGTATCTATGAGGAATTCACATTACCTTTCTCGATAATGACAATAATAATTTAAGCCATGGCAAAGAGCACAGTAGCTCCTTCTTAAGTTCTTCATCTATATCAGACACAGAAATAGTTCTTTATATAACATGATCTAATTCAGTCTTTACCTGTGAGGTAGACCATACTTTTATTTTTTAATTTTTGGAGAGAGACACAGAGAGAGACAGACAGACAGAGAAGGAGAGGAAGACAGATAGAGAATGGGCGTACCAGCAGTCTCTCAGCTGCTGTGAACAAAATCCAGATGTGGGCGCCCCCTTGTGGGCAAGTGCGGCATTGCGCCCTTGTGTCATTTTGCATCTGGCTAAACCCTGGGACCTGGAGATTGGAACCGGGTTCTTAGGCTTAGCAGGCAGGCACCTTAACCGCTAAGCCATCTCTCCAGCCCTAGACTATACTTTTTATGGATGACTCATCAACCTTTGGAATTCCTTTTGGGAAACTAAACACCTGTTTTCCTAATAGTCAATTCCTAATGGACAATGGGACATAAACAGAAATATGGAGTGTTAGGAAAGATTTTTGCGTTACCGATTAAAATGAGAAAGACTATTGTTGACACTTCTTTTTTCCTCGCTCCTTGAACACAGTAAAATGTTTACCTTGCAGCGATTACTTTGTTTCCCAACAAAGTAACGGAAGCAAGGAATGGTCTGGAGAAGGCAGAAGAAATAGTCTTGAAATTACCAAGTTACTGCACCAAAACCAACAGTTGCTCACCATTATATATCTTGGCCTGATGTCTCAATTTGTATCTTCTACAATCTTTCTGCCCCCACTTCCATTTTGTGTGTGTGTGTGTGTGTGTGTGTGTGAGAGAGAGAGAGAGAGAGAGAGATGTGTGTGTGGTAAAGTGTGTGTGTGTGTGCCTATGTGGAGGTGATATTTGCAGTTCAGAAAAGATGCCTGAATAGCTATATGGAGAAGGGCATTGATCATAGAAATACTTGAGAAGGGGGCTAGAGAGATAGCTTAGTGGTTAAGCACTTGTCTGTAAAGCCTAAGGATCCAGTATGAGGCTCAATTCCCCAGTACCCACATAAGCCAGATGCACAAGATGGCACAGGCCATCTAGAGTACGTTTGTAGTGGCTGGAGGCCCTGGTGCGCCTGTTCTCTCATTCTCTCTCTGCCTCTTTCTCTCTCTGTCTGTTGCTAATCAATCAATCAATAAATCAATCAATGAAAAAAAACAATTTTTTTAAAATAAGAAATACTTGAGGAGAAGGGCTCTGAGTCAAGCAATATGACAGAACAGGCTCTGAGAACAGAAATGCTGAAGGATAGAATTCTAGTGGAGAGGGCTTTCATTCAGAAAAAAAAAAAATTATGAAGCCTATATAAAAGTAGAGCATAAGGATAAATAAGATAGAACAGGTTCAAGAGATGACTTTCTGGATTCTCCTTAAGATTACTGAATGTGGGGCTGGAGAGATGGCTTAGCGGTTAAGGTGTTTGCCTACAAAGCCAAAGGATTCCAATCCAACTCTCTAGGACCCACGTGAGCCAGATGCACAAGGGGGTGCATGCATCTGGAGTTTGCTTGCAGGTGGCTGAATGTCCTGGGGTGCCCATTCTCTCTCTTTCTCTGTCTCTTTCCTTCAAATAAATAAATAATGTTTTTTTAAAAAACAAAAAGATTACTGAATGTGGTATTAATGCTACTCTTACTTCTGATTAGAGAAGCTTCTCTTTTCAGATGGCAATGACCACTGGGATGACCCAAAAGGCAACATAGAGCTGAGAAGAAGGGACGGAGGAGTGCCCAGCACTGAAACATCTCTATCACACCTTCCAAGGCTCAGGGTCCATTGCAGAAGAGGGGGCGGAAAGAATGTAAGAGCCAAAGGAAGGATATGATTCCTTATAAGGCAACTGTCCAGACAGAAATTGGCCTTGATATCCATGACCTTGCAGGGCCTAGCAATACCTTCACAAGACCCTCATAATAGGAGAAAAAGATGATGACATCAAAATAAAAGAGAGACTAATGGAGAGAGGGAGGGGATAGGATGGAGAGTGGAGTTCTGAAGGGGAATTGGGGAGGGGAGGGGAATATCATGGTTTATTGTCTGTAAGTATAGAAGTTGCCAACAAAAAATTTTTTAAAAAAGATTACTGAATGTGGATACTGAATAACGGCTTGTAATATATTAACTCATTTAGTTACAGTACTCTTAAGATGTAGGTATTTTATACATACAGAATCCGAGGGTTACAAAATTATGTAACCAGAATCTAATTGCAGGAATTCTTATTCCACAGCCTGTACTCTTTTTTTTTTTTTTTTTTTGGTTTTGCGAGGTAGGGTCTCACTCTGGTCCAGGCTGACCTGGAATTCACTATGTAGTCTCAGGGTGGCCTCGAACTCTCGGCGATCCTCCTACCTCTGCCTCCCGAGTGCTGGGATTAAAGGCGTGCGCCACCACGCCCGGCCTTACAGCCTGTACTCTTGATCCAAGGAAACAAATCAACAAATTTGGAATCAGATATAGGACCAATAAGGTTTCCCACCACTCCTGATAAGTTGCTACGTTCTAAATGTTTTCATCAAGTTCATGTGCTTAGATCTAATCATCAAGATCTTGGAAGCAGGGACTTTAGAGGAGTGACTAGGTCATAAGGGCAAAGCGCTGATGACTGGGGTAGTGCTTTTATATACGAGCCCCTGAGCCTCACCCATTCCTGCAAGTGAAGACACAGCTAGAATGCACCACCTCGGAGCCACAGAGCCGGCCCTTGCTAGACACTGAGTCTGCCAAAGCCTTGATCTTCGCCTTCTTTGCCTCCAGAACAGTCAGGAATAAGTTTATAAGTTACACAGTTGATGATATCGGATATGATATTTTCGCTATAGTTTCCCCAAACTACTGAGTAAAGGGCAGTAAGTGTACAGGAAAAGAAAGGAGCTTAATAAGGGATAGGAGAAAGGAGGGGAGAAAAGGGAAAGAGAGAAATAATAAAAGGACTAGATATGCTACACGCATAAATTACTCCCTTACATTATTTCACATGTTGCAAATGGAGATTTCTAGGAAACATCAAGGCCTATACAAATTTCGATTTGTTTTCTTTCCCTTAAAAGTGTCTAAAAGAAAATACAGAGAACCAGTGCCATATGCTGAATGCTAAACTAGTTTCAGACGCTGGAGCAGGGTCTTCCAGGGACTGGGAACATGACTATGACTGCTGACCCAGAACACACAGGCACTCATCAACGTTCCTGGATAAAAGCACGAATACCATCAGGCCTCTCTTGGTCCCTGCTTTCCTTGTCAACTGCGACCAGCATGTGGCTTCTCTAATTATTAAATAGACCAAACAGTTGGGCTACTTATTCAGGGAAGTGTGGGCTCTTCATACACAGGGCTGAAGTTGGCTGAAACCACCCTCTACTGGTCCTTTAGTACAAAGGGCAGTATTCATTTCCAGCCTCTGGCCACACATTCACAAGTTGGCCCCATAATTAACTAAATAGGCCCCTTCATTTAGGAGTGCCTCAATCCTGAAGTCTCATTCCTGTCAGAACCATCTCTTCTAGCCTACTTACTGGGGGAGAAAAGAGCAGTTTACAAAGGCAAACTTATCTTTGACGTGAATCAGCACATTAACATGTATTTCAAATAAGCATTAGCAGACCACATCGTAGCCTCTCAGCCTCCACTGGCTCCACTGGCTCTGAGCAGCTCTCTAAGTCCGCACTGTTTCGTTTGTAGCACGTTAGGCCCTCTGCTACCTGCTACCTTGGAGAATGCAGCTGCGGAGGGAAGATTCTTGCTGGCTCCCAGACCCTCAAACCAAGAGACACAGTGAGTCAGCCCTTAGACGATGCAGGAAAATAGCTCCAAATTAAAGCCCAGCTGAATATTCAGGGTGGATAATGTAAGAATGGCGCCCCCTGCCCCCGCTCCTGTGTGCTTTGGGTTATGGTGGTGGGAGTGGGTGGAAAGTGAATTAGCTCCCAGCAAAAGGAAGATCTAGATGCTCGATGCACACGTGAGGAAACATGAAGCCCAGTCCCAACACTGGATCATACTGGTTCAGTTCCTATACTTTTTCCTTACTTGGCAAAATCTCAACACTGGGGAGATTGTGACTTTGAGGCCAGCCTGGACTCCATACAGAGATCCTGTCTGAAAAACAACAAAGGAAAGGGAAAAATAAACCTTCAAAACAAAAACAAACAAAGTGAACAGGACAGAGCTGATTATAGGAAAGTGGTATTAGAAGCAGCAGGAGCAAGTAGGAGAATATTCCAATAATGCGGGCAAGAGATAGTGATGGCTGCAATTGAGATAATGGAGTGGAAGTGGGAGAAATAATTGGATTTCAGATATATAAATTGTTTGCTAATTGACCTGTAACCTCTGAACAAATCTTCAGGGCTCAGTTGGGGCAGGCTACAGTTCTGGAGAGGCATGGAGAAGACAACTAAGTGTCCACTGATCAATGAATGGACACAGGACACTCATAAAAAGAGAAGAAATTTTGCTACCTGTGACAACATGGAAGAACCGGAAGGACATTGCATTAAATAAAATCAGCCATACACACAAAGATAAATATTGCATGATTTCGCTCATATATGGAATATAAAGTAGTTGACTTCCTAGAAAGAGGAATTAGAACACTAGTAACTAGGGGCTAGGGTAGTTGAGGGGGGCTGTGTTTGGACGATGTTGGTCCAAGGATATAAGATTTTAGTTAGATAGGAAGAATAGTCCACACAAATGAGAACTATGTGAGGGTAACATGCTAATGATATATTTATATATTATACAATGTCCATGTACTTCAAAATACATATAACAAAGTAAATGTTATTTTTATCTATCAATTTAAATATATATAAATAATAAATTGGAAGCAAATGAGTTGGTCAAAATAAGGTCTGAAGTGGCTGGAGAGATGGCTTAGCAGTTAAGACATTTGCCTGCAAAGCCAAAGGATCCTGGTTTAATTCTCCAGGACCCATGTAAGCCAGGTGCACAAGGGGGCACATGCATCTGGAGTTCATTTGCAGTGGCTGGAAGCCCTGATGTGCCCATTTTCTCTCTCTCTCTCCCTCCCTCTTTCTCTCTCATAAATAAATAAATAAATAAATAAATAAATAAATAAATAAATAAATAAGTAGATAAATAAATAAATATCTGAAGTATTCTTTAGACATTTAACTTAATAGGAAATATAAGAATTTGTGAAACTTTCTGACCAATTTCTTTTTCTTGGTGTTCTTAAAATAATGCCAGCTTGTTAAAAACAAACTACAGTGTTCATAGCCAACAATGGCTAAGTAAAATTAATTTTTATTCTTATGTATTTATGTAATTATAAAATCATATATGCTGAAATTTTTTAAGATTATAAAATCATAAATAATATCTAATGATTGCCTTTTTTGGAGACACACAGAGAGAGAGAGAGAGAGAGAGAGAGAGAGAGAGAGAGAGTCAGAGGGAGAGGAAGACAGATAGAGAATGGGCCTGCCAGCAGCCTCTCAGCTGCTGTGATAGAAATCCAGATGCGTTCACCCCCTTGTGGGCAAGTGTGGTATTGCACACTTGCATTATTTTTGCATCTGGCTAAACGTGGGACCTGGAGATTGGAACTGGAGTTCTTAGGCTTAGCAGGCAGGCGCCTTAACTGCTAAGGCATCTCTCCAGCCCACAATTGCCTTTTTTTATTTTTTTAAATTTTTAATTATTTTTTCGGAGAGAGACACAGAGAGAGACAGAGAGAGAGAGAGAGAGAGAGAGAGAGAGAGAGAGAGAGAGGAAGACAGAGATGGGCGTGCCAGCAGTGTCTCAGCTGGTGCGAACGAAATCCAGATGCATGCGCCCCCTTGTGGTCAAGTGCGGCATTGCGCCCTTGTGTCACTTTGCATCTGGCTAAACGTGGGACCTGGAGATTGGAACCGCTGGAGATTGGAACCAGCGTTCTTAGGTTTAGGAGGCAGGAGCCTTAACCCCTAAGCCATCTCTCCAGCCCACAATTGCCTTTTATGTAGGTTAAACTGAGTCAGAGAAGGTCAATGATTTGCATAAGATGAAACCTAGCAACATAAGAGTAAAGAACAGATCCCTTTATTCTTGTCACTCTAATCATATTCCATGTCTCTTGTGTTTCAATAGATTGTGAGGTAGTTTTATAGTTGGCATTAAACTATATATTATTCATGAAGACCAACTGGTACCTAACACATTTATTATATCTTAATGTCTATTACAAATTCCAAGAACTCCTTTATCATGAATTTTCTTATCTCTTTGAGCCACTAGTGCTATTTTATAATTCAGATGCTTCTTCAACTATCATTCTCTCAAAAAATGGCTTTTCCAACCAACTCTACACATCACCTCCATGGCTGTCACTATCAGACAATTTTGTCTTTTCCTTTATAACACTATAATTGGTAACAGTTATGATATTTGTTTAGTTTTTACATCGTTCTCACCTCCCTTCAAAAGCACAAGTTCCAGGCCAGATAGATGGCTTAGTGGTTAAGGCCCTTATCTGTGAAGTCTAGGGACTCATGAACAACTCTCTAGATCCCATGTAAGCCAGATGCACTAGGGGATGCAAGAGTGCAAGGTGGCACATATGCACAAGATGGCACATGTGTCTGGAATTAGATTGCAGTGGCTGTAGGCCCTGGTGCACCTATTCTGTCTCCCTCTCTCTCTCTCATAAAAAAAGTGGGAAAAAAAAAGCACAAGTTCCATGACGAACTGCCTTCCTTCATTTTTAACTTGTATGTAGTGAGTTGTTTCTCTCTTTCTGCTTTTATCACTCTGTCTTTGTATTCATTGTTAAGAGTTTTAACAATGGTTTGCCTTGGAGAGTTTCTTCCTTGGTCCTGACAGTTTGGTGTTCTGTGAACTTCTTGCATCTTGATGGGCCTCCCTTTTGAGAGATTGGGAAACATTTTTTTTTTCAATAATTTTGTTGAATATATTCTCTATACCTCTGGCCTGGATTTCCTCTACTTTTGGTTATACCCATGATCCAGATGTTTGGTCATTTTAGTGTATCAGTTCTCTTGTATTCTGTTCACATGATTTTTTTTTTTAACTTAGCAAATTTTTTGGTCTCCCAACCAGTTTCTTCTGTCTTGTCTTATAGCTCAGAGGTTCTATCTTCTACATGATTAACTCTGTTAGTGAGGGGTTCTAGAGAGGTTTGTAAAAAACTCTATTTGATTTTTGTTTTCTCTTGGGTTACTTTGCATGGTGTACATCTCCTTTTTGAGGTGTGATTTCAGTTTGAGGTCTGATTTTCTTGATGCTTCCAAAATTCATTCTTGTATTCGATCAAGTTTTCAATGAGCTTAATCAACTGGTTATTGAGCTCTTCCACTTGTTGACTCACCTTCAACTCATTTTTAACTCTTTTGAGGCTTCTGAGGTTTTCTTCAATTAAGCCTAGAGTCAAAAGCTGAGTGCTCTAAAAGATGATTCTACTCAATTTCATTATGTGATTGTTGGTTATTTGATGGCTTGCTTCCAGTTCAGCAATTTTTTTTTTTTTTTTTTTTTGGCTTTTCGAGGTAGGGTCTCACTCTAGCCCAGGCTGACCTGGAATTCACTCTGTATTCTCAGGATGGCCTTGAACTCATGGCAATCCTCCTACCTCTGCCTCCCAAGTGCTGGGATTAAAGGCGTGCGCCACCATGATCGGCTTAGTTCAGCAATTCTTTTGATCAGGGTCACACTGGTTGTTGTGTTTTTACTTTCGAATTCAATTTCTGTTGATTTCTCTATGATTTCCTTGGAGGTTTCCATTGTGGGACTAGATATCCTAGGTGGGGATCTTTCAGTTCTGAAAGCCAGAAGGGACTGGAATAGAACACTTCAAAGTCTAAAAACTATGGCTTCCAACCCAAGCTATTGTACGAGTGAAAGTACCCCTCATAATAGATAGTGAAAGTAATACATTCCATAAAAAAGTCAACTCTACAATTATATGAACACAAAGCCAAACCTACAGAGAATACTTCAGGGAATACTCTACACAGAAGAACCAATCTCAAGAGCCTACAAGAAGAAGATTGCAATATCCAAAACTAGATTAGACTTAAAAAAGTACAAAACACAAGAAAGCACCAAGCCCCATGAAGCAGCCCATCATGTCAGGGTTTAAATTGAACCTCATGGTTATAACTTTAAATATTAATGCTCTTAACTTAACCATCAAAAGGCACAAGTTAACAAAAAGATGGAACCTTCTATCTGCTGTTTTCAAGAGACCCACCTCACCACTAAAGACAGACATGTCCTCAGGGTAAAAAGATGGAAAATGATATTCTAAGTAAATAGAAACAAGAAACAAGCAGGTGTTGCTATATTAGTATCTGATAAAAAAATAAATTTAAAACCAAATGTAATCAAAAAGGACAAGGAAGGCAAAAGAAACACCTTTAGAGGTATCATCATACCCAATCTAAAACTATATTACAAAGCCATAGTAACAAAAACAGTATGGTACTAGCAAAAGAACAGAGATATCAACAATGGAACAGAACTGAAGAGCCAGATCTTAGGTCAAGTAACTGCAGCTACTTGATCTTTGACAAAGGTGCCAATAAAGCAGATAGGAAAAAAGACAGCATCTCCAACAAATGGGCTGGACAAATTCCATAACCTTATGCAGAAAAATGGAACTAGAACCACTCTTCTCACTATACACAAAAATCAAGTTCAACTGGATTAAAGACCTCAATATAAGAACTGAAACTCTTTTCCTACTGGGAGAAAAATAGGAGGAACTCTCCATGATATAAGAGTGGGGAAAGTCTTTCTGAATAAAACCGCAGTAGCCCAAGAAATTAAACAATCACACAACCAATGGGATCTCATGAAGCTAAACAGCTTTTGCACAGACAAACATACCATACACAGAGCCAGTTGATTACCCATGACATGGGAGAAAATCTTCACCAGCCATACCACTGATAGAAGCCCAATATCTAGAGTCTATAAAGAACTCAAAAAATTAAACAATAGAAAAAAATCAAACAACCCACTCCAAAAATTGAACAGAGAACTGAATAGGGAGTTCTCAGAAGAAGAAATACAAATTGTAACACACAGTTAAGAAAATGTTCAGGACTGGGGAGATGGCTTAGTGGTTAAGCGCTTGCCTGTGAAGCCTGAGGACTCCAGTTTGAGGCTCAATTCCCCAGTACCCACTTAAGCCAGATGCACCAGGTGGCTCATGTATCTGGAGTTCATTTTCAGTGGCTGGAGGCCCTGGTGCACCCATTCTCTCTCTCTCTCTCTCTCCTTTCTCTTGTTCTCAAATAAATTTAAAAAAAAAAACAGAAAAAAATTTTGAAAGCAAAAAAAAGTTAAAAAAAGAAAATGTTCAACATCCCTAACCATTAGGGAATTGCAAATTAATTCAACTATGAGATTCCACCTTACTCCAGTAAGGATGGCAATTGTTTAAAAATTCTGACAGCAACAAATGTTGATGAGGATGTGGGGAAAGAGGAACCTTCATCCACTGTTAGTGGCAATGTAAACCTTTTCAACCACTATGGAAATCAATATGGAGATTCCTGAGAAGGATGAACATAGAGCTGCCGACAGACCCAGTTATTCCTTCTCTGGGCATTTATCCTAAATGCTCCATGCTTCACTACAGAGATACTTGCTCAAACATTTTGAGCAGTTTATTGCTGCTCAATTAATAATAGCTAAAAACTGGAATCAAGCCAGATGCCCATTAGTGGAAGAATGGATAACGAATTTGTGGTACAGTTTATACAATGGAATTCTATTCAGCAGTAAGAAAATAATGATACAATGAAGTTTGTAGAAAAATGAATGGACTTGGATCAGATCATACTCAGCAAACACACACAATCCCAGAAAGACAAACAGTGCATGGTCTCACTTATCTGCCGTTCCTACTGTGGACCAGCTCCAGTTGCTGACATGCCCAATAGCCAACTCAAGGCCCAGACAATAGGGATGAAAGGGTTTGGGGAGAGGGGAATGGAAGGATGGGGGGAAAGGCCCGAAACTAAATCCAAAAAGAACTGATACCATAGAAACCTTTATCCTTGGAGATCAACTAAAAGAAATAACCTTCAAAATGAGTAAGGTGGGAGCACCTGAAAAGAAGGGCCCTAGAGAGGGTGGGATGAAGCCTAAGCTTAAAACAATTTTTTTTTTTTTTTGGTCTCTGGTCTGTTACTCCCAGTACAGACTCCCAGAAATTGGTTGCTACCCACAATGAATTATTGATCATAGGGACTTACAAGTCCCCAAAACAGGTTTCTCTCAAAGCACTTGATTATCCACCAGAGGCAAAAGGTCTGACCCTATTACTGAAGACACCATACACTGCCAAGCATGGAGAAGCATCTGGCATCTGGAGAGCCAGGCCCCAGACAGTTAGCCCATCTAGTGCTGGAAAGCACTGCATGAGCTACAGGGGGAAAGTGGCCAACAGCAGTCTGAGCAACCAGAGGTGTAAACTACTCAGAAGCAGACACCCTGACAGGATGTAAACGCCAGTGCAATAGCGGCACACAGCCTTTGTGGGTAACCAATAGCTTTCTGATTGGCTAAGAGATCCACTCAGTGTAAAAGAATCCATATCTGGAATTGGGAACCAGATCAGAATCCTATGGAGACAAAGAGTGTGCTCTCCGGTGTCAAGCTCTCACAAGTCCTTGACTAAAAGAGAGGTTACATACATCAAATTCTCCTTAAGTTAATGCCTATCCCATTTCAACTATGCTCACTTCACTCTCTGTTGGAGAATCTGTTCTACTTTTTCAGAACGTAGAGAGAATGGAAGAGATAAACTGCCCCTCACACTTCAGCCAATCCATAGCTGAATCCACAGAGGAACTGGGACCATGAGCAAGAGTGCTGCTTCCATGCTGAACCTGACAATCAGTGCCAGGGTGTAGAAGACAGACCCTGAGGACACTCCACACCTACCAAAGCAGAGATCCAGAGGCTTCTAAGAGCTCATCACTGAAGTAGACTTAAAACTCACCCACCATGGATCAGGGAATTTTGTGGAGGAGGGGGTGGAAAGATTGTAAGAGCCACAGGTTGAGACATCATGTCCAGAGGCATTCCCTCTCCCCAGAATAACTGCTGCTCCCACAACACATAACCCACAGCCCCATGGGGAATATCTAAACCCCACTGAGGAGGGTCCCCAGAGGAATGGGGGCAGGAACAAGGGAAAAGAGGGTACCAACCCATGTTGTATCCATACAAAATATGTTGTTAATAACAATACTAATACTAATGATAAAGAGGGAAAAATTAGGAAACTACCATTGACATCATAATATTGTCTAATTTTCAGAATTTGTCCAATCATTACCAGTGTCTGACTAATACTCTTTATAGCAAAATGATTTTGTCGTGATCCATGATATAATCCAGGGAAACACACTGGATTTTTCTGGCCTCCTTTATCTTAGTATTTAATGGCTTAATTTTAAAAAATATATGTATTTTTTTGCAAGGAGAGGGGAGGAGAGAGAGAGAGAGAAAGAGAAAGAATAGGTGCACTGAGCCTCTTGCTACTGCAAAGAAACTCCAGATGCATGTGTCACCTTATACATCTGGTGTTACATGAGTACTGGGGATTTGAACCCAAGTCATTAGGCAAGTGCCTTAATCACTAAGCCATCTCTGTGGCCCTTATGACTTCACTTTTTATAGCATGCTCGTCAATTTGGCTTGTCTGATGTTTGGTCAAGATTAGAATCACTCCTTTCATCTTGGTGGGAATCACAGAGGAGAGATGTGTGTCTTCTAGGAAACATAATGTCAGGAACTATGGGGTATGGGCCACATTATAAGATTGTTGCTGGGCGTGGTGGCGCATGCCTTTAATCCCAGCACTCGGGAGGCAGAGGTAGGAGGCTCAAGGCCACCCTGAGACTACATAGTTAATTCCAGGTCAGCCTGGGCCAGAGTGAGACCATACCTCGAAAAACCAAAAAAAAAAAAAAAAAAAAAAAAAAAAAAAAAAAAGATTGTATTTTTTTTAAACTTGGTTATGGTACTGTCTATAAGCTTATTAAGTACAAGTCTACTATTTTTTCCTTTTTAAAATGATAGCTTTTATGGTGAGATATTTTGAGATTATGTACAAACTTTCTAGTGAAGATATTTCTATCCACTCATTTTATTTGTGATTATTTTTGAGAATTTGTAATATTTATCTCATTATATTTTGCTCATGTTCCTCCCAACCAATGATTCTTTAAAATTTTATTTATTTATTTATTTATTTATTAGAGAGAGAACATGAGAGGGTGAATGGGTGTACCAGGGTTTGCAAATGAACTGCAGACACATGCACTACCTTGTGCATCTGCCTTTACCTGGGTACTGAGGAATCAACCTGAGAGAGAGATACAGAGAGAGAAAGGAAGAGGCAGAGAATGGGTACACCAGGGCCTCTTCAGCAAATGTGAACGAACTCCAGAACCATGCACCCCCTTGTGTGCATGTATGACATTGCATGTTTGCATCACTTTTGTGTCTGGCTATACTTGGGACCTGGAGATTTGAACAAGCATTCTTAGACTTTGCAGGCAGGTCCCTTAATCTTGAAGCCATCTCTCCAGCCCTATTGTCTCATTTTTTAAGTTCATACCCTTTGCCAAGTGTTCTATCATGCTTTTGGTATTTGTTCTCTCTCTCTCTCTTTCTGTGTGTGTGTGTGTGTGTGTATGAATATATTTGCGTGTGTGCAGAGGCATGTGTGTGTTTGTTGGTGCTTGTGTATGTGCAAGTGTGTGGAGGCCAGAGGACATTGTCTGATGTCTTTCCTCAGGTGAGACCCATCGTTTTTGATAAAGGGTCTCTCACTGGCCTAAGACTCGTCGAATTAGGTTAGAATGGATGGTTGCCTGTCTTTGCCCCCTCAGTTAGCACTGTGATTACACATTCATGCCACCATACCCAGATTTAATTCAAAAACATAAAAGAATGGGTTCTGGAAACTGAACCTAGGCCTTCATGCCTGTAAGGCAAGGACTTTACCACCTGAGGTATCTTCCTACCCTTGTTTCTCTCATTTTTTAAGAAATATATTATATATATTAATCCTTTATTTGGCTATATATCACACACTTTCCCCAGCCATTTAGTTACATATACTAGCTGATATCTTGAGTTTAAATTTTTCCTTTAATTCTGTTTTGTCAATTGGGTTTTGAGATAGGGTTTCACTCTATAGCCTAGGTTTGTCTGGCACTCCCAATCCAGTCCAAGTTGGTTGTAAAACTCACAGCAATCAGAATCCTTTTGTTCTTATTTATTCTTTTGAAGTGGCATCTCCTGATATAGGCTGGTATAGGCTACCTTCAAATTCCCAATCCTACTTTAGCTGCCACGTGCTGGTATTACAGGTGTGCACCAGAGCCTTTAACACTTACATGTAAAATAGTCTGCCAAAAGATTACTTTTTCTATTTATCTTTACCTCTTATTTTACACATTTATTTCTTTTTTTATGAAGTAGAAAGTTGTATGGCTACATCATAGGTTACTTTTATCATTTCCCTCCTCCCCACTCCCATTCTGCTGAAGGCTCTCCTCAGTGGGACTGCTAGTATTTCCTCCAGGTCTATGGGTTGTGAGAGGTGAGAGCATTTTGCACATTTCTGCTTTTTCAGAACATGTGAATATTTCTATACTTCTGTTCTTGTACCCATAATTTTTTCAGTTTTTTTGCATACACTAAATACATTAAATATTTACCATCAGCTACATTGCTAAAGATCTCACAGTCATGTATTTATTTGGACAAAGTCTGTCCTCTGGTGGACTTAGTTTTCCTATTGTATTAATATCTGGATACAAAATTTATGCCTCACATTTTTTTCTAGCTTTCTTTGAACTTTGCACAGTGGCTCTATTGTTCTCTTACTTTTATATGCTGCTTGGCAGTGTGACCACAGTCTTTCCTCATACCCTTGTTGTTTTGCTTTAATTTCTCAAAGATTACTCTTTACACTGAAATTTGAGTTGTCTATTTCTCTATTCCATGTCCATTTTTCACATACCTAATGGAACATTTTCTTTTCTCTTTTTCTTAATTTAATTTTCTATAAGTGGATTCATATCTTCATTTATCTCTGAACTTTATTTTGATTATAGTTTAAATATTACATTAACATATTTTCATCCTTCTCTGCTTCAGAGACTAATAAATATGTTTCTTTTTTGCCCATCTTCTATTTCAGTCACTTTCTCTGTTTCCTTTGACTTCCTTCTTTGTATTACTTTTCATTATTTTTTTTCTATGTTTCTATTTTGATGTGCTACACAATTTCCATTCGGGTTTGTTATCTCTGGGTACTTTGTAGTTTAGTCTTTTGTCATCTCTGGGTACTTTGTAACTTAGGCTTCCTGTGATCATTTTGCTTTGCTGTACTTTTCTCTTGACTTAAGTCTCTTTTTAATAGTTTCCGACTTTTTTTCACTTTGTTTGTGAATGTTTTTGCATCTGCAAATGCTTATCAAGAATTTTAAATCTAGGGCTGGAGAGATGGCTTAGAGGTTAAGCCCTTGCCTGTGAAGCCTAAGGAGCCTGGTTTGAGACTCAATTCCTCAGCACCCATGTAAGCCAGATGCACAAGGTGGCACATGTACTGGAGTTCGTTTGCAGTGTCTGGAGGCCCTGGTGCGCCCATTCTCTCTCTCTCCACCTCTTTCTCTCTGTGTCTGTTGCTCTCAAATAAATAAATAAATAAATAATAAACAAAATTAAAAAAATTAAATTTAAGTTAGAGGTTTTGTGTTTGTGTTCCTTTTTGTTTATCTAGGTAAGGTCTCACTCTAGCCTTAGCTCACCCGAAATTCATTATGTTGTCTCAGGCTATCCTTGAACTCACAGCAATTCTCCTACCACTGCCTCCCAAATGCTGGGATTAAGTCACATGCCACCATGCCCTGCTCTATTTTGTGATTCTTTCCTGGGAGAAACTTTCATCAGGTGAAATCTTTTGATCCTGATTTTTATCTTTATAGTTTTATTTGCTTTCGCCTAATCTGTTTTGTGGGCTCGTGGTAGTTTATAAAATCTTTAGTTCAATGGTGCCCTCTTCTGTCAGTGTAGCAAAGTCCAGTTTCTCTAGTCTCCCCCACCCCTATCATGAGGGGAGGGGGCAGGAACATGAATTTCTTCTACATAGAAAGAAATGTTGTAGGTCTTTCTATATCACCATATAAAATATTTTCTTATCTGTTATTTTATATAGTTTTATCCTATCATTTCCTCTTCCTTACCTTAGTCCCTTTTGATGACAATTGAAATTGAGTATATGGTGTCAAATTGATCTCCATAGAACTATATTAAAGCACACTCCCTCCAATAATGTTTCTAAAGGCCTATTTCCTCATAGACTTGCTAACCCACCGTGTTATATAACATATGTAAAATGGTTTTATAACATTAGCACAAGTCAGTGTACCAAGATTTATACTATTCTTACTGTTTAATTGCTCAGAAAATTGAATTAATTATCGTACTATTAAACTTCTGATAAAAAGAAGTAATTATAGACACTTAGTAGAGAATCAATGGGTTTATTATTAAATGAGTGTTAATTTGGAAAACCAAGTTTTTGAAATTATGTGTTTTACTTAGTGTAGTAGGTTGTATCAGATGCCCCCCATAAATTCATGCAATACCCATTTTGAATACTTGGTCAAAGCTGGTAGCAAGCTGGAAGGTGGTGCCTTGCAGCAGAAGATGCATTGCTGGGTGGACCATTCTTAGGGGCGTCATAGGCCAGCTTCACCCTTGTCAGAGTTCTGCTCGTGCTTGTGCTGCTTTATTCTACCTGTTATGTCAAGAAGCAACATCTAGTCACTGCTCTACTATCCTTTTCCTGACAAATGAAGGTTAGGATCAAAACTAAAAGACAAAAATAAACCTTTTCTTCTCTATTAAAAAAATTAACCCTGAATCATTTTGTAGTTGAAGATAAAATTAAATTGTAATTTTATGTATATTATGAATGACTTAAGTAATTTTATATTTAGTGCTTATTCTTGCAATGCTAGGGTTAAACTCAAGGCCTTAGACATACCAGACCAGTATTCTACCAGCTGAACTGTATTCCCCAGTCCATTTTGATATGTTTAGGAGTGAATTCTGGTTCCTTTAATGTGAACTATATTTTCACAGCCTTTACCTCATTTAATAATTATTTGAGTCTTTAATTTGGGCTCTGTAATAAATTTAGTATGGATTTTTCTACAAGAACAAAAGAAGCAGAAAGATTTGACCAGACTGAACATTTGACCCATAAGAAGAAAATTTACAGGTGAACTGATCTAAGCAGAGTCTTTCACTGTACAAAAGGCCTTTAGTTAAAGCATCCTGTGGAGCTGCAGTGTCAGTTTCACATGGAGCAGGTACCATGAGAAGCCTACGCGATGTTCCAGCTGACAGTCTGAGTGAAACGAGAAGTTTGAGAAAGTTACAGGAATTATACTAAGAAACAGAAACAAGAGGTGGTTGAGGAAACTGAAAACTCATCAAAACAGAAAAATCAGAGGCTATAGCGAACTCAACACTGAAAGAGACATCATATGCCCTCCAAGGCTCAGAGAACATTGCAGAACAGGGTGTCGAAAGAATGTAAGATCCCAGCACTCAGGAGGCAGAGGTAGGTGGATCGACATTAGTTTGAGGCCACCCTGAGACTACATAGTGAATTCTAGGTCAGTTGGGCTAGAGTGAGACCCTACTTTGAAAAACAAAACAAAACAAACAAAACAAAAAAGTGAATGTAAGAGTCACAGGTGGGGAGGTATACTCTGAGACATTGTTTGTCCCCACCTACCCAGAGATGGACTGGTGCATTCATGACCCCACTGTTAATAGTGATAAAAGATGACAAATTAGCAATATGTTCATATAGTAAACTCTCAATTAAAAAAATGAAAGTAAAGATTTTGAAGAATGGTTGCTAGATGTCTATGGAAGATGGGAACAAAGGGTTTCTTTTCCTTCAGTGTGATGGGAATTTTAAGTCTATGTCTTTAACATTACCTGCTGTAGAATTTTAAAAATTGTTTTTTATTTCAAATTCATTTTGTGAATTTCTTTTAATTAGAATACTTTTTATGGAAAACATTAACTTTGCTCCCAACGTTGTAAAATGAGCCAATGTATAGATGACATAAGAAAGAATAGCTATAGCTCAGCTATTCAACTTAAGAAATTAAGAAAATCATTGTCTGAAATAGACAAATATTTCCTTTTACCCAGCTGCCAAAATAACTGACTGCTGTATGGTGTAGTGACAATACAGAAAAATTACAGGGCCTTCCTCACGAGGAGGAGATTTTTGTACCTAAAAAAAGCAGCTGTTGTGCTCCAGAAGCTATTTTTCATAAATTTAAGATTCCTTGTGCCTGGTCTTACTCATTTAATGATTTAATGGTAGTGTTCTTTAAAAAAATTTTTTTTATTTACTTATTTATTTGAGAGAAAGTGAGAAAGAGAAAGAGATAGATAGATGATAGATAGATAGATAGATAGATAGATAGATAGATAGATAGATGGATAGATAGTGGGTGTATCAGGGCCTCTAGCTACTGCAAATGAACTCCAGAAGCATGTTCCACCTTGTGCATCTGGCTTACGTGGGTACTGGGGAATTGAACCTGGGTCTTTTGGCTTTGCAGGGAAGCACCTTAACTGCTAAGCCATACCCGCAGCCCCTGGTATTATTCTTTAATGCTGCTTTTTGAAAAAAAAAATACTGCCACATTGCTTCATTGTTTCCTGCTTAACATTTTATGCAGGTAGGAAGTGCTCAGCAGATACTAGGTATTTGTTGTTATTAAATTAAACCAGAGTGTTGAGAGTATTGCTTAATTGTACTGTAAAACCAGAGCCCTGAGATTTGTATTGTATCTATTCTGCACTTCATCATTACAAATGAGATGGATTTCTGGAGGATGATGTCACTTAATTAATAAAAATCAACCATGGCTTGTGATTGCACATTGTGTCAATAAATTCAAGTTGTCAGCTGCAGAGTGCATGGTGACATCATTTAATCTGCCTAATAATCTGTTCAGAATATTTAGGTTAATGCAGTCTCTATGGCCTTGCTTTTAGTGGTTTTATACCTTTTCAATATCATCAGTTCTTCAAATGTCTTCAGGCATGGAATATTAAATCCCCATATCCTCTGTTTATTTGATGTTATTCTCTTTTTAGTATCCTGCTAGAATAGTCTTTTGTTTTATTATTATTATTATATTATCAACATATTTTACATGGCTACATCATGTGTTGGTACCCTCTTTTCCCTCATCCCTGTCTCCGTTTCACTGGGAACCCTCCTCAGTGGAGTTGCAAGTATTCTTTACCTAGATAAACAAAAACAAAGACAAACACAAAACCTCTAACTTAAATTTAATTTTTAAAAATTATTTTTATTTTTATTTATTTATTTATTTGAGAGCAACAGACACAGAGAGAAAGAGGCAGACAGAGAGAGAATGGATGCACCAGGGCCTCCAGGCACTGCAAACGAACTCCAGTACATGTGCCACCTTGTGCATCTGGCTTATGTGGGTGCTGAGGAATTGAGCCTCGAACCGGGCTCCTTAGGCTTCACAGGTAAGCGCTTAACCTCTAAGCCATCTCTCCAGCTCTAGATTTAAAATTCTTGATAAGCATTTGCAGATGCAAAAACATTCACAGACAAAATGAAAAAAAATCAGAAACTATCAAAAAGAGACTAAAGTCAAGAGAAAAGTACAGCAAAGCAAAATGATCACAGAAAGACTAAGTTACAAAGTACCAAGAGATGACAAACTCGAATGGAAATTGTGTAGCACATCAAAATAGGAACAGAGAAAAAAATAATGAAAAGTAATACAAAGAAGGTATTCAAAGGAAACAGAGAACGTGACTAAAATAGAAGATGGACAAAAAAGAAACATATTTAATCTGTGCTAGTTTTTTTTTTTTTATTATTTTGGAGAGAGACACAGAGAGAGAGGGAGAGGAAGACAGATAGAGATGGGCACACAAGCAGCCTCTCAGCTGCTGTGAACGAGCTCCAGATGCGTGTGCCCCCTTGTGGTCAAGTGCGGCATTGCGCCCTTGCGTCACTTTGCATCTGCCTAACCGTGGGACCTGGAGATTGGAACTGCTGGAGATTGGAACCAGAGTTCTTAGACTTAGGAAGCAGGCGCCTTAGCCACTAAACCATCTCTCCAGCCCTGTGCTAGTTTTTTAAAAAAGTGAGATTTTCTATTTTGTTGAATAAATCAAAATATGTTTCTGAGATTCCCCTTCTCCTTTCCCCTTCCCACCCACTTCATCCTGTGCTTAAGCTCCTTTCCACAATCTAGGTGCCCAAACGCACTGTACGTCTTAGAACATATGTCTGTTTCAAAAAACCAAACCAATATGGTTTGCACAACAGAGTTAAATGTTTCTCATTAATTTCCTTTGATCATAACTCAAGAATAATTTGTGTGTGTTATTTAAAATCTGGACATATGTTTACTAGAAAGAGAAAAGGCTATACGTATAACACAAAGATTCTCGACTTGTATTCAATGAATCCATGTGCATTTCCCTATAACAATTAGTGTGGCTGTGATGTTTTTCTTTATTATAAAGGAAAATTATGACTATTTGTAGCATACATCCAAAAATCTTCACTAGACTTTTCATTCTTCTCAAGCTTAAATAATTAATAATCATTCTTTGATTCAAGTAATGCCCTGAAATCAATAATAGCCTGATTATTAGAGAAAAAGACAAGTTCCCAAGGACTGAAAGCAATTTAAAACCTAAATATATGAAACCAAAACTATGAGCTGAAAAGATTAAAATCATCTATGTCAAACAACTGGTTTGATGAATCCCTTTTTTCCTTGAATTGATCATTTCAACTGTAAGTCTTGGTATTATCCTCGGCCCACTTCCAAAATAGTTTCCATTGAATTTTAAAGTTAAAGTCCACTGAATATTTTTCCAAAGTGACATGTTTTGTTTGCTATGTTTCATTTGTGAGGATGATGGCAAGGGGGAGATTTCTTCTAAATTATTCTACCACAAAAATTGATATTACCTTTTAGTTTCAAATAGCATTCTTCCTATTTGACCACTTGCTGTGAAGGCCTTAGGGTGCTCATGTTTTTCCTTTTAAATGTATTATTTTTACAAGGAAATTCAATTTTACCCAACATGGTTTCCCAACTAAAAGAAAGCATGAGTATTTCACAGACCAAATGTTTCTGTTTCAATTCAACAGTTCTTACAAGTACCAGCGGGCTAACTAAAAGAGAAAACAAAGATTTTTCACATTTGTCATCTATCATCAGCCTTGTCGTGCCTCTGTCTATTACCACCACCACAAAGATGAAAAAGCCTCAAACTCACAACACTTATATTTTGGTATTGTTGGGTACCATGTATTTGCCTTTTTAAGTCATTTTCTTTAAAAAAATTTTTATTGACAATTTCCATAATTATAGACAATGAACCATAATTCCCTCCTCCCTTATTTTCCCCTTCACAACTCTGCTCTCAATCATTTCCCCTCCATCTCTCAATTAGTCTGTCTTTTATTTTGATGTCATTATCTTTTCCTCCTATTATGAGTCTTGTGTAGATAGTGCCAGGCACTGTGAGGTCATGGGTATCCAGGTCATTTTGTGTGGAAGAGTGCATTGTAAGGAGTCCTACCCTTCCTTTGGCTTTTGCATTCTTTCTGCCACCTCTTCCTCAATGGACCCTGAGCCTTGGATGCTGTGATAGAAATGTTTCAGTGCTGAACACTGCTCTGACACTTCTGCTCAGTACTATAGTGCCTTCTTTGGGGTCATCCCAGAGGACACCTCCATCTGAAAAGAGAAGCTTCTCTAACCAAAAGTGAGAGTAGCATTAATATATGGGTATGGACATTAAGAGAACTATTTAGCAGGCAGTTTGGTGCGCATATTATATGCATTTGATTTTTCATCAATATTAACTAATTTTGTCCATTTTCTACTTAACTTCCAGCTTCCTTGCTTCTTTGACTTTAAAAGGAAGTTGACTACCAGTTAAGTAGTATAATCATTGGAAACAAAAGAAGTTACCAGAAATTAGTCCAAATACTACTGATAAAGCCATGCTTTTTAAAAAATTTTATTTTGAGAGAGGGGGCGAGATGGAAAGAGACGGAGAGAGAGAATGGGTGCAACAGGGCCTTCAGTCTGCTGTGAATGAACTCCAGATGCATGTGTTCCCTTGTGCACATGTGTGACATTGTGCACTTGCATCACTGTGCATCTGGCTATTTGGGACCTGGAGATCTGAACATGAGTTCTTAGTGTTCGCAGTCAAGTGCCTTAACGACTAAGCCATCTTTTCAGCCCAATTTAGTAAATGATAGCAAATATAGATTTATATGCTTTAAACTATTAATCTTTTTGTGTTGATTACCTCTATATTTCTGTGGCTTCACATAACCACTGGGAGTTTTCCCTTTGCTCCTATCCATCTCATTGGTGCAGATACATTGCATTTCTCCATGTTGTAGCTTAACATATTTGTTTATTATATACATACTTTTATAATCAGTTTAATATAAGTTAATAGAAGTGAGAAGAAATATGCATTGGTACTGGTTTCCATAATGATATGGCATCATTAATAGGGTTCTTTTTTGTTGTTGTTGTTTGTTTGCATTTGAAATATTATCCAGGTCACTAACTTGCAGCCTGAAGAACTTCATTTAATATTTCAGGTTTGAATGATCTGTTGGCAACATATTCTATCACATTTTGTTTATCTTGGGAGTCACTTTTGGCCTTCTGTTTTGAAATATATATGAAATATGCATTTTGTTATATAGAGGATTCTTGGTGGATGGTTGTCTTTTGTTGGTTGTTTCCACCAATCTTGATTTGTTTATTCAGTATTTTGAAAATGTTAATTTGCCACCCTTGCTCCAGAATTGTTTCTGTTGAGAAGTTAATTGTTCATCTTACTGGGGCTTCCCTCTAAATAATAATCCATTCTCTTCCTGTTTTCAGGAGTTTTCTGCTACCTTTGGCTTTCAGGACATCCGCTACAATGTATCAACCTTGCTCCTCCGGCAGCATTTGGAGACACGTGTTTATTTCCTCTTTGTTTTTTTCTGGGGAAATTTATTGGTCCATGTCACTGGTATTAGTAGGAAGAACAATGGAACTTTTTTCTCTAACAACTTCTTTTGGGAGCTCTGGGTGTAGACCCTGTTCATGCTTTGAATGTGCCTCCCAAAGAATTGCGTGTTTGGGGCTGGAGAGAAGGCTTTGAGCTTAAGGTGTTTGCCTGTGAAGCCAAAGGACCCAGGTTTGATTCTCCAGGACCCACGTAAGTCAGATGCACAAGGTGGCACCTGCATCTGGAGTTTGTTTATAGTGGCCGAAGGCCCTGTCATGCCCATTCTCTCCCTCCCTTTCTCTCTCTCGGTATCTGCCTCTTTTTCTCTCTCTGAAATAAAGTTAATTAAAAAAAAAAAAGGAATTGCATGTTTGAATACTTAGTGCCCAGCTGGTATGCTGTTCCAGGAGTCTGTGAAATCTTTAGGACATACACAGGACCTTGTTGGGTGATGTAGACCTCTCAGGGCAGGCCTTTAGGGTTACAGCCCAGCCCCACTTCCGGTCTAAGCTTTCTGCTTCCTTTCTGGAACTCTCACTATGGATAAAGCGTGTGCTTAAATTTATCCTGTTTTCCTAAAGTTCTCTTCAGTTTCTCCCTTCCTTCCTTCCTTCCTTCCTTCCTTCCTTCCTTCCTTCCTTCCTTCCTTCCTTCCTTCCTTCCTTCCTTCCTTCCTCCCTCCCTCTCTCTCTTTCTTTCTTTCTTTCTTTCTGCCACTGCAAACAAACTCCAGACACGTGCACCCTCTTGTGCACATGTGCGACATTGCATGTTTGGGTCTCTGTGTGTCTGGCTAAGTGGGACATGGAGATTCAAACATGAGTTCTCAGGCTTCAAAGGTAAGTGCCTTAACCACTAAGCCAACTCTCCAGCCTGAATCATGCTTTTTAATAAAAAAAATTTCAGGGCTGGGGAGATGGCTCAGTCAGTAAAGTGTCTGCTGTGCAAACGTGAGAATCTGAGCTCAACTTTAGTTGTCCCCCATAAACTTGATTCTGATGTAATCTCATTTTTATTTTAGAATTTTATTTAGTCTCCTAACTAAAAGTTATCTATGAGTCTTATATTTCCTCATAGTTAAATTTTTATAGCACATGTTTATTTCTTACTTTATTGTGTTATAAAATGTGGTAATAAAATTCTCTACTTAGGTATTAAGTTTTTTATTTGATGTTAAACATGTAATTGAATTTAGTAATTTTTATAGAAATACTAACATATCTGTCTTTGTGAGTAATAAAAATATTTTGCATCAATTTCAGTTTGTTGGTTATATAATTTCCTTATGTCCTCATCATCTTAACACTGCTAGTTCTAAATAGGTCAATTGATGTCTTTCTACAACTGCCTGTGAATCTGTTTCATATATCTGTTAAAATGCTTTATATATAAATATGTTATTTGCTATGTACATATTTTCTCACATTTATAAACTTCATGAGTTTCAGTTTATTATGATTTTTAGAAATGGGGTAGTTTCTTATAATAAAACACATATGTCCGTTCTTTTTAATAAATATTTTATTTTTATGATTTATTTATTTATTTGAAAGAGAGACAGGGAGAGAAAAAGAAAAGGCAGACAGAGAGAGAATGGGTATGTCAGGGCCTCCAGCTACTGCAAATGAACTCCAGATGCATGCACCACCTTGTGCATCTGGCTTATGTGAGACCTGGGGAGTTGAACCTGGGTCCTTTGGCTTTGCAGGCAAGTGCCTTAACCATTAAGCAATCTCTCCAGTTCATCTGTACATTCTTAATAAGAACTAACAAATAATGCACTTTATTTCTTCAACACTGTAATGTAATGTAATGTAATGTAATGTAATGTAATGTAATGTAATGTAATGTAATGTAATTTCTCATTTCTGCTGGCCCGACTAAATATTTTTCCTTTTGCTCCACATTAATATGAAATATTTATTGTATGCATCCAATCCATTTGTGTATTCCTTTCTTTTCCAATACTTATAGTGAAATACATTTCTGTGTTTAAAGAAAATTTAAAAATGTCAATGACTATTACCCTTTACTCCTTCATCCTTATCCCAGTAAACTAAGATCCAGAGGCTACAGAGAATACAGCACTAAATCAGATTTCTCTCTTGCCTGGCAATGCTCAGAGAACATTGGGGAAGATGGGGTGGAAGGACTGTAAGAGCCTCAGGGTGTGTGGGAGGAGCTTGAGGCACTGTGCTCCTCCTCCACCCACAGAGACTGACTGAGGCCTCGTGTCCCCACAATGAATGCCAATAACCCTATCGAAGAAGACTCTCACACCAGAAGTTGGGCAGTGTGAGGGAGTATAAAAAGTATGACCTTGCTTAGAAAAAAAAATCAATAAATATTTAAAAAATGTTTTTGCTTCCTCATTCCAGTCCAATATAGATAAGAGCTTTTTGAAAAAAACTTTATTATTTATTTCCAAGCAGAGTGAGAGAAAGAGAGAGAGAGAAAGAGAGAGAGAATGGGCACACAAAGGCCTTCTGCCACTGCTAACAAAAATTCCAGACAAAATGTACCCCTTTGCACATTTGGCTTTATGTGGGTACTGGGGAATTGAACCTGGGCCAGCAGGCTTTGCAAACAAGTGCCTTTAACAACTGAGCCATCTCTCCAGCTCCCAGATGAGAACCTTTAAATATAATTTTATTTTCATATGTATCTTAATTAACTAAAATATATGAACATTAATTACTTTTGTAATTGTGGAGATCAAATCTAGGGCCTTGAGCAATGCCAAGCAAGGCCTCAACCACGAAACTATATCTCCAGCCTCATATTTGTAAATGTTAATGTTTAATTTTTAGATGTTTGAGGAACTACAATTTTATTATTTTTTTCTAAGCATACCATATAGTGAACTTCGTTATGATATTTTCATATATGTACATCATTATACTACACTCATAGTCTCTTGTCTATCACCTTCCCTTGTCCCCCTTCTTAATCCTGTTGTTCCACTTCCTCTCTGCAACTCATCCTTCTTCTAAGTCATAGATGTGTGTGTCTAAATGTAAATTTCATATAGGAAAGAAAACATACTTGTCTTTCATTATCATACAGTTCCCTTTCTATTTTTCATATCTTTCTTTCTCTCTCTCTCTCTCTCTCTCTCTCTCTCTCTCACACACACACACATATACACACACGCATGCACTCCACATACAAAAGAAAATATTTAATTTTTGTCTTTATGAATCTGACTTACTTCACTTAACATGACGATTTCCATTCACTTTCCTGCAGGTAATATAATTTCATTCTTCTTTATGATTGAATAAAACTCATATGCATGTATGTGTGCATGCATCCACTTGTTGGTGTATATCTTTAGTTATTCATTCATCTGTTGATAAATGTCTAGGATGGTTTCATATCTTGGCTATTATCACAAGCAATACTACAATAAGCATGGTGTTCAGTTCCTTTACCTATTTCTTGTTTTTTTTTTTTAATTATTTTATTTATTTTTGGAGAGAGACACAGAGAGAGAGAGAGACAGACAGACAGACAGAGAGGGAGAGGGAGACAGAGATGGGCGTGCCAGCAGTCTCTCAGCTGCTGTGAACAAAATCCAGATGCGTGCACCCCCTTGTGGGCAAGTGCGGCATTGCGCCCTTGCGTCACTTTGCGTTTGGCTAAATGTGGGACCTGGAGATTGGAACCACTGGAGATTGGAACCACTGGAGATTGGAACTGGCATTCTTAGGCTTAGGAGGCAGGCGCCTTAACCACTAAGCCATCTCTCCAGCCCTACCTATTTCTTTATTGTGGTGATTCCTGTAGGAAATACCCAGAAGTAGAATAGCTGGATTACACTGTGGATCTAATTTTAGTTTTGTGAGAACCTTCCACACTGATTTCATAGTGATTTCATCAGTTTACCTTTCCAACCATTTGTTATTTGCTTTACTGTCGATACTGTCTGAGTATTCACTGGCCATTTGTACTTTCAGATATGAACTTGAGGTTGCCTTTGTTTCACCTCCCTTCCCCACCTCTGTGTTTTGCTGATGCTACTTGCTATTTTTAATTCCAAATGGTTGTATTTTCCTTTAAACTACTGTTCATTTACTTTCTGCTTTATTTTCAGCTATCTTGATGCCGCTTGCTTTATTGCGTGGCATCGGTCTTTTTCTCAGTCATTTTCTCAGCTGAAATCCATTTATTCCAAAGTGTATATAAGAACTTTTCAGGCTAAGGCTTCTGGAGTTACAGTTCTTTTCTCAAGCAGCCTGCAGAGAGTGCTGCCACTGTGAAGCGTCCAGGTTCTACTTGGATTCTTCTTCCTTTGTAAATTCTCCACGCTCTCTATCTGGAAGCTTTTACGTAGTTTTCACAAGTTTTAGGCTCTGGGAATTTTCCAGGCATATGTCCATGTGTATGATTAGTCTTGTGAGCTATTTCTGGAATGCAGGGAGCCCTTCCTGTTCAATTCACCAACTCTTCAACGCTCTGTCACTTTATTTTACTTTACTTATATCATTTTCCCCCTTCTTTGTTCTTTCTTCCCTGGAAATTCTTATGTTCTGCTCATCATACTTACATCTGATATCCTTAGCTCTTCCTTCTTGATTTACTTCTCTCTATGATTTTTACTTAATTTAATTTTAAATGTTGCCGTTTCAGTAATCCAGGTCTCTAGTTGAGTTTTCGTCAATCACCTCTTCTCTTTGAACCCACTTAGTTAATTTTAGAACTAAATCAGTTATTAATTTTATGCTTATTTGTTTGTTCCAGTTATCATAGAAACAAAAATAAGAATAGTGCATATGTATGTATATATACTCAATTTCCTGTCCAATAAAGTCAGTGAATAATAAAAAAATAAAAAAATAGAATGTTGAATCTCTGTAACCACCATTTCTGAATACAGATGTTACATACTGTTGTAAAGTTTCTCTGACAGAAATGGAATTCATCCACTGCTTATTTAGATGATGAAAGCTTAGGGCATTCATGCAGGTGGACATTGCTTATAAGGAACAGAGTAAGAGAACCCACAACTGAGGACAGATCACCTTGCAGCCCAGGAAGACAGCCCTACCTACGTTAATATTCGAAAGCTATTTTTGTTTGTTTCTTATTTTTATGTGTGTTTATTTTTTGAGATAGGATCTTACTATGTAGCATGGACTGGGCTTGAGTGCCCAATTTCTTCTGCTTCAGCCTCTTGGAGTCCTGAAGTTATCAGCATGGCAATCAGCCCTAAACTCTGAGTGGATTTTCTTATGGGATACCAGGAATACGGAGAGCTCAACAGATGGCCTGTGCTCTTTCTACCACTGACTCAGAGAGGGCACTGCTATTGCTGCCCCATAGGCCTAGATACAAAGAAACCTCCTCCTATTGTCCAGATAGCATCTTGCCACCTGGCAAACTTATGCTTTACAACACTAGGAGGGTGGATGCCACCACAACATGCACTACTAGCTGGACATGGATTTTAAGGTTTGCAGAGTCTTGTATGCAAAATATATATGCAATTACGACCAAGAACCCGGTAGCCAATAAAGCAAAAGTCAGCATAAAATCCAGAAATACAATTTCTTTTGAAATAAAACTGCTGGAGGAGATCTATTACTTTGAATAATGCTGGCTAATTTTATGTGTTAATTAGACTGGGTCACAAGATACCGAGAACTGATAGAATACCATTTGAATATTCCCATTAGGCTGTTTTAGACATGAATAATATTTGACTCAGCAGAGCAGATTGCCCTCCTGAGTGTGAGTGGGCCTACTTCAATCAGCTGAAGATGTGACTATAAAAAACCTGGCTCGCCCTGAATAAGAGAGAATGGCTTCTGCCTGCAGATTGCAGCGTGCCTTTGTCATGCCCTCATTCCTGAACTGCAACACTGTCTCTCCTGGAATTAAACTTGCCGGTCTTTGTACTGGAGCTATACCATTCACTTTGGATCCTCTGCTTTCGTATTTAGACTGGACGGACCTACACCTCTTCTGGATCTCCAGCTTACCAATTCACCACGAAAAACTGGGGACTTACCAGCCTCCATAATCATATGCGTCAGTTTCTTATAATTTCTCTCTCTTCTTTCCTATTCCCTCCCTCCCTTGGTTATATGTATATACCTATATACAAACTTTATATAACTGCATTTTATATATATATATATATATATATACTAAAATAGGTGAACAGTGTATGCTTATCTTCAAAGCCAGTAGTCATCCCTAATACATAATATCTGTTCATCTGAGAAACCTGGATTATAAATTCCAAAAACAGAAAGGGAAAAGAAAGAAAATTATTTATTTAGAAAAATCATCTGAGTCTTAAAAATTTTTTGTTTATTTTATTTATTTAAGAGCAACAGACAGAGAGAGTGAGAAAGAGACAGATAGACAGAGAACAGGCACACCAGGGCTTCCAGCCATTGCAAACGAACTCTAGATGCATGCGCCACCTTGTGCATCTGGCTTAAGTGGGTCCTGGGGAATCGAGCCTTGTATATATAGGTATATACGTAGGCTTCACAGGCAAGTGCTTAACCGCTAAGCCATCTCTCCAGGCCCATCGTCTGATTTTTTTTTCCCCTCAAAAACAATTATATAAAGAATGTCATGCCCATCTCTGTCCTGTGGTTCCACTTCTGTGTTGTTTCTCAGGAGCAAAAACAATGAGAAAGAGAAACTGAGAAAGAACAGATGGATGGAGAAAATTGCTAATGCCTATGAAGCAAGCACGACTGCAATGCAAGCCAAGATCGTGTCTTACTATTGAAGTAAACTGTCACACCCTGCCTTCTTGAACTGATGCTCCAGAGAATCAGGTGTGCCCTCATGCATGATAGGACACAGTCTTGGATAACAGCTTCCAAGGGCTTTTACTCTCAGCCTGGGTTCTATCCCCCATATTGCCAAAAGAAGAAGAAGAAGAAGGAGGAGGAGGAGGAGAAGGAGAAGGAGGAGGAGGAGGAGAAGAAGAAGAAGAAGGAGAAGAAGAGAAGAAGAAGAAGGAGAAGGAGGAGAAGAAGAGAAGAAGAAGAAGGAGAAGGAGGAGAAGAAGAGAAGAAGAAGAAGGAGAAGGAGGAGAAGAGAAGAAGAAGGAGAAGAAGAAGAAGAAGAAGAAGAAGAAGAAGAAGAAGAAGAAGAAGAAGAAGAAGAAGAAGAAGAAGAAGAAGAAGAAGAAGAAGATGAAGAAGAAGAAACAAGAAAAATAAATTTATATTTGAGTTCTGCTCTTATTTCATACATCTGAGTCCTAAATACTCCTGAATTTCTCATGACCTGAGACCATACCCACTGGTGCACAGATCCTGGTTTCATATAAACAAGAGGCAAATGGTAGGTTGGGAGCAGAGAGAAAAGAATCTAAAAATATTCCTAAGGGGGATGCTTATTTGAATGGCAGTGATAACAGATGGGCTTTTCCAACAGCCAGTCATGGTGATGGCTATCCGAAAGGATACTTGGAATGCTGCTGAAACTAGTACAATGGCTAAAGAGCAAAGGGAATTAAGAAACAGCGTGGAAAATTATGAGCAACCAGAGAGACATTGACTTTTAAAAGAACTATATTCAAGATATAACATGCTTTGCGTGCCTTCTCAGAATCGGTTGAAACCAAGGTCCAACTCAATCAATTTGATTGCCAATTCAAAAAGATGCATCATCAAAATTAAGATGATATGCACAAATCAAGACATGATTTTAAAATGGAAAAATTAAGTATAATGAAGAAATTCAACATCTGCTTAATGTCTGAGAGATTTTTTTTGTCAATCCTTAAAACATATGCAATTCTACTGTTAAACCCAGCATTTAGACTTAAAAGTAATAGCAGAAACTATAATGAACTTTTACAGTTTAATAAAAGAAAGAAACTAGTTTAATAAAGAAAAAAATACTTCCTCCAGAATGTTACTCTATCCCTAAAACTTCTCCCTTGTACCTTTATATAAGTTATTAGCTCCTAGTGAGTGTCTATCTCTTGGCTGTTACTAAGTCATAAGGTTAATCTCAGAAGTTCAGGCACTGTTTTATAATTGATCTGTACTCAAGAGATATCGATTCTAAAATGCACATTTTCTCATATTTTAACATTGCTGAAACCAGGATCTGTCATATAATAAGTGGTGCTTACAATAGCTTATCTCAGTCAATTTGCAGTTACTACTGCAGGACTGAACTAGGCTTGTCTTTCTACATGATCAGATGGTTGCATTGCCTTAATTTCATTAAGATAGAGTGAGTGAACAACCCTAAGCTTGAATAATTGTATTATAGTTATGATAAATCTCTATATGTATTCATTCTATTTGTTTTTTATTAAAAATAACCTGTAGGGGGCTGGGGTTAAGGCATTTGCCTGAGAAACCTAAGGACCACAGTTCAATTCCCCAGGACCCACATATGCCAGATGCACAAGGGGGCACATGTGTCTGGAGTTTGTTTGCAGTGGCTGGAGGCTCTGGTGTGCCCATTCTCTCTTTATCTCTATCTACCTCTTCCTCTCTCTCTCTCTCAAATAAATAAATAAATAAATATTTTTTTAAATAACCTGTAGAAGAGTAAAAAGAATATATCTTTTATTCAGTATATGGAAGTGGGCAATCTAATTTTTATGCCTGTGTTTAAATCAAGTATGTTTTGCATACACTAACAAAATAGGCAACTCTGTTCTCCTTATGTGATGGACATTGAAGTGTAAATTTTTCTAATATTACCTTACCATTTGCAAGAGAGTGAGCATTTACCTGGCCATCATTCATGTAGAAAAATTTAGTGTTCAAAATTGCTAATCAAAAAAAAAAAAAACCTCAAAGCATAATCATTTTTCCATGAATGCAATAGATGACTGTTGAATCATATTATTATTGCATGCAATAAATAGTTGAGAAAGCACTTGAACAAATAATATAAAAAATAAAATTTGATTTCAGTGGCAAGAATTGGAGAAATTTCACCTTAGAAATGGTCATTATATGGAATATGCAATTTTATGCAAAAAATTTAATAAGCTTTGAACACTCATAAAATAACCCCATGAATGGGGTGTATGTGTGAGTCACTATTGAGGGAACTAAAATCATTCAGTTGTTCAATAAAATCAACTATGAGGTGGGAATCATGTCTATAACCAAGGGGAAGAGTAATCCAAGACTAGAAATCATGCTAGCTTTGGAAAACATGTTAAACATCTTATGCATATATTACTTTTCCATTTTATATCAAAACAAACACAGCAGCTCTGAGGATCAACTGCATAATAATTCCATAATCTTTGATCTGTATTGAGTATTTAGCAAAGCTATTTGTATAGGTTGGAATTGATCTGTTTCTGCATGGCAAAGATATGGTCCCCAGCCCATGGTGCCACTGGGAGGTAATAGAACCCATAAGAGGTATAGCTTAGTAGAGGAAGTGATCACTGGAGGAATGCCATTAAAAGGGATCTTGGGGGCTGGATAGATGGCTTAGCAGTTCTTAGGCTTAGCCTGCCTGGTAAGCCTAAGAACACCAGTTTGATTTCCAGGTCCCACATTTAGCCAGATGTAGTGACGCAAGGGCGCAATGCTGCACTTGCCCACAAGGGGGTGCATGCATCTGGAGTCCATTCACAGTGGCTGAGAGGCTGCTGGCATGCCCATTCTCTCTTTCTCTGTCTGTCTGTCTCTCTCCCTCTCTGTTTCTGTCTCTGTCTCTCTCAAATAATAATGATAGCAATAAAGGGATCTTGAGGCTACAATTCATTCTCTCTCTCTTTCTGTCTGTCTCTTACTCTTTCTTTGTGGCTTCTCCTCCATTCTCCATCAGGACCTCCTTGTGACAATATTCTCCCTTGCCTCAGACCTGAACGCAGTAAGGCCAGGTGATCCTGAGCTGCATCCTTCAAGACTGTGTGCCAAAACAATGCTTTCCTTTCAGAAGGCAATTATCTCACTCAGTTTGTCACAATGACAGGAACTAACTAGCACACTAGGCTTCAAAATTCTTTTTCTGTTAGTGGTGTTTTTTTTTTTTCTTCCCTAAATGAAATTTTTCTGCTCAATGCCTTATCACTCCTCATTTTTTCTTTCAGGTAGGGTCTCACTCTATCTCAGGCTGACCTGGAATTCACTATGTAGTCTCAGGGTGGCCTTGAACTCATGGTGATTCTCCTACCTCTGCCTCCTGAGTGCTGGGATTAAAGGCGTGCGCCACCACGCCCGGCTTACTCCTCATTTCTGTTCAAGGTGTTACCACCATTTCTCACACAGAAATGCTCAGCTGAGAGAGTCCAAAGGATCAGCCCAGCTCTACTATCCATGAATGCATTGTAGCTGGACATCTAATTAAGCAAACAAAAATACCCAAGCTAGTTGAAATTCTCAAGAAAGTCAGTCTTGAAGCCACATAGTATTACATTTTTAATATTATTGTCAAGGTTTTCAGCTTTATCCGTGAGAGAGAATACATGTAAAAACTGTTGGGAAAATGTTTTTTGTTTCTATACTCTATAACATAAAATAATGAGCTTGTCAGTAAAGAAAATAATCTTAAGCAGCAATGCTTCTTAACTCCTTTCACTTAGTGTATTTGAGATGGTGTCTACATGAGCAGCTAGCTAAACAAATACGTACATGCCATCTTTGCATTTGTGTGCACTAGATGGTTCAAGTAAGGCCCATTAGGTTAATCAGTTTTCTAGCAATGTGACAAAGTATAAGGAAGAAAGGTTTATTTTGGCTCTCAGTTTTGGAGGTTTCCATCCGTGATCACTTGACCCCACTACCTTCAAGTCTGTTGCAAGAGAGAATACCATGACAGGAAGTTCATGGTGGAAGAGGACAATTTACCTACAAATGTAGGCAGGAATGAAAGAGAGGGGAGAGAAGAAGAAAGAGTGGGAGAGAGAGAAAGAGAGAGAGAGGTGCTGTGGTCCCAGTGTCCTCTTGAAGGGTGTACCCTAAGTGATTTAACTTCCTCCAGCTCAGTCCGATCTTTGAAAATATTTCATTGTCTTCTAATAACTTAATTAGCCAGTGACTAAGCATTTACCACACCAGTCTCTAGGGGCTTCCAAGTTGAAACTATAGTATCTATGTGAATTGAGGTATGACAGCAAGGAAAAGAAAATGGTCCGACTACTGTATTAAAAGTTTTCTGACACGCTGGGGTGATGGCTCAGCAGTTAAATGTATTTTTCTCAGGAAACATTATGGGAGAGCAATGGGAGCTGGGGTAAGGGGATAAAAGAATATGACCTGATATATTATGTATAAAATAAAATTAAAAATAAAATAAGGGCTAGAGAGCTGGATCCCAAGTGAAGAATGAATATATATATATATATATAGCAGTGTTATAGTGTTATATTGGACAAACTGGTAGATGCATGTGCCCCTTGTGCAGCTGGCTTACGGAGGTCCTGGGGAATCGAACCTGGGTCCTTTTGGTTTCACAGGCAAATGTCTTAACCATTAAGCTATTTCTCCAGCCCTGGACTAGCTTAATGCATGTGCATCTTTGTGCATCTGGCTTTACGTGGGTACTGGCGAATTGAACCCAGGCTGTCAGGCTTTGCAAGCAAGTGCCTTTAACTGATGAATCCCAAGTGAAGAATGAATATATATATATATATATATATATATATATATATATATATATATGTCAGTGTTATATTGGACAAACTGGTAGAGGTCTTATGGGAAGTGGGCATGGGTTATGAGATCTCACTGATTTATCTTGCAACAATGTAAAATGGAAGAAATGAATCAAAGAACAAAGCTAGAATAGGAGGTACCCCTGAACACACAGAGCACCCCACATGAAACCCAGAGAACTCACTGGAGACCATGGTAGAAGGACAGTGGAGGCCACAGATAGGAGACAACATGAACAAGAGAGAAAAAAATGGACCGTGGAGTTCATGGAGGGCAACACAGGCAGTCCCTTGGTAACTTGCCTACTAAAAATAGAAGCATCATCACCAAAGACATTTGGAAAGATACCAGTGACCCTGCGCTCAGAGTTGAGGGAGGAATTCTTTAGTTAGAAATGTTTAGAGTCACGGGTGAGTGACTGCGTCCTGTGAGAGACAATGCGATTTAGTGGTTAAGAGCTCAAATTTTTGAAATCTGACCTCCTTGTTTACAGACTACCACTTTTTGTTGAATGTTTGAGCAAACTGCTTGCTCTCAATTTACTTCAGTTTCTCATTTCTAAAAGGGGAAGTCAAATAAGCATGTACCTCAAAGAATTGTTACATGGACTAGAGTTGACAGATGTCAAATGCTTAGTAGAGTCAAGGTAGGGGAAGAGCCACCAAGCCCTAGGGAACTATTTTCAGGTATGGGGCACGTGCTGGAAGGCGAAACAGGGAACTATGAAAAAAATCCAGTGACTAACAAGAATAGAATGTCTCTACCATCTCCTAGCACCGGCAGGCAAAGGAGGGCATTTAACATAGTCTGGGAGCTGTGGCACTCAGGTAGGGGCCAGAACCATGAAAATGGCATAGCTACCTCTAGAGCCCAAACATAAAACATGTAAAGAAGTTGGAAGCTGTAGCAGACAGCTTCAGGTTCGCTGAGATGAACTTCCAGACCAGGCACACTTATGGAGGAAGGGATATTATTTATTGAAGCTTACAGATCCAGGGGAAGTTCCATAATGGCAGAAGAAGCTGGCCTGCCTTCACAGATCCAAGCAAGAGAGAAAAACCTACCAGCCACACAACACACAGAGCAAAACTACAGCCACAGCACACTTCAGGAACTCCTGCTAGGCACACTTTGCATATCTTTACAATGGCATCTCAAACCTACCACCACACTTTAAGATCGGCCCCCAGTGACATTGCCTCTAGCAAGGTGATTGCAGATGCAAACTATAACTAATAAAACACTGAATATATTGGGGACATATATTCAAACTACCACAGAAGGTAAGACATAGGGCTTAGTGAAGGGTAATTAGGTAAAGGGGGCTCTCCCCTCAGGAATGAGTTAATGATGTCTCTTCAAAGTTGGCCAGTCTATAGGAATAGAGTAGTTCCTTGGGGATTGAGTTATAAAAGGAGTTAACTGGGCATGATCGTGCAGGGCTAGAGTCAAATATTGTAGGAGGATGAGGCAGGAAGATAGCTGTAAGTTTGAGACCAGCCTGGGGTATATAACAAGATCCTGTCTCAAACAAACAATAGGGGCCAGAGAGATGGCTTAGTGGTTAAAGGCACTTGCTTACAAAGCCTGACAGCCTAGGTTCAATTCCCTGGTACCCATGTAAAACCAGATGCACTAAGTGGCACATGCATCTGGAGCTTGTTTGCAGTGTTAGGAAGCCCTGGCATGCCCATATTCACTCTTTCTGTCTGACAAACTAACAATGAAAACAAAATAAACTTAAGAGTGGACCTGGTTTCTGTGTCTCTTGACTCCTTACACACAAGTCTGGGTGTGACATTTCTCTTCTGTTGTCAGACAGCCAGAAGACCCTCAGCAGAGGCCAAATAGATAAAGTTGCTTGAGCTCATACTTCCTATTTTGAATATTGTCAGTTTTATAAACCTCTTTTTATATACCAGGATTCAGATATTTAAACATGAAGACACAAAATAGACTAGTTTGCCCTTTTCCCTATCTTCTGTCATACTATTTCTTCTCTCTTTCTTCACCCAAACCCTTGTCTCAAGTTCTTGCTTTGCAGAGCCCAAAACTCAAACACCAGGGTTACGTAGTGTCAAAACACCATCCTTTCCTAACTCAGAGTTTCTTCAGCTCAGCACTGTTGACATTTTGGGCTGGGTATTGCTTTCTGTAGGAGTCTGTCCTGTTCATTGTTGGATGTTTAGCCACACCCCTCTCTGTCCTCACTGGATGCCAGTAATATCCTTTGCCCCTGCACACAAATAAGAATGCCAGGCATTGCCAAGTTGGCAGTGGTGGGAGGGGATTGTTCCTGATTGAGAAACACTGATCTAAGTCCTTAAGTGGGCCGGAATTAGTTATTCTTTCAGCCTATACAATGTAGAGATGGAAGCAGAAGCAGATATATGTGTGCTGTTTTTAGTCACGCCACAGCCAAATAACAATGACAAATCTAAGGTCAGAAGGAAGCTTTTGAAGTAGTTACAGCATAGACCAAACAATATCTTTGTTCATTCCTCTTGACTAAAGGGTATTTGCTACTCGGCAGTCTACCTCTAAATTACTAGTAAATATTCAAAACATGGCTTCAATTATGCTTCATTTACAGCTTTAGCTCTTAACACTGCAAATGTGATTCCAATGGGCGTTCAGCTTGCTGAATGAATGCGCCTGACCATGAATGCTTCAAGTGTACATGGGCACGAGTGCTAACTGCACATGCAGATTCAAAAAAGAATAATCCAATCTTCCTTTTCTGAGAACCTCAATCAACAGCCACAGCCTCTGGACACGATAACTCAGCAACTTTCACCCTGTAAGCTCACCTGGAGCTTGGCTTTGCAAATTCTGCAAGTGAGAAGCAAGTGATCCCATGTCCCAGAGTGGCTGGAACACTGCCAGTGTGTGCTCATTGTTCTGAGTAAGTATTAATAGCCTTCCCTTTCATTTTCAAAATTGTCCCAGTTTGGATAGTAAATTATACACTTATATATTATTAAGTGTCTCAGAGGAAGGAGCAGTGTGCTTTCTCTGGTGATGCCGCACTCAGAATTTTATAAGCAAAACTCCACCTAAAAGTAAGGGATTGATATCATTTCCGTTCATCTGTGGGAAAATGGGAGCAATCAGGGCATTTCCAGGTCTTACTCGTAGCAGAAGGGCTGGGAGCCGCTTCAGAAAGCTGACACTCTCCAGCTCCGTGTCCTTCGCTATAAAATGAGGGAGCTGAAACAAATAATCTCTAAGGTCCAGTCCCAGAGCAAAAGAATAAGAAAACACTACAAATGCAAAACAGAGTATCTTCCACCCCCACTTCTTCCTGTTTCCTCCACAGCACCTCTGACATCTATCTCCAGAGATATGACAGCTCCCACAATTGCTGGTTCTACCATGCAGCCTTCTTGACATTTAGCCTAATGGTCCCCTCTCAGCAGAGAAGAGGCTGGGTCATGAAAACATAGTCTTTACAAAGCTCTAGTTTTGAGGCTTTGCACATTTTTTTTTTGCCCTTCTCTCCCTTAAAACTCCAGATCTGTTTTCGTTTCTGACATGTTACATGTTCTTGAGTTCAAGATCCATGTTCCGCGCATGTATGCCAGCCTTACGTGTGCCTTGACAGTTTTTTCTCTTTATATCAGTCAGTGAAACATGGTATTACTTGATATCAGTGGACATTCCCCATACTATGGAAAATCATAACAAGCCATCTTCTCAGACCCCACTCCTTTTCTTGACTCTCAGCATTATTCCTTCCCTTTCATTACTATGTTTTCCACATTGTCTATTGCTGGAGAAAACAATTTTATAAACTGAGACTCACTTAGGTATGAAATACTATGTAAGATATTCCCTCCTCCCCCCACAAAGAACCCTTTTGTATTTTAGAGAAGATTAGAAAGAGCAAAATTAAGTTTAAAAAAATTGGGAGGCCTTGAAAGTATGAAAACAAGTCCTCTTCCTGTACAGATCCAGTGCTCCCAACCCACTTGGGCAATACCCTCCTGCTAAAACATGAGCTACGACAGGAGGTCTGATTTGGAGAGGAGAGGGAGGGTTGGAGAACCTGCCCAGCCCACGGACTGTGAGGCCAGCGGAAGCCCTTGGTATGCAAAGATGGGAAGCTATTAAAGTGAAGACAGCTAGTGGACACTGGAAATTTGTCCAATACAGACTCAGGACTAGCATGAACCATAGGAAAGATAATAGTTCACAAGTTCAACTGTCAAGCCCCTCCCCCAGAAACCAGTTACTCCAACATGTCACCTTTTTTTTCTTTCTTTCTTTTAAACAGAGTTTTTATTTATTTGAGAGAGAAAGAGCAGGATAGGTAGAGAGAATGGCCACACCAGGGCCTCTAGACACATCAAATGAACTCCAGACACACGTGCCACCATGTGCATCTGGCTTACGTGGGCACTGGGGAATTGAACCTGGGTCCTTAGGCTACACAGACAGGTGCCTTAACCACTAAGCCATCTCTCCAGTCCCTTTTTGTTCTTCTTTTCTCCCTATTCGTTCCCATTTTTTTCAACTACACATTTGGCAGGGTTTTTGCTTTACATTATTATATTTAATGCTTTGCCTCTTTAGATTCTCCACACATGAATCGCTTTTGTGCAAGTATTTTTTCTCTTTGTTCTCCTTTTTTGCCCTATATGTCCTCTTTTTCCCCCTCTCAACTATTTTTTAGTAGTATTTTGAATGTATCTTAATATTTTGTTTGGAAAAATCTGTTTTTTTTTTATTCCCTGTTTTCATTTAATTTCATTTTCAAGCTTTCTCATTACTGAAAACATTTTTTTCTGTTCTTTTCTTTTTCTGTTTTCTAATCTTTCTATTTTCTCTTTCCTTCTATAAAGTTATTCTCCACACCTCTATTTCCTTTTTTCTCTCATCTGTTTAAATTTGTTTCTCTTCTGTTTCCCAGTTCCCTGATACCTTTATTAATCTTATTCATTTATTCTTTCTGCATTTACCCTAAATATTTTTATCTTCATAGAACATTCTGTCATTATCTGTCTTATGATCACTGGTGATATATTAGAGGGGTTTAATCAATTTTAAATATATTTACATATCTGTGCAAATGATGTGATTGATCGTCCAGCAGTTTGTTTTCCTCTCTCTGTGACATTTGGGACTGACAGCTGCTCAGTGATATGATCCCCAATAAATCTGGAAGAGACATAAAAACTCAGATGCACCAATTACTACACTAAAACTAACAAAAAAAAAAAAACCATGAAAAAGTATGGCAACATGACTGCTCTAAGAGATTATAACTTCAGCCACTAAATTCAAGTATATCAATATAAGTAAAATGCCAGATGTAGATGTCAAAATTTACTGGTACAAATGATCCATGATCTCAAAAAGGATGCAAGCCAATAAATAAATTCAACCCAGGAGCTAGAATCCTAGAGGAGGTCAACAAAATGGATTATGGATTTAGAAGTCGGTAACATGAATGGAAAAAAAAATTCACCAAGAAAAGTGAGTGCATTTATTTATTGGCAATTTCATGCATATTGATAATGTGTTTTGATCATAATCTCCTCCCATTACTGTCTTTTGTCCCTCTTCCACTGAATCCCTTCAAGCAGCTCCTCTTCTCTTTTGATCTCTCTTCCTTCCCTTTCCTTTCTCTGTCTGTCTCTCTCTTTCTCTTGTATGTGAGCACAAAACACAGAGTATAATTAGAGTTGCCTGCATAGGCTGGGATGAGATTATTTATTTATTAAAAGATTTTATTTTTTATTTATTTGAGACAGAGAGAGGGAGACAGAATGGGCATGCCAGGGCCTCTAGCCACTGCAAACGAACTCCAGACGCATGTGCCACCATGTGCATCTGGCTTACGTGGGTCCTGGAGAATCAAACCTGGGTCCTTAGGCTTTGCAGGCATGTACCTTAATGGCTAAGCCATCTCTCCAGTCCTTGGATGAGATTATTTACCAGAGCATGTGGCTCCTACCAGTGGTTATACCAATGCAGAAAATGCCTTTCACGTCCCAGCCACCATTAATTGCCTATCACTCCTCAGGAAAGGATGGGAGCCCTCTCCCATGATCCATGATGGAGTGTTGGTGGGTCCAGTGTAGAATGGGTACTTGGTCAGGTTAGGAGAGCCACTGTTAGGCAATGAATCCAATGGCCGTGTCATGCCTGGAAGACAGCATTCACATCCTTCCATTCTCTCTTCTGGCTTTTACTTTTCTTTCTCTGCCTTCTCTTCTGTATTGTTGCATGAAGCTGGTCCATGTGATTGAGTTGTCTCCTTTGCTTTGAGCCCTACACAGTCATCTATTCTCAGCACTTTGATGAGTTTTGAGTCTCTTCAGTAGTCATGCCATCTGGAAGAGAAGTTTCCTCAACCAATGCCAAGAACAGCACTAGACTGTGGGCATAGACGTACATACTTATTGGGCAATTTGATGGGCCAACAACATATCCATTTATTTAAATAACAGTAGTCGTTTCCCTCTTAGGCCTACGGGCTCTCTAGTCACACGCTTTTGACTAGGTTTTTAGTACCAGAGATGAATTCCCTCCTGCAGAGCAGGCCTGAAACCTAATCAGAGAGCTGTTAGTTATCCCAGTAATGGACATGCCACCATTGCATCAGTGGAGACAGTTGCTTTGTTGATCGATTGTGTACTTCACAGAGTTTCGGGCTGGGGAGAGATTGTCAAAGACTCTTCTCCCTCGGGTGCCTTCCAGCACTATGACAGCTAGCTGGCAGGAAGTTCCTCTCAAAAGCCATAACTCTGATCATATGAAACGAAGGCAAATGCAAATTGAGAGACGTTCTGGCCAGGGCTTTTTAAAACTGTCAACATCATCCCGAAAGCAGATCAGAAAAGTCTGGTGATTGTCAAGGTCAAGAGCAACCTCAGGACAGAGGATGAGGCAATATGACCCAGTATCCAAACTACCATTCTGGAATGAAAATGAAGTCCAAAACGAAGTTATCTCAAGGAAAATGTAGACTTCATTTAATACTATATCAACGTTAGTTCATTAATTATGACAAACATGACAAACAAAAAAAATATCTTAATGTGGTAAAACATGGTTGGTGGTGGTAGGAGGGAGGTTTATGGCAACTATACTCTGTCTGGAACATTTTGTAATCTGAACTCATCTTGAAATATTTCTTTAAAGTTTTCTGAGCTCTGACATTGAATAGGCACTGAGTTATTGAAAACTATATTAGTCTTAGTGGTGGATTCAGTCCACTACTGGCCTTTTCTTCCATCTGGTATCAGTGTCGGCTGCTGGAGATGTTCACTGATCACTGAGTACTTATAATAGGCTGAATGCTTCATGATTGTCCAAATTATTTCCATGTAATTCACTATGTAGTCTAGGGTGGGACTCTCAGTATGGGATTGTCCACCACGCCCGGCTGATTGTTTTTAAAAATTTTTTTATTTTATTTATTTTTGGAGAGAGACACAGAGAGAGACAGACAGAGAGGGAGAGGCAGACAGATAGAGATGTGCACACCAGCAGTCTCTCAGCTGCTGTAAACGAAATCCAGATGTGTGCGCCCCCTTGTGGTCAAGTGCGGCATTGCGCCCTTGCGTCACTTTGCATCTGGCTAAACGTGGGACCTGGAGATTGGAACTGGGTTCTTAGGCTTAGCAGGCAGGCGCCTTAACCGCTAAGCCATCTCTCCAGCCCATGATTGTCCTTTTTTTTTAAAAAAAAAAACTTATATTTTATTTATTTGAGAGACAGAAAGAGGCAGATAGAGAGAAGGGGTGCACCAGGGCCTCCAGCCACTGCAAATGAACTCCAGGTGCATGTGCCTCCTTGTACATCTGGCTTATGTGGGTCCTGAGGAATCGAACCTGGCTCCTTTGGCTTCACAGACAAACGCCTTGACCACTAAGCCATCCATCCAGCCTGTGTTTGTCCATCTTTTAAGATAAGGATTAACAGACTTCAGTGGAAGGGGATAAGGATGGTATCTAAGGTCCACCAATAAGAGGAAGTGAAAATTATGAGCCCAAGCAGTTTGCTGTCATTACCTCTCTTCTGGACCCATCTACTAACTGTCATGTGAACAAGCTTGCCTCTGTACACATGCATTCTATATCATTGTTCATCATCCTTATTTTTCTACCCCTGTCAGAGACCCCACATGTTTCTCCATCAAATTCTTTTCCATCAGAAAACATTCATATAAACAAATCCAAGGCAGACTGAACCAGACTGTCCTAACACACTGGACCCTACCAAGCCCTCTGTTCTTGACCCCTCTAATATTATTAATCAATATATGTACTACAAATGATATTTAAACTTGCTTGTGTTCATTATCACTTTTTTTTCTCTTTCAGCAAAATCCTGAAAGCTACAAGTTTCCCTGCAAATGCAAAATAATTCTGCAGCCAGACTTAAAAAAAAAAAAAAAAAAAAACCAAAAAAAAAAAAAAAAAAAAAAAAAAACCTCACTTCCCACTCATTCCTTCAGCTCGAGCTAAAGAGGGGAAAGGATGTTTCCTGTAGATAGGCAAGCCTATGGCTCTGCTCTCTTGCTGACTTCATTTCAAAGCTAGAGTACAGATTATGGGAAGGTAAAGATTTTCCATTCAAACACCACAATCAAGCCTTTCAGGTTTATATATGTGAAGCAGCTTGGTTTTCTTTCCTCCCAGAAGACCACACCATCACGCCAGTTGGACTTACTCAGCTATCCCTGGGCTGGGGCTAGAAAGTCATTTTTTAGATCTGGGGTCCCCAGGGCTTTTGGCTTTACCGATGGCAGAAAGAGAATAAAAGTTTCTTCCTGAGGGGGTGGGAAACCTTGTACCAAAAAATGATAATCTTTTCTCGTAGTACAGAGGGAGATGGGAGTGATAAAACATGTCCTTCCCCAGCTTTTCTGCCTTCAGAGGTTTTCAGGGCTCATGTTAATTCCTTCCCAGGCACTGACAAAGCTAAAGTTACCAGCAAGCTCCTGTCACCATGAGAGTTAGTCACATTAACGTTTTCCTTCTAGAGTAGATAATATCGTGGCTCAGTACTACTTCTCTTGTGTATACAACTGTTCAGAGAACGAACAGAGCTATTTGCTTGTCTTCTGGAGTTATTCTTCATTGAAAAAGTGGAAATTTGGGATGAAGAAGCACTTGTTTTACTGTCAGGAAGTTGGGCATGTGGGAAGCAAGCATTCTCCCTGTATATTGATTAGATGCCAAACCTTCCTACTGACCTTTCTAAAGGCCCTCCCTTAGCTAGTCAGAGATATAGTCACCTCTATTTGATTGTACTTAGCGCTCTCTCTTTCTCTCTCTTTCTCTTTCTCTTTCTCTCTCTCTCTCTTCTCTCTCTCTCTCTCTGCTTCTTTTGAGAGTACCTGGATTTAATATTTTAGCACGTGGTATCCCCAGCCTTACAGATAGCTTAGGGAGAGCTTACAGGTCTATATTCTTAGTAGTCTACAAATCCCTTACCACAAGAATTCTGCATTCAGATCACAATGGTTTACATGTTACATGTTCCTCAAAAGTACTTGCTGATCTGAAAATTCACAAGGGCTTTTTATGAGCTTTTCATCGAATATGTTGACAAAGTCTTAAAAAAATAGACCCCTTACTGTTTCTTTAGAAACATCTCCTCCTAGCATGTTAATGCTATTTCCTTCTTTCCATCTACCAGCATATACTTAAACACACATACAGCACACACACACGACATATATATATATGTACATATATATATATATCACAAATACATTTTACTTATAGTTTAGCATAGCTTCAAACCAATAAATTAAGATTTTTTATTTCATGATATACTCAGTGAGAAACAACCCTCTTGCTTACTGATTTGTATCACCTTTCTAATACATATAAGCATTTCAATGAAGAAAAATATAAAAATATTAAAAAAAAAAAAGGGCTGGAGAGATGACTTAGCAGTTAAGGCACTTGCCTGCAAAGCCAAAGGACCCAGGTTCGATTACCCAGGACCCATGTAAGCCAAATGCACAAGAGGATGCATGCATATGGAGTTCATTTGCAGTGGCTAGAGGCCTTGGTGTACCCATTCTCTCTCTCTCTACCTGCCTATTTCTGCATCTCTCTCTCTCTCTCTCAAATAAATAAAAATAAAATATTTTTTAAAAAAGAAAAAAATAAACACAATAGCAAAAACAGTAGCTAAAAAGACAATAATGACTATGTTATGTCTAGGATTCTAGAAAGTAATCCTATTGCTTTTGTTGTGAGAATAAACAAGTATAAATAAAGAGTCTAAACAGGTCCTCAGTCAAAACCATTCACCAATTGTGTTTGCCATGGTTTGAATGATGGTATCCACAAAATTTTAATTGGGACCAACTTCTCAATCCAGCAGGAGTCAGGTTGCCTCTGGAAAGTGATTGTCATGAGTCCTCTGCATAAGGAAAGGGATTAGCACCCTTGTCCACCGGCTTGACATGGAAGGGCGTGATCTCTCGCTCCTCCACTTTTCTGCCACATGAGAGCACAGTGCTTGCCCTGCCTTTGCCCTTTCATCTTTTCAGCCATGTGATGATATCTAGATGACACTGGCAATGGGTAATTTTCCTTCATTAGATACTGAACATTCTGGTAACTTGATCTTCAATTCTCCAGGCCCCAGAACTGTGAGAAATAAATTACTACATTTTGTAAATTACTGGATGTCTGGTATTTTGTTATAGCAGCAGAGATTGACTAAGGCAGTATTTCTTTAGAATTTTATTCAGTGCTTACTATAAGCCACATACGATTTTAGGAGCTGGGGCATATGTGGTAAATAAAACAAATACTTTGAGCTGATGGTGCTTCCATTCCAGATAGGCAGAAACACATATCAAACAAAGATATGCATGTAAGAGGCCAGGTTAGGTCACGTATAAAGGAAACCTGGGTAAAGGGGTAAAAGGAAGGATGTAACTGACGTCAGAGGAAGCTTTTGTGATATTTGAGCATGGACCTGAAGCTGAGCCTGATGATATTGAGTGGAAAGATATTATAGGAATAAAAAGCCAATTCCGAGTCTCTCACAAGGGAATATGTTGAGAATATTTGAGTGACAACAAGGAAAAGAGTAGACAGAAAGGAGTGAGAAATGGAAGGAAATAAAGTAACAAGATGACAAAGGACATTGCACAGTGAATGATTCTTCAGAAAGTGGGATTAGGATTATCCCTTTAAAATAGAGTAAACCCAAGGGGTGGGGAGAGAGAGAGAGAATGAGAATATGATAAGGCCAAATGTAGGTTTGTGTCTTTGCCATTAGTGGAAGTACTATTTTTAATTTGTTGAACTTTGTCAACATTTTTCACTGTCCTAAAAATCTCATTATCTCAGTCATTTGCCCTTTATTCCTCAAGCTAGAAAAGCCTAAGTTTTTCTGATATAATAACACTAGATTTGCAAATTTGACACAATGAAACCCTTCAAAGTCAAATTTAATGGATAACTTTTAGTTTTTATCCAACAGTGTGAACTATCCTGCTTGGATAACTTTTGGCTTCATTAGCTTTGTTCTTTTTCTAAAAAATATTTTATTGTTTATTTATTTATTTATTTCACAGAGAGGGAGAGAGAGAATGGGTGCACCAGGGCCTCCAGTCACTGTAAATGAACTCCAGATGCATGTGTCACCTTGTGCATCTGGATTACATGGGTCCTGGCGAATTGAACCTGGGTCCCTAGGCTTTGCAGGCAAGCACCTTAACTGCTGAACCATCTCTCCAGCCCTGCTTTGCTCTGTTTTTCTGACTCTCCTTCTATTTCAAACAAGAGGAATCAAAATGTAAAGAACATTTACAAAGTTGTCAGGAAATAAGCACCAAAAATATTAAAGACTTCAGAGATCTTTGCAACCTGTAATTATCTAATTTAATAAGAAAAGACTAGAATTCAAATAATCAAGCATACAGTAAATAAAAGTAGAGGAACTTGAACATGGGTCCCAATGATTTGTCCACAGTTCTTAGAGACCCTGAGCCACAGATATTAAATCCCTATTGGTATTTTGGCTTATTTGCACACTATAATTAATAGACATGGAACATATTGGAATAATCTTAATTCACCATGAAATTCAATTGAAGTATTCTTAATTTTTGATAATTTTATTTTTCATCTATATGGCCATTTTATTTCCCAGTATAAAGCCAATTATATATACACTACATCACAGTTTATGAAGAATTATTCAAACATTTCAATGAATTCTTGTAGAAGTCTTTTACGATTTCTGCTTCGTGTAGGTATATTTTTTCATTATTGTGCTATTTCTGCAATTAAGAGAGGTCATCTGAAATATCAAATAGGCAACTGAAAATTTGTGCTTCTGCAGGTTAACAACCCAGTTAACAACACTGAGCTGTGATGCTAGTTCTGCCAACCTTGAGCTCTTTTCTGTGCCTTTGTGCATCTGCAAGTCAGGGAGGCCTGAATGTATGGTGACTTCCCAACCTGGGTAGCACCAGAACTATTTGGAAACTTCAATAAATCCAAATGTCTAGACTCCCTCTCGGAGTATGTTGGAGAGTTAGGACCAGAAATCTGCATTTTAAATGCTTTTCAGGTGATTCTGATGAGCAGGCATTCCTAGCAATCTTTAAGCCAGATAGTGTGTAAGTTCCTGTTGACTCTAAAAATATGATTAAAACATGATCCTCTTTTCCATTCATTGCTATTTGGGTTCCTTCGTGTGCCATGGAGTAAATGTTCTTGGGATGGTGCGTCTGCCCAAGACCTCAGAAGGAATGGCTTTGTCTACATCCTAGGCCAGCAGGACCACATGAGAGTGTGGTTTTCTTTTCATGTTCCAGCAGTAGCTTCTTAAATGAAAGAACTTAACATATTTTCCAAGAGTCTGACTATTCCCAACAATGTAAGGGTGTATTATTATTTTTATCTGCTAACATTTCCTGCTGGACTCCAAAAGTCATCTAAAAAAATTGAAGGATTTCTGTCTTGTATATGATTTTACAGTAATACAGTTTATAAAAACTATGAAATGATAAAAATCAAGTTTATAAAAATTGAATATGAATACCTGTAGTTTTCAACAAATTGCTGTTGCTCAGATGGGGTTAAGGAGAAAATAATAGAGACAACTTCTCTATTACACGTGATGAACCTTCATTTCATGACTCCTTTTCTTTTTACTTTAAGCAGAATTTTCTAGACTCTGGAAAAAAAAAAAAAACCTAATAACCCAACTAAAAAAAATAGCAGAGTAACCCTAAGCCACAAAGCTAATATATTGGCTGCTATAACAAAGGCATGACATTCCTGAGGAACCATTAGACATTAACACTTTAAAGGCCATTTGGGGGTTGAATAAATGTAATTAATTACTTTTAGTCTGTTGCTAATTTTTAAGTTACTGATTAGGTGGTGTAGAATGAACTTTAAGACTTAAAAGTAGTTCACAGGCTGGACAGTTGGCTTAACGGTTAAAGCGTCTGCCTGCCAAGCCTAAGAATGCCCATTCAATTTTCCAGGTCCCACGCTTAGCCAGACATAATGTGATGCAAGGGCACAATGCTGCACTTACCCACAAGTGGGCACATGCATCTGGAATTCGTTCACAGCGGCTGAGAGGCCACTGGTGTGCCCATTCTCTATCTGTCTCTCTCTCTCTCTCCCCAAAAATAAAGTAGTTTACTGGAGAGTTCCCTAGATTTATACTGAATTTCCAGTGAAGGCATTTAATTAACTGTTAACCCTCTGCTGCTTAATTGACACTGAAGTTCTTGATCTTGTTCAGAATCATATCATGAGAAATAGTCATCTGTGTTTCTGAAGCCATGGTTCTCAAGATTCATCGATTTGCTTAACAAGGATGTGGTGAGCCCTTACCATGAACTAAGTATATAAAAACATGACTATGATCAACTAGGCCTGTTTTGAACAGCTTAAAAGGGAAGATGCATACACGGGCAATAGAGGGAAGCTTTACTGTTCACAGTATTACTAGTGCGATGCAAAGTGAACGTTGCAGAGTGTCAGAGATCGCTTCCCAGCAAAGGAGATGTTTGAAATGAGACTGGCAGTCAATAGAGAGAATAGCTTACAAGCAGAGGAAGCATCAAGCAGAAAGGTAGTTGGTGTAAGGTTTAGGAAACTTTTTAAGTAGTTTGTTATGGATTGGATAGATGTGGAGAGCTTTTGAAGAAGCGGTGAGAGACATGTATGGAGGAATAAAGTCAGCCCATTGATGTCTCAGAATATCGGGACAGTATTTCCATCAAATCTTTCTGTGTTACATTCATAGTATCTCTGTTTTTTAATCTTGCCTTCCCCCAAGAATAATTTAAAGCCACTAAATCATTAGCAAACCCTTCTGAAAGTAATTTTCCTCTCAGTCTTCCAGAGAGACTTTATCACTTTCCTTCCCATGGCATATGGTCAAACAGCACATTTAGAACATCAATAAAGGTTTTGTAATTCATCTCATAACTGGTGTCCACTCTCTATTTCTAACCTCTTCCTGATTTTCCCTACTTCTATTATTTCTCTGCACTATGTGTTTCAGCTTCCCTCAAATCAATAAGATACATTTTGGGGTCCTAATGGGTGACATAAATTTTTTGAAGAAATGAGGGCCAAGAAGGCGTTTCATGATAGACTTTGTGACTGTCAAATTTTAGACATGTATTTAGTAATACTTAAGCTTTGCTACTTCCATGTTTGGATTGTAATAGTAAATAAATGAGGTAGGAAAAACTCCTTTAATTAAGTTAGTTACATCTCTCTGGAGCCTTGCTGTTCTCATATAGGAACCTCGTATACGCACCTTGTATAGGCACCACCAACCTTTCAGTGTTGCTTATACTCTTGGCATGATTTCAGAAGGAAATAGCCTTGGAAATGTTAGGATTTTATAAAACCAAAAAATATACTAATTTTTCTACCAAAAGTTTTTAAACATACATGTCTACCCACCCAACTTGGTTCTGAACAAATTTCCCAGCTTTGTGTCATCTGCAGGACTCCAGGACCAGCTTGTCCACACATGGAAGCACATCCACTTCCTCACTCTTGACACACTTAACTACAAGTGGCCAAGACTCTTCTGTTACATATGCAAAACATAAAAGAACTGAACGTGAACATTGGCTTCATCTAGCATGGCTGGACAATTTCTGTCTCTAAAACTCTCCAGTCACTTTCCACAGTGAAGATCATGCGGTCTGATTGGACCTGCCTAGCAGGGCAGTGAGGGCAGGCCTGCATTCACTTTGTCTGACCTTTATTTGATTTATCTCACTACCTTCTTTGGGATCATCGATTTGGATATGTCTTAAAATAATTATCCTTTAATGGAGCAGCCAAAAAATTTTAGCCCAGGACAACTATAAAATTTATATGTACATTTTAATAATAGTCTCATTTTAATTCAAAAACGAATCACTCCAGATACAGGAGTTCTGCAATTTCTGACTTGAAGATAAATAAGTGTCCTGTTTTGTTTCCTAGCACTATGTCTCATAACAGGCCCATGCTGCCAATAGAAAATGACCACATCAGAATCAAATAATCTATCTTCAAGTAATAGATATTGGCAAACACACTACATTCTGGGACTGTTTGTCAGTCTTTGGCTGGTAATCTTTAAATTCTGATTCACATTGAATGCTCCAGAGGTAATACGATTCCATGATCACTGATTTGTGCTTAATTCCTATAATATTAATTATCACAGAGACATATCAATGGTAGAAAACAATAAGGTCAAGAGTGGGAAAAATGGTTTGATATTCAGTGGGAAAAAAATAATGTGCACATACACAAAGGGTAGATGTATTTTGTGACTTCTTCATTTCCTCTATCTTGGTTATCCAGGTTTTATTAGCTCAGAATCAGGTCGCAGTGTGAGGTAGATTCCACAGGCCCAGGAGGAACATAGAGCTTAACTGTGTCTTATAAAACACAGTTAAAAACTTGGTTGTGTAATTTAACCCAATAAGTATTACATACTTAAGGGCAGGAATAGAAATACAAATTTGAATTTTATACCATACATTTATAGTGCTTCATTTTTTAAAAATCAGTATGTTTTCTGCATATATATCTGTATACAGGTTTGTGTGGGTTTGGGCATATGTGTATTTGCAGGGCTGTGTGCCATGTATGTGTGTACATGTGAAGGCCAGAGGTGGACATTGGGTGTCTTTCTCAATTGCTCTCCACCATATTTTTATTGAGGCAGGATCTCTCACTAAACCTTGAGCTCACTGACTAGGCCACACTGTTTAGCTGCCAAACCCCAAAGATTCTCTTGTCTCCACCTCCCCAGTGCTGGGATTACAAGTATGCACTGCCATCTCCAGCATTTTATGTGGGTGTGGGGCTCTGAACTCCACTGACTGTGGCTCAAGAGGACCAAGTTGATGCCTTGGGTCTGTGTACTGGGGAGGAGATGAAGGAGGGAAGGTGTTACTGTCTCTTTCAGCAATCTTTAATTGACAATTCTTTTGTTTTTATTTGAGAGAGATAGAGACAGAGAGGAAGAGGCAGAGAGAGAGAGAGAGAGAGAGAGAATGGGCACACCAGCAGCCTCTCAGCAGCTGTGAATGAACTCCAGATGTGTGCGCCCCCTTGATGGCAAGTGCAGCATTGCATGCTTGTGTCACTTTATATCTGGCTAAACGTGGGACCTGGAGATTGAACGGTGTTCTTAGTCTTGGCAGGCGGGCGCCTTGACAGCTAAGCCATCTCTCCAGCCCTTTAACTGGCGATTCTATTGGAACCATTTTCTTGGCTTCCATGTATAAATTCTGCCCTGATAAAGGGTGTGGCATTTCTGCATCTCCACTGTTCTCTCCTTCCCCCCAAAGGTTAGTTTCAGACTCCTCTGAGGAGTGGTCCCTGATGGTTCCTCTCCTTCTCTGCTGCTCGGTTTTCTCAGCATCTCTGGCGTCGCTGTCTTTAGCAATAGTTGGAAGGGAGCGGAGCTGGTGTGTTCTTTCCTTCTTCCCAGTAACCCAGTGCTTAGTGCAGCACTGCTGTCAGCTAGCTGCTTGTCTACCATGACCCCACACTCCTGCCTTCTTCCATCTTTATGTCATGCATACCTACATACATCTTACAATGTGCTGACCATTTCTTGAATTTGCCAAAGACATTTTAGGGTCCAAGCATTTCGTTACTTTCCTCAGAACACTGGTTGCTTCAGCAAACCTGGGAATTTTTATTTTCAAGGAACACATTGATTTATAATAGAAACCACTAGCTGTACAAAAGATCAACGATGTCAAGCACAGGCTTTGTGGGATTACAGGGAAAATCTGAATTTAAAAAAATTAATTTTTATTTTTTGTTTATTTTTATTTATTTATTTGAGAGCAACAGACAGACAGAGAGAGAATGAGGCAGATAGAGAGAGAATGGGCACACCAGGAGCCTCCAGCCACTGCAAGTGAACTCCAGATGCATGTGCCACAATGTGCATCTGGCTTACGTGGGTCTTGGGGAATGGAGCCTCGAACCGGGGTCCTTAGGCTTCACAGGAAAGTGCTTATCCACTAAGCCATCTCTCCAGCCCCAAATCTGAATTTTTGTTTGGTTCTTTTATTATTGATTAGAAACTTTATTTGTGTAGACGAATCATGTGTTGCTACCATTCCCTTCCTCCCTGGCCCCATTCCACGTCCTCGGTGGGGTTACTGATATTCACCAAGGGATTATGGGTTAGGAGTGGTCAGAGCAGCAGTTGTCATTGCGTTTGTGGGGAGCAATGCCTCTTGATACTCTTTGACACCCTCTGGCTCTTATTTCTGCCCCCTCTTCCTCATTGTTCTCTGGGCCTTGGCAGGTAGGTTGTAAGTCTACTTTAGTGTTAAGCCCTCAGCAGCTTCTGGGTTTCTGCTTTGATACATTTTGAGTGTGCTCAGTGTCTGTCACCAACACCCTGGCACAGGTCGTTAGGCTTGCCTTGAGAGCAGCACTCTTGCTTAACTTGTCAATTCCTCTGTGGTTTCACTTGGACCCTGGCTGATGTGTGAGAGGAGGCTCCTCTCATGATAGGCAGTCTGCTATCTTTTCTTGTCATATTGATAGATTTTGGTTCTCCCCAGTTTTCACTTCTGTAAAACCAGGAAGATTCTCCAACAGAGTAAAAGCAGCCTAGGTTAAAAGGGATAAACACAAGAGAGAATTTGATGGGTGGAACCTCTCTTTGACCAAAGGCTAGTGGGAGCTTCTCACTGGAGTCTGTAACCCTCACCTGCATAGGATTCTGACTTGGTTCCCAGTACCAGCTATGAGTTCCTTCCCATTGAGTGAGTCTCTTAGACAATCAGAGAACCACTGGTTACCAGCCTAGGCTGATGCCAGTATTGCACAGTGAGTGTGCATATTGTCTGGCTGGTTGATTTTTGTATAGCAGGATTCCCTACTTGTTCACAGTGCTGGTGGCCATCTTCTCCCAGCAGCTCATGTAGCATTTAACAGCACTATAAGGCAGCCGGCTTCCTTCCAGTTTCCAGCTTGATCTCGTGCTATTTTGTGTCAGCAGCATGTGGTGTCTTTAGCAACAGGGTCTTACCTTTTAGCTCAGGTGAGTAATCAAGATCTTTAAGAGATGCCTGTCTTGTTTTGGGGGGCCTCACAGCTCTCTCCGACCCATAGCTCAATGTGGGGTGTAGCCCATTTCTGGCACTTGGAATTATGAGCCAGTAATTTTGAGTTTAATTTAATTTTAAATTTAAAGTTTAAGTTTAATTTAGGTTTATGTTAAATTTAAGCCAGTAGTTTTAAGATTAGGCTTTCCTCTCACCCTCTCTGGGGCCCTTCTTCCCAGATGTTTCCTCCACACTCCTATTGAAGATTATGTCTTTCAGTCTCCTATCCAGGAGAAAAAAAACTAGGGTTTTTTTTTATACTGATCCTTGAATTAGACTGGTCACTCTGGTTTTATATACCGCTTCTCTCTGAGAGACATTTGGGAATATTACCTAGATCACTCAAGCATCATTAATACAGATCCTGAACACCTAAGTTATTATTTTCAGTCTCTCTCTCTGTCTCTTTTTTGAAAGAGTGAGAATGTGGGAACAAAGAATAGCAAAGGTTCTCTGGAGTATGTTGTGCCTACTCAGACATAAGAAAACAAAGAAAGGAAAGACCACGGAGCCAATACCTCTTGTACCATTGCCCATGTGCCCTTTCCAGGATTGGTCCAGGAGAGAAACTAGCAGTCACCATTCCCAAGCCTATTATCCTGAAAATGCAAATGTTTACCTCGAACATCTGGTTTTGTGTTTACTTGGTCTTCAGAAATAACTTTTCTTAACTACCTTCGGGGGGGGAGGATCTAGCTGGAATAGCATTAGTCACTTAAACCAATATTGATCAATAAGACAATTTCATGAAGCTTTAACTAGTAAGATGAGGACAAGGAGGAAGAGTTTCTCCAGTTGACTTTTAAGGTTTGAATGCACAGATTCACACAATGGAATCCACACATGAAACACAGCAGACCCCCATACAATCTTTACTTGTCAACTATATCCCACGTGTGCAAGGAGAGGGTCATACTAACCAAGGAAAACAGATGCTTACAGAGAGCCAGCGACTCTCCCTTTTCAGATATAAGAAGCTTCAATATATATATATATATATACATGTTCACTGAGTACACAACCACTCATTTTCTAAGTGTCTACATATCCTAATTGTCACATACCCAATATATGATTAATGGTATGAGAGTTACCATGAGTCATAAGAAAAATATACACTGTGGAACTTGTGCTCAGGAACATTATAAAGAAGCTTTACAATCTCACAGAGATGTGAGTCATACATAAGATGCACAGTGAGGTAATAAAAATGCAGGACAGGAACGAAGGCATGTGAAATTCTTGTCCTCCCAGGTCTGAGTGACATTGTAAGCACACCTAGAAATGGTTTATATTCCATTTTGGAAGGCTTGAGGCAGAGGATTCCCTTTCTTGCTTCTGCTTGTCTTAAGTCAACTCGAGTTTTGTCTGACTTTATCAAGGGGACACGGAGGGATTTGACAATAGCTGTGACTGGCTATTCATGGCTTGCATTTTTCTGACACTAAAAATTCAAGTGTCTCATTTGTACTCCCAACGACTCTTAATGTCACTAATAGATGTAGTATCCAGTTTTATAGAGCAAACTGCCAGAACAGTTATGTGACGTGTCCAAGAACCCGGCATGAAACAGATGACCTATGAAAGGGGCAGATGGAAAATAGTTGATTGAAGAACCGGGGTAAGGGTCCAACAAGGCTTGGTAAAGCACCCAGGGAGTAAATACAGGAAGGAGTGCCATACCACAAGGTCTGAAGAAGAGAGAACCACATTCCCAGAGCCCAGTGAAACAGCTACGACTGTGAACGAGAGGCTGCAATGCAGGCCAGGAGCTATGGCCTTGGAAAGCGAACACAGATACCGTTAGAGCTGTGGCAAAACATGGGTAAACCCAATGAAGAAACCCTGACCTCCTCTCTGTTGCCTTCCAGTCCACGACCAGTGCTTCTCACTGACCAAAAGCGGCCAGAAGCCAATGGGTAAGGAGGGTCCCACACGAGGCAACGAAAATATACAAGGCATCGAACTGACCAGAGAAGGGTGCAATGGATCTGATGGATCAAAAGAGGGCAGAGGGAAGTGGCATGTCAGGTAAAAATACCAAGTTTCATGTCTACAGATTCAGTACACTGCAGATGTAAAATCAAGAGGTGATTGTAATCATTTGAAAAAAAAAAAAAAAGCTAGGAAATGCCCTTTAGTTTAACCAAGATACATTTTTTTTCTTTAGGTTAGGCTGATTTCTTGATGTCTTGTGGCTCAAGTCGAATCCTCTCTACTTGGACCGAATCACACTTTGTAATTGTGTGTGTGTGTGTGTGTGGACATTGAACTGTATGGCCTTGTGCATGTTAGGTAAGCATTCTACCACTGTCCACACTTCTATTTTTGTCGATGTTGTTGTGTGAGAAATGGTCTCACTAGGTATCTCAGATTGCCTTGACACCTGAATTCACTATACATCCTATGCTGGCCTCAAACTCACAATCTGACTTCCAAGAAATAGAATTTCAGGCATGTACTTCTGTGAGAGGCTACAAGTATATTTTATCCCTTCCAAAAAGATGCAACTCACAGACTAGATTGTTGAGTTTCAGTGCAAAAAGGTTAGCATCTACAAAGTCTTCTCTGAACTACAAAAAAAAAAAAAAGTTAAAGATGATGAAAGGTTGCTGGCATGCGAAGAGAAACACTGCCAAGAAATGAGTTCAGGCCTTCATGGGCATGTTGTTTTACTGATAGTATAAATTTCTCTGTGAAGGACTATCACGAAATGAGATACAATGAGGTAGCAATTCAGCCAAGTTCATACTAACTTTTTTTAAATTTGAGAGAGAGAGATAGATAGAGAGATACAGATAGAGAATGGGAGCACGAGCAGCTGGGAGGTCCAGACACATACACCCCCTTGTGGGCATGTGTGACATTGCACACTTGCGTCACTTTTTGCATCTGCCTAAACATGGGACCTGGAGAATCAAGCGGGTGTTCCTAGGCTTTGCTGGCAGGCGCCTTAACCACTAAGCAATCTCTCCAGCCCCATAATAACTTTTTTTGAGAAAGAGACACAGAGAGAGATAGAGAGAGAAGGAGGGGGGACAGATAGAGAATGGGCACGCCAGAAGCCTCTCAGCCCCTGTGAATGAACTCCAGATGCATGCGCCCCTTTGTGGGCAAGTGCAGAATTGCATCCTTGCATCACTTTGGGTCTGGCTAAATATGGGACCTGGAGATTGGAACTAGCATTCTTAGGCTTGGCAGGTGGGCGCCTTAACTACTAAGCCATCTTTCCAGCCCCATAGTAACTTTTAATAAGACTTCAGGCACATTTGGATGTAACACTTTTAGGACTGAACTGAAGTTCTCAGAAGAAGCCACATCTGTGTGGAAGGTTCTGCCCAACAGACTGACTGTAATAATAGCATGATGATTGTGGAGAGATGGAGTGCTACAGATCTAAAGTGAACATTATCTCAAGCATTACATTATGCTTGGTCCCTTTTAATAGTATGTATTATCAACCTATGTATCTGATCTGCCATCCTTGGGATTACTAAGTAACACTTAGAATGTTCTGATAAACTTAGCAGACATCAAACTCCCACTGGTCCTTTAGCTAAAAATATTATAACATCTGGAAACTTTATAAGAGATTTCTCCACACTGCTCTAGCCCATCTACGTGATATTTGGAAAATGCACTGGTTTGTGACTTTCTTTTCTTCTGTGACTACAAAGCTTCATGTAACCTCTTCCATAGTGGAATATTTTATTCAGGGAAACCTGCATTCATGTTCCTGGGTCTTAGTTTCACATTATTTGGCTCAGAATAAGCTAATCACACATTCTCTTAGGAGTAAGAGCTATGTTTTACATCAACAATACTATTGGTTTCTGCTGTACAATTTCATTCACTCAGGTTAGTCTATTTTCTGTGCGCATGTTGATCATTGGGTATCTGAAAATCGCCATAAGTTAATCACAGTCCTTTTCAAGTATTAGAATAATCACTGACAGTTAGGGTCAAAAGAGCCCAAGAGGCCTGGAGAGATGGCTTTGCGGTTAAGCACTTGTCTGTGAAACCTAAGGACCTGGTTCAAGTCTCGAATCCCCAGGACCCACGTAAGCCAGATGCACAAGGTGGCGCATGCATCTAGAGTTCATTTGCAGTGGCTGGAGGCCCTGGTGAGCCCATTCTCTATCTATCTGCCTCTTTCTCTCTCTGTCTGTAACTCTCAAAAAAATTTTTTTAATTTAAAAAAAAAAGAGCCCAAGACTCTATTATCTGAGTATCAATTCAGATTGCTAAACTAGCTTCTTCCTTAGATTAGAGAACTTTGAACTTCAGATTAAAAACATATGAAATTCTAATAATTTTGAATTTTAAAGAGATAATTTAAAGAAGTAAATAATCAACACATGAGAAACACTTGAAAAGAGGAAAAGAAACTTGCAATGAGGAAGAGCTTGCTGAAGAAGGCAGTGGGACTTGTGGCAGAGAGCAGCGGAATGCAAACTTTTTCCCTGGCATGTGAGGGAAGGTCTTACCCAGAGCAAGCTCCTTATTGGTTGGTCCAGACCCCTTCTGCCTGCTGGCAAGCTCTAGCCCCCACTCATGAGTCAGTGTGGCTGAGCTGAGCCAACTGTCCCCAAGTGCTTCACCTCCCCTTCAGAGCACTTTGTCTTTATTTCTTCAAGGAATCCATTTTCCTTAAAAACATTTCCTTGTGGTTAAACTAGCTACATTTCCTTCCACTGTATAAGCCAAGGCCCCGGCTTAGCGACCCATGTTGACTCCTTTTCCCCTAGAACAATGGAGATGGAAGTGAGTTCTGGTGGAGGCACAGGAACGCCTGAAATACCCTTTGTCAATCCCACTGCTTGGCAGGCTCCAAAGGGGAGTACCACACGCGATATCTCTTTTAGATATAAATTTTAATAAAGAATATCAAGAAAAAAGGAAATAATTAAATAGTTAAACTTGTTTGCTTTTCATAGTAATTCAGACATCATAATGCCTTTTTGGATTAATAGGTAGGGCAGAGTTTTTGCTCCAGGATAGAAGAGGGATTTGTTCACTGTCCTTACAACTAGTTTACTTGTGGTTTTGTTTTGCAGTTTTCCCAGAACATGAAGCAGGGTATTGGCCGGAGGCTGCAGGGAAAGTCCTCATCAGGAGAAGGGCTTTCCCCTCAGCACTTGTTTTGTTCATAACACTCATGATCAAATACTGCTGTCAGTCCACACACGGCTCCCACTGAACTCCCACGTCAGGGGTTTTAAATCTATGAAAAGATTGACTTGCCTATACCTTGGTTAAAGGGTACTTAACTTGGGATAGTCAGATTTACCTGTTGCAAGGTAGTTCAATACACCAAATCGCCCCTTTCAGTTTCTATCTATTAAAAAAGACTTGGCTCCTTGAAGGCCTGAAACAATAGTGACTGGCATTCTCTGAAACAATATTTAAAATTTTTTTAAGGAATATAGTTACAGTGTAGAATATCTTAAGCTTATTCATTAGCGAGCATCTTACATGTTTTCTATCTACAATTAGCCACTTTATGGACATTCAGTGACCTTTCTGTTTGTCTTTTAGATGTGTACTTCTATCAGTTGAGTAAACTCCATTGTGTCAGGTGCAATTTTATGTTTGTTTTTTTCTTCCTAAACTCATCTTGGGAATTCTGGACAGATGATATTACCTGGTCTAGAACAAAAGCACTAAAGGAGACATTTCTGCCACACTCAGAGAACACTGCAGAAGATGTGGTGGAGAGAACGCACAGTCCAAAGGATGGAGAGGCACAGGGCGTGCTTTGTAATACTGTCTTTAGGAGCCAAGGTAGCTGTTGCCTTCATGACCTCATAGCAGCTCTTGTTGCCTGAACAAGATCTGCACAATACTGGACACATCTATGTCATCACAGATGATGGAGGAGGGCACAGAATGGACCCCCCAAAAGATATCAGAATAGAAGAGATACTAGGTGGGAAAAGACTAGATTCTGTGGAAGGGATGTGGGATGGAGGGGATAAAAGAGGAAAACAGTGGGAGTAGACTGAGATGGCCAATAAGAAAGCTTTATAAGATGCAGGCCCTGTTCTTTCCCAATATAACAGAGTCAGATTGGATTATCCACAAAATCCAAATCTTAACACCATTTAAATTTTTCTTGGCTTGTTTTTTTTTTTAATCAAATAGTTATTATTTTACTTTATTTGATTTTTTGGTTCTATTTCTAAAAAACAAATTCCTTTAAATCAATTTATTTCAGAGAATACTTACGCCTGGGAACAGTCTTTTATACATGCATGCTCATGGTCACAAGATTAAACCATGTTATACAATCTGGCCCAGATACATCACTTGCGATGAAAATGATGTGATATACACAGCACAATGGCACTGGGACTCTTACATCACTTACCTATAAAGACCACTGTCCAATTTAGTGTGTCAATGTGTTCCGTCAGCTTCAGAAGGCAAAGACACATCAATATTCTGTCATATTTCCAAGGCTATAAATGAGATCAGCTGAAGCCCAGAGTCTAGGATATGTGAAGGTTAATGGGAAAGCAATCCTCAAGAGTATTTTTGCAGGGAAAAGTGAACGATGTAGAAATGAAGTAACAAGGATATCAAATGTTAGCACATCCAAGGCCATCGTGAAATGAATTGGCAGAAGCTGAAATGCATCACAGTTGTACCACTGCCAGTATCATTCAAATTACTCTTCTAGCCTGTCTTCTACAGGGAACAGGCCAAAGCAGCCACAGTGGAGACTCCACGTACCTTCCACAGCAGTGCTGAGCACCTGGGATCACTCACCTGGTTATCAAGGGATTTCTGAGCCGTGTTAATTAACTTGATCTCAAACATCTTTTTTTTTTTTTTTATTTTACATTAGAGGAAGAAAGTTTTGTTTGGGTGATTAGAAAGTTTAAGAAAATTCATTCAAGTCCTCTTCGTTAATAGAACATTGCTCCATTTTTTTGAGAGAGAGAGAGAGAGAGAGAGAGAGAGAGAGAGAAAGAAAGAGAATGGGTGTACCAGCAGCCTCTCAGCCGCTGTGAATGAACTCCAAGACGTGTGCTTCCCCTTTAGGCAAATGTGTGACATTGCACCCTTGTGTCACTTTTTGCGTCTGGCTAAACGTGGGATCTGGAGGTTTGAACGGGAGTTCTTAGGTCTGCAGGCAGGTACCTTAACCACTAAGCCATCTCTCCAACCCTTGCTCTATTTTTTTAAAGCCAGTTTCTCCCTCCTCCAAAGAAAGTATCTAGGTAATGGAGTCTTCTACCTCCTCTTTAGTCTGCCCTTCCTACCTTTGTAGATCTGGTATACCTCAACAAATCTCTTTAAATGAAGTACAATTTTTAAACATTTTGGTTCAGATTTGGGGGCAGAAGATATTTGATTTACTCATAAAAGGAATAAATCAAATGTTAACCCAGGACACATGCAGATAAAGGACATACAGATTTTGGTAATGCCCGCTAGCTGTGTTCTTTACCATCACCTTAAATCTTTCTTAATGTATAAATGACATTTAAAAGCCCTCTTTTCATTACAGTTGGCAGAGTACCTAAGACCATAACAAGTTGTTTCCCCAGTAAATGTCATTTTCCCTTAACCACAGAGCTATAATTCAAATACTGTAGGTTTTTTTTTTTTTTTTAAGAGAAGTGTTAAAAAAAAAAAAAAACCCTCTGGGAATGAAACCTAGGATTTCTCATCTATGAAAAAAGGGAGCAGTTACAGAGTGAGGGGCTGGCAAGAATCCAGGAAGCGAGTAACAGCCTTCAAAATGGTTTCGGAGACCAAGTATCCCAGAGGGAGAGGTTCAGCGACTAGTCTAACCATGGAAACTTGCAAGGAGAGGGAAACAAAGAGAAGGCAGCTGATACAAATACTGCATTCAAGAAACCAGGTTCAAATCCACCAGTGTCTGCCACTTGTTAATTTTATAACCCAAGGAAGGTCAAGTTCTTTATATCTTAGTTTCCCTATTGTAAAATAAAAGTATAATTGCACCTATAATTGCGTCTATTACTGAAGCAAGACTGGAACACTGGGAAGGGTTATAACTCCATAATTATGCAGGAGACCCTCCCCCTAAACCTTGAGTTCTTGTCTAAGTTATCAAAGAATTGAAAAACATGGTCTCAGAGAGTAAAATATAGGTAATTTATTAAAAGTGTGGTGAAAACAGGAGAGAAGAGGGTAGGAAAAGACGACTTGGCAGATAATACATTTGCCTGAGAAGTCTAAGGACCCAGGTTCAATTCTCCAGAACCCATGTAAGCCAGATGTCCTAGGTCGTGCTTGCTTCTGGATTTTGTTTGCAGTGGCTAGAGGCCCTGGTATGCCCATTCTCTCTCTCTCTCTCTCTGCCTATTGTTCTCTCTCTCTCAAATAAATAAAGATTTTAAAAACAGGAGAAAAGGAAAACCATGAAGCCAAGAGAAGTTGCCCCTGAGAAGGGGGTAAGGAAACTTGGAAAGTCTCAGGTGGTGTCTTGAATCAAGTGATTCTATAAATTAGGCACCAGTTAGGATGGGCCTCATTGCCAAGTTCAGTGTATATGAAGGATCTTGATTGGTTGTTTGGCCCAGGACGAGCTGACTCAGGAAGGGCCCTGAGCACAGGCGCTAAGCCCTGGAAGAATTCAAGAACCAGGAAGCTGCTGCTGCTTACAGCCACCTTGGATGAGGCTAAATCAGACACAAGCTCTAGTTCTGCCGGGGCAGACAAAGTAGCACCCGTGTTCCTGTGGGTCAGTCAAGCTGACTACCTACCAGAAAGAACTACCCTGCCCCTCATCTGTGTCGTTACTGCACAATCGGTTACATCACCCAGTCGATGTACTAACACTGTGGCCCAAAACAAAACTACCAAATTATGTCATTGGTCTTGAGTCTGTCACCTTTTCATAGGCTTTTTAAAAAATAGGTTGTTGTCCAGGTACATTCTCATATAGATGCTTGACAAAAGGAAGCTTTACCTTTTTGTTTTTCCCCCTAGGTAGCATCCTTCTGTAGCCAGGCTGATTTGGAAGTCACTATGTAGTGTCAGGGTGGCCTCAGATTCACACTGATCCTCCTATCTCTGCCTTCCGAGAACTAGGATTAAAGGTGTGAACCACCATGCAGGATATCTGCTTCTAAAAGCCTTGAGTCCATTTCCTTGCAGTTATTTGGCTGTGCTTTCTGCCTTCTTGTCCCTTGCAAGGGGAGGTCCCTTGTCAACTCATGCAGCATCCCTGCTCTTCTCTGCCATCTCATCCTCTTCACAGCATCGTGCTTGGCACATCAAGGTCAGCAGGAGGGTCCCTCTTATCTTTTGAGTCTCTTCTTTCAAGACAGATCTAGTTCCTTTTCAGGGCTAACTTCATTAGGTCAGGCCCACACAGAAAATATCTCTTTGATCAATGAAGAGCTAACCGATTAGAGCCCTTATACACATTTAGTTAACACAATGATGGGCTTTCTATCTGTAAGTCTCATGCACAAATGGCAGAAGGGACAGAAATCTGAGGGTCATTTAGAGTTCTGTCTAAATCAACAGTCTTCGATGACCCTATGGAAAAATTAACTTAAAATAAATGCAAATCATTTCGTGCCCAACTTGGGACAAACTCTATGACAGTTTTACCATTATTATTATACATAAGCTAGACTTTTTAGTCAGAGATAATGGGTCCATACAATTCCTGTGACCCGTTCAATCCAATCTCTATGCTTCCACTGCTCAGAGTTGGAGTCAAACTCAGCCTCTCCTGCTGGGGTCCCCCCTAGGGCCAGCCCAGGAGGGACGGCAGGGTCTCTGTCTAGTAGGGGTGAGAGGTGCGGAGTCATGACACAGACTCCAGGAGTTGGGTGGAAGCAGGCAGAGGGTGAGCTGCAGCAAACTCGTTTATTCAAAAAAGTGAAGGGGGTTTTAAAGGGGCTTGGCTGGCCAATCATTGTATGGGGTGGTCCCCTTTTTGTGACCAATGATAGCCTGTCTCTGGACAGATCATCTTGTAGCAGGTTTCTCACGAGCATGGGACTGTAGCTGTTGTCATGCCAGGCCTGCGCAGGACGCCATGTTCACAGAAGCCACTTCCTGGTTTCTTCGGCCATGCAGTCTGGCTAGGGCCAAACCTGCATTGTGCCATACACTCTCCTGCTCGGTTCAAATGTGGCTTCTTCATGCCACGTCCCCAAGTAGGTTTAGGCCTAGAATGACAGTGTTGGAAAATGCTTCTCCTTGATGTTGCCTCTGCTCATAAGGTAGCTATTTCAGAAGGAAATGTACACCCTCCTTTTCTCCTTGGACCAACAGGTAACATAGCCCTTCCTTGGCCACCTTTCATCTAGTCCTCAAGGTGTTTGCTGGCAGTGGGAGAAGGGAATCACACAAGATGTCCAGGCTCTGGGCTTTTTCTCCCTGAATCACTGCACATGGACAGAGCTGGTAATCACCTACAAATGGGAACAGGCAGCGTTTAGAAGAGATTCTTCTCTCCAAAGCCACTTCTCTTCCCCCCAAGTACAAACCACACTTTGAGCTGAGTGGTCCTGTCAGCTGACCTGGTTCACCCAAATAAATACACAAACCTCCCTCAGTCAATTTGGGGAAGAAGATTCTTTACGCTGACCTCATATCTAACTAGATTCCATAGCATGGTTTTGCATTCTGAAGGCTGAAACACAGAATGACGTCCGGATCTTTCCTTTGTGCACATCTCGGCAGTGTGTCTCCACACAGAAGGTTAAAATATGAATATCAGTATTGCTTATTCATCTCTTCTCCCGGGTGTCACTGATATGCTGGGAGATGTGCAAGGGCAGACCCTGGGAGGTCTGAAATTACCAGCTGGAGAGGTTCTAAGAGTCATTTCCAACGTTAGTGGTCGAAAGAAAGGATGAGCGGAAGAGGGTGTGGGGGTCGCCTACTCTGGGGTCCTTAGGAGGCTGAAGTTTGAAGTCATATCCTACCATTATGTGTCTTTGATTGTGCAAAGCTAGGTCACCTCCATAGCAGGAATTAATTTTCTCCAGTCTGGAAACAGGAAATTCAAGACCAAGATGTCCTTGAGGTTGGTTTCTCCTGAAGCCCGACCACCTTGGCTTCTCCCGATGTCCTTACTGGGTCTTCCCTCTGTGCCGTGCATCCCTGGGAGAGTCCAGTCATGCTGGATCATGGCCCATCCCTATGTACTCATTTTACCTAAATTGCCTTTTTTGAGCGTCCTTTTCCGACACATAGTCGCATATGAGGTTCTGGGAGATTCGGACTTCAACGACCAATTCGGAGGGGCTGCAATCCAATCCATGACACCCTGCATTTACAAAGAGCATCAGGCACAGTTCATTATTAACATGTGAAGTAGAGATGTTGGCAATGTAATAAGTGCTCACACCTTTGGTCAGTCCCAACAGGCAGGGAAATGAGTCCAAAGAAAAACAAAGTGGTATCAAGGCCTGACAGTGTTTCTAAGAGCTTCTCCCTCAGAACATGCTAATGATCAAACTAGCTTTGCTTTCTTCCTGAGCTCTGAATGCTTTTAAGAACCCAGTTGTTTGGAGTTTATTTCACACTTATGAAAGGAGTTGGCATTTCCTTGATGTAGGGATGGTTGAGTTACTTTTATAATGTATGTTTTTCCTTAAGCTTAAAAAAATGAGTTCTTGCTAGCTGAAATCTAAACATCAGTCTTTTCCTTCTGTTCTTCTGTAGGCAGGGAAGACCACATACCTGCATCTGGGTTACATCATAATGCTGTTCACCTTCTCCTTTCCTGTTGCCATTGTTTTCTCTTTGAAGAATCACAGTTCTATAAAGAATGCTCTTGAACAATTTATCTATATTTGTGACTTACCTAACCATTGCTTCATATGAATCGTAGGTCAGGAACATCCTTACATCATCAACAGGAATTTTTTTAGTATTTTGTAGTATTTCTTAGGAAATAAGCAAGTATCACTTTGAATAATTTAATTATAAGGGTGGGAAAGTCGGTGCTTTCAAAGCTGGTATCTTATTTTCCATTGTTGAAGTACTTTATTACAAAGGTTTTTTTTCCTAGTCATTCTATTTATAGCTATCTACCTAATTAATACTCATGATTATATCAGTTAAATCCATTCTTTAAGTTTTGACATTCTGAGACTCCTAAATTTTCCTTTCACTGGAGAACTGGACCTGCTGTTTTCTGAGAGGCTGACCAGCAGGCCTCTGAGATTCTCTAGTCTCTCTTCCCCACAAGACTGGGGTTACATGTGACAAGGCCACACCTAGCTTTTGGAACTGAGGATGAATCATATCCTCATGGTCCTCATGCTTGTGCAGCATGCACCCTTACCTGCTGAGCCATTTACCAAGCCCTTCCATTCTTAAATATACATTGGATAATTTAGACTAATGAGAAGAGAATATGTAAGAACTAGATATTTTATTTATTTATTTTAGAATGACAGACAGAGAGAGAAAGAAGCAGATAGACAGAGAGAGAATGGTAGTGCCAGGGCCTCCAGCCACTGCATGTGCCACCTTGTGCATCTGGCTTATGTGGTTCCTGGGAAATCAAGCCTTGAACTGGGATCCTTAGGCTTCACAGGCAAGCACTTAGCCACTAAGCCATCTCTCCAGGCCCAGAACTAGATATTTTTTGAACCTAAGGGGAACAAAAAGATCATCTGTACTTGGCACACTTATTATAGGGAAATGGAGTCCCAGAGAATGAAAACATACACACAAAGTCAAAGCCCTTAAATAAGTAGGGGCTGAAATTAAAACAATATTAAAAAATATTAAAAATATTTCTAGCTTTTCTAACATGCCAGATGGCTTCCAGCTTTCAGTACTATGATGTCTTCAAACTACATATATTAATGTCATTCATGCAACTTTGATGTATGATAAATAGGACATATCTCCTCCCCTTATTTAGTAGATGAGGAATGAAGGCTTAAAATAAATTTATTTAATAGAAGAAATAGAACAAGAATCCAAATCTTTTACCCTCCTGCTTAATACTAATTGGACATTTTATTTAAAAATTTTAAAAATGATAGACACTACTTTATAAATAGGCCTAATATAAACAGAGGCACAGTACAGAAGGCATTCATAGCCTCTGCTCATTAGGTGCCAGTAGCACTGCCCTAGTTGTGACAAGCAAAAATGTCTCCACTGTTGGTCAAATGACCCTAGGGTATGAATTGTCTTTGCATGAAAACGACCTTTGTGCATGCTAAGGAAATGAAGCCCAGTGTTCAAATCTGTGGCACCAAGCTCCTCTGGCTGCTGTATGTTTGCAACAATCCTACCTAACCTGGTTAAGTCCAAAGAAAATGAGGCAAAGATCATAAACTGTTTAAAAGGGAGAAATTAATTGAACCCCATTTTGTTTTGTCAGCCAGAAAGAGAAAAACCCACATCCAGGTGCTTGCTTATGACCAAAAAAATTAATTATATACACCAAACCTCACAAACTCTAAAATAAGGCTTTATGAGGTGTCAGATTGTGAACTGACTTTCCCTAGCTACAATCCCTACCAAATGGTTTTATGTGGCTTATTACTCAAATGTTTAGTCTGAAGAAGTCAGGGAAGACTTGAATCCTCCCCAGCATCAAATGGAAGCCAGCCAAGGAGCTGGATCACCTGGCTGCCCAAGACTCAGCACAGACTGGACCCTTGCCCACAAAGAGGAAGCAATGACCTTTAAGGAATTATCTTGCAGGTGACTGTGAGGGAATGTAGTACAAGGACATTTGTATTTATAAAACCTAAAAAAGTCCACCACCTCCCCCCGCCCAAGGACATTGCTTTATCTCCACGATGTAGAGCATCTTTCTAAATTAAAGTGCTAGAGATAAGTAAGTTCTAAAATGTTTGATCTCCAGGAAAATTTAGCTGGACAAAACACCCTTGAATTGCCTCATCCAGACCCAAGGAGGAGAGAGACGTTTTGCTTTTGATGAAGCATCAGCCTGACCATTAGAAGACAGAAAGGTAGGGAGGAACCTAAGACAGGCACTTGGTCCATTGGTATATATTTCAAACTTTTTTTTTTTTTTTTGTAGAGAGACACACAGAGAGAAAAAGAAAGAGAGAGAGAAGGGAAGTGCCAGTGGCCTCTCAGCCTCTGTGAATGAACTCCAGATGCACGCACCCCCTTGTGGGCAAGTGTGGCATTGCATCCTTGCGTCACTTTGCTTCTGGCTAAACGTGGGACCTGGAGAATCGAACGGGCATTCTTAGATGTAGCAGGCAGACGCCTTAACCACTAAGCCATCTCTCCAGCCCTCAAACTTAATTGTGTAAGATTTACCTACAGATGGAACAGTGTTGCAAATACTGATTTCAGGGCCCCACCAAAAATAATGATTCATAAAGGGCCAGGTAGGCCCAGGAATCTGCCTGTTATACTTAGTCTTCATTTGTGTACTTGATACACATGGAAAAGAGAAACACTGGTCAGCTTTGTTGTCTTACAGATGAAGAAATGGGGGCTCAGAGAAGGTGGGTATATGACATCACATCTCAGAATCCCATATCATTCAGTGCTGCCATTTACATTCCAACAGAAATTTGGGGCACTAACACTGCTATTCCACATTTTTATTCCTATTTTGTCAAGTCATGATCTAAAATATATGACTAATTACTATTTAATATGCCATTTAACCCCATTGAGAGAAAAATCATCACATTAAAAAAAAAGGCTTCTGAAAACTTTACCCACTTTATGACCCACTTAGGAATTTAAATTTATTTAGTTAATAAATTTATTTATTTGAGAGAGCAAGACACAGAGAGAGTGAATGAGAGAGAAAATGGACACGTCAAGGCCTTTAGCCACTACATCACCACTTTGCAGGTACTGGGGAATCGAACCTGGGTCCTTTGGCTTTGCAGGCAAGCACCTTAACCATTTAAGCCACCTCTCCAGCCCTCCATTTAGGAATTTAAGAATAAAGCGGCAGTCATGTTTTAAGCTAAGATTCATAGCTTCCACATGGCATTTATCCATTGACTGACTGACTTCCTAGATGGCTCTCCCTGGTTGTGACAACACTGCCATTGTAGCACTATCCCTCATGCCCAGCTTGTTGGTTTAGACAGGTGTGCCACGACTGCCTTTATCCACTGATTCCTCAGAATGTGAGATGGAGTTTTTCAAAATCCAAAGCAACTCTGAGTTGCAAGAATGTTAAGCTTTTTTTTTCTCTTTTTGAAGAAACTGATCTCAGTATTCTATTCTCCATGTTCCGTGTTTTGAGTCAAGTATAGAAGAAAAATAGAAAGAAAGAAGAAAGAAAGAAAGAAGAAAGAAAGAAAGAAAGAAAGAAAGAAAGAGCAAATGATACCAGCACTTCATAGCTTGAACTTTCTATCTAAGTCAAGCAGAATATGCATCCTTTTTATTTGTATTTTGGAAGCATTAATTGGGTTTATATTATCTCAAAACACAAAAACATAAGCTGCTTCCATCTTTTCATTAATTGCAGTTCCAGTGGAGATAATAAAAGATGTTTAATATTGGCTGTCTCTTACATGTGGATGTTGCTGTTGTCCGCTGAGAAATAAGTGTGGTAAGAAAGCTGTTTTCAGCTCATAAAGTTGTGGTTATTATTTCATATTTTTATAGAAATAATCACTACCTAAATGTACAGGGTGCTGACAATATTTGAAGTGGGGCCAAGCAAATCAAATTCTCAGTCCAAAGCTGGCAGAAACCAAACACAGACCCAATCCAGTACCAAGCCAATGAGTCAAAATAAACACCGTATAGCTCTGGCCCACGGCAACGTGAGGGCTGTAGAAAAGAAAGTGGTTTTAGGGTGAAGAAAAGAAGAGATCCCCTAAAGTATGATAAAATAATAATTTTTTTAAAAAAGCCTCTTTGCACCAAACGTTAGAACCTTAAAATTGCTTCTGCAAACAAGAATTTCCTTTAAAAAAAAATTTCTCCTTCTACTTTCCCAGCAGAGAAAAAAACCCTCCAGGACAGTAAGTCAGATGTAAGTGTACACATATGTAGTAACATCTAGATATGGGGCATTGATTCCTAGACACAAAGACAACCTATCTTCACCATCTATTGAACAACAAGCCTGGAAAATGCCCTTGGTCAAAGTGTATGCATAGGGCCGGGCAGGGTGGCGCATGCCTTTAAACCCAGCACTCGGGAGGCAAAGGTAGGAGGATCGCCATGAGTTCGAGGCCACGCTGAGACTACATAGTGAATTCCAGGTCAGCCTGGGCTAGAGTGAGACCCTACCTTGAAAAAAACAAAAAATGAAAAAACCAAAAATAAAAAAGTGTATACATAGGTAATACACTTAGCTAGATACCACATCTATCTTCACCAGCTATTGACATGGAAGCCTGGAAAACACCCTTAATTAAAGGCACAAGAACTTTCTCCCAAAGCAAAGGAAAACCTCCTCTAGCTGGTAGAGGTTCTTTGAACCTTGTTATAAATCAGTCCAGGAATATGAACACCCTGTACACAGCATGATCAATCAAAAGCTACTCAGAAAAAAAAAAAAAAAAAAGAAGAAGAAAAAGAAAAAAAATTTTTCAGAGTTGTGCCAGGAGTCTTATCGCAATTGCTTCCTGCCAGCAAGAACAGATAAACAAGCCCTGGACAAGGCCAGTGAAAGGCTGGTCTAGGGACCTCGTTTCATGTTGCTCCAGGTATCAAGTAGGAAGTAAACAGCTTCGAAACAGTTCTGAGAATTGGCTTGGAGGAAGCGCGGCTTCCTCTCCCTGCACTTGTTAAGTTAGCTCTTTCATGGTCCTAAGCCCCTTCTATAAGCTGGCTGAAAAACCCTTACCAAAACCATCTTTCTCCCACATCTGCCTCTGATCTATGCAATCCAGCTAGCCCCGTGTGCTCCTTCATTATGTGATAAAGAGAGCACAAACCTGCTAATCCCCAAGCACTGCATCTCCTACCCCTCAAGAAAAAAAAAATAAATAAAAAAGAAGTAGATCTATCATACTGTGGGAGAAAAATGGGCATTCACGTTGGGTTGGTTTCCAGTACCACCCAAGCAGCATGTGAGCATGACTGAACTACTTCATCAGGCTCCTCAGCAATAGGCAATAAACAGCTCTGGAGCTCATTAACTGTCCAGGCTAGGTAAGTCCTACCAAAAATAACATGTAAGCTTATTTTACGAGGAGCCTGGATTTGTGTTACCACCTATTGGGTGATTTTTTTTAACACACCATCCTCACCAGCCTGGCACCTGACACTTGCACAAGGCTTTTCATGCATGTGTGCCCACAGAAAATTAGTGCACCTGGCTGTCCAAGTCTTTCCACGAGCCAAAGCAAGCTCAAGTCTTCACTCAGTCGCTTTTGCTGGGCTTTGCACGTCCTAGTTTCAATGCATATAAAGGTGTTTGTAAAGTCATTCCTGGGTCGGCAGATTCCATGGAACATGAGATTTTGATATGAAACAAGAATACATTAATAAAGCAATGGATGATAATTCTCAAAGAATAGGCTGGCTCCTTGGGCTAGATACAATGGTCACGTTGGTTTATAGCTTGTTCTTCAGTTTTTTAACATCTACAAAATTACCTTTCAAATAACTGAATGCTCTCAAACTGCATATGCTTTTAATATGACTGAAAATATGGATTTTTTTAAAAAAAGAAATCCAAATATTCTGGGCTCTTGTGTTACTTTTATTTTTTATTTTATTTTTGGAGCGAGACAGAGAGAGAGAGAGAAGGCGAGGGAGAGGCAGATAGAGAGTGGGCACACCAGCAGCCTCTCAGCCACTGTGAATGAACTCCAGATGTGTGCGCCCCCTTGTGGGCAAGTGCAGCATTGCGCCCTTGCGTCACTTTGCATCTGGCTAAACGTGGGACCTGGAGATTGGAAACGGTGTCCTTAGGCTTAGCAGGCAGGTGCCTTAACCGCTAAGCCATCTCTCCAGCCCTCTTGTGTTACTATTAGCAGTTTGATTTTCTTTTTTTAATTCAATAAGCCTCTGCAATAAAATGAAACTATCAGTTTCTTTAGAAATCTTTAAGGGCAGAGGTGGGAAGACCATTTGCATTATTTTCTATTGAGTACTCAGATGATCACTTAGTATCTGGGCATTACCTTTTTGTAATATTTTATTTTTTATTTAAGAGAGGGAAAGAGGCAGAGAGAGAGAGAGAATAAGCACACCAGGCCTTCCAGCCACTGCAAATGAATTCCAGATGCATGTGCCACCTTGTGCATCTGGCTTATGTGGGTACTGGGGAATCAAACCAAGGTCCTTTGGCTTGGCAGGCAAGTGTCTTAACCGGTAAGTCATCTCTCCAGCCCAGTATCTGGGGTATTACCTCTATAGTGCTGATCATATAGATATGTTTCTGTGTCTTTGCAGTAATTTAATCATATCTAACATTACATTAGAGAGTCCATTTTCTGTAGGCGCTTTATTTATGGATAAAATTCAGCTGATGTGTAAGTAGGAAAAGCATTGATATTTTGTTTTGGTTGGTGAAGCAAAAACACATGCTAAATAAGTTTAATTTTCATGAATTCTGTGTTATCAAATAATAATGGAGTTTGTTTGAGCAGAGTAGTTAAATTCCCAGATTGAACTGTTAAGAATTCAGTTTCTTTTCCACAGAATGCATTAACAGAAAAATACAGGAGCCCTCCAGTGGACAAATTCTGTACCTCTTGGAGGAAAGCTGAACTGATTATGACCTAAATGACAAAACAGAAATAGAAATCTCCAGAAAGAACCACCACTTGGCCAATTCAGGTGTTTGTCCTGGGTCTTTTAACTCACTACAAGTGAGCAGCGACAGCCAGAAGAATATGACAAGTTGTGGGCCAGTAGAGAAACATTACCAGTCCATAAACTAACTCTCTAAGTTTCTCTTTTATAACTTTTAAAAAAAAAAATGTTTTATTTATTTATTTGAGAGAGAGAGGGGCAGATAGAGAGAGAAAGAATGGGTATGTCAGGGCCTCTGGCCACTATAAATGAACTTCAGATGCGTGTGCCACTGTGTGCATCTGGCTTACATGGGTACTGGGGAATTGAACCTGAGTCCTTAGGCTTAGCAGGCAAACGCCTTAACTGCTAAGCCATCTCTAGCCCTAAATTTCTCTTTTCAACTGCTTCCTACTCTTTCTACCAATAAGATAAAACTCATCCACATTGTTCATAATCTGATGAAAAAAAGAAATGTGGAAATAGGATACTCATTTTATTACATAGGAAAAGCAAGGTCCAAGAGAGAGGCAAAACAGAGGAGTATAAGGTGATCCGGGAATTAATCAAAGCAAGAAGACGCCACCACTCCGAGCTGGAAGGTCAAATAGGCTATTTATAGCTAAATATTGAGATCATCTCATTAGTACCTACTCTTAGTTATGTAATGGGATCCATGTTCACTTTTATGTCCACTCTCCCTATCTCATTGCGAGGAATGCTTGATGTTAAAAAGAGGAAGAAGAGTTCAGGAATGAATGAGCACTTGGGAGGCAGAGGTAGAAGGATCGCCGTGAGTTTGAGACCACCTTGAGACTACATAGTGAGTTCCAGGTCAGCCTGGGCTAGAGTGAGACCCTGTTGCAAAGAAAAAGAAAAAGGAAAAAAAAAGAAATATGAAAAGCGACTTGTACTTTTTTAAGTTTTTTAATGGTGTTGTTGAGGATCAAATCCAGGGCCTTGTGTATTGTAGGCAAGCCCTCTACCATAGAACTACATCCCCAGCCCCAGACATGTACTTTCATTTATTTCTATGCAATCGAAATACAAAGTGAGGGATTCTTTAATTTTTATTTATTTATTTTTTGCCAGTTCTCTAGAAATTTGACCATTGCTACAAGTTTATTTGATCTTGGGAAGATATAATATATTGTAGTCTCTGAATTAACAATGTTGGCCCTTTTCCATTCTGGAACCTATCTTACAATTTGCTGTAACTCTACCATACCAAAAGTATGAAAGCACTAGGGGAAAAGTGACCAAGTGCAGGAAATGGCACATTGTAATCAACTCACAGACATACCGATCAGCACTCAGTGGTCAAGCCTGATAAACCAGAAGTTGAACAGTCAAGCCATTTTTACATTCAATTTTAACATGTAAGTTATAATCTTAATGGATTACTCCACCATGCAGTTTAATAGCATGATGTTTACAACTGGATTTCAATGACTTCAATCGGGATTTATACATGATCTCCACCCTGGAAAACCAGTTTGAATTCTTGTCCGCATGCCAGATTCCAAGAGACATTGTAATTAGATCCCCAGAGAATACGTTGCTGTTAGAAGAATCTGTCCCCTACTGAATTATATAGGGGAAAAGCTGGCCAAGGCAATGTTCACGTTCATGCAATTATCTACTTAATTACACAAGGTAAAGTAGTCATTATAATTATGGTGAAGCTCATACTAGGATTGTTATACTCCCTCCCCCCCCCCCACAACGCCCAAAAAAAAAAAAGTAGTGTGCTTGAGAAATAATGTGACTCCAAGGCTGACTCTCCACCAATACACCCCGTCTCATTTCCTCCAGCAGCATTCACAATTGAACAAAGATTTTAGCAGAACTGAAAGCACTAGGGGAAAAGTGACCAAGTGCAGGAAATGGCACATTGTAATCAACTCCATAATACCTTCTATTACATTACACTCACGCATATTTGACTCTTCTCACTTATACTTTAGTCCAAGAACCAAAAGATCTGGGGTTTTAAATAAAAGAATCCAACAGGGCATTCTTGCATCAAAATTATAATGTATAGGAAACATTCTGGGTTGGGTGGGAACAGTAGCAAAGGGGAAATAGAAAGTCAATTTTATTGTGTTTCTTTGGCTCTGGGCTTTGTGCCATCTGGTTTGGTTGATCTTTTCTCCTTTGCTTTCAATGGTTACCTTATTAAGTTTACAGATCAACTCATAGAAACACTTACTGAGTTGCCTGGTACAACTCTAGGTCCTGTATGATGATTCATTAAGAGAAATTATTGGCCAATGTGGTAGTTTGAATATATTTCCCCCAATATATTCAATGTTTTATTACTTTATAGTGTGCATCTGCAATCACCTTGCTAGAGGCAATGTCACTGGGGGCCGGTCTTAAGGTGGTAATGGTGTGGGTTTGAGATTCCATTGTAAAGATATGCAAATGTGCCTAGCAGGAGTTCCTGAAGTGTGCTGTGTGACCTTTTGGCTGTAGTTTTGCTCTGTGTGCTGTGGTGGCTGGTTGGTTTCTCTCTCTCTCTGCTTGGCCCTGTGGAGAGCAGGCCACTTCTCTTGCCATTATGGAACTTCCCCTGAATCTGTAAGCTTCAATAAATAATATCCCTTCCTCCCTAACTGTGCCTGGTCTGGAAGTTCATCTCAGCGAACCTGAAGCTGTCTGCTACAGCCAATATTAAAAATAAGAACAATTTTAAATACTATAAGTCCATGTTCTTACATACATACTTATTCTTCCGACATTTGTCAGAATAAACAGGATTTCAACTATAGGGATGAAGAAAAAAAATCTAGTAGTTTTTCAATAGACTTGAAAATAATTCAGATTTCAAATTTGTTAAGGAAGAATCTGAAATTATTTCCTTCATGTGGACATTACAATTGTAAGAATCATACTTCAGTTGTGAACTAAAGTTCCCAAAAGCAGCTGCACCTACTTCAAACATCTTACAAGGTTGATTGACTGATAGAACTTCTGTGAATATGAGGGCACAGAATGTTGCAGGTCCAGAGCCAAATTACCTTGGACTATCTTTAGTCCCCTTAATAGCCATTTAGTGCCCACCCTATGTGTGACATAACATGCTTGTGGCCATCAGGAAAGCAGGTGAAATCTTTTGGAAATGTACTAACAGAACGCCAGCTTCCACGGACTCAAAGGCTAAGAATGCCCTCACATTGCCGTGATCCTAAGAATGACCACTCTTTTTCTCCACTCTTTTTTCTCCTGTAGGATTTTATCATTTATTTGTTTACTGTTGTTCCTTTCAGTGGACATTTTTAAAAACCACTTTAAAACTTACTTATATGAATTCCTATTGTTTATTCTTTTCTCTAACTGTACTGATTTAATAAGGAGCCAATTTTAAGTAAAAATTTTTAAATACGTGTTCATTACTTCTAACAAAGTTCTTTTAATGTCTATGTCAATCAGAATGCAATGTAACAGACAGAAAAAAGACACTTAATACACCTAGCAAGAAATTTCAGAATCATATTTAAAACTTTCCATCAATCCAAAATTAGTGGTTTATGCTATTTTCTTCAGTCAAACTGATTTTCTTGAGTATTACTTAAACTGATCCAAGCAGAAAATGTGTTTGAACTGTCCCAAGCTGCAGCTTTTTACAACTATGAGAGGGAAATGGAAAACAGGCATAATATGACAAGATGAATTATAAAATGGAATGAAGCTTTAGCAGGAAGACTGGTTAAAATGGAAGCCATCACTGAAATTTGATTTCTTTTCCAAAAATTCCATGATCTGGTCTGTAGGTGTCAGCTGACCTCGCCATCTCCACAGAGCAATTAAATGACAACTAAAACGTAATGCAGTGTAATGGGCTATATGAACACATTTGTGTGGAATGACACAAACTCCCCCTTTACTTCCTTCTTTACTCACATTTTAAAACTTCAAATTTGGGTTGGAGAAATGGCTTAGTGGTTCAGGCATTGCCTGCAAAACCAAAGGACCCTGGTTCAATTCCCCAGGACCCACGTAAGCCAGATAGATGCACAAGGGGGTGCCTGCATCTGGAATTCTTTTGCAGTGGCTGGGGGCCCTGGTGCACCCATTCTTTCTCTCTCTTTCTGCCTCTTTCTCTCTCTATAAATAAATAAATAAATAAATAAATAAATAAATAAATAAATAAAGATTTGTTTTAAAAACTGCTAATTTAAGAATTTATAAAATTTCCTATAGATAAATTAAATTTATCTATGAAATGTATTATATTATTCTTTTAAAGTTTTGCATAAACTACCAAAAACCATTTAATTACAAGATGCATCTTCATTCAGTGTACTTACAGAAGAAGTAAACTATTGTTAGAAAGTGCTACTAAGGCCTTATATGCAAATTAACATGATTCTCCAAATATTAAACTTTTTAGAAGATTAACAATCAAAAGTAGGCAGCTGAGGCTAATTGGTAAATCAGGGCAGAGCTAGGAACAGATAAGTTAATAGTATGTTTTCACAGTATATAAGTTATTTCTTTTATTCATCCGTATCACTATCATGATCTTGAGCTTCAGCTGTCTGCTACAGACTTTCAGATGCTGGAGGTAAAATAGCAAACAAGATAGTTTATATGTACAATCAACTTTGAAAGATAAGCTCGTTTTTTTGAAGGAGCCAAAAGCTGATGTGACTCTTACCAATAATGTCTCTTCCAAGAAAGCCACTCCAGACAGACTCACAGACCCTCAGCCTTTACAGAATATGCAGTGCAATGACTAATTCAGGATGCATGCCTTTATGTGGAAAATCAAGAAACTAATTTACTTTTAGCATGAATATTTTTAAATAAACGGATGAGCTAATTTATAATAATCTTTAGTTTTGGTGACCTTAAAAAGCTAAGAAGAATATGACAATTTTAGCAATATGAAAACCTTGTATGAGTAAATTTTTATTTGGAAAAGATAGTGGAAATGATAGAAACATAATAAATCAAAAATTAATCTGCTACAAGTATTCTCATTTTATTACTTCACTGCCTAGTGGGAATTTAAAAATTTTTTAAAACCACTTTCTCTAAAAAGTTAATGTACCTTATCCTATAATATTTAAAGTTGTACTATCAAGGGTTCCTGTGGTTTCATTCAATAGGCACAAAATGGCATGAAATAAATCTCATAGTTAAAAAGAAAAGGCCAACTAATTTTATTCTCTCTCTATTGTTTTTTATGCAGGGTCTCACTGTAGACCAGGCCTAGAACTAACTCTGAAGCCCATACTGGCCTCCAACTCACAACAAGCCTCCTACCCCAGCATCTGGGTGTTGGGATTATTGGCACAAGCCCCATTAGCAATCTCTCTCTCTTTCTAGCTGAGGATTAAACCCTGGGCCTTGTGAATGCTAAGAATGCACTTTACCACTGATTTATAACCCTTGCCCATTCATTAAAATATAAAATACAAAGCCTGATGGCCTGGATTTGATTCCCTAGTACCCATGTAAAGCCAGATGCACAAAGTGGTCTGTGTATTTAGAGTTTGTTTGCAGTGACAAGAGGTCCTTCCATGCCCATTCTTTTGCTCTCTCTCTCTCTCTCTCTCTCTCTTGCAATTAAATTAATAAAATAAATAAATAAAGTATCACATATTCAGGTGCACAAAGTATTTGAAATGATGGGGTTTGTATATGTTTATATTCATGAAACAACATCCACATCAATATATAAAGCATTATGAGAAGTATTACATTTATAAGCTAAAAATTATTGTAGAGTCAGTGTGGGAAAATCTAGGTCTCAATTCAAGTGTTATACATACCTCTACTGAGATAAACTTTAGCTGACCTCTTCCAAGAAAGAAAGAAAATGACCGTTATTACTTATTGCGCTGTACTAACTACTTACTGTAGTCTGTTTAGTAGAGTAACAGTTAAATCAGATTGATATTAGGGAAAGACTTTTAAGGAGAGATAATTTTATTTAAAAAATTAGCATAAAGCTATAGAAGAGGATGGGCCATCGAAGAGGAATATGAATGAAAGAAGTAACTGTATTTGGAAGAGCATGGAGGCATGGAATGGCATCATCTATTTAAAGTATTCTGTGTGCAATGCTGGGCCAAAGGATGCAGGTGGGAGGTGGGAGAGATAAGCTGCAGAGTTAGGAAAGCGAACAATCCTGAGGGATGTAGAAATAAAAATAAATAAATAAATAAATAAATAAGCCTTATCCTAGACATTAATAAGGAGACAACACTTAAGTCCCAACAGTCAAGATTGAAGATGAGTATGATCAAAATACATCAGGTACATGTATGAAAATATCCTAAGGAAACTCAGTGTGCAATTAATATAAGTTAATAAAAAAACATTATCACAGTTCAAGTGTGAAATGTCCCATAGCCTCATGGGTATGTGGTGAAGCCTCAGACTTGATCTCCACCTGGTGAAGTCTTTGGAAGGTGGAGCCTTGCTGGAGGAGATGTGCTGCCGGAGGCATGGCTTGGGATGTTATAGTTCAGCCCTGATTTCTTTTCTTTTCTTTTTTTTTTTTTTGGTTTTTCGAGGTAGGGTCTCACTCTGGTCCAGGCTGACCTGGAATTAACTATGAGATGGGATGTCCAGCTGTTTGCTACCTCTGCCAGTGCTGGGATTCTCTCGGCAGCCCTGATTTCTTTAATCAAACTTCCTCCATGCTGATGTGGAGATGGGATGTCCAGCTGTTTGCTCCTGCCGTGCTTTTTCTCCCTTAATCAAACTTCCCTTCCAAACTCTAAGTTGGAAATAAGCCCTTTCCTTCTATAAGGTGCCTCTGGTCAGGTGTTTTATTCCAGCAATGGGAAGATAACTGCTACAAACATCAAAAAGAAGGATGGTGCTAGCATCAGATATCAAAGAAAGATCAGCCAGGCGTGGTGGCACACACCTTTAATCCCAGCACTTGGGAGGCAGAGGTAGGAGGATCACCATGAGTTTGAGGCCACCCTGAGACTACAAAGTTAATTCCAGGTCAGCCTGAGCTAGAGTGAGACCCTACCTTGAAAAACAAAACAAAAAGAAGAAGAAGAAGAAGGAGGAGGAGGAGGAGGAGGAGGAGGAGGAGGAGGAGGAGGAGGAGGAGGAGGAGGAGGAGGAGGAGGAGGAGGAGGAGGAGGAGAAGTGTTAACATGATTCTTTAATCCCAGCATTTAGGAGGCCAAGGTAGGAGGATCACTGTGAATTCCAGGTCAGTCTGAGCTACAGGAAAACCCTAACAGAAAGAAAAGAAAGAGAGAGAGAGGGGGGGAGTAAGGAAGAAAGGGAGAGAGAGAAAAAAAAAAAAAAGAAAGAGGGAGAAAGGGAAGGAGGAAAGAAGGAAGAGAGAGAGAGAAAGAAAAAGAAGAAAGGAAGGAAGGGAGAGAGAAAAAAAAAGAAAGAGAGACATGGTGGTGCATGCCTGTAATCCCAGCACTTGGGAGGCAGAGGTAGGAGGATTGCTGTGAGTTCAAGGCCACCCTGAGACTACAGAGTGAATTCCAGGTCAGCCAGAGCTAGAATGAGACCCTACCTCAAAAAAACAAAAACAAAAAAAGATAGAAAGATAGAGAGATAGATGATAGATAAATGGACAGATAGATAGGTGATAGATGATAGATAGATAGATAGATAGATAGATAGATAGATAGATAGATAGATAGATAGATAGATAGATAGATAGATAGACAGACAGAGAGTGGTGACTGGGTTAGTCTCTGGAGATGTTTGAGGGCTACAAGCAAAGGCAAGAGGTGATTGCAGACATGAGGCTGGGTGAAGGAACACTGTGCATCAGTGCAGCTGAGCTGGAGCAGACAGTGAGCCCGTCGTGAGCATGACGCTGAGGAGCTGAGAGCTACAGGGCAGACAGACTGGAAGTGGGAAGCAGGTGGCTGATGGGGGTTTCGGGCTTGTGAGACTGATGCTGGTAACCTGCACTGAACAAGGCACGCTTTCCATTATCTGTAGCGAGATGATGAAAAGTTCAATTCGGACGTGCCATATCCATGAAACTGAGATGACCAGAATGAATTTGGCTAATTACAACTGATAGATAGTGAGTGTGTATACTGTATTGCCCCTAAAGAGTCACCCAGTATTTACAAATTTAGTCATCTGTTCTGGTGCCCCCAAAGAGACCCTTTTCACTATCCTTCTGAGAATTTTAATATTGGAAGACCAACTTTGAGAAAGGCCGAATTTCTAATTTTGTAAATCCCCTTTGAAAAGAAAGGGTCTGAAATTCATTTGCATTTAGCAAAGTGTAGCTTCTATTTCTAAGAATCAATAGCTAGTAGAAAAGGGTTTTTTTTTTTTGTTTGTTTGTTTGTTTGTTTTGGACAGTAAGCCATTCTTACCCAACTCCGGTTTGATGAGATGTGTCTAGATGAATGAATAGAAAACACGTGGATAAAAATATGTGGGACATTTTTAAGTGAGGAGACAAATATTTGGCCAAACTCGATGGAAAAGTTTAATAAAACCCAGGGCATTACAAGATGTTTGACAAGCCAACATCATACCAGGCTCCTCTCTTTCCTAAAGGGCATGTTTTCCCTCAGACTCAGAGTGATATGCTAAAAGAAACACATGTGGAACAAGAGCCTTGATTTGGTAGTCAGCTACCTGACCTTTCAAATTTGTTTGGAGAGGGAATTTTTGTTTAATGTACATTGTGTTCTCGCTAGGTCCTAAATGCAGTCATGACACTCAAAACCCATACCGAAAGATGTTTGTGGCCATGCATATGTATGTATATATGCTAATCAGATGCAAAAACCTAGCCAGTCAGTAGGTTGTTTGTAGATGATCCAGAGGTGAATAAATGCATATGTTGACTATCACTGCCCTGCCACAGCACTCTGCCAGCTATGCATCTTTAAAGTCCAAGAAAAAAACAAAATCTAGCCAGGTGTGGTGGCGCACGCCTTTAATCCCAGCACTTGGGAGGCAGAGGTATGTGGATCACTGTGAGTTCAAGGCTATCCTGAGACTACATAGTGAATTCTACGTCAGCCTGGGCTAGAGTGGTGAGATAAGGGAAACTGCTGATCTTTCATTTTAAATCTTATCTTACAGTTAAAAAAGATTTAAAAATTCTTGCTTGGTAAACAAATATCCCAGAGAAGATGTCCCAATTAAAGAGTGACCTGTCTGAGCTTGCCCTTTTGGCTTTTAGACAGGAAAAATCATTTATTTTTATGTCTCGATCGCTGTGAATGAACGCCAGACATGTGCGCCCCCTTGTGCACATGTGTGGTATTGCATAATTGTGTCACTTTTGCTTCTGGCTATGTGGGACCTAGAGATTTGAACAAGCATTCTTAGGCTTTGTTGTAGGCAAGCGCCGTAACCACTAAGCCATCTCTCCAGCCCACAACATATTTTATGAACTGGAAGATTTATGTGTGTGTGTGTGTAGAGTATGTGTGTGGCATGTATACTGTATGATCTACATGTACATACAGATGTGTGCCCTCCATGCACATGCATGATGGGGCCTGAAGAGAACAAAAGATGTCCTTTTCTTATTGCTCATCCATGTACTTCCTTGAAATGAGGTCTCCCTCAACCCAGAGCTTGCTCTCCATCAGTAAGACCCAGCCCCTAGACTGGGGTGATACATGTGTGCAGTCACACTCAGCTCTTTATGTGAGGCCTGGAGTGCTGAACTCTGACGTCTTCAGCCCCATGAGGCCTTCATGTTTAAGAGGCAAAGCTCTCAACTTCTGAGCCATCTCCCCAGCCAAAGAACCAACGACTTTATCCTAAATACAATAAATTTAATGTCATATGTTTTTAGTTTTTCCACACGTGCGAAATCACTGATGGTGGATACAGAATCTTGTCCACTATTGAGCATAAAGAGAAAAGCAATATTATGAACCGCAGGCTGGTAACAAGTCCTCAAATCAATGTAACTAAATCATATGATTCACAAAAGTTTGGAAACTCGTGGATACAACAAACCCATAGGAGCTATACTGCACTTCTGCAATTTGCAGAAACCAAAGCAAATGTGACATAATATGTCATCTCACAGAGCCCATTATGCAGAGACAGCATGAGTTCCAAAGATGACTTCACTTTATCATGCCCTCCTCCAGTGTAATGGTACACTGGAATCATCTGAGGATTTCATTTTTAATTAAAAAGAAAACTCAAACTTACATGAAGGTTGTGTATCACTTAATCTCTACCCAGATTAAACAGTTGTTAAATTATCTTTCCACTTTGAACTCTGTGGTAGTTTGAATATATGGCCCCCAATATATTCAGTGTTTTATTGGTTTATAGTTTGCATCTGCAGCCACCTTGCTAGAGGCAATGCCACTGGGCAGTTCTTAAGGTGTGGTGGTGGGTTTGAGATTCCATTGTAAAGATATGCAAAGTGTGCCCAGTGGGAGTTCCCGAAGTGTGCTGTGCTGTGTGGGTGGTTGGCTTTTCTCTCTCTGCTTGGCCCTGTGAGAGTAGGCCAGCTTCTCCTGCCATTATGGAACTTCCCTTGGATCCATAACTGTGCCTGGTCTGGAAGTTCATCTCAGCGAACCTGAAGCTGTCTTCTATAAACTCTATTTTCCTTTCCTGCATTCTTGCCTTTACTCTGCATCATGGTTTTAGAACAAATAACAAATATTGTAGCTAGTATGGCAGCTGTGGTCTGATACCTATATTATTCCTCCCCTTTTAAGACTGAACTACTAATTTTCCCCATTGGTGGTGAAGTTTTATTTAATATTTTGTTTTTATGTATTTATTTATTTGACAGAGAAAGAAGGAGAGAGAGAGAGAATGGGCACACCAGGGCCTCTAGCCATGCAAATGAACTCCAGACTCGTGCGCCCCCTTGTGCATCTGCCTAACGTTGGTCCTGAGGAATTGAACCTGGGTCCTTTGGCTTTGCAGGCAAATGCCTTAACCGCTAAGCCATCCCTTCAGCCTTAACCGCTAAGCTATCTCTCCAGCCCTCATCAGGCATCTTTTTATAAGAAAGGTAATATAAGAAAACCTTGTTTATTGACAAAAATAAAAATTAAAAAAAATAACAGAACACTGAAATGCTGTGAGGAACATCTTGTGGCTGAGTCTCCTTTGGGACACAGTCTTTGGCTAACAAGAATCACCTTGATGAAAGTCGTGCCTCTCTCCTGAGTTGGGACACTCCCAATGTCAGACTGTTGTCCTGCATGCCCTAAATTCAGGACAACTTCTTAGACCATCCTAGCTCCTCAGACCAGGGGCTGAATTCTTGGATATGGCAATGCCTAGCAAGTCTCTCTTCCCAATCCTGCTTCCTCATGGCCCCATAGATATTGATCACTGAAACTTCCTGAGGAACACAACCTATAAAACTCTTCAATAATTTAGCACAATCAAATTTAATCTATAAATATTTCATGAATAATACATATGAGAAAACAAAGTTCTGCAAATATAACATTGATTCAACATTCTAAACAAAGTTCTCATGTCAAATTTTGTGTTATACCAATTTTAATTTGTTTTATTTTTCCTAATTCAGCTTCTAATTCAGAGTAGCTTGTTTTGTTCAGTTGTCATGCCATTTTATTCTCTGTTAATTCTAAACATTTCTTCCAGTTCTTTTGCATTTCCTGACACTGACATTTTTTAAAGAACACAGATAATTTACTTTGTAAAATGTCCTTTATTTTGGGTTCATTTGTTTCTTTACAGTTAAAGCTTGTGCTTATTCCTCATGAATTGTGAATTGGTAATATAATCTTCTCTATTCCTGGAAATTATATTACCAATTCTATAGCATCTTAAACTTCTGTTATCTTTAATTGAATTATTTGGCATATGATAAGCAATCTTTCCCACTATATATATATTTGGTTTTTTGAGGTAGGGTTTCATTCTAGTCCAGGCTGACCTGGAATTCACTCTGTAGTCTCAGGGTGGCCTTGAACTCACGGCAATCCTCCCACCTCTGCCTCCTGAGTGCTAGGATTAAAGGCATGCACCACCATGTCCAGCATGATGTTGATATTTTAAGAAGAGGAAATTTGGACAGCAACATCTACAGAGGGAAGGCATGGAAGAACACTTCCATATCCAAGCCAAGGACAAAGGCCCAGGATGTAACCTCTCACAACACTAAGAAAGAAGCAATCGTGTTCACACTTAACCTCAGGATTTTACCCTCCAACAATGTGAGAAATCAGATTCTGCTGTTTAAACATTTAGTCTGTGGTAATCTGCTATGGCAACCCTGGGAAACTAAGAAAGACACCTCGTCCAGTTCAGATTTTGCTAAGCAAAATGCGTGTGTGAGGGAAGTACGAGCAACTCTGATATATTGACTTAAGAATTTCCCCCCCAGAGAAATTCCAACTAGACAATAACGTCTAACCCACTGTCTGGTGAATAGGAAAATCTCCTGAATGAAATAAGAGCCTCCAATACCTAAAAGGGATAAAGTGAGTCATCACCATGGCCTGTGAATGAAAAACAACCACTCTGAGAAAACACATGTAAAAATGACACCATGTGGATTAAGTAGGGAAACACAGGCACACACATATAACTTGGGTGTTTCCTCTCCACCAGTTAGGGCTATTCTATAATGTCAGATAATAGATCTCCATTTTTTATTTTCTCTTCATCAAAGATATATTTTTACACTGTACAATATCTACTCTTTTGTTTTTATGACTCCATGTAGTGAACCAGTTCTATATAAAAAAAATAAATTTGGGATCATATTTTGTTTTTATCCTGGAAAACGAAGGGTTAGCCCAAGTGAGATTTTATTATCTGATCACAACTTCCATAAATACATTTACAACAGGAAGAACAAGAGCTTTGCACCTCGTTTTCTTTCTAGTTCTTCCCAACATGTCTTCCCAACATGCACACACATACTCAACACACCGGTGGCTAGGGCTACAGTGGTTATTCTAATAGAAAGAAATAATTCAGGGCAGAAATGAGAATTTTGTTAGATGAGAAAAACAGTCATTTCCTCCGATATGTAAGAATTCATCTTTCCTTTGATTCATCAGGCATCTTTTTTTTTTTTTTTTTGGAGAGAGACAGAGAGAGAGGAGGAGAGGAAGACAGATAGAGATGGGCGTGCCAGCAGCCTCTCAGCTGCTGTGAATGAAATCCAGATGTGTGCGCCCCCTTGTAGTCAAGTGCGGCATTGCACCCTTGCATCACTTTGCATCTGGCTAAACATGGGACCTGGAGATTGGAACCTTTGGAGATTGGAACCAGCGTTCTTAGGCTTAGGAGGCAGGTGCCTTAACTGCTAAGCCATCTCTCCAGCCCTCATCAGGCATCTTTTTATAAGAAAGGTAATATAAGAAAACCTTGTTTATTGACAAAAATAAAAATTAAAAAAAAAAATAACAGAACACTGAAATGCTGTGAGAAATGTATGGAAACTACCAGGGCAGTGTCCTGTAAATACAGTTAGTCGTCATTGAATTGGTAACTATGTGGTTTCTAGCCACTTCCATGAACATAATTCATTTGCATTTTCTTAGCTAAGGATACAGGAAATCTGACTTAAAGACACTGAAAGCACACTTCAAAGATGAAAGCAACATTGGCTGTTTCTGAGCTAGCGTTATGGAGAACAGTGTCCTAACATGAGGTTGCAATGGAAAAACAAGAACTAACGTGATCTGTTAAGGTTGCTGACCTGACAGCGATGCCAAGGAAGTGATCATCATAAGCACATACGGGCAGAGTGGAGAAGTAGCACTTTTATAAAGGGCAGGGATCAGACAATGGAATTTTGAAGTTGGAAGGAGGGATCTGCCATACTGGGATCATGCTCTCATTCAACAAATGTTTAACGAAGTGCTACTAAGTACCATATGCCAAAGGAGGCTCTGTCTTTGTGGTGGGGGTGTGGGGGGGACACAAGAAGGGCATGTTCTCCATCTTTTTGGCACCAGCTGTTTAGTAGGGAAGAATAATTACAAATTTTACTGAGTAAAGCAGAGGGAAGGAACTGGTTGCTAGAAACAGGAGAGATCTGCTTTGGACTGCGTAATGACGTAGTACCCCTTGACAATAAATAATAACTTATAAACTCAAGCTTGAAAGATATGATGAAGTAGTGAAGAAAACAAAAAAACAGTTTGGCTTTCAAGAAATTGGCAAAGACATGTTCAAGTAGCATAAGGGAAGGAGAAGGTGTTAGGAAATGGGAGGACCAGATAATAAATATATGCTGTCTGTGTAGCATGAGAAAATGACATATTAAATTTAAAAGGTCAGACACAAGATTTTACAAACTTTGGCTGCTAAGTAGAGGGATGGAAAAGGATAGATATGAGTGGAAAAAGGTATACTAGATAAAGAAGTGGGAAACACAGAGATATTTGTTGAGCCTAATAGGGTGGCAGAAAGGTATAGACAAGGGAAATGATTCAAAATAGACTTTGGAAGTTGAATACATACTATGTTGTGACTGACTAAGTGCTCATGTTGAGAGTGAGGAGTATAAAGAAAGCAGAGACACACAGAGAGAAAATGTGATGGGTGATTTAGAGAATGTAGTGTGTAGATCTAATGTCTATTTAATTGGAGCCTCGTCAGAGTTAAAGAAAACTGGGAGAGTGTTATCTCAATAAAGTCAGAAATAAGCAAAACGGATGGAAGGCTTCCATTTGTAGATTCAAAACATCCCCCAGGTCTCAAGGAGGTTAAGAAAATACATCAATAAAAATACTATTGAAAAACTTCAGAAGAATAAGAGAAAATTAGGAAATCTTCGAAAGATTACTTTTAAAGGAGGAAAAATGAGATGCTAGTTTACTCTTCATTAGAACTAATGAAAACCAAAAAAATAAATGGAAAGATATTGTGCAAGTGCTTTAAAAAAAAAACTGCCAATCTAGTATATATTCAGCATAAATCATGATCAAGAATAAATGTGGGGGCTGGGGAGATGGCTCAGCAGTTAAGGCACTTGCCTGCAATGTCTAGTGACCCAGCTTCGATTCCCCAGTACCCACTTAAACCTCATCAAAACAGAGATCCAGAAGATACAGAGAAAGCAACACTAAATCAGCTCTCTATCTTGCCTGCCAAGGCTCAGGGAACGTAGTGGAAGAGGAGGTAGAAAAATTGCAAGAGCCTCAGAGTGGGTCAGAATAGCCCAAGATACTATATTCCCCTCACCACAGGTGATGTATTTCCCACACTGAGGCCTGTTGGTCCCCACAATGAATACCAATAACCCTAAAGAAGACACTCAGAAGAACTGGGACAGGAATAAAGGGGTCTAATAGTACAACCATTTTATTTAAAAAATCAATCAATAATAAACATTTTGAAAATATATATTTATTTATTTATGAGAGAGAGAGAATAAATGGGTATTCCAGGGCCTTTGCCACTGTAGACAAACTACAGATGTATGTGCCACTTTATGCATCTGGCTTTATGTAGGAATAGAACCCTGACTGGCAGGCTTTGCAAGCAAGCACTTTTAACTGCTGAGCCATTTTTCTAGCCTGGTGATTTACTCTGTGCTTAAGTCTTGAGAGAACTGGTATGTTACACCACAAGTGAACATCTATTCAGAAACTATGTGGAAAAATAGACAAGAGAATTATATGCAAGAAAACATGAGATTGTTTCAGACAATGAACAGACAATCATGGCGTTCATGGTGCCAAGCCTCATGTTTGTGTTACAAAGTGTTTAAGTGGATTCCTATTTTGATTTTAGTTTCATGTCTTTCTTCCAGATCTTATTTTCCTAAAACATAGAAGACTAACTGGCTGGAAAAAAAAAAAAAAAAGCAAGGATGGGCCATTGTTCGCATTTCTTCAAAGGTTTTCTGGTGCAGAGTGCTGAAAAGTTACTGCCTCCAGGGGAATCTAATCAGAAGCCCAGCTGTTGAATGGGAATGGAAACTCATGGAAAGTCATGGAAAACCGATCCAAGAATGATAGCAGCCAGAAAATTATGGACGAGTTTCCAATGGAGTACTGGTCGAAGGTGAGGCCAAGAACATTTGGTATACTGATCAAGTGAATGTCTTATGTCACATGTGACACTGAGTCCCCACGATGACGTAATCACCCTGCTGAGACTAGAGGACTGGGTCCTTGAGGTACTGGTGTGTCACAATGAATTAAGTGCTGATACAAAGTGGAGCTAGCTGTCACTAGCTAAGGAAAGCATGTGACAGGGATCCTGGAAGCTTAAATGAGAGCAAAAAAAAATTAAAAATGTAACGCTAAATCATGCGTCTTTACGATAACTGACAACATTCTTGCTCTCTCCCCTCGTCCCATCTCAATCAGGTCTTCATGGCACGCATCTAATTGAGTGTGATGGAGGTGGGCCTGGAAGAATGAGCCCGTGAGACCATCTAGCCAAACACAGCTGCAGAAAACAAGCCTCACTGTCTGGGAAAAAAGCTGTGATCGACAAGAGATGTGGAAGGGCCGCCAAGAGAAATGCTTGATTCCTCACTAGAAACGCACGCTCCAGAGGCGGCTCCCACCAAAGACGGGGTGAGACAGGCGTTTCCAAGGATGACGGATGCAGTTTGTCCTTGAGGACCTCTCTATCCTGGTACAGTGGGGAAGACGAGCAATTAGAGTCAAATGATTATTTTCATAGATTTATCTCTGTGCGTTGTTTTTTAAAACTGAGGTTTTCTGACACAAAATTGGCCTCACACAAGTCCTATGGATATCAGTGCGATTCAAAGCCTGGAAAGTGGAGCATACACACTACAAGCCAATTGTATTGCTTAAAGTCTGTCCTCAGATAACATCAGATTAGCATCAAATAATCTCTGATTTCCTTTCCAAACAACAGTTTCTTTTCTTTGTTTTGTTTTTTTTTGAGAGAGACACAGAGAGAGACAGAGAGAGGGGGGAGAGGGTGACAGATAGAGATGGGCCCGCCAGCAGTCTCTCAACTGCTGCCAACGAATCCAGATGCGTGCGCCCCCTTGTGGTCAAGTGCTGCATTGCGCCCTTGTGTCACTTTGCATCTGGCTAAGCGTGGGACCTGGAGATTGGAACCTCTGGAGATTGGAACCAGCGTTCTTAGGCTTAGGATGCAGGTGCCTTAAGCGCTAAGCCATCTCTCCAGCCCTAAACAACAGTTTCTTTTCTTCATTCATTTCAAGTAGAAATAAAAATAAAGACCACGAAAAACATAAATGTCATTGTCTGGCTAGCCAAGAGTAAGTATGAGAAATAGTATACAGTTGTCAAAAAGCCCTGTGTAACATTAACTAAACTGACATTTTTAAGAAAAAGAAAACTGGTAACAAGGACCATTTGCCAACGTATAATTATTTGCTTTGTTAAGATTGTGTTGGCATGGAGAATATGAAGAGAAAAACAAAAACCATTGATGGTGTAATTCTACATGAATGGATTTGAAAAGGGTCTCTGTATGATGAGTCAAGGAGAATCTGATTGGAGGATAAGGAAACTTGAGTTCGAAGTTTAGAATTTGGGAATGAAGTTTTAATGTGAAAATAAGAATGAACTGAGAAAGAACTAACTGAGAAGATGGGAAGATTCCACAGAAGACAAAATAGCACATATATGTCAATTCTTCTCCATTCAAAATGATAACTGGCCATCCACACTGGGTCCACCATCATGCTGAGCCCAGTTCAAGATTCAAAGTTAACAAACACGCAGTACTTATAAAAAGTCTATCGTTCTCAAAAAAAAATGCATATTTTATTAGTGAAGAACTAATTCTACTTGGTTCTGTTTAGCAAGGCGTTGGTCAAAATGTCATATGGAAAGAACAGTCTTTGGATTCACCAGACCTGATTTCAAACCCTTGCTGGAGTAGTAATATTTTGTATAATTCACTTTACATTCTGGCATTTTTATTTTTTTAAATTCAACTAGTATTATGTCTTCCCTGTAGAATAGGCTGGGGAGAGGGTGTGTTAGAACTGCTAAGTTTCTAGCCACTATTGTTCATAGTTGTACCTTAACACAACTACCTAAGCTCTGCCTGGCTCTATGCCTTGCCACATGGTCCCAATCCTTTCCCTTCCCCCTGCCTGCTTATCCCCTCACTCATAGTTCCAGAATTCTCAGCTTAGGTTATGTCCACCAGCAAGGTTTTTAAAAATTTTTTTTTCAAGGTAGGGTCTTACTCTAGCCCAGGCTGACCTGGAATCCACTATATAATCTCAGAGTGGCTTTGAATTCACTGCGATCCTCCTACCTCTGCCTCCACCCCCCAGTGCTGGGATTAAAGGCATGCGCCACCACGCCCGGCTCACCAGCAAGTTTTTTAATGACCCTCAACCTCAACTTTAGGAAAAGATCTGTTCCTATGTTTGGTATACCCTTTAATCTTATTTTGTATCACATTATTGAGACTGTGCATATTTCTCACGTGTTGATTTTTGAACTCTGAGCGGACAGACTATGTTTCACGTACCTTTGAATCTGATAGTTTGATTTTATTCACATTAGTGATGAACACGTCACTTGCTCCATCATATTCTTTGTAAGTAACAGTACCTAGGTGAGGGATAATAGTTGTGACCGTCCTCGAACTTGAACCACCTTTCTGCCTATCTCCTCTCAGGTCATTATTGCTATGTGCGACTTAAGCTGTAGTCCAAGAGAACACAGAAGCATTAGGCCCATCTTGAACTCAAAAAAGGGATAATAGGTACCAGTAAGACCTGCCTTATTAAAAAACATCTATTCACTTATTTGCAACATAAGCTGTATGAGTCTCAGCCAGCCAAATGCCGTAAGAGGAGGGATGAAGAGGAAGACAATGAGAAGAAACCCTCCCCTTCCTCCTTACATAATGCTCAGATCCCTCAGAACATAACGCCAAGTGGCCAGGTTGTTTGTAGACTCTTAATATTGAGGTTCATATTAAATGAACCAAATATTATCTAAAATCAAATTTGTATCTTTCTTATTCATTTATTTTATTTATTTATGTGAGAGAGACTGAGAGAAAGAAAAAGAGAGAACGGGCGTACCAGGGCCTCTAGACACTGAAAATGATGTCCAGACACACGTGCCACCTTGTGCATCTGGTTTCACGTGGGTCCTGGAAAACTGGACCTGGGTCCTTTGGCATGCAAGAGTTTTAACCACTAAGCAATCTCTCCAGCCCTAAATTTGTCTTATATTTAAGTTTCATCTGTCAAGTTTCCTCTTCAGCAGAAAGATAACTGTAGAAAGAATTTCAAACTGGAGGTGATTAGACACGTGATTCAATCCTCCATTTGGGCGAGTATACGAAAATAGTCAACAGTCTTCCCAGGGTTATCCACGCAGTGTGTGGGAGTAGAACAATAAATGTATAACCTGATATGACATAAATGTGCTTTATTCCCTATAAACTTTTGAAATTTGCTCTAATTAACAATCCATTTTTTCCTAGACAGCTAAAAGTACTTTTTATCCCCAATTTATCTATCAACTACTTCAAACCGTGCTTGAAAACTGGCAAATAGCTTATTTATAAAGCTTATTTTTTAAAAAATAATTTAATTTTTATGTCTATCTATTTATGGACAGAAAGAAAGAGGTAGAGTGAGAGAAAGAGAGAGAGAGAATGGGTGTGCCAGGGCCTCCGGCCACTGCAAACGAACTCCAGACGCATGTGCCACCTTGTGCATTTGGCTAATGTGGGTCCTGCGGGATTGAACCTGGGTCCTTTGGCTTTGTAAGCAAATGCGTTAACCACTAAGCCATCCCTCCAGCCCAAGCTTATTGTTTTTTTGTCTGATGTGTCAGATCCTTAGTCAGTAGTTTTCTTGACAAAATAGCAGCTGATTATCAACACCTTGTTAAAGACCAATAGCTACCTCTCTGTAGCCTAGAGAACATGACCGAGCAGTTTGCTGGTGCTTGCTCTCTCTGTTCAGAGAATGCACTCTGAGCTACATGCTTAAGTGCACAGGGTTTGGTTGACAAGGGCCACATGTTGAGTTTTCAAGACTATTTGAACAACCACAAAAAGCTGTCATCTCTTAGTCATAAAATGAGTTACTTTCCAAAACAAAAACACAGAATTCATATGGGATTAGATGGAAACACTACCCAGTATAGTATCCTGAGGAAGCCAAGTTTAACATAAATATTATTTTTTGACCCTTTTAATTCTTGACAATATGAAGCCTTCTTTTAATGGGTGTTTCAAAGTTGAATTAAAGAAGCCTTTCAGAGCCAAAGCCTGGGTGTCCTAAGAGGGTAAGAGCAGAAATTTACCATGAAATGGGAACTATTGTCAAATATTCAAATAAATACACTGTCCTGAAATAAACTAGCCCACCATACTCTACCAGATTTTACTTTTTTTGTGGATAGCATTGGAAATGTCTTTGTAAATAGGAAAAATATGCTAGGTATCATAAATCAAAATATCAGGAAAAAGTAATTTTTTATTTTTTAAATCAAATATTGCCTGTTAACTACAGAGTTTTCCCCAAAATGTGGTTTAAAACTGGCAGGAAAACATGTCTGGTCTGTAACAAGCCATACCCAATTGTTCTACTATGGAATGAAAAGAATTAGAATTTAGTTGCCACGGCTGAAAATTCTATCAAAGAAACATTCTGACTTTCTACTCAGCTACTACTTTCTAGAAAAAGTTTACTGACATTATTTCTAAATGCTTTTCTTTTTCTTTAAATACATCCTGGAATTTTCTCCAAAATAAAAATAGAATGTCAGAACCTGCTTAACATTGCTTCTGAACAATCTAAAGCACAGAGGACAGAAAAATAAATCAATAAATCTATTATAGGAAAAAATCATTTAAAAAAACAAAACAACAACAACAACAACAATAACAAAAAAAAAAAAACAGGGCAGGAGAGATGGCTTAGCAGTTGAGGGGTTTGCCTGCTAAACCTAAGGACTCATGTTCAACTCTCCAGGTCCCACATTAAGCCAGATGCAGTGATGCAAGCATGCAATGTCACACATGCACACAGGCGGCACAAGCATTTGGAGTTTAATTGCAGCATTTGGGAGCCCTGGTGTGCCAATTCTCTCTCTCTCTTTCACTCTCACATTTAAGAAAAGTCTGTTGGGCATGCCTCAAAAATAAATAAATAGGCTTAGGGGTTAAGGCGCTTGCCTACAAAGCCAAAGGATCTTGGTTCAATCCCTCAGGACCCATGTTAGCCAGATACACAAGGTGATGCATGTGTCTGGAGTTTGTTTGCAGTGGCTGCAGGACCTGGCACACCCATCTCTCTCTCTCTCTCTCTCTCAAATAAATTAAATTAAATTTAAAAATAAATAACTAAAATTAGCCTGCCATGGTGGCTCACAACTTTAATTCCTGTACTCTGGAAGCTGAAGTAAAAGGATGGCCATGAATTTGAGGCTAACCTAGGCTACAGTGTGAGTTCCAGGTTGGCTTAAGCTAGAAGGAGGACCTACTTCAAAAAAAAAAAAAAAAAAAAAGTAAAAATAGTTTTTCAAAGCATTATGCCTTCCAAAGATATTCTCTAATATTTTCACATGTTACAATGAATCTAAAACTTCTTTTAAAAGTTGAAAAAAGAAGCGCCTCCCCCCCCCCACCACCATCCCATTGACTATCTCTAAATGGTCCTAACCAGTATTGGACGGTGCAAGCCATCCTGCTGGCCAGCCAGGCTGCTGAATGCGATAACTGGAGCAAGGGTGTTATGTCTGTGATGGGGGAACCAGTTGTTCTCTGGTTATATTTGAGGCCACTCCATAGCTCCACAGGAGGGAAGTCCTACCTGCTGCTGCTGCAAACCTAATCAAAACCCTATGGCTAGGGAGGCTCTAAGCCCTAGGGAAAAAATTCCTACAAGTGTCTGGCTAAATTATGCCCAACAAACCACCCTCTAAATATTGATATCTGTGCCCATATATTCATGCTACTCTCACTTCTGGCTAGAGAAGCTTCTCTTTTCAGATGGCGATGACCACTAGGGAGACTCAAAACTTGAGGGCTGAGAAGTGTCGCGAAGCGTTCTGCACTAAGTGAGACATCTGTATGTGTCACACCCTCCAAGACTCAGAGAGCACAGTGGGAGAGGCAGCAGAAGGAATCTGAAAGCCAAAGAAAGGGGAGGGGTACTTTGTAATACTGTCTTCCAGACACAAAGTGGTCATAGCATTCATGACCTCACAGTGGCTGATGCTACCCACACAAGATCTCCATAATAGGTGGGGGGGGGGATGACATCAAAATAGAGCAGGGACAAATTGGAAAGAAGAAGGGGTTCAGTGGGGGGGATAGAGAAAGGGGAAAGGAAGGGTGGTAAGAGGGGATTATGATTATTGTATATAGTCTATATTTAGGGGAGGCTGTCCAAAAGTTTAAAAATTAAAAAAAAAGAAAATAGCTTTCTAGGAACATAAAAACAACAAAGATTAGATTGTAATTATGGGATGTAGAGAAGAAAAAAATAAATCAATAAGAATTTCCTAAGTTAATGAAGGCTACCCCCACAATGCACGACCCACGTTCTCCAACTAGGAGGGTCCCTTCAGAGGGGGGAGGACAGGGAAGAGGCTCTCGAAGGCACCAACATGAATGTATTCACATTATGAGTATAACTAATAAAATAAATAAATAAAGTGAAATAAAATTGTTTAAAAAAGAATTTCCCGTTAATATTTTTTAAAAAGATAAATACTATGCAGCTTTCCTCTGTTTACCTACTATACTATATCACCCTGTGTATGAACATCTGAGTGAGCAGATTTTGTCTTGTCCTTTTTCATTTCTGAGGCTCCAAAAGGAGAACTAAGATTTAGAATTTTTAAAGAGCTATTAAATTTTATTTATTTATTTGAGAGAGAGTGAGAGAACCTGAGAGACAGAGAGAAAGAAGCAGAGAGAGAGAGAGAGAATGGGCGTGCCAGGGCCTCCAGCCACTGCAAATGAAGTCCAGACGCATGTGCCCCCTTGTGCATCTGGCTTACGTGGGTCCTGGGGAATTGAACTGGGATCCTTAGGCTTTACAGGCAAATGTCTTAACCACTAAGCAATTTCCCCAGCCCAAGGTTTAGAGTTTATGCACTTTAGCATTCTGTAGCTCATGAAGTCTCTGAAGTCAGGTGACAGGACCACAGACAGGAACAGCCCAAACACTGCTTCCAGTCACTTGTCCTTACCAGAAAAAAAATCATTATAATCAGTAATGACAGAATTATTAACAATTAACAGACTCTCTATGGATAGTGAAGGATAATCTCAGGATCAGATGGAGGGAATTTATATAGAAACTTTGGAATAAAGATTCTATCATCTCATGGGGCAGATTGAACCTGCTATTGTTCACCTGTGTCTAGACACTAGCAACTTCATGTCTATTGACATTTTGAGCACTATAAAAGACTGAGCAAGCATCAAATCAATATATAAACAAATGATATCCATCTGGGAAGAAAGCAAATATTAAATGTGTTTGGTCTAAAGGCTTTAATAATACGACTTTTTGGTAAGAAATCTGAAGGAATCCATCAAATTCTTAGTCTTCCTCTCCTCTGTCAGTTTCCTTACTGTTTACAGATCAGTCACTGAAGCTACACCATACCCACTCACTCCCTCACTTTCTCCTGCCCTTCCTTCCTTTCTTTCTTCCTTCATCCCCCTTGCCCCCACTATCTTTCTTTCAACAGTTATGGTCTTTATAGGAGATAGCATACCCGGAATAAGAGGATATGAAGATATTTTGTTTCTGCAGATACTACATAAACATGTAAAAGGAGATGAGAGAATGGGAGTAACTTGAAGTTCTTAGTCCTGAAAGACGCACTAGTCCTTCTCAACACAAAGGAAGAAGAGCGGTTTGCCCCAAATCCAGGCAAAGAACCCATTAGAGCATATGGTCACCTGTGAGAGAGGGATGCAGCTACTCTAAAAGTGAACCTCTGTGGAGAGTGGCCTGAAAGACAGCCAGTGTTTTCATGGACCAAAAACATGCAAAGCTAGGGCACAATACCAAACCCCCAGTGCCAAGAGAGGACAAGCAGGAATGGGTGGGGAGAGATAGAACTGGAATAGAAGTGAGAGTCTATTCACCACCCCTTTAACAGTTGTTATAATGCAGCTAGATTTGTTTTTGTTTGCATGTGTTAGAAATCAAAACAATGATTTAAATCACTAAATGCAAGGAGCATTAATGTGGAATCTATTATATTAACCATGAATGAATACTCAAAATACATTTTTGATTATTGTAATCATAGATACTTGTATAAGATGACTTTCAAGTTATATGTTTTACCTAGATAAAGCAAATTGGTGAAAATATATTTGATTTTATAAATATGTACATGACTGACATACAGATTAGTAAATATTTTGAATTATCTTTCCTTTGTGTCATCCACTAAGTTCTAACATTACCATGACTAATCAGGAGCTTCCTGAATGTATTTTATTTTTTAGATTTACTCTATATATCATTTTCATTTATTTATTTGAGACAGAGAGAGGGAGAGAGAGAGAGTGAGAATGGACGCACCAGGGCCTCTAGCCACTGCAAATGAACTCCAGATGCATGTGCCACCATGTGCATCTGGCTTTACGTGGGACCAGGAGAATAGAACTGGGGTCCTTAGGCTTTGCAGGCATGCTCCTTAACCACTAAGCCATCTCTCCAGCTAGTCTACATATCATATATAAAGAGATAAGAGATAAAGATCCAATGGTAGATTCCTCATTATTACTCCTGTGTTATAGAAATTTGTCTCTAAGTTAATATTATCTTTTTCCTCTTGTAAATCCAAATCATGCCTCTGTCAAAAGATGTAATGAGAACCACTTCCTATCTGTTTAGTAACTGGGTCCTTACCAAGAGTCCTCAGCCAGACTTATGTGTTCCACACAAAAATCACTGTGGTCCTTTCCCTGAAATAATGAATAGTCATAAATAAATCTAAATGGCCTCATGCTTTGTTTTGACTGGAACAATTTGCTTTTTCTCCAGATAAGATGCTTGAAATAAATAAGTAGGATCTAGTTGGTCTCCCAGTCCAGCATCGTGCCTCCAAGGGAGGTTTAGCATGTGTATAATAGTGGATGACCATGTGAATGACAGTGGTACTCCTCAGATCTGAGGTCTTTCTACGTAGTGTGTGTTCCAAAGCCAAAGGCTTAATATTGAATGCCCAGTGACTTAAAACACTGCATGATTCCATCAGCCACTTTATTCTGCCATCCCGTGAATTCAACCTTCTTGTGCTCAAAAAACATGGGGGTGGCAGAAAAAAAGCACAACTGTCTGCTGAATGCAGGAAATCTGTACCTGGTTCTAGCCCAGGACATGCTAAGGTTACACCAGAAATTGCACAGATGAAAACTGTGATGCTCTATTGTATACCGTTGTTTAATGAAAAAGGCAAGAAAAACAGCGTGAAAACCACAGCTTGCACTGTCTGATCAGGAGTGCTTCAAAACTACATGCAGGAAAGATTGCTGAAATGCTAGCAGGCTTGACGGCGGGAGAAAGAAAATGTGTTTTAAATTGTGCTCCAAGCCAGGCATAGTGGCACATGCCTTTAATCCCAGCACTCAGGAGGCAGAGGTAGGAGGATCGCCAGGAGTTCGAAGCCACTCTGATTCTACATAGTGAATTCCAGGTCAGCCTGAGCTAGAGTGAAACCCTACCTCGAAAAAAAAAAAAATTGTGCTCCAATATAGTACTGAAGACACTTGTTCCCAACACCTACATATATGAACCTGAGGAATTGCCACCTTGATGGTGGCATGGAATAGACATCAAGCTTTAAGAAAAAATAAGAAAAAAAAAAAAAGTCAAAATACACTATCCAAACACAGTGTGGTTAAGAGGAGACTGGAGATTGTCTGCTGTGGTATGACCTCAGGAGACCCTGGGCTGATACCAGCTGGTCTACAGGGCTGGAGATATCAAGAGTTGCTTAAAAACTCATAGTGAGGAAACCCCGGAGGCCCGACCAGCTCAAATGTGTTAAAATTCTAAACTATAAGGGGCACCCGAGTGGTAAACGAGGAACAATGACTCGATTTCTAGACAAACAAGACAAGGATGTTGCTGACTGTGCAGTCAAAAATATTACCCTCATGGAAAGGACGCTCCATATATGGCCCGTCATGTAAACTGGAGACTAAAGTCCTCCCGTCTTACACCTTAGGCAGGCAAGGTGTGCTCCCAAGAAGCACTAGCCAAAGCTCACCATCACTTTCCCCTAGCCCTTGATTCTCCCTTTGCCCAGCAAGTGTCAGTGAGATTGAGATATGGTATTCAGTTCCTTATAAACCAAGTCTGCATTCGATTAATCCTATGACGACAGTCATGCAAGTGAGATGGCTAAGCTGTGTTGTCAACTTGACTCAGTTTGGAATGACCTAGGGAGACCCGTGTGTAGATTTGTCTTTAAGAGAGTTTCAAGAGAATTTTCACTGAAGAGGGAAGATATGGAAGAGACACCTTACATAAGCTTGGGCTCTGATCTGGAAAAGAGACAAAGAGAGAGAGAGAGAGAGAGAGAGAGAGAGAGAAAATGAGCTGAGCTCCCTCCTCTTGCTGACTACAGTGGCTGCCTCACCCGCCCAACACATACTTTCCCTACCACGGTGGGCAGCAGATGATCAACCTGTGAGCCAAAATAAACCCTTTCGTGAGTTGTTTTTGCCATGCTTTCTGTCATCACAATGAAAAAAGTCAGTCATGTTACAAGAGTGTGAATAGACTGAACTGAAGACAGTGGGCAAACCTGCATAGGTTAGTCTTAAATCCCAGACTTCATGTCAGCAGCCTGAGGGTCAGACGTGCATCCTTAGACAGCCTTTTAATTGGTAAAGAGGCTCAGCTGTTTCACTGCAAAATAAGTACTTCAAATGTGTTTTAAAGGATTGTTATGAAGATCGACTGAGTCATGTTTATGAAAACCCACTGGGTGAAATGTGGTTTACTATGTCCAATAATTGGTATGCAAAAGAAGTTATTATTGTTGAGTTATTTTTATTGAGGAACCAGCTATTTTAAACAGTATCTTATAGTTACACAATGAAACCCATATAAAAACTTTGATCACTTAGATGCTTATTGATTTAAAGCAAGCATGAAAGAATAAAATGGTATTTCCATATTTTCAAACAAAGGATTCCTTTGCAAACCAGCTCACTAGCCCAGTTTCCGGAGGTATTTTCTCCGAAGCCCAAGAACATTTGAAGTGGCGGCTGCTCATAGCAAAAGGCAGACAAGCGGTGAGAGCTCCAGAAATCACACCCTGACTTCGATCAGAGTGTCTCTGAATATAAATGGGAGCTTCAAACCTGTGAACATGCAGGACAAATAAATACAACTCTCCCCGAGTTACTTTGTGTGACTCTACACTTAGATCTTGCCCAGATAATCTTTACAGTATCCCACCATTTCTTTAGCATAACATACTTAAAATTTAAAGGGACTGGGCTGGAGAGATGGCTTAGTGCTTAAGGTGCCCGCCTGCTAAGCCTAAGAATGCTGGTTCCAATCTCCAGGTCCCACGTTTAGCCAGATGCAAAGTGATGCAAGGGCGCAATGCTGCACTTGCCCACAAGGGGGCGCACGCGTCTGGAGTTTGTTCACAGCAGCTGAGAGGCTGCTGGCGCACCCATTCTCTATCTGTCTCCCTCCCTCTCTCTCTCTCTCTCAAAAAAAAAAAAAACATTTAAAGGGGCATATGACTGATGTCACATTTTAACAGACATCCTAAATCTCAGATGGGTTGAATCAGATTGAAGAATACATATCTGAAGTCCCTGAAGACTTTACGAATATTCCCCAACTTGTGATAGTTCAACATTTTGTAGGTGGGAAACTACCTACGCAACTATTCTATTTTTCACTTTCAGTGTCATATTCAATGAGTTAGGTGAGATATTCAACACTTTATTATGGAGAAGTGTTTGTGGTAGGTGATTTTTCTCAACTGCATATAAGCATTCTGAGCACAGTTAAGATCTGAGTTGTGAAGTTTGGAAAGGTAAGTATATTAAATACATTTTCAACTTAATGATATTCTTTCAACTGTAAGTTGAGGAGCATCTGCACTTTTTTTTGGAGTTAGAAAGAGAGAGAGAGGGACAGATAGAGAATGGGTGCGCCAGTAGCCTCTCAGCCACTGTGAATGAACTCCAGATGTGTGTGCCCCCTTGTGGTCAAGTGCAGCATTGCATCCTCGGTCACTTTGCATCTGGCTAAACGTGGGACCTGGAGAATCGAATGGGTGTTCTTAGGCTTAGGAGGCAGGCGCCTTAACCCCTAAGCCATCTCTCCAGCCCAGAGCATCTGCATTTTGACAAAAATTTTTAAGGCAAATTCTCTCTGCTAGGCTCTCTGACAGGCTCTGGAAGGTCAAAAGGAAAGACTTTAGTTGTTGTTTTTTTGTCATTTTTTTCTCCCACATCTAATGTATGTATACATGGATAAGTAGTCGTGTCGTATGAGCCCACTGGGAACCTGCTGCTGCCTTCCCACAGGCAGGAGCTGCCTGTGCTTGCTCTTCTTTCCTTCTCTTAATCTCATAAAATTCTCCAAACTTTTACCCTGTGGTTTGGGGATTCAGTTCTTTGAATCCATAAAACAAAGATCTGCGAACACACCAAAACTGTCATATTATATCGATGTATCAGTGTATGTTGGTGAAGTGGCAGAGGAGCTCCAGTTCCTCTGTCATGTGGGTATAGCTTGGCTGGGAAATCAGAGACTCTACAGGAACACCTCAAACTGTGTCAGACACTAGGCTACCATAGGTGAACAGCTTTATAAGTGGATTTCTGGATCTCCAGGATGAAAGATAATTACGCCTGTTGTTTGTAGTCATAGTTACTCTGCTAATTTTTGAACCCTGTGTGCTCAGCCCTGTTTAACTTTACAGACAGTCAGTACTCAGCTGGTTCTGTAACAATCTAACTCCATCTACCTGGATCCTCTAAAATTACCTACCAAGATCAGAAAATCTGTAAGAAGGGAAACCCTAAATAGCCCTAACTTGCTTTATGTCCATTTTTCTCTTCTTCATTTTGTTTTTCCCTTTCAATTTCTTATTCAGGACTGTCTTCCCACACTATACCAATATAATGGTCAGAGTCCCTTAAAGAGATCCATTGGAGAAGTTCCACAACCAACAACGCCACTCTGCTAGAAGAAGCCAGATCCATCACTGCCCTGATTCCCTAACGGCAGTTAGGGTAACTTTGGCAGAGGGGGGATTGAGGCAGTTAAAGGGTAACAGGGCCCTGTGAAAGTTAAAGTGAGGGAGGTCCTTCAGCCATCCCTTGAGGTCTGCACTTTGCTAGAGGTCAGAGAAGGGTAGCTTCTCCTCATCTCTTTTTGCATAAAGAGTTACCTAGGGGGCTGGAGAGATGGCTTAGCAGTTAAGCACTCCTCTGTGAAGCCTAAGGACTGCAGTTCGAGACTCGATTTCCCAGGACCCACATAAGCCAGATACACAAGGTGTCGCATGCATCTGGAGTTCGTTTGCAGTGGCTGGAGGCCCTGGGACACCAATTCTCTCTCTCTGCCTCTTTCTCTCTGTGTCTGTTGCTCTCAAATAAATACATAAAAATAAACAATTTTTTTTTAAAAAAAGAGTTCCCTAGATCTGTTTTTCCATAACCTGAGTCCTTCCCTAGAAAGCAGTTCTCCTTTCCTGTAGAATTGTGATTCCTAGAAGAAGTAAAACTGATCCTTTAGGATCAGAGAGATGGTTTAGAGGTTAAGACACTTGCCTGCTAAGCCTAAGGACCCAAGTTTGATTCTCCAGAGCCCACGTAAGCCATATACACAAGGTGGTGAATACATCTGGCATTTGCTTGCAGTGGCTAGAGGCCCTGGCATGCTCACTCTCACTCAATCTCTCTCTCTCAAATAAATAAACAAATAAAACGTTTTAAAAACCCGATCCTCTATGCGGAAACCTGAGGACTGGACTGGGTAGCTCAGCCCCCATTCAGAGCCCAGTTTGGGTTTCTAGGTGGAGTTTACCCTGTTCTTGTATTCTTATGTTCAGGAGCTCACAGTAAACTGGGCTTTACCTCACTTCTGCCTTCTCCTGGGCAAGAGCTTTCTGTACTCTCTCTTTTTTCCCTTTCTTTCTTTATTTTTATTTATTTATTTATTTATTTGACAGAGAAAGAGGGAGAGAGAGAGAGAATGGGCATGCCAGGGTCTCCAGCCACTGCAAACAAACTCCAGATACATGTACCCCTTGGGTGTATCTGGCTTACGTGGGTTCTGGGGAATCGAACTTGTGTCCTTAGGCTTAGCAGGCAAACACCTTAACCTCTAAGCCATCTCTCAAACCAGGGTTCTTTGGCTTCGCGGGCAAATGCCTTAATAGCTAAGCCATCCCTCCAACCCTCTTTTCTTAATCTTATAAACTATTTTTTTTTTTTAAAGAAGGCCAACTGGACTAGTGGGAGGAGCCCTGGATTAGGTATCAGCTACAGAATTACTCACGGTGTAGTTTGAAAATGGTCTAGACTTTTATATGTTTTTTGAATATCAGAATATTGAATTTATTTTTATGACTATAAGCCTGTCCACTTCAATGTCTGGTGGTGCTGTGTTTCATGGGGACAAAACCCACATCATAACAACGTCCTTTCCAACAAACTTTCTGCATGTGCTCTGCGTCTACTGAGGACAAGTGATTAGTGAGGAGAATCAAAGCAAGTTGCGATGAGTCATAAAGGAAAACCGTCTATTAGAAATGGGAACAGTGTCAGTACAGGCATGGCATGCATAAAATGCCCAAGTAGTCCACTGTTCCTCCACTATTTTATCCTGTCATTGGAAGCAGTGTCCTTAAAGACAAGCTAATGACAGAGAAGTAGGTACAATAATCTGTAAACATTCTAATGAAGAAGGCAATGGTATGTGTCACCAGACAGCACACCCCCACACACACAGAGAAAGTGAAAGATAATTAACTCAGGACAGCTACTATAAGCAGATCCCAGGCAAACTGTTGCACAGATCTTACTGCCAGAAGCTTTCCCCCATGTGTGAAAAAAGCCTAGATGTTGTCTTAAATATGAAATAGTGATTGCTATATTTATATTTAAGCACTTTGTTAAAACATTTATATTTATATATATTTTTTCTAAGAAAATAAGGGAGGAGTCTTCAGGCCCTGTGACCTCAAAAGCTCTGTGTTCCATGTATTAATGGCATTAATAAGGAAGTTACCCTAGTATGCATCTCCTGACAAGCATAGTTATTGCAAGGTTAATGTTACCCTATACACATTGCACAATATGAACTATGCTAACAGTTGTGGGCTTATAGAAATGCTCAAAGACTTATCATGGGCTGGAGAGATGACTTGGCAGTTAAGGCACTTGCCTGCAAGGTCTAAGGACCCACGTTCTACTCTCCAGATCCCACATTTACTCAGACTCACAAAGGTGAGGCAAGTGCAAGGTTGCACATGCCCAGTAGGCGGCACAAGCATCTGGAGTTCGATTGCAGTGGCTGAGGCCCTGGTTTGCCAATTCTCTCTCTCTCTCCCTGTCTAAAATAAATTAAGAAAAAAAAGACTTATCATGAGGGCTGAGGCTTACTGCTCTAGAAGAGATTTTCTTGGGATGTGGCACACAACTCCCTTCATTGAGTTGTTGAGTTTTGTTGTTTGAATGAAAAATTGGCTCCATTAAGAAATCTGTAGGCTAGTGTCCTTATTTACCACATTCTTTATGTCTAAAAAGGAGATTAAACAGACTGGAGCACTGTTTCTTTTTAAACTGATATACAAAATTTTACTAAAAATGAAATTTAGTACAGGAGATGTCCGCAAATACATAGATTTGCTTATGCTTTTCAAGGGCGATGAACCCAAATTCAACTCTAATCATTGTAAATAAAGATTCTATTTTGCCATGTGCTTTATCTTGGTCCTAAAAATAGTCCTTCATCTATTTATATTCGGTCTGTTCATATCATGTTGTTTATTTAGATATAGATAAGCATCCTTTCCTGCTTGTCACTGTCCTTGCACACAACTTTAAGAACTAAAACTTGACTGTCAGAAAACCAGACTTTGTCCATTCATTAACCTTTTGGGTTCCCTTCCCAGAAGATCAGTATTTGGTCATGGTCTTCAATATCCTGGTAGACCATATATGTGTTGTATGCATATGATCTAAATTACCATGTCTTGGAAGTCAGTAAAAGGAGGCCATGTGATTTTGCAAAACTACTACTTGGCCTACAGAATAAACCCTAACCTAGTAGACAGGAACTAACATTGGCCTTTGTCTTATAGTCTCACAGACCTGATCACAAAAGGATGAAGTTGTGGTTTGAATCAGATGTCCCCCATTCACTGATGTGTCTTGGGTGCTTGGTCCCCAGCTGATGGCAGTTTGGAAGGTGGAGGCTTTCTGGAGGAGATATGCTGTATTCCTCCCATGAGCTATTTTTGGTCAGATGTTTTGTCCCAGCAATAAAAAAGGTAACTTGAACAGAAATAGCATTATCTACTAAGCATGCTTGCAATAGTAACTTTTTATTGTGAGGGGACATTTCTCACTGCTTGTCACTATTCTTTGATATTTTGCATTCTTTTGTTTCCTGAAGATTTAGGGTTCAGGAAGTTTCACCTAAAATTGAAATGCCAGAGAGGAAGACAAGGATTGGGGATTTTAGCATCTCACATGTTAAAAAAAAAGAAAGAAAGAAAGAAAGAAAGAAAGAAAGAAAGAAAGAAAGAAAGAAAGAAAGAAGGAAGGAAGGAAAGAAAAGTCTGAGACAAGAGAGACATAATGCTGAATAAAAATACAAGAATCCACCCCAAATTAAGATCACCTATCTCCTAATTGTTGAAAGAACCAGCCCTAATTGTTATTCTTCCTCACAAAGAACACAAACTTGTGTATTTTTAACAAAAACTTAATTTCTACGTCGAAAACATAAGCAAGACCTCTCTAAATGGCAGAAGTTGAAGACTATTGAATTTGCTTTTCTAAACTACCAATGAAAAACCAAAGAATTTGGTCATCTTGGGAACTTTCATTTGGTGTGACACAATTAGCTCTACTTACAGAACTGTGACAGACATGGCAGCTGGTGTGGTGTTGCAGTCAGGCTTGCATTGCTGGCAGAAGACATCCGATCAAGAGCAGCTTGTGGGGAAAAAAAAGTTTTATTTTTGCTTATAGACTCAAGGGAAAGCTCCGTGATGACAGGAGAAAACGACAGCATGAGCACAGGGAGGATATCACCTCCTGGCCAACATAAGGTGGTCAACAGCAATAGGAGAATATGCCAAACACTGGCTATAACACCCATAAGCCCGCTCCCAGCAATACACTGCCTCCAGGAAGCATTGATTCCCAATTCTCCATTAGCAGGAAACCTAGCATTCAGAACACCTAAGTTTATGGAGGACACCTGAATCAAACCACTACATGTGGAGATGGTAGCTAGTAGCCATGTCCCTTCTGATGCTATTTACCAGCTGCTTCATTCCACTCCTACAGCCGGGCCATTAAATCACTGGTTGCAAAATGCTATTTGTAGTTAAGTGTATTTCCAGGTCTCCCTAAAACTTATCTGCCTGAAAAATGCATATGTATCATTCTATAATCTCCATTTCCCTCCTTTAAAGAGATAAAAGAGGGCTGGAGGGATGGCTTAGTGGTTAAGGCACTTGCCTGCAAAGTCAAAGTACTCAGGTTTGGTTCCCCAGGACCCACACAAGATAGATGCCCAAGGTGGAGCATGTGTCTGGAGTTCATTTGCAGCAGCTGGAGGCCTTGGCATGCCCATTCTGTCTCTCTCTGTCTCCCTCTATCTCTCTCTCAAATAAATAAATAATTTTTTTTTTAAATGATGAGAGAACATTTAACTCAGGCAGTTCACTAGTGTCAAAACTTGTAAAGCATTGGAGTAATTTCAAACATTTGTACTGGGACTGAGAAAATAATTATGCAAATGATAGTATTACAAAATTTATTGCAAATTGGGTGCTGTCATTTTTTTTTTTTACTTTTAGCAAAACTGAAAGGCCAAAATAAGCTTGTTAGATGATCATTAAAATTAATCTTGGAAAAAAATTAAAAAAATAATCTTGGTAACGTTTATTATAGGAACTGTGGCATCATGGGAAAAAAGTTAGAGGAGTTAGTGACCACTGACATGTCACACTGAATAACACTGCCATGATGGACTTCTGGCTTCTTCTACTCATGAGTGTGTTTCCTACAAATTGTGCGAATGTAGCTTTCCAAATTAAAAAATCACTAGAAATAAAATTGATGCAGCATCTCATTTTATTCTAGCAATAAATATCCACAGACACACAAATTGGTAAACACGAGCTTTGTCCCATCTATTTCATTAATATAAGCATAACAAATACTTTTACTTTTCTGTTAACAACTATGAATACATATGTGAATACACATATATATAGTGGTGCTCGAGACTGAGCTCAGGGCTTCACCTATGCTATGAAAGTACTCTGTTTGGTTTACCTGAGCTACACTCGCCCCCAAAATATATTTCTTTTCATTTGAATAAAATAAAACATAAAATAACAATATTGAATAGACAACAGAGTAGTTAGAATGCTTTTAAATACGTTGATCCCTGTGGTTAAAAGAAACTATTTTTTTAATTCTAAAATTGTGAATACATGTTTTAAGAGACATGTGGTAAATGGCCTATAAAGACATAGAGTAGTCAGGAATGGTGCCATATGCCCATAATTCTAGCACTTAGCAGACTAAAGTAACAGTTCAATACCAGCCTGAACAGCATAGTGAATATAAAATTAGTCTGGGATACCTATGAAGACCCTATCCTGAGACAAAGAAAAAGAAAGGATGGCTAAGGAGAAGCAGCTGCTATATGTATTATGAGATATAATATGTATTATAAGACATAATTTTTAGCTGTAAGATAAAAATTCACTGGAAATTTTAGTTCTTGGAGGAAAAAAGATGTAAAATTTTCAATTATTAAGAAGAATTTATTAAGGTATTTAAGAGATTTTTTAAATGTGCATTGTCATGGATAATTACATTTATTTGCCACTGCACACATTTTAAGATGATTTTGCATTTGGTTGGTGGTGACTCCTGAGAGCGCCCAAGGTCATCAAAGTGCTGAGAATAAGTGTGGAGGACTCGACGCTAAATGAGCATCTATGTCACCCTATCCAAGACTCAGGGACCACTGTAGAAGAAGGAACAGAAAAAATATAAGTGCTAGCCAGGCATGGTGGTACATACCTTTAATCCCAGTGCTTGGGAGACTTGGGAGGCAGAGGTAGGAGGATCACCATGAGTTCAAGGTCAGCCTGAGACTACAGAGTGAATCCCAATCAGTCTGGGCTAGAGCAAAACCCTACCTTGAAAAACCAAGAAGAAAGAAGAAAAAAAGAAAAACATAAGTGCTAAAGAGGATGAAGAGTAGTGATGGGGAATGCCATCTTCTGGACAGGACATCAACATTCCATCATGGATGGTGAGAGCGCCCTCCACACACACACAAAAATAATGAGAAAGGAGTTGAAATGAAGGGTTTCTGTGGAAGGGAGACTAAGGAGGGGAGACATGGAAAGATAATGTGAGGAGGTTATGATCAAATTTATTACAAACACATATGAGAATTGTCAATTAAAAGTTTTTAATGGGCTGGAGAGATGGCTTAGCAGTTAAGGCATTTGCCTGCAAAGCCAAAGGATCCCAGTTCAATTCTCCAGGACCCAAGTAAGCCAGATGCACAAGGGGGTGCATGCATCTGGAGTTCGTTTGCAGTGGCTGGAGGCCCTGGTGCTCCCATTCTCTCTCTCTCTCTCAAATAAATAAATAAATAAATAAATAAATAAATAAATAAATTTTAAAAATTTTAAGAAAAAGTTTTTAATAAAACATACATGGCAAAATGATACTGTGGTTTTATTTAACGTGTCAACATTACAATGCAATGATAAAAGCATTTTTTGTACCTAGCTCTGTTTGAAAAATCCAGATGTCAATTTAAAAAATCCTCTAAGAGGTTCATCATTTTCTCAAAATTCTCTTAGAAGTAAAACAGCAAAGTTGTTTGATAGTACAGGAGTTCACATTAGTGGAGCAATTTTCCAACACATTAAAAATAAGGTTGCAAAAACTAATCAGGGTTAAAGCTCAGACCCCCAGGACTACCTCCACAACATTTGTGCATTGACCTCACTGCTGTCTGAAAAATTGTATTTGAGGTCTACTTCAAGTGCAGAACTTAATATTTTTACTGTACTGTCAAAGAATGAAGAGTATTCCACTAAATCTTACCTGAAGTTATTTACTCACTTTAATGTTTAAGCAATATCATGGTCATTGACAATATGTCAGGGAGAGACATGAATCAGGAGGGAAAACAAGAACTTGCCAAAGGAATACTTGTCCCAACTCAGCCATCACTACCTGGGTGAACTTTGATAACTCAGTAAACTCTACAGTGTCAGTCTTTCAATCTATAAAAGGAAGAAACTAGTATATGCCCTACCACTGTGAACGAACTCTAGACACATGCGCCCCCTTGTGGGCAAATGCAGCATTGCACCCTTGTATCACTTTTGTGTCTGGCTAAACATGGGACATGGAGATTCCAACAGGACTTCTTAGGCTTCTCAGGCAAGCGCCTTAACCACTAAGCCATCTCTCCAGCCCCACTTTTATTCTTAAGAAACCTTCAAATTGATTGATGTATGGGGTAGGGGGTGAAATATTTATTGGTACAGTGAAAAACAAAAATCACAGAAACTGGAAAGCATTACTGCTGACCTGACATTCATAGTCCTCAGAAACAGAACATTTCCTGACTAACTTTGATTAAGCCCTGGGGGACACACCCATGAACATAAGAATATTTTCTGCTTTTCAGCATAAAAAGTGAACTGTAAGGAAAAGAGAGCTATTTACTCTTGTCCCATCTCAATTTCACAAATATGAAAGGCAAAGCTTTTGGTTTTTCAGCTTGTACATATGTTTGTATATTAGAAGCTTTGGTCTCTTATGAAGAGTGAAAAGAAATTAAAATGACTCATTGTTTACAGAAAATATTCCTCTAAAGTAAAAATGGTAAAAGTAGAGCAAAATCAACCACCTTTCATTCAGGCACGTCATTCATCTTCAATAATCATCAAAGAATAGAACATGCCACCCTTCCTCTCTGGGGAGATCAGGTTTCAGTAGGCTAGGAAAAGTAATCCAGTAAATAAAAATCCATGTCCACAAAGTGACATGGGGGGGGAGGGGTAAGAAATGACATGCAAAGGTCTAGAAGGCAAGTCAACAGAAGAAAGAAAAGACGAGAAGTTCAAAAGATCCGAGATTCAAAAATCCATGCGCCAGGAATATGTCACATGTGTGAATAATGGAGAGAAAGGCAATGTGTTTAAAGGCCAGGGAACAAACCATGGGAGATGACATCATAGAGCAGACGGGAGCCGACCCAGCAGACCTTTACAGGCTGTGCTCTGGAGGTTGGCTTTTTGTGTATTGGGACACATTGGAAGGTTTGAAACAGGGACGTGGTATTTGGTTTGTTTTCAAAAGATCATTGTGACAGTTTTATAGATATGGAAATTGTAGGGATGTTTTGATCGATATGCCCTAAAAAAAAAAAAAAAACATAATAATACATAGCCTCCAGAAGGAGAAGGTCAAGGGAAGAGAGATGGGCAGGAGGATGGAATAAGATGCCAAGAGAACTGGTGCTGAGATTACAAAGTTGGCTCCTAGAGCAATTACAGAATTAGTCTGTCCTTAGAAATAGGTCTTCTTTTCTGGCTACTCTCTTCCCCTTACCTCTAATTTTCCATCACCTTCATCTGTCTTCCATCAGTCCACATGTCTCTGCTATTAATCCCCAGTGGTCAAATTAACCAACAGTGTTTTCTATAACTCTCATTTTTGAAAAAAATATTTTTTATTTTATGTATTTATTTGAGAGAGAGAAAGAGGCAGAGAGAGAAAGGGTGTGCCAGGGCCTCCAGCCACTGCAAATGAATTCTAGACACATGCGCCCCTTGTGCATCTGGCTAATGTGGGTCCTGGAGAAATGAACTGGGATCCTTTGGCTTTGCAGGCAAACGCCTTAACCGCTAAGCCATCTCTCCAGCCATCTATAACTCTCATTTTAAAAGTTTGTTCTGTTAGTGGGATTCATTCCAACGAGGTATTCCAAAGTCGCTAAGCTTGTACTACAAAGCCTAAGATGATAGTCTGAAAACTCCACATATACATGCGTTTCTAAAAACTGTGTTCAAGCATGGTGCCTTTAATCTCATCACTTAGGAGGCAGAGGTAGGAGGATCACAATGAGTTCAAGGCCTGAGACTATATGGTGAATTCCAGGTCAGCATGGGCTAGAGTAAGACCCTACTTTGAATAACAACAACAACAAAAAGCTTTGGGCTGAGAGATGGCTCAGCAGTTAAGGCGTTTGCCTGCAAAGCCTAATAATCCACGTTCAGTTGCCCAGTACCTATGTAAGCCAGATGCACAAAGTGGCACATGCATCTGGAGTTCCTTTGCAGTGACTAGAGGCACTGGTACACCCATATTTATTCTCTCTTCCTCTCTCTCTCTCTCAACTTGCATATAAACAAATAAAATATTTTTTTAAAACTGTGTTCAAAGGCTCGAGAGATGGCCTAGCGGTTAAGGCTCCTTCCTGAGAAACCTAAGAACGCCTGTTTGATTCTGTGGGTTCCACGTTTAGCCAGAAACAAAAGTGATGCTAGCGGGCAATGTCGCACATGCGCACAAGGGCGCCTGTGTCTGGAGTTCGTTCACAACGGCTGAGAAGCCGCTGGTGCACCCATTCTGTGTGTGTGTGTGTGTGTGTGTGTGTGTGTGTGTGTCTCAAATTAAAAAATATCTGTGTTCAAACATACAAGTAGCAAGTTAGAAATTTATATAACTATGTAATGCATTTTAGACATGGGGGAATGGGAGGGATGGGAAAAAATGTGACAAAGAGCTTTCTCTATGTGTAATCCCCTCTTGTATATATAGTATCTAATAAAACTGCCTGATTTTATACATAGTTACACGAATAGACCTTAAACAATGAAATACTTGTCTATTTTGAGTAATAAGATCACTTGTTCTCCTTATAATATGATCAATCAATATATTTCTCTACTTTTTAAATAATAAAAAAGAAAAGTATAAATAAAATATCTAACTGTACTAACAAAAAAGACAGCCAGCAATGCCTGAACCCCTCACAACTTACATAACTCTGTATCGTTGAGAGCTTTATCTAGTGAATCAAAAAATCCAAAGTGTACAATCTGAAAGCATGCTACATGCTATTTTTTTATGGTTAAGAAGTAAACAAGGAGAAACAATGGATTTAAAAATATATTAAATATTTGACTATTTATTTGATAGAGATTGAGGGGAGAGAGAGAATGAACGGGTGTACCAAGGCCTCTAGCTTCTGGTTTACGTGGGTACTAGAGAATTGAACTTAGGTCCTTAGGCTTTGCAGGCAAGTGCCTTAACCACTAAGCCATCTCTCCAGCCCTAAAAATATATTTAATTAAATCATCACAGTGGCATCTGATGTGTTAAGCACTATGGGGGAAGGAGAAGCTACCACAAGTACATTCAGAGATTAAGCATATAGTGAGTCAGCCCTGATTATCTTGCAATGGCCTATTTAGGTGACCCTTCCATTCTGAAAGCCATGGATTCATATGACCACATGCCAGCCAACTCTTCATCATTATCCAGGCAGATCAGATATTTGCCATCCCCCCAAGGTGCGCTGCAAATCAACAGAGGACATGAGCTCACATTTGGAAATGTTTCCAAAAATACCACGCCTCATTTTTCAACTTCATCGGGGAATAAGAGAAGGCTGAAACATAAAGTTTGACATACCTGAACTTGTTTAAATGTTGAAACACGCACTGCTTATTTTCGCAATGCGTTCAAGCATTTGGCAGTTCTCCAACAGAAGACAGGGTCGGTAAGGGAGCCTTTCTTGACTCAAACTGTCACTGTGACTATCTTTATTTTATTGCAATATACTCAGTGATGCAGTATGAAAGACAACTTGAAATAATTACCTCCAAAAGTTCCTTTTCTCTCCGTTCATCTGTGTCTATACTGAGAAGATTGGCCTTTCTGCCCACTATCTAAATGGCTGCTTTTAAGCACAAACTAAGAAACTGCATTGTCACTGACATTTAATAGAAAACCATCACAAACATACAAGTTCCACTTCCAACCTATGACTGTCATCCTTTATTTATTCATTTTTGTGATTGAATTTCATTTTTTTAATTTGAGAGAGAGAGAATGAGAGGCAGTGAGAGAGAGAGGAAGAAGCAGAGAGAGAATGGGCACATTAGGGCTTCTCGGCCGCTGTGAAGGAACCCCAGACGCGTGCGCCCCTTTGTGCATGTGTGTTACATTGTGCACTTGTGTCACTTTTGCGTCTGGCTATATGTGGGACCTGGAGATTTGTGCGGGCATTCTTAGGCTTTGCAGGCAAGCGCCTTAACCACTAAGCCATCTCTCCAGCCTTTGTGATTGTATTTCTTTCTCTTATACTAAAAATATTGATTAGTAATGACATTAATGTAGTTATTTATTAGGGTTATTCTACTATATGTTATACATAAGTATGCAAAAATACAATAGATTCAAAATAAGAGAGGTAATATCATTATTATTTTACAGTCACTAAAACAGTTTAACATCTATTTTCTGTTTGCTTTTTTTAAAACTTTTTATTTTTTATTATTTTTTGGAGACAGAGCGGGGGGGGGAGAGGAAGACAGAAATGGGCGCGCGAGCAGTGTCTCAGTTGCTGTGAACAAAATCCAGATGTGTGCGCCCCCTTGTGGTCAAGTGCAGCATTGCGCCCTTGCGTCACTTTGCATCTGGCTAAACGTGGGACCTGGAGATTGGAACCTCTGGAGATTGGAACCAGTGTTCTTAGGGTTAGGAGGCAGGTGCCTTAACCCCTAAGCCATCTCTCCAGCCCATCTGTTTGCTTTTGGTCTTAGGATAATACCTAACTGAGGATGTGCAGCCAAATTGTCTATCTTTTAATTACTTGGCATCACCATTGTAATAGTATAATCCTATCCTTCCCTCTTTATTTAATATCTGTACACACACAGACACACACACACACACACACACACACACACACACACAGACAGATAGATATAGATATATGACCTAAAAAGCAGTAGATGTTCAATAGACTTTTATTTCTTGCTTCTCTCTCTCTCTTTATTTTTTTTTTTCGAGGTAGGGTCTCACTCTGGCTCAGGCTGACCTGGAATTAACTATGCAATCTCAGGGTGGCCTTGAACTCATGGCAATCCTCCTACCTCTGCCTCCCGAGTGCTGGGATTAAAGGCGTGTGCCACCACGCCCGGCTTTTCTTGCTTCTCTTAAAAAAGAAATTTAGGGCTAGAGAGATGGCTTAGTGGTTAAGGCACTTGCCTGTGAAGCCTAGGGATCCAGGTTCGATTCTCCAGGTCCCATGTTAGCCAGATACACAAGGTTGCACATGCATCTGGAGTTCGTTTGCAGTGGCTAGAACTCCTGGCGTGCCCATTCTCTCTCTCTCTCTCTGTCTCTAATAAATAACTAAAAATAAATTTTTAAAAAGACAATTAGCAAAATGTTTGGACAGTAATTTTTTTTATTGCTCTGTGTGTGTGTGTGTGTGTGTGTGTGTGTGTGTGTGTGTATTTTGCATGTTTCTTACACATCCCAGAGCTTTTTTATCCCTCTGTGACTCTAATGATTCTCGGGTCTCTGCTCTCCACAGGACTGGGGTTACAGACATGCATAGCCACATCCAAGTGTTTATGTGGGTCCTGGGGATCTACATCAAGCAGTCTATAAGGTCTCCTCAGGCCTCCATGCTTGCACAGGAACTCTTCACTGCTGAGCTGTCTCTCCAGCCCCTGTTGCTCTTTCTTGACATTAATGCAGAGATTTATAACTTGAGGTCTGTAGGTAGAATTTAAGGATATCTCTGAACTTGGACGGGAAAATAATGCACCCTAATTTTCAAATTGAAATCTAGCACTTCCTTCAATTAGACATGTAGGTTTCAAACCACTGTGATATTTGCAAGTCCACTGACATAATAATGTAATTATATATAGAACAATATATAATATACTGCCTAACATATACATGCATATGTAATTTTATGATGTTTAATTCTTACAAAACCCAATGAGGGACTGGAGAGATGGCTCAGCAATTAAGGCACTTGTCTGCAAAGCCTAAGAACCCAAATGTGATTCCCCAGTACCCACATAAGCCAGATGCACAAGATGGTACATGCATCTAGCATTCGTGGCTAGAGGCCCTGGCACAACTAGTCTCTCCATCTCCTCTTTTTCTGTCTCTAATAAATACATAAAATATTTTTTAAAACTTAAAAAAAAACAGTGAATTTAGCAGAAGTTTAATAGCTTGCCCACGGTCACAAAGTAAAGAAAGGGTCAAAAAAAAAATCAAGGCCAGTATGGTTCTACTATATGATGGAATTGAATATAGTAATACACTGGAGGTGTGTCGACTTCAAAAAACTAACCATTAAGGCAGAGAAAGAAAAGAAGAAAGGAAAATTTGAAAGAATTCTTTAGTAGTAAACCTTCAGAGAAGATAAATGATCCTAAAAACGATGTTCCCTAGAGATGACTCTTCTAAAAACCTTCAGATCGCTCAGCTATTCCATACGTGTGTAAATAAAACCAGCCTCTCATACTAGCTCTATTTACCTTCTATGAGACTATCTTATATACTGCCAACGCCCACTGACTACTTTAATTAGAGAAACTAAATATGTAGAATGATCAGTCAGCTCTTGGTGTTCTCTCTCTCTGAATCACTGGCGAGTGTCAGCCACATTAATTTACTACAGTGTTCCTTTCTACCATTACAGAGATCACAAATGGTGAAGCTTTAATAGGTAGCATTACAAATCGCAGGGATGGACACACAGCGAATGTTGGCATGCCATGTGTGATTAATCATCCCTTCCCTGTTTACAGCTGATGGAGCACATACTCCGGTGCGCAGGCAGGGATGCATCTCCACCCATAGCTCATGTTCCAGAGTAAAAGACTGAGGTAGACCTCCCACCAGGGCGACTGAGCCAGCACAGCATCACCTTTATCACAAAATAGTTTGCAGTCACTTTCAGGGCTAGTTTGCTGAAGTTACGTGGCTAATCCATTGGGTTATAAGCACCAAAGAAATCATTTATTTTGCAAATTTCCATAGTCTTCATTTTTTTCCATTGCTTATAACATTGTTTTAACAGCCAAAATGTTTGCATAATAGGTATTTTGCAGGCTGCTTCATTTCATACTTGAATTTTTTTAAGTCCATGGGGTGCTTAGCATAGGAAAATCTTTTAGACTGGGATCATTATGTATCCAGATTGAATTTTTAGCCTACTGATTTTAGACTTCACTTGTAGTAATGGAAAGACTCTAGGGGAAATGCCCAGTTCTAGCCAGTGGTTGAGTCAAAATAGAAGTTCTGGTTGGAAAAAAAGTGGAAGTAGATGGGGGAAGAAAAATATAATAAGGTAATGAGAGAGGATTATGTTCATAATATGCATATTAGCCAACTTCTGATTGCTAGTACAAAATGTTTGACCAAAAGGAAAAAAACATTAAAAAAAAAAAAAAAAAGAAACAGTCTAAGGAAGAAAGGGTTTATTTCCACTTCCAGTTCCAGGTTACAGCCCATCATAGTGGGTAAGGCGGGGTGGCGGGAGCTTGAGGTGGCTGTTCACATTCAGTACAATGAGGAGACAGAGTACAATAATGAATGTTGTTGCTCAGCCAACTCTACAGCTCACAGTTAAGGCGAGTCTTCTCACTCTCATCAATCTAATCGGGATAATCCCTCCAAAGACTAAACAGAATCTAACCCTAATCTACATATTCCCTCACTGGTGATTCCAGGCTCTGTCAAGTTGACAATCAGTCATATAAACATAATCACAGTACATGCTCTACATGTATGGAAATTGTCAAGAAAAAGCTCATTTAAACAACATGAAGAATCCCTAGAGCTGTCTAAAACCATCACAGAAAGTCTCGCTGTCTAGGGCTTCACATTCTTTTCTTTGTCTGCCAGTCACACCTTGAGTTTGTTCCGGAAGCTGCGACCCTGCATGGGCAGCATACTCCACCACTCTTTCATCAGCCTGTCACCTCTCTGTCCCTTGTGGTAGGTTGGTTGTTTGCAGAGATGGTGACAACTGTTCCTCTCATCTTTTCTTTCCCTTTTCCCTGTGACTTTGCCCCTCTTCCCTGCCCTCCCCCACGTGAATTTGGCCTGGACCTCTAGGTGTCATGTCCTATAAATTTAAGGCTTTAAGAAGCTTCATAGCCTCCACTTTTCCTTCCTATAACCCTAAGAATATCATACTATGAAGGACCTAGTTTCACCAGTAGGATAAGGAGAGGCCTTGTGTGGGAGAACCAAGATGTACCAGTTGACTACCAGCATCAACTGTGAGAATTATTAGGAAGGACATCTTGGACCTCTAGCTCCAGGTACATTATCATACAATAGCATCTGTGAAATCCCAGGAAAGCCCAGGGGGGAAAAAAGCTCTCAAGAAGTGTCATAGATAGTTGTGGTTTTAAAACTATTAACTATTGGGGTAGTTTGTTACGCAGCAATAGAGAACTGAAAACTCTCTTCATGAAGAACAGTCAGTCCAGCATCTTATCTCAATCAGGGTGGCAGGGGCAGGTGTGCCGTACGGTGTGTGTGCACACGTTTGTGGTGTACACATGTGTATGTGCTAATGTGGCACCCATGGGCTCACCAACAGCAGCTGGAGGAGAATATCAGGTGTCTCTCTCCATCACTCACAAGCTTGTTTTTTCTTTGTGAGTCTCTTTACTTCTGGAACTTGCCATTGGTGAGCTTAGAGATTCTCTGATCCCTTCTCCCCACAGGGATGGGGATACAGCTCTCCATGGCACTTACATGAGCTCTGGAGATTCCAACTGAAGCAGTTTCAGGCCCGCTAGGTCCCCATGCTTCAGCAGAAAGCATACTCAGCTGCTGAACTGTCTCGCCAGCCCTACCTCCATCTTTTGTTCAACAGGGTAAAGCCTCAAGCTTACCCAATATATCATACTTTTTTCACTTCATGGCTGTACTATATGACAAATTTTGGCTAACCAAAGGTAAAGATACAGCATTACATGACTAGGGAAGTCCTTCGATGCTACATGTTCAAAAAAAACTAGAAAATATTCAGAGTGTTTAGGATATAATAACGTTAAAAATTAAGTATGGAGCTGGGGAGATGGCTCAGTGGGTAAGATGCTTGCCTGCAAAGCCTCATAGCCTGGGTTCAATTCCCCAGTACCCATGTAAGTCAGATGCACAAAGTGGCACATGCATTTGGAGTTTGTTTGCAGCAGCTAGAGGGCCTGGAGCACCCATTCTCTCTCTCTCTCTTCTTACAAATAAATACATAAAATATATTCTCAAAAATAAGTATGGGGCAATGGAGAGATGGCACAGCAGTTGAAGGCATTTGCTTGCAAAGCCTGCAGGTCCATGTTGAATTTCCCAGTACGCACAAAGAACCAGATGCACATAGTGGTGCACGTATTTGGATAACTGATTATTTTACTTAAAATGTATTCCTAGTCTTAAAAATCATATGGGTTTTGTGACAAGGAATTTTTGTGGTTTTTTTTAGATACATATTGTTATTGCATTCATAGTTACCTTTTTTGTTGAGAGAGACAGAGAGAATGGGTGCACCAGCAGCCTCTCAGCCATGAATGAATTCCAGACACATGCACCCCCTTGTGGCATATGTGCAACATTGCATGCTTGCATCACGTTTTTGGTTCTGGCTAAATGTGGGACCTGGAGAATCTTAGGCTTCGCAGGCAGGTGCCTTAACCACTAAGCCATCTCTCCAGCCCCATAGTTATTTTTGTCACTATATAAATACAACTATTGTCATGTAAACTTCCTTCCAATTATTTTCTTCACTTCAACAGTTTCAAAACGATTGGATCCGGGCGTGGTGGCGCACGCCTTTAATCCCAGCACTCGGGAGGCAGAGGTAGGAGGATCACCATGAGTTCGAGGCCACCCTGAGACTACATAGTTAATTCCAGGTCAGCCTGGACCACAGTGAGACCCTACCTTGAAAAAAAAAACAAAAAAACGATTGGGAAACTCTAGTCCCAGAATATCAGATTATGATCTGCCCTCACCAGAGTCATCTATCCATCGATCCCAACTTCTTTCCTAGAACGATTTAGCATCCTCAGCTCAGACTTCTGGGTTAAGTGATTTATAGTCAAGACATAACACATGGGGTCTTAAAGGTTTGTAAATAAAACCACAAATGGAAAATGATAAATGGCTGCATTTAATCTTTATTTTGATAAAAAAGACATTTGAAGAATGAAAAGGAAACAAACTATGACCACTGAGTAGGTAATGTGTTTTAAATCCTAAGAACTCAATGGATTTCATAATGCAATAACCAGAGTTGAAGAAAGATGGAAGCAGGGCTGGAGAGATTGTTTAGTGGTTAAGCACGTGCCTGTGAAGCCTAAGGACCCCGGTTCGAGGCTCAATTCCCCAGGATCCACGTAAGCCAGATGCACATGGTAGTACATGCGTCTGGAGTTTGTTTGCAGTGGCTAAAGACCCTGGTGCACCCATTCTCTCTTTCTCTCTTCTCTGTCTCTAATAAGTAAATAAAAAAGAAAAAGAAATAAAGACTGAAGCAGTTATCCATTCAGTACTATCAGGGTTCTTCAGAATCAGATCAGGAGCAACGTTGCTCTCTCTCCTGGTCAGTAGTTATCTAGGGACTGGTCCATGGGAACATGGATACCACCTTGCCTGCCCTGGCAGGACTAGAACATACATCTGATTCGGTCTCATCTGATGGCTACAAGATGGCTACAAGCAGCTGCTTCCTAAACCACCACTCAGCAATAGCTCAGTGTTCTGGGTTAGCCCCATGGACGGGCCCTGTCTAAGTCAACGATCCCCGTGGGCTTACCAACCAATCAATTCGAGTCTTACACACCTGAGTTGGGTGATAACGCTCATCCTATTTGGATGTTTGATTCGCATAAATGGGCCTGAAATGTATGTGTACATCTCTCCTCTGCTCTCTTAGCCCCTTACCTTTTTGACCCCATTAGCCTCTTCTCTCCTTTCCAGGTGAGGGGGATCTTCTTGCATTCCCTGGCTGGGAAGGGGGAAATTCTTTTGGCTTGGGCTTTTCTGCTTTGCTTTTCCTCTTTTTTTAAACAAAAATATTTTATTTTTATTTACTTACTTATTTATTTGACAGAGAGAAAAAGGGAGAAAGAGATAGAGAATGGGCGCACCCAGGCCTCCAGTCACTGCAAACGAACTCCAGATGCATGTGCCACCTTGTGCATGTGGCTAACATGGGACCTAGGGAATAGAACCTGGGTCCTTTGGCTTTGCAGACAAACGCTTTAACTGCTAAGCTTCCTTCCAGCCTACTTCTTCTCATAATCATAATTCTCCCTAAAATAAACTTCATAACTTACCCTTCCTATTAAATCTGCTATCTCAGTTCTTTGCTAACATAGACAAGAAAATGTTGCGATTTGCTGGTGGGGGAGTTCTCATCCCACAGAGCTCTCTCCCACATCCTTTTCATAATTTTGTGGGCACAGGCATGTGAACGAGGTTAAATGAAAGCTCTTTTGCATCTAAATCAACAAAAGTAGCCAGGGGTGGTCTCATATCTGTAATGCCAGCATGTGAGAGGCTGAGGCAGTAGGATCACCATGAATTTGAGACCTGTCTGGGCTATATAGTGTGGCCCTGTCAGAAAGAAAGAAAGAAAGAAAGAAAGAAAGAAAGAAAGAAAGAAAGAAAGAAAGAAAGAAAGAAAGAAAGAAAGAAAGAAAGGAAAGAAAGAAAGGGAGAGAGAGAGAAAGAAAGAAACTGAAAAGTTAAAAAGAAATTAAAAATAAATCAACAAAGGTAAGGCTGAGGAGGGAAGAGTTGTTAAACACACTTTTCTAGCATCTTGCACACTGAAAAGACCTAAGATAAGAAAAGAGAGCGGGGGGGTGGGTGGGCATGGTGGCACACACCTTTAATCCCAGCACTTGGGAGGCAGAGGTAGGAGGATCGCTGTGGGTTCACAACCACCCTGAGACTTACATAGTGAATTCCAGGACAGCCTGGGCTAGAGCAAGACCCTACCTCAAAAAACCCAAAACAAAGAAAAGAAGAAAAAATACCTTTCTTTTCACAGAGGATATAATGACGAGAATGAGTTGGCATCTGACAACCTCCCTCATTCACACGTGGCTTTTCAGTTCAACAGTTAATGCAGGAAAGGCTCTATTTGAACTTGGAACCCTTCAGTAACAGTTTCCCTTGCTCTAGAGGTCTTTGGTGTGAAGGGATCTAGAAATGACTTAGCTTCCATCCAGCTGGTAAGACCCAAGCTTTTCGTAAATGTGAAGCAATCCTATGAGCTGTCTTTTAGCTGGAACATCAAAGCAGACCACCTCCCTTGGGTGGGGGCAGCTGGGAAGAAGAGGCAGTCTGCAGGTGTCTGGAAAGCATCGTACAAAGCCTTGCTGGGGGGAACTGAACAAGCTGCTCCCTCTTTGGGTTTCATGTACCTCGTCGTAAAATGCAGAAATCAGAAGTGGTAAAAATCTATGATTCCCACCTGGAGATGGCTATATACACAGTGATGTCTTTATCACAGTGTGAGCTAAGCTTGAGGCCAGGCAGTATGATTTCTGGTGGAAAAAAAATAATAAAGTCTGGTGAAATGAAGCAACTGAGACTGAAGGGCCGAGTAATTCCAGCAGTGAGTCTGTCCTCTAGAAAAGACTGGCTTTTGCTTTCGCCCAAAACTTTACGTGTATCTATGGAGTGTCTGGGACTAGATCCATAGTGTTTGAAGCAACACAGCTAAGTTTATTTTCATGTAAACATCATCCACTCAGGACAGAATAGGAAAATATGCGGAATCCACTGAATGAAATTTGAAATGTTGAAACAAAAATATTAAGAGGTCATGGTGCCATCTAGCTGTTGTAATGATGAGACTTTACTTAGTTTTATATAAAGTCCTATAGGAAGACAATATCGCTTACCATTTATATAAAGTCCTATAGGGGGACAATATCGCTTACCATTTATATAAAGTCCTATAGGGGGACAATATCGCTTACCATTTATATAAAGTCCTACAGGGGGACAATATCGCTTACCATTTAGATAAAGTCCTACAGGGGGACAATATCGCTTACCATTTATATAAAGTCCTATAGGAAGACAATATCGCTTACCATTTATATAAAGTCCTATAGGGGGACAATATCACTTACCATTTATATAAAGTCCTACAGGGGGACAATATCGCTTACCATTTATATAAAGTCCTATAGGAGGACAATATTGCTTACCATTTATATAAAGTCCTATAGGGGGACAATATCGCTTACCATTTATATAAAGTCCTATAGGGGGACAATATCACTTACCATTTATATAAAGTCCTATAGGAAGACAATATCGCTTACCATTTATATAAAGTCCTATAGGGGGACAATATCGCTTACCATTTATATAAAGTCCTATAGGAGGACAATATTGCTTACCATTTATATAAAGTCCTACAGGGGGACAATATAGCTTACCATTCACATAAAGTCCTATAGGAGGGCAATATTGCTCACCATTTTATGTAGGGGATTAAAGTCATGATCATTCGTTCCACATGTTGTTCTCAGATAAGGAAAGATAAGGAAACAGCAACAGAAAGATGAAACAGCTAATTCCAGAATAATTTCTTGTGTTGCAATTCAACCAATAAAGAGGTATTTAAAGAAAAATAAAATACTGTTTCTAGTTTCTCCAATCTCACTCCCTTGATAAAATTGGTAATCGTAATTTGGTATGTAGATGTGACATGGATTTTGATGCTGGTGTAGATATCTGTACAGAATGCACATTTGTAATGCAGTTTTTATACACATGAAATTAACTGCTCTTGGTCTTTCTTTTTTTGCCATTATTGATCTAATTTGGAGGTTTCATAGCCAAATCAATTCACAATAAGATGAGTGTGGTCAAGAATACCTACAATCCCAGATACTCCAGTTAGCTGAGGTGTAAGAATTACAAGTTTTAGGCTTATCTAGGCTACGGACTGAGTTCCAGGACAATCTGGTTAATTTAGCAAGATCCTTTCACAAAAGAAAATGAACCAGGGTTAGAGATGTGATGCAGTGGTAAAGTGCTTTCCTAGCATACACAAAACTCTAGGCTGAATTTCCATGACTACACCAGACATATAAGCCAAATCTCCTCCATAAGAGAACTACGGAACATTTTATTTATTTATTTATTATCTATCTAGTTATCTATTTGTTTATGAGAGAAAGAGAGAGAGAGCACGCACACACCAGGGCCTCCAGCCACTGTAACTGAGCTCCAAATGCATGTGCTACCACATGCATCTGGCTTACATGGGTTCCGGGGAATCAAACCTGGGCCCTTAGTCTACTCAGGCAAGTGCCTTAAGCACTAAGCCATCTCTCCAGCCCCTATGTACCATTTGTAAACCATAACATGCATAATGGGTACTCAATGATTGAGTCTTCTGATACTATGCTTTCTTTATCACTTGCTTTTTTAATGATAGAAGTATTGCTAACCTGTGTTTCAGAAACACTCTGAGGCATTGCCTCCCCTCCCAGAAACTAATAGAGGCCTGAACTACCTCATGATGAACACCAAGGCTCCTACCGAGGAGGACCCTCAGGGTAATGGAGACGAAACCCCATGTCAATAAAAAAATGTATATTTATAACTAAAAAGACTATAAGAGCGAACATATTGCTATATGCAGTCCCATCTATGTCACTCTTGGGTTCTGTGCTTATTTCTGCAATATAGACTCACAAAATATGATGTTCCTACAACCAACTGTTTGACAACAAACCATCCTATAAAGTCTGTAAATTTACATTTTGGGTAGGGCTCGGCAGAACAACTATGGAAACTCACATGGGGCTAGGAGATTGGTTTCCATGTCAGCTCATTCACAAAGCTACCAAGTTGTTGCTTGGTATTGGCTGGAGGCTCCAATAGGGCTGTTAAGCAGGGAAGTTGAGTCCCTTGCACCTAGGCCTGGTCTGTGGACCACTCGGGCTTCTTCACATTGTGGTATTCTAGAAGCAAGTACACAGGAGACTGAAGGAGAAACTGCCGATCTCTCAAGTCCTGGTCTTGGAAACTGGTAGAATCCTTTCAACCATCTGTATTTGGCCAATCAGTCCCTGAGCCCACTTGGATTCAAGGAAACTGAATATAAACCTCATCTCCCAATAGGCAGAGGGCAAAGCCATATGCAGCCAACTGTTGCCTCCAAGCAGGATTTCTAAGTAAAAGTATAAACATTTTTTAGTATGAATAAACATTTCTAGATTCTTCTCCAAAAGAATGTATGCCTTATATTAGTTGCCCAAAACGATACAGTATAAGATAAATGATCAAAGCAGAAAAGAAACCTTTGCCCTAGCATAACTTAAGCTTACTGGTGCAACACAATCACCCATCAACAGTATTACGAGAAACTCAGGGCGTGGAAAGAAACAAGAGAGTCTCGGGGTGAGAGTTCAAATAGGTGAGTCAAGGAAGGTTTCTCTTTCAGTGTAAAGGGACGTGAAGCAGAGCATATGTGAGAACCAGAACAGCAACAAAACGTGCTGGGAGGAGAGTGAGCTTGGGAAGACCAGTCAAGATTGTGAAGTTAGGCACGTGAGGCAGTAGGTTGTTATAGTAACACAGTTCCCCTATGCCTTGCGCCCCTAGTGGAATATTCTACAAGTGTTCTGCAGAACTGGTTCCAGGTTCCCTATGGGTACCAAAGTGTGTGGATGTTCAAGTGCTTTACATAAAATGGCACAGTATTTACATATAATACATTTACATATAATACATTTACATATAATTTACATATAACATAGGCATATTGTCCTCTCTTCCCTCTCTTCTCTCTCTCTCTCTCTCTGTGGGTGTGTGTGTTCTCTTTCATGTCTGTAGTGTTGGGGATCAAAAGAAGGGCTTAGTGTATGCTAAGCAGACACTATCACACTAAGCTTTACCTCCATCCTTCTGTATACTTTAAATCAGGTCCAGATTACATATGCTACTTGGTAATATGTAAATACTACATAAATAGTTGTCATACTACATTGTTTTAAAGATAATAAGGGGAAATATGTGTAGCTTTTAAAAAATATATTTATTTATTTATTTAAGAGAGAGAGGGAAAGAGGCAGGGAGAGAGAGAGAGAGAGAATGGGCATGCCAGGGCCTCTAGCCACTGCAAACAACTCCAGACGCATGTGCCACCTTGTGCATCTGGCGTACTTGGGTTCTGGGGAATTGAACTGAGGTCCTTCAGCTTTGCAGGCAAACTCCTTAACTGCTAAGTCATCTCTCCAGCCTCATGTGTAGCTTTTAAGTACAGACATGGGTTTCAAACCCAGGGATGCAAAGCACAGCTAGATTTATTGGAAATTTGCATGTTTTTTTTTCTGTGAATTTTACCTCAGGATAAAGTTACATACTAAAGATATTTGAGAGTAATACTTTATAGGAAATTAATGAACAGTTCCTATGCGGAAGCTCACAGAATGAAACACAAAAGAAGCTACTCAAAGGAAGACAGACTGAAGTGTGCCACCCAGAATTTAGGCCTGACATGTTACTGCTGGAGTGGGATGGAAGGACAGTTCTGGACACAGTTCAGGGGCATATAGAAGGACGTTCGACATCGTAGGGTAAGGGACTATCAGAAGACCGAGTGGGCCACAATGCCGATCTGGGGTAGCAAGCCCAGAAAAGACAATCTTCGTCTTCAAAATGTTTTACCAGAATGAACCCTTGTAAAAACTGCAAACTTCATTTGCCTGCAAAGCCAAAGGACCTAGGTTTGATTCCCACGTAAGCCAGATGCATAAGGTGGCGCATGCGTCTAGAGTTTGTTTGCAGTGGCTGGAGGTCTAGAGGTCCTGGCTTGCACATTGTCTATCTGTCTCTCTCTGTCTCTCTCTGCTTCTCTCTCTCTCTCTCAAATAAATAAATAAAAATTTAAAAAGAAAAAAAAAAAAAAAGATAGTTTAAAGCCGGGCATTATGTCACATGCCTTTAATCCCAGCACTAGGAGGCAGAGGTAGGAGGATTGCCATGAGTTCAAGGCCACCCTGAGACTACATAGTGAATTCCAGGTCAGCCTGAGCTAGAGTGAGACCCTACCTCGAAAAACCAAAAAAAAAAAAAAAAATTAAATTAAATTAAAAACTTGCAAACTTCAGAGTTGAAAGCAGTTGCTCTAGTTTTATAGTCCTGTAATAATTGTTTTACAAAGGGACTCTTCCCATATGCCTTCCTTACTCAGAGTAAAACCCCCGCTCATCTTGCTATGGGCTAAAATGTCACTGGGTTGTACACAACAAATCCTCTTTTTGCTGGAGTAGATAACTCAGAAAATACTCACTTTGGGAGGAAAGTCTACAACAAAAGCTTGTGGGTCAAAGGCCTTTCTCTAGTAGAGTTTTTCCCAATGGAATCCAGTAAAATTGCATTAGCAAGTATCACAGTTTATCTGCGGCTTGCCATCGGTTTTTGGAAATGGCAGTCATGTCCCTAGTGAGTTTAACAAGTGCTTTATTGTTTGGTGCTATTTGAACTTCTGACATCTTCAGACCTCTGAGGTTAAAGTCAAAATGCTTTAAACAAAATAGCATTATTTAACTTCTCCAGAGGCTTAAATAGCATTCTTCTCCTAAGAAAGAGAAATTGGCTGTTCGTTTCCAACCCTATCCTTAGCATATTGTAAATGATTGCATGTCGAAGACCTCCTGACCAAATACTTTTCAATGGACTCTTCTATTGGGCCTTTATCAGAAAGAGTCTTTGTAAATCAAAAGCTTAACAATTCTCACAGTCTCTCGAATGGTCATTATATAGTGAAAAAGACATGAAGTGTTCTAAAGACCACTTCTTGGGAATAGTATAGGTACGCGGAAGAGAATGCACCCAAGAAGACCTCCCAGGATTACCCAATAGAACCTTTCTTCTGAGCTTTAAGACCTTAAAAGAATTATAGCTGGGAAAGTATGCCTTTGTAACACCCATCTCCACCCTGCCTTCCTCACAGAGCTTAGCAGAGTACACTATACTTTTGTTGAAAGTCAATAATTATTGCCCCTTGTCTTAATTACTCTTTTATGAATAACCTGCTTAGACACCTAAGGCATGTGTAAATGTATGGATGGGCACGTTGGGAGGGATGGAATAAAGGATCAAAATGTGAAAACCATGAGCTGAATTTTATTGAGTAATAAAAGCCTGCATTTAGGCCAAAAAAATATCAATTGGAAATGTGGGAACTGGAAGAGTTCTACTTTAATGTGCTTCCTATGAAAGAGGCATTTAGCTTAGTCATTACAAACTTTCTGTATGACACAATGTGATATACCTACCAAAATGGGGAATAAATTCCATCTTGGATTTCATTAATGAAGACTAGTGTCTTGATCCAAGAAAGTGACTTTCCTTTTTTCTTTCTTTTCTTTTTTCTTTCTTTCTTTCTTTCTTTCTTTCTTTCTTTCTTTCTTTCTTTCTTTCCTTCCTTCCTTCCTTCCTTCCTTCCTTCTTCCTTCCTTCCTTCCTTCCTTCCTTCCTTCCTTCCTTTTCTTCCCTTCCTTCCTTCCTTCCTTCCTTCCTTCCTTCCTTCCTTCCTTCCTTCCTTCCTTCCTCTCTCTCTCTCTCTCTCTCTCTCTCTCTCTCTCTCTCTTTCTTTCTTTTTTCCAAGGTAGGGTCTCACTCTAGCTCAGGCTGACCTGGAATTCACTATGTAGTCTCAGGGTGGCCTTGAGTGACTTTCCTTTTTAATCAGAACACATCAATAACATTTTGCCCACTTCGTTGGGCCACATAGGTAAGATGTTGATAATTACTACCTGTTCAGGGACTGGATTCTATACATTAGTGGATCTCAAAGATTTTCTTTTATCTAGAATCTCTTGAGAAGCTTTAAAAATTGAGATGTCTAGGCTGCATGATCTACCAATTAGTCAAGAATCTTTCCTGCTGGGATAAGCCGCAGGGTATGACTAGGAGATGAACGTCCCCAGGCTCTATTGTACAGCAAAGTTTAAAGACAGTAGCTGTAATATTCTAGTTCTCACTTCTGTTGTCCCTGTCTCTTGTTCTTCCTTCATTTCTCCGCCTCCTCCCTCCCCTTCAGCTCCCCCTGGGAAGGTTGTTCTGAATGACTTACTGCCAGTGACTAAAATGCACATGTTATCAAGTTGCCTTCCCCTAGTTACAAAATTGCAGACTATGTTCCCTCGCATTCAGCATCAAGACCAAACTCTGTTAAGTAAACAAGATTCTTTATAATCCTTGGATATTTAAAAACTCAGAATTCCCATCTGTGTTTAAAACTTCTATTAACAATGTATAGTTTCTTCTCTAATCCTGTCCCCCATTACCACACCACACATATATTAATGACTATGCCATGGTCTCGTATTTCTGTGTCTTTGCTCAATCTAAATAACTCTTTTCCTTGAAGTTGTAATTTTGGTGACACCTTTAAAAAACAAAGTCCCTTTAATGTATCTTATATGTATTCTGGGGTATTTAGTATATACAAGCATATTACTTTTAGTGCTTCAACTATCTTTTCCATTATATTCTGAAGTTCTTGAGTTTAGGATCTAATTCTTCTTTTTCATATATTTATTTATTTATTTATTTATTTATTTATTTATTTATTTATTTATGAGAGAGAAAGGGAGAGAATGGGCATGCCTGGGCCTCCAGCCACTGCAAACAAACTCCAGATGTCTGCACCATCTTGTGCATCTGGCTTACATGAGTCTTGGAGAATCGAACCAGGGTCCTTTGTATTTGCAGGCAAGTGCCTTTACTGCTAAGCCATCTCTTCAGCCCCACCCCCTTTTTTGTTGTTTTTTTTGAAGTAAGGTCTCTCTCTAGCCCAGGCTGACCTGGAATTCACTATATTGTCTCAGGGTGGTCTTGAACTCATGGCGATCCTCCTACTTCTGCCTCCCAAATGCTGGGATTAAAGGCGTGCACCACCATGCCTGGCTATGATCTAATTCTTCTCCACATTGTTAATCTCAGTAAGCAGTACAACATCCAATATAAAATAGGCCTCAAAAAGATTTTGTTGATTAAAAGACAAAATGTTTTCTCTCTCTCTCAAATAAATAAAAATTAATAATATCAAAAGACAAAACAAATAATAAGAGATGTCAAAATTAAGATATTTGAACTAACCATAGATTTTATCTGTGAGAAAGAAGCCTTGGTGAGACACAGTAATTAGTTTTTAATGTGAAAATAATGGCATATTACTTTTGGTTTCAGAAGATTATCTAGAATAAATGAGTAGAAACCAAGGAGGTGGATTTCTGCTCAGTAGATACTTAGAACTTTTGCAACCATAAGTGTTTCCCACGAGGAGAATGCTGACCTTCTAGAGAACTGTTTGAGCAAAGTGTGTATTTCTTCATTGAATAGAAAGGAAGAATTTCTCAGATACCTTCCAATTCTAGTAGTCTTGCATTTTTAAAATGAACATTTAATAAGCAATTTAACTGACTTTCAGGAGACATTTTATACATAGAGAAACTATTGTCCATGAGGAATGGACGTCAAAAAGTGGGACACAAGAAAGAAGACTATTGTCTCACATTAAAGTAAGGACATGAGGCTGGAGACATGGCTTAGTGGTTAAGACACTTGCCTGTGAAGCCTAAGGACCCAAGTTTGATTCTCCAGTACCCACATAAGCCAGATGCATATGGTGACACATGGATCTGGAGTTTCCAGTGGCTAGAGGCCCTGGTGAACCCATTCTCTCTCTCTCTCTCCCTCTCTCTCTTTAATAAAAAAATAAAATAAGTATTAAAAAATAAGAACATGGACATACCTAGAAAAAAAGATTCAGTACTATTTCAACTTGTCACTAAATTACAAAACAATCAAATTTTTAAAATTAGAACTAATAGATCAGTGAAAACAAATAGTCTTTCCTACTCTCCCTGCAGAAAGCATATGTAGAGATAATAATGAAGAATACTAAATATCAAATCAAATCAATCATGCTACTCTTTTTGTTTGTTTGTTTTTTACTAACCGAAAATAGATATCTCTCCCAATGAAGGAAAACTCAATAAATTGCTTTCAGGAAGGACAAATCAATCATCTACACAGCTCCTGATTGCCAGCAGGAAGATCAGAGGATGCTATTATTAGCAACTTGGGAAAGACACCTCAGAAACCATAGCAAAGACCTTGGATATTAAAAAAAAAAAAACTTGCAGAGTTTCCATCTGTGTATAAAGCCACAACAAAACTTGTCCAAACATTGGATATAGTGAGGAAAGAGACAAACCAGATGCAAGATTTGTAAACACGCTGTCCGTGGAAACGGAGAACCATCCAAAATGTGGACACAGAGACTGAAGCACTTCAAGATATGAAGGTTCAGCGAGCAATTGCACTGGTGAAAACTGCATACTTCACTTGTTTTCTGAGCTCTGTGTGAAGGCCTGAATTGCACACAAATTAAAGAACGTGTCTGTCAAATAAAGGCAGAGCTAAAATACCAAAAGGATATTTCCAATAAGCAAATTGTGAAAACATCCCTAAAGGTCTAAGGTGTCAGGTGGGCCTGCATCTCCTCATGTGTGATCTGCCCAGACCCAAACCTTCTTTCTTCCCTAAATGCCAAAAAGTCCACCACCTTCAAGGAAGGGCAGTATTTCCTTCATTTCCCCAAATTGTGTCTATTGCCCAGCCTAGCACTGTCTGTTCTCAACAAAAGTTTCAAGAAAGAATGAACTCGCTTGCCATAAATGAATGTCATCAGGCCCCAGTATCCTGTCTTTTTAAACTAATCTAAATTTCATTAGGTATCTTCTAGCATACTATGATTATGATATAATCCTTGCAATATTAAAATTGACAATTACTGCTGAAATAATTCAAGATAAAAATTATTCAAGTACAGTGCTATTACTCTATTCTCAAGATTATTCCTAGAAATTCTTTTTTTTTAAGAGAGAGACACACAGAGACAGAGAGAGAGGGAGAGGAAGACAGATAGAGAATGGGCACACCAGCAGGCTCTCAGCCACTGTGAATGAACTCCAGATGCGTGCGCCCCCTTCTGGACAAGTGCAGCATTGTGCCCTTGCATCACTTTGCATCTGGCTAACCGTGGGACCTGGAGATTGCAACCGGCGTTCTTAAGCTTAACAGGCATGTGCCTTAACCGCTAAGCCATCTCTCCAGCCCTATTCCTAGAAATTCTACGAATGAAGGTCCTAGTTATGACCATGAATGGATGTTGCCTTTAGCCAATACAATTGGCCTTCAGAATACCTAATATTTTAAGGAAGTGAATAGATTCAACCCCCGTCTCCCAGTTCCTGTGGTCGTAGCGGTATGATCGCCACACACGAGATTCTCCTAAAACATCCCACGTCTGCTCCCCTTGCTGTGTCAAGCACATGCATACCTTAGAGTACTTCCGCCAAACTTCAAGGAACATGGAAGATGAGCTCGAGAGAACATTTCAAATTCTTTGTAGGTTTAAGCCCCGTTTTCATTATCTCCACACAGAGTTCTCTGTCTATTAAGATCTCCTTTAATCTCTTGTTATAAAATTTGGAGTGTGGGGCTGGAGAGATGGCTTAGTGGTTAAGGCGCTTGCCTGCAAAGCCAAAAGGACCCCAGTTCAATTCTCCAGGACCCACGTAAGCCAGATGCATAAGGGGCAGCATCTGGAGTTCATTCGCAGTAGCTAGATGCCCTGGCATGCACATTCTCTCTCTCTCTCTCTTTCTCTCAAACAAATAAATAAATAAAATAAAATATATTTTAAAAAATTTAAAGTGTGTCTTAAACTAGGCATAGGTATGGTGAAGAAAATCAGAGCCACACCGTTCTACAAGCAAAATTCCTCCTATTTCAGGTGGAGTTCCCCTTATGCTAAGGAAAGGAGCAAGGGCCTGAAAACGCATCACTTATACATCCAAGAAGCAGCAGCCTCACCCTGTGCGATCATCACAGTCAGTCAGTCTTGCTGCAAGGGGCGTTGAATGGTTTGTGACAGATTGTCTGATGATGCCTCTTCCAGAGCTTTGTTAGCCCCAGAACTAAAATCAGGTGCCGAGTTAGTTGAGGATGAGATGGATGTTATAAGCAAATGAACTAGAACTGAACTCCAAGGCAAGAATTCCTTTGCTCCGTGCCTCTCAAAGACCACTGCCAAGGTGATTACATTCAACTTGCAATATCCAGACTACCCCATTCCCTAAGCAACTGACTAGTTTAGACAACTCGGTCCTGTTCTGCCTCAGCAAGCTCTGCATAAGCAGCTAGCCATTAAACCGTTCCTCTAACACCTCCTCGGGGTCCAAGTCGAGGCTGCAACAGTCTACTGGGCAGAGTTGTATACACAGGGAACAGAATGGCTTGGGATCAAGAAATAGCGCAAGAAGAGAAAGGAAATGCTACAAAGGGCACAGTGCTTACATGCATTTATCGTTTTTGCATTTCCTTTCACACTGTATCATACAATCTTCTAGGTAATGGTCCATTTTATTCTTTCATTTCGATTCCTACCTCCAAGTATTCAAAAACTACAGCACAATTATGAAAGCAAGCTGAGTATTGCATACAAGATAGATAGAGATGATATATAAATGATGAGGATAGAGGTAATATAAATATAGGTTATGGATACAGAGTGGGTTTTCCTTATGCAAAGTACCTGAAACCAGAGGGTGGTAGTTTGAATAGATGGCCTCCAGTATATTCAGTGTTTATTAGTTCATAGTTTGGATCTGCAACCACCTGGCTGGAGGAAGTGTCACTAGGTGGATCTTAAGGTGTGGTGGTGGGTTTGAAATTCTCTTCTAAAGATATGCAAAGTGCCTCATTTCACCTGGAGTTCCAGAAGTGTGCTGTGTGGCTTTAGGCTTTGGGGCTTGCAGCTTCTCTCTCTGTGTTTGGTCCTGTGAAAGCAGGGCCAGCTTTTTCTGCCAGTATGGAACTTCCCCTGGATCTGTAAGCTTCAGTAAATCCCTTCCTCCATAACTGTGCTTGGTCTGGAAGTTCATCTCAGTGAACCTGAAGCTGTCTGCTACAGAGTATTGTGGATTTTACACTGTTTACATATGCGTATTTATACTGAGGGTGAAGACAGAGGTATAAATAACAAAATTAAGGTTTTATCTGCACCTAATATGCACAGCTTGAAGCTAATTCATAATATCTCAAACAAGTTGGGCATTTTAAAAATATTTTATTTATTTATTTATTTATTTATTTATTTATTTATTTATTTGAGAGAAAGAGGCAGGTAGAGAGAAAGAGAGAGTGGGTGTGCCTGGGCCTCTAACCACTGCAAGCGAACTCCAGACACATTTGTCCCCTTGTGTATCTGGCTTACGTGGGTCCTGAGGAAATGAACCGGGATCCTTTGGCTTCACAGGCAAACGCCTTAACTGCTAAGCCATTTCCCCAGCCCAAAACTGGGCATTTTAAAGTGAAGCCCAGCACATGAGGTTAGGTATGGAGTTTTCCCCTTGTAATATCATGTTGAATCTTAAAATGTTTCAGAGTCTGAGGCATTTTAGATTTAAGAAACTGTATTAAAGGTGCTCGATCTGTGTACTGTACATATAAATAATATATAAATACAATATTTTAATTCCAAACACATTTTAAGATAGGCAAAAGACACACTTCCTTAAAGAAAGCCTTCGTAATAGGGAAGGTCAAATGCGCAAGTTGTTGACTTTCTCGAAGCTTAAGCTAAAGGCAAATTAAGATGAGCTGGGGCATGTTGGAGGACAGGCGTGGGCACCCTTCAATCCAGAAAGAGAACGGGAGCCTCCAAATTAGGCCTGACGAATGGCAAGAACAGAATCCCCCAGATATATTACGGCAGCCCTTACTATCTGAATTTGCCACCCTATGCTTCCTCCCAGCCACGCAATCAAACTAACCTCACCCATCAGGCAAGCATCACGTTTGACTGGTGTGTTTATGGTTCCCAACATAAGCCATGACCTTTTCAGATGTTTTCTCTGAGAAAAGAAAATATAGCATTTGTGGACCATCTGTTTGTCCAGTGCTCTGTATCTGAGTTACAGGCAGATTTATTTATTTTAAAAGAGACTTGGTTTTAATCTCGGGAGGCAGACATAGGAGGATTGCTGAGAGTTCAAGGCCACCCTGAGACTACATAGTGAATTCCAGGTCAGCCTGAGCTAGAGTGAGATCCTACCTTGGAAAACCAAACAAATAAATATAAAAGAGAGAGAGGGGGCCCAGGTTCAATTCCCAGGAAGCACATAAGCCAGATACACAAGGTGGCGAATGCATCCGGAGTTCATTTGCAGTGGCTGGAGATCCTAGTGTGCCCATTCTTCTTTCTCTCTGAATCTTCTCTCTCCCCACCCCCATCTCAAATAAATAAATATATTAATAAATTTCTTCCTAAAAGATTGAATAAAATGTCAGCATGAGGGAAGTTGAATAAAGAACTCACTGTAGAGTTTTCATAGATTTTCTGTACAACTAAACTCATTCCAAAATAAGAAGTATATTAAATTAAGATTTAAAAGGTTGGTCTTTTTAGTCAAGCATCCTGGGATAGCAACACTTGCCCATTTCTATCTGCCAGTGGCAAGAGGCAGATTACTTTTTTTTTTTTTTCCTCTCACTATGTTTGCTTTGTATTAACAGGAAATAGGTCTCAGAGAAAGGGCCATGAAACAGTCTCATTTTCTTCATTGTAAAGCAATTTGTAATAACATGTTATTGCAAGCATATACTAAAGATCTTTTAAAGACCCACTGAGGGATTGGAGAGATGGCTTAGCACTTAAGGCGCTTGCCTGCGAAGCCAAAGGACCCAGGTTCAATTCCCCAGGACCCATGTAAGCCAGAGGTACAAGGAGGCACGTGCATCTGGAGTTCATTTGCAGTGGCTTGACTATGTGGCCATTCTCTCCACCCCCCCCAAATAAATAAACATTTTTTTAAAGTCCATTGAGCATTGTCTCTCCACTATAACTGACTGTTGCCCCCACAATACACGACCCACAATCCCCATGGATTCCCCTGCATCCCCCAATGAGGAGGGCCCTTTGGGAAAGGAGCAGGGATGAGCGAAAGGATGCTACCAACCTGTTGTTTACATACTACATATGCCTATAGTTAATAAAAATAATTTTTAAAAAAAATTGTTTAAAAAAGCATTGAGTTGTTAAAATTATACTCCACAGTCATGTATGTTATGAGTGATATATTGTGGCCAAGACCAACCTGCCTACAGCCATGGGCAAAACCAGAGCAACACATACTGACAAAGATCATGATTGAGAGCCTTGCCTGGTAGCTCAGGCCCTTAGTCCCAGCACTTTGGAGACTGAGGTAGGAGTATGACTGTGAGTTCAAGGCCACTCTTGGGCTACAGAGTGAGTACTAGGTCAGCTTGGGCTAGAACAAGACCCTGCCTCAAAAAAAAAAAAAAAAAAGAAAAAGAAAGAAAGAAAACAGAAATCTAGTAACCGTTCCCCACTCCCCGAATTCTTCACAAATCTAGTCTGTCTACTTCTTTGCTGAAGCAACAACTTTGTAAGATTTTCCTGATGAGCCCTTTACTCTATCACATTACACTCCAAAATACTTTCTTTAAAATTTTTGAAAGAGGCAGAGAGAGAGAATGGGTGCACTAGGGCCTCTCAGCCACTGTGAACAAACTCCATACGTGTGCGCCCCCTTGTGGGCATGCTTGGCATTGCACACTTGCATCACTTTTTGTGTCTGGCTAAATGTGGGACACAAAGATTGGAACCCGTGTTGTTAGGCTTGGCAGGCAAACACCTTGACTGCTAAGCCATCTCTCCGACCCCCCAAAATACTTTTATGACATAATTTTGCCACTCATATCCCCATAAATTAGAGCTGGTGTAATGATTTTTGTTACCAAGAGCTTTTACTTGTATCAATAAGTAACAAATACTTGAAAGGAGCTTGATGGCTGGATATAGACAAGTTGTACCAAAGACAAAGGAGTCTATGCTTTCCAGTGCAGGGTGCAAAGTGTGAGGACAAAATACATGATTTGTTTTATTGTTTGCACATACACCCAAACTTACACATTCAAGGTTAAAATGTGTCAAACTTGGGGTATGTGTGTTAAAACATACTCGTTTTCATTGAATTACTGCATCAGTTACTTTCTCGCTCCTGTGAACAAGTACCTGACCAGAAACAATTTAAGGAACTAACAGGTTTGTTTACAGCTTATACTTTCAAGGGTAAGTTTACTTTCAAGGGTAAGTTTTATGGCAAGAAAGGCATGGTGTCAGGGGGCTGAACACAGCGTCACATCCTCAGGCACCAAGCAGAAGGTGAACAGGAAGTGGAGCCCAGCTTGAAAAGTGCCACTTCCTCTAGCAAGGCACCACCTTCTCAAGGTTCCACAACATTCCCAAACAGAACTATCTGCTATATATCCAGCTTTTGAATGCATATGCCTATAGGCAGCATTGTACATTCAAACCACAACAGTTACCAGTAATTCTGTCAGAATTTCATTTTATTACCCATACTAGGTAACATTCTTTTGACTCATTTTGGGTGCAGCAAACAATTGTGAATTTGATTTTCCTAAATAACTCACAACCTCCTAGTAAGGGGAAAGCAAATGGAATGGATAAGCAGGTTGGGTGCTAATAGGTGTGGTCAAATATTAAGGATCATAGCTGGGTGTGGTGGCACACACCTTTAATCCCAGCACTTGGGACACAGAGGTAGGAGGATCAACGAAAGTTCGAGGCCACCCTGCGAATACATAGTGAATTCCAGGTCAGTCTGAGCTAGAGTGAGACACTACCTCGGAAAACAAAATAATAATAATAATGATGATGATGATGATTATTCCAAGGTAACAAGAGTTGATTATTCTAAGGCTAAATCTGATTGCAGTTTTCCTCTGGAAAATGTTTGTGCACAGCGGCCATATCATTCAGGAAATGTACCATCTTCTAGTAACCATATCCTGAGAACAATTCTAACTTTAAAAAATCAGTCCATTGGCTCCATGTCATATGCACACGTCTCCACGAAGAGTTAAGAGGAAGTCTAAAATAAGTAAGTTCATATGAACTTCACTCCTTGGAACTTTTGGAGGAATATTTTTAAATGTACATCCCCATACTATGTTCTCAGCTCATGAGACAAAAATTTCCTGTTCCTAGAATCCCAAAGCTGTGTCAGGGAACCTTTGATTAGGTACCACGGTGAGAACTGTTAAGAGAACGTGTCCTATAAAATGACCTCTTGTGTTTCTAGCAATTTGCAGTTTACACACGAATTAGTAAAACGAACAAAAAGAAATGGTTTCTGGCCCTCTAATGTTTCTGGAAATATCAGAACTTGAATGAACAAAGAAAGTGAAGCATCTCAGCTGATCACAACTGATTACAAACACACACCACGTGCACCACAACATTGATCCTTGGATGGTCTTTCACTTGAAAAATACATTAGGTAATGTCCAAAATTCTTAGCTTAGTTAGGAAGCATAGCACAGAAGTCTATTAATGTTTTCAGATAGTAAATCCATGAGATGAAGAGATCATTTGGTCCCTTTACCTCAAATTTGCCACCAAATACAATTTATGGTAGATGTAGCCCATACAAACATATTTTGCAAAGGAGATGCTTTAAAAAAAATAGGCCTTTGGGGTTTTGTGGTATGCTGGGTAATGCCCCCAGACATCAGGTGCTAATCCCTGAAACTTGTAAATGCTATTTTATAAGTGTTAAATTAGAAAGCGAGAGGCCATTAGACTGAGGCTGCCTTTGTACTTGAGTATTTTACAATAATAAACTGCAACCTAACGTGGCTGTAAACAAACAAATCCTAACCTAGGAGTCTAATTTGCAACAAACAGCTGAAATTCAGCCAATCATAAACAGCCAAGCCTCAGCCAATTGCACAAAACCAGCTGGTCAGAAAAATATACAGTCAAGACAAGCACCTCGGAACAAAAGGCAAACTTGTAGCTGTAGCCAATCAAGTGCTTTCTCTGCATGACTTCCATGTTTGGAAAACTGTGGAGCTGTTTCTAATATTTTAAAATCAGGAAAAAAAAATGTCTTTGCACATATAGTTGTGGTAAAGAATTTGCAATGGGGTGTTAAAGAATTTGAGATAGGGAGGTTATCATGGGCTCTAAAGAAAAACACATGTGCCCTTGTAAAATTGAGCAAAAGTTTTAAAGAAGAAAATGTGACCTTGGAAGCAGAGATAGGAATAACAGAAACCCAAGCCAGGCGACGCTGGCACACATCAGACGGTGGAAGAGGCAGAGAGGGACCAGAGTTCCTCGCCCAGCCTCTGCATGGAGTGCAGCCCTGCCAGGACCTTGCTGCCCACCCGGGAAGATGATTTTGAACTTCTGCATTCCAAAACTAAAGGAGAATGTCTCTCTTGTTTTTTTTTTTTTTTTGTTTTTTTTTTTTGTTTTTTTCAAGGTAGAGTCTCACCCCAGCCCAGGCTGACCTGGAATTCACTCTGTAGTCTAAGGGTGGCCTTGAACTGACAGCGATCCTCCTACCTCTGCCTCCTCAGTGCTGGGATTAAAGGCATGCGCCACCACACCCGGCTCTCTCTTGTTTTAAGACATGTGATTGCAATCATTTTTTTTTCAGGAACCTTCGGAAGGAAACAAATACAGGTTTCTATTTTCGTACTCATTTTAACCTTTCCCTCCAAAACAAACAAACAAAAAAAGCCATTTGAATTTTGGGACCATCTGCCTCTTTGTCAACTTTTTGAGGAATTTAGTTTGGATTTTGATAGGGAGTACAAGGAATCTGTAAATTAATTTGAACAATTTGCCATCTTAGTATTATTGAATTTCAAGGTCTATGGGCATTTATTTAGACTTTATGTAAATTTTAAAAAGTTTTTAATTAAATTTTTTTATACCTGTAGGTTTTCAAAGTTTTCAACATTTTGTAGTTTCAGAGTAAAAATGGCATACATCTGTTAAAATTATTACCAAATTTCTGCTTTTTAACACTATTGAAAAGGGAATTGTTTTCTTAAGTTGTTTAAGTCTTTCCATTGCTGACACATGGTTGACTTTTGCCTCATTATTTTGTACCCTGAACTCTTGCAGGACTCAACTGCTACATCTGACAGTTCTGAGTGGACTCCTTAGGAGTCTCCATATTATGATCATTGCATGTGCAAGCAGACCATTTTTTTTCTGATCTCAAATGTTAGATGGCTTTTATTTTATTCTCTCCTAATCAGCCTCTGGTATAATGCTGTACAGCTGCAGCAAAAACAAACCTGTTTAGAGTTCTGGCCTTTAGAGGAAGGGCATTTAATTTTGCAACATTAAGGATAGTTCAGAGATATCCTATATCAGATTTCTTTATACCTATTTTGTTAAGCTTTTTCATCATGAAAGGCATGGACTTTGTCCCTTTTTCTCTGAATCTATTGAGAGAATCATATAATTTTTGTCCATTACCTTATGCTATATTATGTTGTTTATACTCTTTTGTTATTTATAGACAATAAACCATGATATTTCCCTCTCCATCCTTACTTTCCCCTTACAAATCCATCCTCTATCATATCCCCTCCCCGTCTTAATTAGTCTCTTGTTAATTTTTATGTCATCATCTTTACCTTCTAGTTATGAAGGTCCTGTGCAGGTAGTTCCAGACACTGTGAGGTCATGGCTATCCAGGCCATTTTGTGTCTGAACGATTGTATTGTTAAGAAGTCCTACCGTTCCTTTAGCTCTTACATTCTTTCTGCCATCTCTTCCGCAATGGATCCTGAGCCTTGGAACATGTGATAGAGATATCTCAGTGCTGAACACTCCACTGTCACTTCTTCTCAGCACTCTGGTGCAAGCTTTCTTTAGCCAGGTGTGGTGGTGCACGCCTTCATTTCCCAGCACTCAGGAGGTAGGGAACAAACATTCTTGAGGAACATGTGAAGAAGTTGGGAAATTAGAGGCCAAGAATGTCTACTGTAAATAACCTTCACCTGTCTGGTTGTCACTTTCCAGAAGTGGCCCAAGCCCAGAGGCAAGGCAGACCACCTTGCAACCAAAGAATTCCAATGACTCCCACCACCATAGTCTGGAAGGGAGGTAACTTTTTGACCTGCCTGGTCAGTATGCCCCAAATAAAGTCTGCTGTTGAGCCAGACCATCCGTCTTGTTTCTTTCCCCACTTTTTCTAACAATATACATGTAAGGAGATGTCATAATGAGACCCTTCATTATGTATATTACATAGGTTATGATGTATATAGTATATGCGAATCAAAACAACAAAGAAAAACATATCGTATAATTCTATTTATATGAACTTTGGGGATAAGCACATGCATGTGGAAGGGGAAAAGTTCAGTACTTTCTGGGGACTGGGCACGAGGAGGAAGCATTAGGGAATTTGTGAAGAATAAATGATGGGATGGCATCCTGTAGCTTATGTTTACGTAATTGGTTGCATTCGTGCCCCCCCCCAAAAGCAGTAAGCTTTACTTTATGTAAATATAAAACAAAACTTTAAAATGTATGTGCCAGGCGATGGATGGAAATGTGGGAGAAGAAAAAGGGATTATTAGCACCTCTGAACGAATTTTGTGAACCCCTATTAATATTAAACTCTCCAGTTTAGCGTGTCATGATTTTTATGTTGCTCAAAAATGCTAGCTCTTGGGCTGGAGAGATGGCTTAGCGGTTAAGGCGCATGCTTGTGAAGCCTGAGGACCAGGTTCAATTCTCCAGGTCCCATGTAAGCCAGCTGCACATGGTGGCAACATGCGTCTGGAGTTCGTTTGCAGTTGCTAGAGGCCCTGATGTGCCTATTCTCACTTTCTTTCTCTCTCTCTCTTCTCTCTGACTCGAATAAATAAATAAATAAATAAAAATCTTTTAAAAAGCATTAAATTAAAAAAAAATATGCTAGCTCTGGTTTTCATTTTACCCGTGAAATTAAAGAAGTTGACATGGCATTGTGAAAAGCCTGTGTTCTTTTGCTTTATCTTAAACCAAGGCTGATGAGACATAACAGTTTCCATGGCAATGACATTTTTTGATTCAACATCTAGACAAATAATTATATTAAAATTCACAGTCAGATGGTGTAGAACGTGGGCCTGCCAAGAGTAAATCAGGACTTGAGCCAAAACAACTGGCCACTGCACAACATTCTTTCATTTTTCTAACAACTAAGTCAGTGTCTTGCTCTTGCCTTTTACACAGTGGGGAATGAAACCTTAAGGTCTTCTGTAGTCCTCATCAGCACTGAAAATGCGTGATGAAAAAGGAAGGAGTTCAGCTGGGCGTGGGGGCGTATGCCTCTAATCCCAGCACTCGGGAGGCAAGGGTAGGAGGATCATCATGAGTTTGAGGCCACTCTGAGACTACATAGTGAATTCTAGGTCAGCCTAGACTAGAGTGAGACCCTATCTCAACCCCACCTCACCCCCCAAAACATAAACAAAAAGGAAGAACTTGTGTATATATATATATATATATATATATGTGTGTGTGTGTGTGTGTGTGTGTGTGTGTGTGTGTATAATTTATTTATTTGAGAGGAGCGAGAGGAAAAGAGAGAATGGGCACTCCAGAGCCTCAAGCCGCTGCAAATGAAGTCCAAATGCATGTGACACGTGGGGCCTGGAAAATCAAACCTGGGTCCTTAGGCTATGCAGGCAAGCACATTAACCACTGAGCCATCTCTCCAGCCTGGGAGAAGTCATTTCCAAACATCTAGTAAGGAATGTCCCAGATCTAGCCATGTCTGGACACTGTATGTATATGTCTGGATTTTGTATATAAGATTTCACAGGGAGGGAGCAGGAAGGAGGACAATTAAAGATGAGTCATGGATGAGTTAGTGAGTACGGCTCCATTTATTTCAATGAAATTGGCGTCAGGGAAGATCTTAAAGAGCATTTGACTTAGCACTTCATTTCAGAGAGGAAAGAGAAATGGCCCAACAAGTGATCACACCATTGGTTTGTGCCACAAAACCAAAACTATACCCCGATCGTCTGACTCCTGATAGTCTACCCAAGGACCAGCTTCATGGGCATGCAACCCATGAAATCTTGGAAGATCAGGTGCTTGGGGCTGGGAGCTGCTAACAAGAGTTCATTTCCCTAGTAGCCATGTACAGCTGGATGTCAAGTGGTGCAAGCCTTTGTCATCCCAGCATGCCTCTGGGAACAGAAGGTGGAACCAGGAGCATTTGGATGTGAGGGAGGGACAGCTAGACTAGTGTACACAAAGAGCAAAGCAAGAGACCCTGTCTCCAAACAAAGAAGGAAAATATGTGAATGGAGAAGACAAATACCCCAAGGTTGTCCTCTGACCTCCACACAGTGCTGTGGCGTGTACATGCACACACACACACACACACACACACACACTCACACACACATGTACATGTTTAAAAAAGACCAGGTGTTTCAAAGGGTCTGGTTCTTTATTTTTTAAAAAACATACATTTATTTTATTTATTTTGAGAGGGAGACAGAGCAAGAGGGAAAGAGGCAGAGAGAGAGAATGGCCATGCCAGGGCCTTCAGATGCTGCAAGTGAACTCAAACACATGAGCTACCTTGTGCATCTGGCTTTTGTAGGTCCTAAGGAATTGAACCTGGGTCCTTTGGCTTCGTAGGCAAGTGCCTTAACCACTGAGCAATTCCTCCAGCCTGTGATTCTTTCTTTAATGCTGTGCTGTTCCTATCTTAAAATTCTTAATCATTTTTGAAATATAGCCACATTTTCATCTTATACTGGCTCCACCATTATGCAGCTGGTTATGATCCTACCTTCTCAAAGGTTGTTTCATTAAAAGAAAATACCAGGGCTGGAGAGATGGCCTGGCGGTTAAAGGCACCTGCCTGCCAAGCCTAAAAATACCGGTTCCAATCTCCAGGTCCCATGTTTAGCCAGACGCAAAAAATGACGCAATGGTGCAATGCTGCACTTGACCACAAGGGTGCGCACACATCTGAAGTTCATTCACAGTGGCTGAGAGGCTGCTGGCGTGCCCATTGTCTCTCTCTCTCTCTCTCTCTCTCTCTCTCTCTCTCTCTAGCTCTGTCTCTCTCTATCTCTCTCCAATAATAATTTAAAATAAAATAAAATAAATGAAAGAAAGAAAATGCCAGACTCTGGCAAAGAATTTAAGAAGAAGATGAAAACTAAGTCACAGAAGAAGTTTATGAAGACTTGCTCAGTATCCAAGAGAATATCAGACAGCAGAGGACTGGAGCATGGCTTCATGGCAAGTATTAAAATGTCAACTCCAGAGGGTTTCCCTGGAGCCTAACCTCAGCCCACGGAGAGTCGCTAATAAGTCGTGATTAAGTGGGAAGGTAGGCACATCCAATCTCATTGCATCATTTACTTCAGTACTCTACCCAACACAGTCTTAATACCCAGTTTGAATTCTCATGCTGAGAACATAGGAGACATTGATCATCATAGTGGAGTCTATAGAAAGGAAGACAAGAAGACACGTTTATAAAGTACAGTAGGCACATATTCACCATTTGGGAACTTCAGGGGTCTCTTTGTTAGAAATTTTACACACTTGGAAATAATACCAATAAGGACATTGAAGAAACCCAGTCTTTTGTCCAATACTCTTGTCAGTGAGATTATTTGCGTTTCATAAGGCATATTTAGTCCCTGATCATTAATTCTTTCTTTTTGTCAAGAATTACATCTTTAGCAAACCAATATTGGTTAGAAAGTTTTGGAATCTTAAAACACTGATCCACCACTAAATCCCAGTTTATCATTCAAAGTGTCATGGTTGCCAAGTCAGGTAAATCCTCTAACGATTCAATTTTTTTATCCCAAAATAAGAACTAAGCCTATTTTATTTAATTTGTTAATGTGACATTTACGTTCCTCAAGCTGTTTCCCACAGATGATCTGAAAGTAAGAAATGTGATCTATGAGTCAGATAAGCTCAGGAAACACTGGGTAAAAAATAAAATTGAATTACTTAAAGCATAACTTCTCAATCTATACTATACTAATTTTCTTAGTGAATCAAAAAGACAGAGAAACTATTTTATAGTATGGCCCAAATTTACTTATCTTGAAAACAAAACACGTCTAGGACAATTTCAGAAACCACTGTTGCATAGGCCATAATTACTTAGTAAATAACATGGAAGATATTTTTCAATAAATGTTACTCTCATTCACGTTTGTCTTAAGATCTATAAAAGTGTGAACGTCATTATCATAACACATCATTTCCTGAAAAAATGTATATGTATTTCAAAGTATTTTTCTCTGTTTCAAGCTTTCTCTTGGTAACTTTTTTCTAAAACACTGTGTTTTCTATTTCACCACAGACGTATTGTTCCATCTTTCCACGAGTCTCCATGTGTGAAAAACCAACATCATCACTTACTTTGTTGAACAATTCCAAATCCAATACTGAGAAGTATTAGACAACAGAGAATGTTTCTGTGTGATCTTATTTTGTTTTAACCTTCTAGCGCCTCTGCAAATGGATGATTTGGAGTGGTTATGAGACAAAATAAAATTCTATACCATTGTAGAAGAGAAGCCTTTTACTGGTGCAAGAATTCAGATGTGGAACACTGCAAGGGAATCAACACCATCAGACAAAACATAAACTGGATTTGGTGGACTGCTGGAGATCCAGTTGGTCCAACTTAAAAGTCAAAAATTGGGCTGGAAGGATGACTTAGCACTTAAGGCGTTTGCCTGCAAAGCCAAAGGACCCAGGTTCGATTCCCCAGGACCCATGTAAGCCAGATGTGCAAAGGGGAGCATGCATCTGGAGTTCATTTGCAGTGGCTAGAGGCCCTGGAAGTCCCATTCTCTCTCTCCCTCTTTCTCTCTGTCAAATAAGTAAATAAATAAATAAAAATATTTTTAAATCATATTAAAATATCTGGATTATATGTTTTTAAAAAGTCAACAATTATGAAATAGCAGTGGACTTCTCAGGTCTAGTTCCTAGGTCTAGTTAATGAACAAATGAAGCCCCTTATAACCTTCCTACCCCCCTTAAAGCTTAGAGTAGCTGAGCCGCATGTGCAAACATCACAGCCTAGTGGAATAAACTCATTGAAGACTGATACCTTGTCATAGGAATATAGCGGCCGCCCTCCCCTAACGCTTGACTACCACACTTCGTGACAACATCAGTAAGGCCAGTGGACTATATGGTTTCTTTTTTTTCAAACACATGTCTATCAAAAAGATTACAAGATACATTAAAGATTGGTGGGAGATCCCCCCCCCCCAGCTTAAACACAACCAAGCATCATAACCAGATTGACTTGTGGTGGGGTTGTGTGTGAATTATCAGGTTTGGAACTCAAAATAACTATGATGATTAACATGCTAAGGACTCAAAGGGACGAGAAAATGATTCACACTGACAGAAAATATTTGCAAAAGACATTTCTTACCCAGGACTGCTCTCCAAAAGATACAAAGAACTCTTAAAATTCAACAGCAAGGAAACAATCCAATTAAAAAATTGGCCAAAGATCTGAACAGTCAACTTAACCAAGAGTTAAAGCAGATTGGAAAATAAACATTTGAAAAGATACTCAACATCATGTGCCATACTGGAACTGCAAATTCAAAACTGTGACATCCATAGTGGGGTTAACAAACACCCACTATGATATGGGATGTTGATAATGGGAAGGTTATAAGTGAAGGAGGCATACAAAACATATTTGTTCAATTTGTGTGGCCCTAAAACTTCTCATAAAACTAAAGTTTATTTTTAAAATATCTGAAGAGCTCTACTGAAACAATGCAGGTAGCATGCAAGAATGGATGTGATTTAAGCAGAGGGGAAAATTGTAAGAATCAAAAAGAAATGTTAGAAATACAAAATGTTGTGACAGGAATGAGGAGAACTTTTTATTTCATTAGTAGACTGGAAAGGGAAGAGAAAATAAATCAATAAACTTAAAGATAGATGAATAAAAATTTTCAAAACTGAAATGAAATGAGAAAATGGAACAAAATAATGGAACAAGTGGAACAAAATATTCTGGAATTAATACAAAGAGAGAGGAATGGAAAACATACTGGACCCATCGCTGCTGAAACAGCTCTGTCAGTAAAGTGCTTGTCTTGAAGCATGGGGACCTGAGTTTGATTCCCAGAACCCATGTATAAAAAGCCAGGCATGGTGGCACGCACCTATAATCCCACCCAGTTCTGGCAGGTAGACAAAGGCAGATTTCTGGGGCTCACTGGCCAACCAGTCTAGTCTCATTGGTAAACTCCAGTGGACTGAGGGAAGAAAAAAGTGGACAGCGCCTGAGAGGAAGAGCAAACTCAATTTATGCTCTGACCTCCACATACATGTGCACACATGCACATACACCCCTCCACACACACACACACACACACACACACACACACACACACACACATGCACACATGTGCACTCTCTCTCTCTCTCTCACACACACACACACACATGCAGGCATGCACACACACAGTCAGAAAAGATAAAAAATAATGGAATCAATAATGACAGAATTTCCCAGGATCAGAGAACACTACACATGAGGCGTGTTTTTACACCTGGACACATCATGTTCAAAATTCCAGAACTAGAGAAAAATAAAGACAACTCTTTAAAGAAAGCAAACAAATTCACCTATTGGAGGAACAGCCGTAAGACTTCATTGGGCTTCCCTTTATATATTATGCAAACAAAAAAAGACAGCGGAGGGAAATGTTTGAAGAATTGTGTTTCCACTGAAATTAACTCTCAAAAGCAAAGGAAAAATAATGACTTTGTCAAACAAAAAATAAAGGAAATTTTTTGCTAGTAGTTTTTTTTTCCTTATAAGAAAGGTTAAAAGGAGTTCTTCAGAGAGAAGAAAAGTCATACAGATAAAAATTTTGGAACAGTGTAAAGAAAGGAAGAGGGATAGAGAAGAGATAAATGAAAATAAAACAAAATAAAATATTTTATTATGTAACAGATAACAGCTTGTTCACTATGATAATACCAACAGTATCTCAGTGAGTTATGAAACTCTTATTATGAAATTCCAAGTGGGTTTACTATTATCTTAAAGTAGGATTGATTCGTTATAAACATATATGGCAAACTCCAGGGCAAACCACTTAGAAAATCTCAAAGGGAAGTACAGGTGAAGTATTAAAGATACATTTATATTAGTATGGGTCTAGAGAAGTTGACTAAACCACTCTAATGTAAGCAACCAAAACACTAGACAGAGTTATTTTAAATTTTCTTAAAACCCTGACAAACTGAAAAGATGGTGAAGAATTACTTTGGGCAAAGTTGAGGCAATACAGGAACGCTGAAAGGTAAAGAAGCAACAACACTAACAAAGCAAATTTAAAATTCTGTTATGAGGGCTGGAGAGATGGCTTCGCAGTTAAGGTACTTGCCTGTGAGATCTAAGGACCCAGGTTCAATTCCCCAGTATACATGTCAGCCAGATGCACAAAGTGGTGCATGTGTCTGGAGTTTGTTTGCAGTGGCTAGAGACCCTGCCATGCCCATTCTCTCTCTTTCTCTCCCTCTCTCTTTTTCTCTCTCTCAAATAAAAAAAAATAAAATTCTGTTACGAAATTTTCATAGTGCAAAGGAAATACAAATGAGAGTTTCACCAAAATAACCTGAGATGATGGGAAAACCCTCCACAAAATAGTCAACAACATATCAAAAAGGTCATAGACCATCCTGATCAGATGAAGTTCCTGGCATGCAAAGTAGGTTTAACATATGCAAATCGGTGTGCTACACTAGCAGAGTGAATGGTGAACACTACACAACTGTCTCACTTGAAACAGCAATGGCATTATTTCTTGATAAACCAGCTTAGGAGTAGAAGGGAAAGCTACTGATGGTTACGTGTTGAATTTGTATCATGCTACTTTGCTGAAAAGTTTGTCAGATCTAAGAGATTGGTATCCTTAGGGTCTTTCAGGTATAGGATCGTATCACCTGTGAACAGGAATAATAGGACCCCCTTCTATTCCACTTGCATCCCTTCTATTTCTTTAGCTTGTCTTATGTTCTAAGTCCTCGAGGATTATATTGATTTAAGAGTGAAGTAAATGAATACCCTTGTCTTGTTCCTGATTTTAGTGGAAACGCTTGTAGTTCTTACCCATTAAGTATGATGTTGGCTGCAGACTGGTAACACATAGCCTTTATTATGTTGAGAGATGGCCCTTCCATTCCTAGTTTCCTCAGAGTTTTTAATCATATAAAAAATGAACTTTGTCAAAAGTCTTTTTGTCTGTATCTGATTAGATGACCATGTGATTTCTGCCTCTAAGTCTATTTATGCCTGCATTATAGTTACTGATTAGCTTCACTCCATGACAATTTTATTATCAGCACGTATTCTGTAGCACCATGTGAGTAGAGGGCTGGAATACAGGGAACAAAAGTTCTAAGTGGAGTCAGAGGGAGTGGAGGGAGGAGGTGTGTGGGGGGGTTAATAAAAACTAAAGACATTATGAATAAACCATATGAACACCTACTTCTTTGTTAGCTAATTAAAAATATATTTTTAAAAGAAGAGTTTGGGCAGAAGTACCCTGTGTGTGTGTGGGGGGGGATAGTAAATGCTACACATAGGAGCCATCAGTTATTACAGAAAAGTCCCAGAGAGTTATTGTTCATGGAGGCTCCTAAGGTCCCCCAAACAATATGTCTTATCGCCAAGGCACTTATGTGCAAAACACTAGGTGGTAAGACCCTGGGGCTGAAGACACCATATGTTTCAGTTGACAGACTCTGAGAACTCAAGCTAGAGCTGAGCTGGAAGCCTCCTCCCTGCTGAGTAGCAGACATAGTACTAGAAACTGTTATGTAGCCTGCTGAAGCAGTGAGGTGGTTTGATTCAGGTGTCCCCCATAGACTTATGTCTTCTTCATGTTAGGTCCCCAGCTGGTGGCAAATTGGGAACTGGAGCCTCCTGGAGGCAGTATGGTTGGGGGGCGGGCTTATGGGTGTTATAGCCAGCTCCCCCTTGCCAGTGTTTGGCATTCTCTCCTGCTGCTGATGTTCACCTGATATTGGCCAGGAGGTGATGTCCACCCTCTGCTCATATCATTGTTTCCCCTGCCATCATGGAGCTTCTGCTTGAGTCTGTAAGCCAAAATAAATCCTTTCCTCCCACAAGCTGTTCTTGGTTGGTCAGTTATTTTTCTGCCAGCAATGTGAAGTGTACTGCAACAAGTAGAAAAATTATCAACAGTTTTAATAAGCAGTGGACACTGAAAGCTACACAAGTGGCCAGCTAGGGGAGATGCACCCACTCGTGCAATAGTGGCATGTCTGGTAAGGGGGTAACCAATTGCTCTCTCATTGGATTTGAGCAGGCTCCACGGGAGGGAATTTATACCTGATACTGAAAGCTTAGCCAGAGGTCTATGGCTATGTAAGTCACAAGACCTGGGGTGGGGTGGGTGAGTTACTAGTGCTGTTTTGCTATAAGGATATACTTACCAATGGCCCTCTGAAGACTTGCTTATGTGTTGTTCTCACTTTTGGTTAGATATGTTTCTCCTTTGAGATGGCAATGACATCTGGAGAGACTCAAAACTTGTCAAAGTGCCAAGAAGACATGACAGTTGAGGTTCAGCACTTAATGAAATATCTCTACCATATCCCAGTCGGCTCAGGAACCATTGTGGAAGAAATGGAAGGAAAAATGCAAGAGCCAAATAATGGGGAGGAGTGTTTTTGGAATGCTGTCTCCCAGACATAACGTGGACATTGTATTCATGAGCTCACAGCAGGTATCATTATCTAAATAAACTTGCATAATATTGGGTCCATGAACAGGTTGTTGTGAAGAAAGAAAATATCAATATTGAAGAGAAAATCATAGGAAAGAAGAGGGGATCCAACGGAGGATGGTGGGGAAGAGGGGACAACAAACCTGACCTCTTTGAAGACATCATCTACAGATACCACATACAACTTAAATATAACCAGACATCAACAGGAAACAAAACCAGAAACAACAGAAAAATGTAAAATGTGACTCCTGTAGAAAAGTAGCTTAACAAAGGGGGAAAAAAAAAGAAAAGAATTAAAACTATACTGTTGTCAAGTTCAAACACCGTGCCCCAGTGGAAAATGTTTTATGATTGTTAAGAAAAAATCGAAATGAAATGAAATAAATAGCAACAGAAGAGTCAGTCTCTGGTCAAATAGCATTAGGAAGTCTTACACATTCTACCCTTCTTGTCAAGATTCACATTGCTTATTACAAAGCTTAGAAACCTTGCACTGAAGAAATGTGTTTTATGCCATATATCTGTCCTCTCAGTGTGAAAGAGTCTAAGGAAAAAGGTGCGTGTATTGAAGGTGAGCCTGAGCTACACAGGAAGGTCAAGACCATCCTGTAAATAGTGAGACCAGACACACACACACACAGAGAATAGTGGAAGGGACTTTGTTTGACCCAGTATTTCTCAAGCATAAGTGATCAAAATTTCTAGTTCTTATACACCAATATACCTCCCATAATTCTCCACAGAATATATTCTAAAACTACTGTCATAATTAAATAACCATTGCCCAACTGGGGAGCACAGTCCTGAAATTATAGAAACCAACTCTTGGAATTGTTTACCCCAGAGTGGAAAGCTGCTTCTAGAACAGAGCCTGAGGCATAAGAAACTAATTCTTGGAGTTACCCAAGGGTGGGCTTGCTGTCTCTAGCCTCAGAGCCTGCGGGAAGAGAAACTGGCTCTTGGAGTCATTTAAACCAAGGGTAAAGCTGCCATATCTGCTGTCACTGCTGCTCTGGTGTTTTTGTGGCTGTAGCTCTTTGCACACAAGCATTCATTGGCTTTTTTTTGTTTGTTTGTTTTTTTTTTGAGAGAGAGACAGAGAGAGAGAGGGAAAGAAAGACAAATAGAGATGGGCACACCAGCAGCCTCTCAGCTGCTATGAACGAAATCCAGATGCATGTGCCCCCTTGTGGTCAAGTGCAGCATTGCACCCTTGTCTCACTTTGCATCTGGCTAAACGTGGGACCTGGAGATTGGAACTGCTGGAGATTGGAACCAGCGTTCTTAGGCTTAGGAGGCAGGCGCCTTAACCGCTCAGCCATCTCTCCAGCCCTCACTGGCATTTTTATTGAACTTGTTTATGTGAACAAGTTGAACATTGCACACACAAAGGGCAGAGATCATATGACACTGGATAATCCTTAAACATTTGTTAAAGGAAGGGAGTTAGGTGTATGACCTGTTAGACTGATCCAGAACACACACACACACACACACACACACACACACACACACACCATTGTTCACAAATGGAGTCACACTAAGCCCACCTGTTGTCTTCAACAACAGATCTGTTACTGACCTTTTGTCTTCAACACTATGGTCTGTTTAGGCTTTGCAGGCACTGTGGTCTGTTACTGAGGCAAGTGCTTTAACTTGGTCTTTTTTTTTTTTTTTTTTGGCTTTTTTCCGAGGTGCAGGGTTTTCAGGCTTTGCTAGTCCAGGCTGACCTGGAATTCACTATGGTCTGTCCTTAGTCTCAGGATGGCCTTAAACTCTCAGCGCTTTAACTATGGTCCTCCTAGGCTTTGCAGGCCTCCTTTGACTATGGTCTGTCCTTAGTGCTGGGATTAAATGGTCTGTCCTTAGGCTTTGCAGGCACCACCATGGTCCCAGCTCTGTTATGGTCTGACCTTTTTGTCTTCAACACTATGGTCTGTCCTTAGGCTTTGCAGGCAAGTGCTTTAACTGCTGAACCATCTCTCCAACCATCATGGGAACATATTGTGAGCAAAACCTAAATAAAGCCATTGTTTAGCTCAACAAAGAATCTCTCTATATACACACACACAAAAAGAATTTAGTCAGCAAAGCTAGTAATTCCCAAGATCAGAATTCATACTAGAAAACTGAAATTACACAAATCCAAATTTCCAGGGCATCCTACAGACACAATGCTGAAAAAAAAAAAAAAACAAAAAAAAAACTGGAGAGATGGTTTAGCCATTATGTGCTTGCTTGGGAATCCTAAAGACCCAGGTTCAATTCCCCAGGACCCACATAAGCCATATATACAAGGGAGCACATGTGTCTGGAGATCGTTTGCAATAGCTAGAGGCTTTGGCATGCCCATTTTTCTCTCTCTCATAAATAAATAAATAAATAAAATATTTTTGTGATTTATTTGAGAGAGAGAGAAAGCAAGAGAAACAGAGAAAATGGGCATTCTAGGGCCTCTAGCCACTGCAAATGAATTCCAGATGCAGGTACCACCTTGTGCATCTGGCTTATGTGGGTTCTGGGGAATTGAACCTGGGTCCTTTGGCCCTGAAGGCAAGTTCCTTAACTACTAATCCATCCCTCCAGCCCTAAAGTATTTTTAAAGAAGAGAAGTTAAGTGTCATATTTTGTAACAGGTATAAACATTATGAGGTCCCAGCCCTCTCTGAGGATCTATACCCAGTTAATGGGGTAGAGACATTTTCTTCAATGGTCTTCACTTCCTTCCACTCCGACAGAGCATGGCCTGCCCTCTTTGTTCTAAATTCCCTGCAGAAGCCAAGAGTTCTCTGCAAGTGCTTGAAACATAGATCACACATTTCCCACCTACTCCAATATCCACCACTTTGCTCCGAACTCTCAGGATGGACCTTTCTTGACCTCCCCCAAATTGACTTCTACTGGGGGGGAAAAAGCCACAAAGAAAATTTTATAGTTGTATTCCAGACATCCTGCCTTCCTGAAATTCCTGGGTAACAAAGAAAAGTCCAAGATCTCTTATATCCACTAAAGTGCTCATTAGTCCACTTATCAGAAATAAATAACGACTTTCTAATTAATTTATTAAAAATACTAACTAGATATGATATTTAAAATTAAAAAATAAGTAGGCAAAGTTAATTTACTTTACTTAAAAAAGAAAGGTCAGGGAGCTGGAGAGATGGCTTAGCGGTTAAGGCGCCTGCCTGCAAAGCCTGAGAATGCCATTTGATTCTCCATGTCCCATGTTTAGCCAGATGCAAAAGTGATGCAGGTGTGCAATGTCACACATGTGCACAAAGGGGCACATGTGTCTGCAGTTGGTTCACAGTGGCTGGGAGGCTGCTGGCATGCCCATTCTCTATCTGCCTCTCTCTCTCTCTCTCTCTCTCTCTCAAATTTAAAAAAAAAATGTCAGGAAAGCACATTTGCTTAACTGAAAGGCACTTGGTCAATTTGCCTGAATAAAATGACACTGAAATGTAAAGGCATTTCACCAATGACTTCAGAATGGGTATGTTGAAAATATGAGGACAACCTCAATTAAAACATAGTATATTTAATATTTAAGCAGCATTTTCTGACCGTTGCCTGTGTCTATTACCTCATCCAAGCCTTCCTTATATATTAACATACAAGAAAATTGCAAAATGACATTGGTAAATTCTTTAAAGGGCAATATAAGATCAGAGATCACTCATATACATATATTTCAAGTATAAATTGACCCCAAGTTATTTTATTTTATTTTATTTTTATTTTGAGAGAGAGAAGCAATGAGAGAGAGAGAATGGACATGCCGAGACCTTCAGCCTGCTGTGAACAAGCTCCAGACTTGTGTACCCCCTTGTGTGCATGTGCGACATTGCGTGCTTGTATCGCTGTGTGTCTGGCCATGTGGGATCTGGAGATTTGAATGTGAGTTCTTAGGTTTCACAGGCAAGCACCTTAACCATTAAGCCAGCTCCCCCCAAATGTATTTTTAACTTAAATAAATTTAAAACATAAAATAGTTTCCAAAATGGAATCTAATGTATTAGCCACACCAGATCTAGGACACTATTTATAAGTGCAGTGCTGTTAAAAAAAAGAAAAAAAAGACACTGTCAAAAACAATATATCCACAGAGAGACCACCAAGAGCAGGTCTGGAAACGATCTTAAAAGACAAATGAGAGAACTGGGAATGTTTAGCCAATATTAGAAACAATTCCCAGGATGTCTTTACATTCAAAATCTGTCAAGTGAAAGGCAGCACCACTTAATCCTGCTGTGTTCCTGGTGTCAGGACTCAAGCATGAGCAGAAACCAGAGAGAGAACTCAGCGGCACAAGACCACGGAGAATCTCCCAATACCCAGGTCTTCTCCTAGTCTTCAAGGCTTCATAGGCTCTTCAGCATAAAAAAAAAAAAAAAATAGACCAGACTCCTTAGGCATAAAACAAATATCAAAATAGTTTCTGAGGGTCTCTGAGAGACACTATTGTATGGGCAAGATGAGAGAGGTAAAATGATCCCATCTTCTGAGAACAGGACAAGAGTCATGGATCAAATTTCACTGAATTTAAAAATACTTTATTTGGGGCTGGACAGATTGCTTAGTGGTTAAAGCATTTGCTGCAAAGCCAAAGGATCCCGGTTCAATTCTCCAGGACCCACATAAGCCAGATGCACAAGGGGGCTCATGCATCTGGAGTTCATTTGCAGTGGCTGGAGGCCCTGGTGCACCAATTCTCTCTCCCCCTCTCCTTCTCTCTCTCTATTCCCCTCTTTCTCTCTCTCCCTCTTTCTCTCCCTCAAATAAATAAATATATTTTTAAAAAATATTTTATTTATTTATTTGAGAGAGAGAGATAGAAAGAGGCAGGTGAGAGAGATAGAGAACAGGCACACCAGGGCCTCTATGCCACTATAAACCAACTCCAGATACATGCACCTCCTTGTGCATCTGGCTTATGTGGGTACTGTAGAATCAAACTTGGGTCCTTAGGCTTCGCAGGCAAGCGCCTTAACCACTAAGCCATCTCTTCAGTCCATAAATTTCATTGCACTTAAAACATTGATAGCTACGGAGCACCCATAGCATCTAACACAATACCAAGAACAAAGCAGGAGCGTAATATGTTGAGCTCCCCACAGTGAGCTGTAAGTCAGGATGGCCTGTGAGCTCCCCCAACAAAAATGCAGGCTACTGTCAAAGAATGTGGTGACCTACCAGAGCTAGATGGCAAGATCCTATTGCTGAAGACACTGCAGGCTGTGATCATGGGACATTGACAGGTCAAGCAGGAACTGAGATGGAAGTCAGCTCCCAGCAGGCTAGCTTTCATCTGGAGTTCATTTGCAATGGCTGGAAGCCCTGGTGAGGCCATTTTCTCTATCTATCTATCTATCTATCTATCTATCTATCTATCTATCTATCATCTATCATCTCTCTGTCACTCTCTCTGTGTGTACAAAAAAACCCCCATACTTTTAAAATATTTTTAGAGAGAGAGAGAGAGAGAGAGAGAGAGGAAGAAAATTGGTGTGCCAGGGCCTCAGCTACTGCAATCAAATTCCTTGTGTTTGTGCCCCCTAGTGGACATGTGCAACTTTGCGCTTGTCTCACCTTTGTGTATCTGGCTTACTTCGGATCTGGAGAGTCAAACATGAGTCCTTAGGCTTTGCAGGCAAGTGCCTTAACTGCTAAGCCATCTCTACAGCCCACATTAATTAATTAATTAATTCATTCATTCATTTATTTATGAGAGAGAGAGAGAGGAAGAAGCAGATAGAGAGACAAAGAGAATGGGCACGCCAGGGCCTCCAGCCACTGCACATGAACAGATGCATGCTCCCCCTTGTGCATCTGGCTTACGTGGGTCCTGGGAATCAAACCAGAGTCCTTTGGCTTTGCAGGCAAATGCCTTAACAGCTAAGCCATTTCCCCCGCCCACAAATAAAATATATTTTTTTAAAAAAACGGTATGTTCACAACATTGCTTTATAAAACTATGTAAATTACATAATACTTGACACATATACTATCTTTACTCCTTTTTTTTTTTACCCCTACAATTCTGACTCGACTAGAAGGTTATGACAAAAATAAAATCTCAAAGGATGAGGGTAAATAGTCTGTGCCTAGAAAACACAAGCACCAAAAACATAAGAAAGCAAGTCAAGGACTGGACTAGCCAGAGAAGGCCCTGGCCGGTACTGACCAGTGATGTGGAAACACAGGGTACCAATCTAACAGGGTGAGCCTTGAACAAAAGAAGTGGAGTCACAATAAAGGGATTAAAAATGAGATCCAAATTGAGAGAGACCAAGAAACCCAAGAAAAGATATGTCACTAACCCAATCACCATCCCATCCCATCCATAGGGTCACTTTTCATTTTTTTTTTTTTTTCGAGCCATGTTCCAGGCATTTAACTTTCAAAGAAACATATTAAATTGCTTATATGTGAAGAATTACAACCTCAACAGAGCCTTTGGTGGGGGGACAAGATTTATGGGTCCAGCCCTGCAAAATTGTCCTCCAGCTCCCTGGACAGTTCCCCCAACAGGAAATCTTTAAAGCAATGGTTTAACTCCTCCACTGACATCTCCCTATAAACTAATGTGATGTTTGGCAGGGAAGCCTGTTTATTTAGGTGTGTGAAGGTTCTGGCTGTTACTGGGAGGAAAAATTATTACTATACTTCCCTTCAGAGACCACGCAATGATTTGTTTGACAAAATGAACCACCCATCACACACAAAAGAGGGGCTGGCTCAGATTTCTGCAAAACCTAGTGCTGAATTTGTGACACTTCCCTCCCAGCTCTTTTGGCTGCGAGTCCTATCCCTGACTTTAAACTGTTCTAAAATATGTGGGTGTTTGTCCCGAATTCTTTCTGCTGGAATTTTGCTCTCATCTAATTATTTGTTGGCATTCTTTCTCTTTCCTTTATCCTTCCCAGTAGATTCAACCTGGTAAGAGTTAATGGCTTATTAAGAATTAGGCTGGAGGGCTGGAGAGATGGCTTAGCAGTGAAGGCGCATGCCTGCGAAGCCTAAGGACCCCAGTTCAATTCTCCAGGTCCCACGTAAGCCAGATGCACAAGAGGTCGCATGCATCTGCAGTTCATTTGCAGTGGCTTGAGGCCCTGGCGCACCCATTCTCCCTCTCTCTTTCCCTCTCTCTGTCTCCAATAAATAAATAGATAAATAAATAAAAATAAAATCTTAAAAAAAAAGAATTGGGATGGAGACATGACTTAGCCGTTAAGTGCTTGCCTGTGAAGCCTAAGGACCCCGGTTCGAGGCTTGATTCCCTAGGACCCACATAAGCCAGATGCACAAGGTAGTGTATGTATCTGGAGTTCATTTGCAGTGGCTGGAGGCCGTGCTGCCTCCATTCTCTCTCTCTCTCTCTCTCTCTCTCACTCACTCTCTAATAAATAAATAAAAATAAACAACAACATAAAAGAATGTTGAAGTTTTCAGGGCATGAAGGAATGAAACTCAACTGATAGGATTGGAGTTTCTAAGGAATCTGCAGATGTTCTTAGACTCACAGAAGTTAAGCAATCACTCTACAAAAGTGGACAACTACCACACTTACACCCAAGACATACCTGAGAGAAGAGGGTTATTTCCCTAGAGCTATTGAGGAGAAAGAAATTACATAACTTACAACACACGTCCTCTATCTAACTAGACATTCTGTGTTATGTGCAAGACAGACAGAAGATATGACTGTTTGTGTGTGTTCTGTGTGTTGATATTTCATGCATATTCAAGCCTTGTCTTGTTCTTCAACTATTCAAAGGATGTCATGTGCAGGTCACACAACCTTTGCAACTGCTTCCACCATCGTATCTTGGCTAGCTGTAGAGTGACTCTATGCCATTCATTAAAGCTGTTTTCTACAGTGACCACTCATTCTAATATGAATCTCCCAGGCAGCCCAGGGACCTCCAGAAAATCCAGTTCTCAAGTATGAATTCCTACAAACAGCAAGGCAGACTTTATGTCTTCCAACTTTCTCTTTAGCCTAAAAGTTTAGGCTACCCCACAAGTCACAGATGCAAGCCAAGTGCCCCAATAATAATGTCAACATTGACCATAAATGTGAATCATTTAAATCCAACAAAGTAGATGCCTTGGTTAAAAAAAAAGAGAGAGGGATGACATGGAGAATTGGGAGGAATCTGAGCAAAGATAGAAGATAAAAAGGAAAGTATATTTAGGGACTTAGATGAATAGGGAAAAGGTGAAGTTTGAATTCTTTATTCTTAACTATCATAAGAAAATACAGGTAAGTGTTTTTAATATATATTTTATTTATTTATTTGAAAGAAAGAGGGAGAGAGCGAGAGAGAGAGGGAGAGAATGGGCATGCTAGAGCCTCCAGCCACTGCAAATGAACTCCAGATGCATGAGCCCCCTTATGCATCTGGCTTATGTGGGTCCTGGAGAGTCGAACCAGGATCCTTTGGTTTTGTAGGCTAGTGCTTTAACCACTAAGCCAGTAATAAGAGTTTTAAAAGTCTTCAGTGGAGGCTCATAGTCAGAACATCTGTGGAATCAAAGGAAAGGTCAATAATGCAGCAGCCGTAACATGTCAATGTTTCTACCTTCCCTCTTAGTGCTAGAAAGGAGCAATGCATTTTTTAAAAAGTGTTTAGACTATCCTTAAAAGTGATTATTTTTTAGTAACTCCGTTGCAAAAATTTGCTACATGCTGGAGCAAAAAAAAAAAAAAATGCTTTTCTCACAAATAGGTCTGGAAGAATCCTTTGTCATAGTTTAACACCCATCAAGGGATAGCCTTGTGTTTCCAAAGACACAGAGAAAACAATCCATGTTTACAAAAAAAAATCGTTTGGGCCTTGTTATATTCTTTGTTCCCTCAAGAACACACTGGAACCTCAGTAAAGATTAGAAAATTGCAACGGAAAATTAACAGAAATCATCTATCCATTTACAGGGCCAAAAGTAGGATTAAGAAACAGGAAAGCCCGTGATATGTACATTAAGTATATATATCTTTTGTATGCCATTCAGACATCAATAAAGTGTTTTTAACTAGGGACCAAAATGAGATCACAATTCATTTCAGTGAGAATCAGGTTTTGTGGGAAAGAAACAAAACGGGATGGTGGAATCAGTTCAGAACACACGGGGCTGCACGGTGCTCTGTCTTATGAGCCACCAAACCAAGTAAAACAATCTCCTGGTAGCAGCATTTGTCCACCACAGAACTAAGAAGAAAGAGCAGGACTTATACAGAGCCTCGTGGTAGAATTGAGCTGCCTGTGTCTTTTAATCAAGTGTGATTTGCACAGTCAAAAGTGATTACTGGGCTGGAGAGATGGCTTCACAGTTAAGGCATTTGCCTGCAAAGCCAAAGGACACAGGTTCGAGTCCCCAGGACCCACATGTACAAGGTGGCACATGTATCTGGAGTTCATTTGCACTGGCACGCTCATTATCTCTCTCTCTCTCATGCTCCCTCTTCCTGTCCCTCTCTTTCTGCCTCTTTCAAATAAATTATTTTTAAAAAGTGATTACCATATGTTGTTATGTCATTTTTTAATTTAAGATGAAAGGTCATACTTCAGTCTATAACCTTACCAGAAATAGAATAATCAGAAAATGACATTTTTTCTTATAAAAGAAAAATGATCCAGAAATAAGTATGAAAGCTGTATGATAAAAATTTTGAATTTTTCACTCTGTTTGGTTCTATATCACTTAAATACTCCAAATCCATCAAAGCTCTTGAAAGATATAAATTCTAAATGGATCAGTAACTAACCGTAAGTGACATGTCTTGTTTTTAGACATTCAAGTTCTTATTTCTGTATCGTGTGCAGTTGACAGTTCAATAATTTTCTGAGATTATTTTTCTGAGACCCCAGGAAGTCAAACTGCATGGGATAAAGGGTGAAGGAGTGGTTAAATACTCTTGGTGCAATGTTGTGCTCGAAATTGGATATAAGTAAATTCTTACCTGAGGATTTTCTGGGGCAGGCTAAGCTTGTAGCAGTTGTACCTTTGGATTTTTTTTAATATAATTGTTGAGAATAAGGAGTAAGGGGAGTATGGGGAGGTGGTGTGAGTTCTTGAAGGGAGGAGACCCTCCATGGCCATGCTCACCCTGTGACCCGTATGATTCTTAGGATTGAAGTTCATTTCCAAAATGCAATGCTGGGACTTGTTCCAGCTGAGACTATTATCACTTCTCTCCATTGCTTATTAAATGAAAGGCACTTGATTAAGAGTCTGTTACCACAATTTTATTTGCAAAAACCAAAAACTAATTGCTGAGTTTTGGGTCTGAAGTTAGTTCAATGGTTGGAAAAATAAAATCATCTCCCAGTGTCTAAGGAAAAAAAAATGTATGTTTACTCTATTTTCTAGGCAATGAGGGCTGGATATTTTATTTTCTAGGTGGTCCAATCAGAAAGAGAATGCTCCTCACATCTACGGGGCAAAAGCATTTATTTAGTCAGCCAACATAAAATTGTTCGTGTCAAGCAAGGGCTTGCTGCCTGATGCTTATAGAAGCCAATACTATGTCAACAGTTTTTAAAATAAATATTTTTGTTGAAGTTTGACTAACAAGGAAACAGGAGGAACACCCAAATCTGTTTCCCCAGTGAGGAAAGGTTTGAAGGGTTTTTAGGCGTTTTAGGGAGCTGATGGATCTATACTGTCTTGGGTTTAGACTGGACATCGTGGTGTCCTCTCTGGTTCTCACAGGTCTCTGTTGAAATTTCATGATAATCATCCTTTAATCTTGGTTTCAGTTCTAATAAGTCTTGGTTTTTGAATCCAAGGTTTCATTGGTCTTAAAACTTTCAGTCCCACTCATCTCAAAGTTAGTCTTCTGAGGTCAGACTTTAAGGCACCTCATACAATGTTAAGTATGGAAATTATATTTTTAAGTATTTTATTTTTATTTATTTATTCGACAGAGAGAAAGGAAGAGAGAGAGAGAGAATGGGTGTGCCAGGGCCTCCAGCCCACTGCAAACAAACTCCAGACGCATGGTCCCCCTTGTGCATCTGGCTTACATGGGACCTGGGGAATCGAATCTGGGTCCTTTGGCTTTGCAAGCAAACGCCATAACTGCTAAGCCATCCCTCCAGCCCTGGAAATTATTTTTAAAATATTTAGCAATAGAGGAAGGAGCTGAGCATTCTGATTCATATGTTTTAAAGGGATGAGCATGTGGTCGAGTCAGATAAGTTTTTTTAAAAGTACAAAACATTGGTTATACAAACAAGCATGTTGCCTGTGTTTGATGGCCGCCAATGACTAAAGTTGGGATTCACTCATGTAGAGTCCTGAAGAGAAAGGTCTTATTATTTTGAAGATAATATTGTGTGTGTGTACATATGTGGGGGATGCATGCAGCCAGAAGCTGATGTCTGAATTCTTCCTCAATCACTCTCCACTTACTTGCTAAAACAAAGTCTCTCACTCAAACCCCTAGCACACTAACGCACCAAGCCTAGGAAGCCAGCTTGTCCCAGAAACTCCCTGTCTCTGTCTCCTAAGCACTGGAGTTACAGTGGGTTGTCACGCCCACACAGCATTTATGTGGGGGCTGGCTGGGGATTAGATTTCCAGTGCTTATATTTGTGGTCCAACACTTCACCCACTGAGTCAACTTCCCAGACCCATCCTTGGGTATATACAGACTTCAGTCATTGAGAGATGCTCCTGAGGGGTAATGATGTGTATTTCAATTTAAATGTGAATAAATGCCCATCAGAAAGCTGTGATCTGTTGAACAAAACCAACTTCATGATGTTCCCCATTTGAACTTAAGTGACACACGAAAAGACTCAGTTTTCTTCAGCAAACCCAGGCCCCGTTCATTTCTCTGTTCATCTCATTTCTTTGATGATAGATAGATAGATAGAGAGAGAGAGAGATAGAGAGATAGACAAATAGATGATAGATAAATGATAGATGGTAGATAGATAGATGATAGATAGATAGATAGATAGATAGATAGATAGATAGATAGATAGATAGATGATAGGTAGATAGATGATAGATAGATAATAGATACATAGATGATAGGTAGATAAATAGATGATAGATAGATGATAGAGATATAATGATATTGATGGATATAGATACAGATACATATGCTGAAAGACCCAGGCCAGAGTAGCACCATGACAGGCCTCAGTCACTCTGTAGGCCACAAGGGTGAGTTCCCGGAATCAAGGGAAGAACAAGCAGTACCAGGAAAAACCATAAACTTGCTGTGTAAGCATGACTCAACATTCTTGCGGTCCTGGGCTGGATAGCCCAATAAGATCCACCGTCTCAGAGTTTTGTAAATGTCAACCAATCAAATGAATGTAACCACGCGCGCCAACCTGTTCAAATGTAACCGACGCTTGCTTAGCCAATTAAGTTTGAAATTCCCCTAGACCTAGCCCGCCAAAATCCTAAGACCAATCAAGAACCCCCAAGTACAGTTAATGTTCAAATTAGCCAATAATGTGGTTGCGTGGGTGATAGTCCTCTCCCCCTTGCTCAAACCTCAATAAAAAGCCCACCATTCTGATCTTCTGGGCTCTTGCTCAAATCCACTGCGTTGGTGAAGGCAAGAGACCGAGCTTAAGCCCGAGTAAAAAGCTCTTTGTGTTTGCATACGTGTTTGGTCTTCCTTGGTGGTCACTGGGGGCGCTGTGAACTGAGCATAACAATGCAAATTCAGATACCGATGCAGATACAGATGTAGCTACAGATATAGATACATCTTTCCACCAAAGCCATTTGACATAAATATACAGAACCGTCTCCAGCCCATTTACTATCCAAAGCAAACAAGACACAACTGTGAATCTACCATTTCCAAAAGTACCTTTCTTAACTCCAAGGAGCAGTGATTCCATGAGCTTCCCCACTTATGACTTCCTGAAAACCCCACCGCGATGCAGAAGCAGGGCAAGGGATTATGGGTAACTCTTCTTTTTTTAAAAAAATATTTAAATAATTTATTTATTTATTTGAGGGAGAGGGGAAGAGAGAATGGGCACGCCAGGGCCTCCTGCCACTGCAAACGAACTTCAGACACATGAATCCCCTTGTGCATCTGGCTTACGTGGGCCCTGGGGAACTGAACCAGGGTCCTTAGGCTTCACAGGCAAATACCTTAACCACTAAGCCATTTCCCCAGCCCCGGGTAACTCTTCTCTTCGTCTTCAAAGGTCCCTTCTTTGGTGTTGCGTGTAATTGTAATACTTGGAGGACAAAGGCAGGAGGACCTTGAGGCTAGCTTGGGTTCCACAGCAGGACTCCGTCTCACTAAGTAAATACTAAGTAAATTTTTAAAAATTCCTTCCCCAATCCTGGATCTGATGAGTTAGTTTGGAAAGGATCAGAAACCTGTTCATTTTCGCTAGTATGTAGTTCTCATACCATTTCTATCTTGCTCCAGATGGGTCCCTTTGAGGCTAGAAGCTACAAATTTGGCATAAGCTGGTTATAGCACGCAAGCTATAGGGAACCAACATGTAATTGCTAAAGGGGTGTGACTGGCAGCTGCACTCTGGATGAAAATGCCCAGGAACATTCTGTCATTTGTGATTAATGAAAGTATTTTGACTGTCTATATAAAAATTGATACTAGCCGGGCGTGGTGGAGCACACCTTTAATCCCAGCACTTGGGAGGCAGAGGTTGGAAGATTGTCGTGAGTTCAAGGCCACCATGAAACTATGAATTCCAGGTCAGCCTGGGCTAGAGCGGGACCCTACCTCAGAAATCCAAAATAATAATAATAATTGATACTAGGGACTTATGATTTCCCATCAAAATGTTGCTGTGAAAAATGACACATAAGTGGTTTCTACTTCAAGAGGAACAGTCACTTGAAGACTCATAGTTTACTTTTAAACTATACATATACATATATATGTCAGCTTGACTTTCATGATAAATAGAAACATGAAAGGCTCAATGCCAGTGTGTCATGCATCTTATCTGAGGTTTGACTATCATATTTGCTAGCTCAATCTCCATGTGTCTGTTTCTGTTTGCAGAATTAGCCAGGCTCTCTAGGGTCTAAACAGGACAATCCTGGCTTCCTATTAGTATCTATAAAGACAAACAATTTCTTCGTATGTTTGTCATGCCAATTCACCCTATTCTCTTTTGCCCAAGAGACTAAAAACACACACACACACACACACACACACACACACACCATTTAATCAGTTCTTATGGGCAATAAAAAATTCATTCAGCTCACAAAAGATACAAAGTCAGCATATGGGCTGGAGAGATGGCTTACTGGTTAAGGCATTTGCCAGAAAAGCCAAAGAACTCAGGTTCAATTTCCCAGTACCCTTGTAAAGCCAGATGCACAAGGTGGAGCATCTGGAGTTTGTTGGCAGTGGCTAGAGGCCATGGTACACTCATTCTCTCTCTCTCTCTCTCTCTCTCTCTCTCTCAAATAAATAAATAAGTGAATTGTAAAAAATATTTAAAAGCGAATAGATAAAATCAGCTTATTTTGACAAATATAAAATTTAATAAAAGCAGGGGCTGGAGAGATGGCTTAGGTGGTTAAGGCGCTTGCCTGTGAAGCTAAAAGACCCAGGTTTGCCAGGCGTGGTGGTGCACACCTTTAATCCCAGCACTCAGGAGGCAGAGGTAGGAGGATCACTGAGAGTTCGAGACCACCCTGAGACTACATAGTTAATTCCAGGTCAGCCTGGACCAGAGTGAGACCCTATCTTGAAAAACCAAAAATAAATAAATAAATAAATAAATAAATAAATAAATAACCCAGGTTTGATTCCCCAGTACCCATATATGCTTGATGCACAAATTGGCGCATGCATCTGGAGTTTATTTGCAGTGGCAAAAGGCCCTTCTGCACCCATTCCTTTTCCTTCTCTCTTTCTCTCCCTCTTTCTCTCAAATAAACAACTAATAAAAATTAAAAAAAAAAATCAAGAAAAACAGGGCTGGAGAGATGGCTTAGCAGTTAAGGCGCCTGCCTCCTAAGCCTAAGAACACTGGTTCCAATCTCCAGCGGTTCCAATCTCCAGGTCCCACGTTTAGCCAGATGTAGTGATGCAAGGGTGCAATGCTGCACTGGACCACAAGGGGGCACACACATCTGGATTTCATTCGCAGCAGCTGAGAGGCTGCTGTCATGCCCATCTCTATCTGTCTTCCTCTCCTCTCTCTCTCTGTCTCTCTCAAAAAAAAAAAAAAAATCAAGAAAAACATAGCCAACAGAAACATCTGCCAACCACCAAGGCTAATGGATGACATGTGGTAAGTGGATTAAAAAATCACTAATTTCTTGCTGGTTTCATGGTAGATACTTATAAATACTTTTTTTAAAAATTAATGAATCAATTTGTTCTTTGGAAGTTTCTATGGAAATGGCATACATGGCAAAGTACAAATTCACTTTTCCTTCAAAGAAAACCCATCAATCAGAAAATTCTGGTACTCTGTATAAAGAAAAGTTTCTCTCTTTTTTAATTTTTTCCCACCAAGATAGTCCCACCCTAGCCCCGGGCTGATCTGAAAGTCTCTTTGTAGCCCAGTCTGGCCTTGAACTCATGGCCATCCTCTTACCTCAGCCTCCTGAGTGCTGGGATTAAAAGTGTGCACCACCATGCCCGACCAAAAAAAAAAAAAAAAAGTATCTCAGCATAGAAATTTCAATAAAAAAGGCAATTTATTAAAAGAGTGCAAAATCGGGGGGGGGAGTGTTATTTGTAGATGTGATTTGATTAAGAGCTACTATGATCTGAGGGTCAGTTGCAGAATAAATCATTCAAGTTCACTATGTTTTGGGATGCTGTAGACCACCATGGTCAACATGAGGCTCTCCACATGGAGTAAGGCATGAAGGGTGAACAAATTTAAATATGTAGGAATCTCTGTAACTTCTACTTTCCTTTACTTTCAAAGTATGCACACTGAACAAAGGGGTTAGCAGTCTGTACCTTGACTGATGGTTAGCATCAGGAAGGGAGCCAGAAGATTCAAGGGCTTAGATTTGAGTAAAACATCCAAGCCAACATTTACACTTATTTATGTTTTCTATAAGAACTGCATTTTTATATAAATAATACGACTCTGGAATATACTGTTAATAAAGGAGACGCTGGCACTATTTACTCCGCTGGAGATTTAGGAAAAGGACAGACAAGGGAAAATTGAAGGTTAATAAAAATACAAGTCCATCATTCCTTATTCTTTTTAAAATATATTTGATTTATTTATTTGAGAGAGAGAGGGAGAGAATGGGCGCACCAGGGCCTCCAGCCACTGCAAACGAACTCCAGATGCATGTGCCCCCTTGTGCACCTGGCTTATGTGGGTCCTGGAGAATCGAACCAGGATCCTTTGGCTTTGCAGGCAAATGCCTTAACAGCCATCTCTCCAAACCCATCATCCCTTATTCTTAATGGAATATTAGTTTCATAGCTGATGTGAAACTTCTATTAAACTGTATGTGAATTGCAAATAAAGATTTTAAGGAAAGAACCTTGATTTCTGAGGGAAATAAAGGACATGCTGTGCGCACACTCATGTCATTCCAGAGTGCAGAAAATACTGACACACAAGTAGAAGGACTTCTTCCCTCTGAATATCCAAAAGCAAGAAAACCCACTGAACTGCTGAAGACAAGATCTTTTAATTAGTCTCAAAGTGGCACTCTCTTCAAATTGTTCACTAAAATGGCTAGAATGAACTTCATGTGTCATCTCAAATGAATGTTTGTTCTGTTCGGTATATGACGTTGTATTCAAGTTCTCTTTCACAGTCTTACCATGAGCTACATTGGATGAGCTACATTCCATGAAATGTGTTTTGCTTTACCATTATGCAAGTTAGAATGAATAAAGAGACTCAAACTTCTAGTTCCACAGAGCACGTGGAGATGGTACGTAGATAACCTCAAAGGTTTATTCCTGTCCCTTTGGTAATATATGAATTGCAGCTCACCACAGCTTTGTGAACTACAGTGGATGTAAGCAGCTTAAAAAGAAAACCTTTATGAGCACAGAGCTTTCAACTAGTTCCAAAGCGGCGCACTCTTCAAACTGTTCACGATCATGAACCAACTGCATGTGTTATCCCAAATCAATAAAACTTGCTGCTTCTACCAAATGGAAACTTGTCAGCACTCCTTCCTGGAATAGTACATAGGTTTAGAGGGCATTTTAGACCCAATTTAATACTATGGTTGGCAGTTTGGGGGGACAAAAACTTTAATTAATCAAACATTTCATTTCACTAGTTAACTTATAGTGTAAGCATATCCAAGTTATCAAATTTCTCTAAGATCTTCAAACTCATAACATCTCTTGGAAAGCTGTGATAAACATAGAAGGTATTGCCATGTAAAGAGCCCACCCTGGCACCCTGGAAGCCTGCCATTCCTTCTTCAAGCCTGCATCCCCAATGTCAAGACTTTGGGTGCAGCTAGTGTTTTGGTCAGCCCAGGTTACCGACTACATGGTCACAGACCGAGGGGATCATCAACAGAACATTGCACAGCTCTCGAGACTGGCCCGTCCAAGCACCAGCAGATCCGGTGCCGGGTGAGTCTGTTTCCTGCTTGGCAGACGGCTGCCTTAGTGCTGTGCCTTCAGTGGCAAAGAGAGGCACCATCTTGTGTTTCTCTTCTATCGATGAGGGTTCCGTTTTCATATGCTTCTACCCTTCCCAAGCTTCCAACCTCCAAATGTTATTACATAAAAACTAGGATTCTCTCTCTCCCTCTCCCCTGTCTCTAGTAAATAAATAAATAATAAAATCTTTTTTAAAAAAAAAAGGGCTGGAGAGACGGCTTAGTGGTTAAGGCACATGCCTGCAAAGCCTAAGGACCCCGGTTTGATTCTCCAGGTCCCACGTAAGCCAAATGCCCATGGTGGCGCACGTGTCTGTGGAGTTCAACTACAGTGGCTAGAGGCCCTGGCACACCTATTCTCTCCCTACCTCTCTCCCTCTTTCTCTCTCAAATAAATAAATAAAATATATATATATATATATATATTTTTTTTTTAATTAGGATTTTGGGTTGGAGAGATGGCTTAGCAGTTAAGGCGCATGCCTGCAAAGCCAAAGGAGCCCAGTTCGACTCTCCAGGTCCCACGTAATCCAGATGCACAAAAGAGCACACATGAGCCGGGTGTGGTGGCGCATGCCTTTAATCCCAGCACTCGGGAGGCAGAGGTAGGAGGCTCGCTGAGAGTTCGAGGCCACCCTGAGACTACATAGTTAATTCCAGGTCAGCCTGGACCAGAGTGAGACCCTACCTTGCAAAAAACAAAAAAAAAAAAAAAAAAAAGAGCACACATGTCTGGAGTTCATTTGCAGTGGCTAGAGGTCCTGGTGCACCCATTCTCCCTCTCCCTCTCCCTCTCTCTCTTTCCCTCTCTCTGTCTCAAATAAATAAATAAATAAATAAATAAATAAATAAATAAATAAATAAATAAATAATTTGTTAAAAAAATTAGGACTTGGGGGCTGGAGAGATGGCTTAGAGGTTAAGGCGACTGCCTCCTAAGCCTAAGGACACTGGTTCCAATCTCCAGCGGTTCCAATCTCCAGGTCCCACGTTTAGCCAGATGCAAAGTGACGCAAGGGCGCAATGCCACACTTGACCACAAAGGGGGCGCACGCATCTGGATTTCGTTAACAGCAGCTGAGACACTGCTGGTGCGCCCATCTCTGTCTTCCTTTCTCTCTCTCTCTCTGTCTGTCTCTCTCTGTGTCTCTCTCCAAAAAAAAAATACAAAATAAAAAGTTTTTAAAAAAATTAGGATTTTGATAGACAATTTTCTGGGGTGAGGGGCACACACAGTCAGTCAGTGGTAGATACAATTGCAAGCATTATATATCAACTCGTTAATAGGCACTTTTCTACCTCAGGTGCCCAGGCTAATATGTCTAGGTAAAGTCTATGCTCATTTCCAAACAGCACCGAATTTCACAAAGTCCTGGTCGCCCCAGAACACATAGGTTCCATGGGAGGGGAGAGCTATGCCTGTTGTCTTCGTGACCGAGCCATCACGTAGTAAGTCACAGGGCGATGGCGGAGCAGGAGCTGAGCAGCAGGTCTCAATGGCGGATTCAGAACGCCACGAGCTCCATTGCTTTCTTAGAGCTCCAGGTAAGAATTTGCTTCCTTGCCTTGTCTAGTTTCTTGCAGCCAGCCACATTTCTTACTTGGGGTCTCTCTTTTTCTTGGAGGATTCGGTCTATCACTGCAGGGACAGGGAGAGCAGAGTGGAGCATATCCATTCACATCATAGCTGGCCAGAAAAGGAGAGAGAGAGAGAGAGATTTGCCTTAAGGACACTGAAGATTCCATGTATAACCAAGAGGAAAGAGAAAATGAGGCTATGAGCAAAAATTTAGTTCATAATAATTTTACTTTAAGTTCCTTTCTCCTTACATCAAAGTCAAGGCAAAAAGTTTTGTTATTTCTTTGCCATATTTTTTTTTTTTTTTATAGGACAGATGATGTCAGTTATATTCCTGATGTAATTACTCTGTCTGCATCACCTATCAGAGTGTCTGGCTTCAGTGACTAAATGCTCATCAGTCTACATGGACTGAATTTAGGTCTTGACCTACAGATACCTGGAAAATTTCTGAACAATGTAAACCACTGATTAGCATGACTACCTTAGTGCAAAGGCAGACATCATGATAGTAACATTTGTCATATGACACAGACGTTTCACATCTATAGCATGGTCTCTTTTTTAACTACAGTCTCCTTAAGTAACTGGGGGAGAAAAGAGGAATGAGTGGCCTTTTTTACTTTTCTATTTCTCTGATGTGGCGTTGATATTTAACATCTCAGCTACCTGGGAAGCGAACACCTAGTTTGTCACTGAAGTAAAGAGTCCCGTGGTTTTGATAGGCCTACAGTTGGCTCTGATGCAGTTTGCAGTGTGTTAATGCAAGCTAAGCACAGCGTGTAACTTTCTGGTGGCTTGCATGGCAACCCAGGTGTAGATTTTGAGCCACAGTGAAAAACAAAGACGAGAACTTAGAATACATAATCTGGGAAGGTTCTTGTCATTTGAAGACCAAAGGCCAGGACATAAGAGTGACATGATTATGAAAGAAGTTTCAACAAAAACAAATCCACATGTAGCAAGAAAAATGGGGAAAGAACAGAATAACTATCCACGCATTTCAAATTGCTCACGCATGCAAGAGAGGTCAGGAGAGAAAGGGATGGTGGAGATGCTAAAAGTATGTTTCTGCTAATGTAAATAGTGTTTATGACCCTATTCATAAGACATTAAAGACAGTTATTAACACTGGGCACCAAATCAGGTCCTAGCCCAGAGCCTGGCAGCAGAATAATTCTAACACTTAATAAAACACACAGTGAGAACAGGATATGGATTTATGCCTCCTGAAAATTGCTGTATTCACAAGTGACCATGTCAACACAGCAGTTTTTGGCCACTTCTAAGGACAGAAAAACACCTGGAGACTAGTTTAAAACAGGAAGAAGATGCAGAAACTGATGTCCCACCTTCCACATAACTAACAGAAATGAATTGCTTTCTTGGGAAAGTGAGAGGACCTTGGAGAGGTGGATGATAGGCATTCGAAAAATGCCATGGTGTGATGATAAAATGGAATTCTAAAGAAAGGAAAAATGTAGTTTTAGGTTGTCACATAACATGAATAAATTAAACAGTCCCAAAATAACAATACACAGTGGGAAAAAAATGTACTCATTCATGAATGAGCAGGATCATAACCTTTCCTGGTTTTGAATTTTTTTTTTTTTTTTTTTTTTTTTTTTTTAGAGAGAGAAAGAGAAAGAGACAGCACGAGAATTGCCAGGGCCTGAGCCACTGAAATTGAACTCCAGACACTTACGCCACCTAGTGAGCATGTGCGACCTTGCACATGCCTCACCTTTGTGCATCTGGGTCACGTGAGATCTGGAGAGTTGAACATGGGTCTTTAGGATTTACAGGCAAGCACGCTAACTACTAAGCTGCGTCTCCAGCCCTTTCCTGTTTTTTCTAGAGTCTTTAGAGGTGACAGAGGCGTCAGTAGCCATAACCTTTCACCTTTGCTTGGATAAATGGAGAGGATATGCTCATCAAGAAGAAATATATATATGTGGTAGTTTGATTCAGGTGTCCCCCATAAGCTTAGGCATTCTGAATGCTAGTCTCCCCAGCTGATGGCCATTGGAAATTAAAGCCTCCTGGAGGCAGCGTATTGTTGGGGGTGAATTAATGAGTACCAGTGAGATCTAAGACCCATCAGAATTACAAGAAAAAAAAAAGCTGGCTGTCTATCTAATGGCAGGGCATCTCTGTCACACTTACAGGGCCCAGGAAACATTCCAGAGAAAGTGACAGATGAAATATGAGTGCTGCTCTCACTGCTGGCCAGAGAACCTTCTCCAGAAAAATGGTAGTAGACTCTGAGGAAATGAAAAAGTCATCAAAGTATAAAACAAGAGGCTGCCGAGAGCTCAATACCAAAGCAGGCTTCTACCACACCCTCCAAGACCCAGGGAACATTGTGGAAGAGGAGGCACAAACAATGGAAGAGCCACAGTGGGGGAAGGCATGGTGCTGGGAGGCGTTGTTGTCCCCGTAGGAACTGACCAGAGCATCCACGACCCCACACAGACTACTGATGACACACTGAAGGGGTCTCTGGGGGAATGGAGAGAGGGGACAAAAGAGGATAGCTTGATGGGAATATGACCAAGTTGTCATATGTCCGTATATTAAAGTTCCAATTTTTTTAAAAAAATTACACATCATTAGCCCGGCGTGGTGGCGTGTACCTTTAATCCCAGCACTCGGGAGGTAGAGGTAGGAGGATCACTGTGAGTTCGAGGCCATCCTGAGACTACATAGTGAATTCCAAGTAAGCTTGAGCTAGAGTGAGACCCTACCTCGGAAAACCAAAAAAAAAAAAAAATTACATACCATAATTAATAACAATCAGGGAGCAATGTAATTCAGGGAATAAATAAGTCTCAGAGTAATTTGTATAAAACAAGAACAGTGAAATTTCAGTGGAATGTGATTAATGTGGTGAGAGAAAGTGTTACGGAAACAAGAGATAACCAAATTAACAGCTACTGCCGAGGCTGTAGCTCTGTGGTAGAGTGCTTGCTTAGCCATGCTGAAAACCCTGGGTTCAATCCCCAGCTCTGCAAAAATAATAGGCAATAACAACAGCCATATCTTGTCAATCACTTATTCGCTGTCAGGCCCTAGACTACGCATATTGGTATCCACTCACATTCTGCAGATGAGGAAACTGGGACTTCCTGAGGTTTGGTACTGAGCAGCAGAGTCACTCCTGTGATGAATCCCGAGTTCATCTGTGTGGGAGCCAATCCCGTATTTGTCTTGGCTTGTACGAGTCTCACAGCCATGATTATTACCACCGTGTGAAAATTATATGCCTGAAAACATGAAAGTCAAGATTTTTTTTTGAAAGACAACTGGCTCTAAAGGGTAATCGGAACTACTTTATTGTTTGGAATATGAGAAAACAAAAACTGGAAGGGTAAAGGATGAAAGAGAAAGTCTTGTGAAAAGTATGCTTCTAAAAAAATAACCCAAAAACCCTAGAATTCATCTATCTTCATTTTTTTACTTCTACAGCCATAACCTGTAACTTCATTTTAAAGATTTAAAAAATATTTTCATTTATTGATTTGAGAGAGAAAGAGGGAGGGGGCCCTCCAGGGCCTCCAGCCTCAGCAAACGAACTCGACACATGAGCCACCTTGTGCATCTGGCTTACATGGGTCCTGGGGAATAGAACCTGGGTCCTTAGGTTTTGCAGAATAATACAAAATTATTTGTTCCATTTATTACTAATCCCAGCTTTGAAAACTTTTTCTTAATTAGCAGTAAGCACACAAATAGGTTAACCCTCTTCTTCTGTCCTCTCCCCTTCATTTAAGTAAAAACAAACAAACAAAAAAAAAACCTACACACTCAAGGGAAAAGCAATACATTTCAAAGTTTCTCTGAATCTAGAAAAAGACTTATCCACTTACATAGAAAAAGGTCTTCTAGGTTTTCAAAGAGGGTGTAATTCAAGGTCTGAAAGTCGATGGGTTAGCCTGGCTAGAATGGGGTGAGAGCCCTGCAGCTGGCAGGCTGAGTTTGGTTTTCGGCTCTATGATTTGCAGCTGCGCTCTGTTGTCCGCGGAACAAGAAGTGAGGTCAACAGAAGAGCGCAGGCAGGAAGGAAAGTTCTAGGACTCAAAAACAGCAACATAAGAGAGAGCAGAAGAAAGCTTCGGGTCATTTGTCACCCCGGCCTAGACAACGCTTGTGGTGGGCAGAGTGATTTCTGAGTACAGAAAGAAGAGTCTAGAGAGTGTCGTGTTCACTGCGCCAGCAAAAGGAGAAATGGAAAAGAGAAGGGAGGGTGGCAATGAGTGACAAGACAAAATAAAGCCATAGAAAATTTATATACATACATATGTGTGTATACAAGTATGAGAAAACTAAATGATACAAAATACAGTCGGCAGACTAAAAAGAATTCATAACCCAAGGAGTGTGAGCTGAAAGAACAACTTAAAGATAAACATATATTAAAAATGTTCAAAATAATAAATTAATTGGTTTTGGTTAAACCTGATAAATTACACATCTGGTTTTAGATTTTTTTTACATTTGTAGAAATAATTTCTCTATAAATAGTAAGATTATTAATTTCAAAAAGTGCATAAACCCATGTAAACATGAGTATAGGAAAGGAGAAGATAATAAATAATCCATACAAAATTTGAGCCTAGCCTGTAGTCTCGTCTACGTAGGAGGCTAGGTAGGGATTCAAGACAAGCCTGAGCAACATAGTCCAACCTAATCTCAAAAAAATTTTTTTGGAAGATATAAAACAGATAAAAACTTGAAATTGAAAACATCTTGGAAAAAGCAGAATACTGGGGATGAGGAAATTAACTCAGCTGTATAGCACTTGCCTTGCAAGCATGAGGAGCTGAGCTGGATCTCTAAGCCCACAATAAAAAACAAACAAAACAAAACAAACAAAAAAATAGGCATAGAGGTATGTGCTTGTAATTCCTGCACTGGAGAAATGGAAACAAGTACATTCCTGAGATTTGCCAGTCAACCAGTCCACCCTCTACTTTGAAAGCTCCAGGCCAGTGAGAGAACATATCTCAAGAAAAGGTGGAAGGAGGGCTGGAGAAGATGGCTTAGCAGTTAAGGCATTTGCCTGCAAAGCCAAAGGACCCCGGTGTGATTCCCCAGGACCCACGTTAGCCAGATGCACAAGGGGGCACATGTGTCTGGAGTTTGTCTGCAGTGCCTGGAGTCATTGGCACACCCATTTTTTCTCTCTCTCTCTCTGTTTTTTTTTTCTCTCTCTCAAACAAATAAATAAATAAAATATATTAAAAAAAAAAAAAAGAAAAGGTGGAAGGAGTCTCTAAGGTACAATACCCAAGGCTGCCTTCTGGCTTCCATGTGAACCTGCACACACATTTACACACACTTTCTCCCTCACTCTCACTCTATCTCTCTCTCTGTGACAGATCCAAGCCATATCTGTAGGACAACTGAGAAATGAACTGAACTGGAAGCTTCCTTTTGGTTACCTAGCTGTTAGGATGCTAGAAAACTGATGCAGCCTGTTGGGGGTAAAATGTCATCATTGGTCTTAACCAGTAGAAGACAGTACAAGATTTATTGCTGGCCAGCCAGGCCAAATGTGCTAACTGGTTCAGTAGTGGGACATCGGTTATGGGGAAAACCAAATGCTCTAATTGAATTTGAGACCTACTTTGAGGGAGGAAATTCATGCCTGAGACTCAAAACCTAATCAAAACCTTACAGTTAGGGAAGCCCTACAGCGAAAACTATCACTAGATTACTGTTATCTGGCTAAATGGATATATTATACCCACCAACGTGCCCTCTACATACTTAGGTTTATGCCCAGGCTGACCTGGAATTCACTATGGAGTCTCAGGGTGACTTTGAACTCATGGTGATCCTCCTACCTCTGCCTCCCAAGTGTGGGGATTAAAGGCATGTGCCACCATGCCCAGACTGTCCTCTGATTAAAAACAAAGTATTTATTTATTTATTTGCAAGCATAGAGAAGAAACACAGAGAAAGAGTGTCAGAGAAAGAGACAGAGACAGAGAAAATGGGTGTGCCAGGACCTCTGACCATTGCAAATGAATTCCAGATGCATATGCCACTTTATGCATCTGGCTTTATGTGGGTAGTGGGGAATTGAACCCGGGTTGTTAGGTTTTTCAGGCAAGGGCCTTAACTGCTGAGCCATCTCTCCAGCTCTGTCCTCAGTTTCTTATTGGTTTTTCCTGTGAGAGGTTCCTTTTGTGTTTCATGGCATTTGCCTGTCCATTTGTATTTTCTGAGAGGCACTAAGAACTAGACCAGAAGATCTGTTGAAATGAGATGGGTTTATCAAAGTATGCTTCACATTAGAATGGCAAGACAAGGGTCTGGCCCTTTTTAGTTTAATTTTCAAGTACCTTTTATTTGATTCTTAGAATTAAGAGTCTCTTAGAAGGACCTTTCCCTCAGAAATACTTCCCAAAAGAAAAACTTCTGGATATTCCATCTTTGTGATATAACCTAGTTTTTAGCATAGAAGCCACGGCTCTGGCACAGTATCAACAACTCTGAACTAGGTCTGACTTCTGGGAGCTTCTGTGTTTGGCATCACCATGTCTGTGTGTTTCTCAAGTTTTACAAACAATCCTATTGAACATCCGGTCTAAGAAACACCACTGGCTGGGCACAGTGGCACATGCCTATGATTCCAGCACTTGGGGCACTGGGACAGAAGAATCACAAATTTGAGGCCAGCCCTGCTCAAATAGGAAGACCCTGTCTCAAAAATGGAAGGAAGGGAGGGAGGGAGGGAAGAAAGCACTTGAAAGTGTAGTGCTTATAAAACAACCCACTTACTTAGTTCCGCCTGACGCTTCCTGCAGTGAAAGAACATTGGATGAAAATTAAGAATCACAGACTGAAGCCCAGTTCTCAACCACACACATTAACCATATGGCCATGAACAAGTTCCTATTAATCCCATGGGAGTTTTGGCTTTCTTACTTGTAAAGTTTATGTGGCAGTACACTCCCTTGTTCAGGTTTACACAGATCAAACAGCCATTTGCAGTGCTGCAGACACTGGGCCAAATGCCTTGTGGGTACTCTGCCTGGAACTTCATAACTGCTCTAAAGGATAGCAATGTTATCAGTCCCATCATTTCAATGAAGGAGTAGAGACCAAAGCTTAAAAAAAAAACTTAGGGTGTGGAGGCATGGCTTAGTGGCGAAAGCATTCGCCTGCAAAGCCTAAGCATCTGGAGTTCATTTGCAGCAGCTAGAGGCCCTAGTGTGCCCATTCGCTCTCTCTCTCTCTTTTCATATATATATATATATATGTATGTATGTATATGTATATATACCTCACCTCTCTCTCTTTCTCCATAAATATATGTATGTATGTATATATATAGCTTGCCTCTCTCTGTCTTTCTCTTTTGACACACACACACACACACACACATATATGTATATATATATATACACAGAGGCGATATATATATATGTGTGTGTGTGTGTGTCTTTCAAATAAATAAAAGGTAAGTAACATGGGAGTGTGTACAAGGTGGCACATGCATCTGGAGTTCTTTTCAGTGGCTGGAGGCCCAGGTTTGCCCATCCTTTTTTTTTTTCTCTATCTGTCTCTTTCTCTCTCTCATAAATAAATAAAATAAAATATTTTTTAAAAAAACTTCCATAGGAAAGTTACTAGTATTAAGTTAAATTTCTCTGTCTTGTAAGTCAGTCTCGCAGATGAGAGTGAGCACAGAGTAATTAAAACATTAGTTTCCGTAATCTAAAAATTAAGGTATTCTTAGCAGAGTAACCTTGAGTTTGCCAAGGAAATTAAGAAACCTATCTCCAAAAACACAGCATTTCTCTCTCCCAAAAGACCAAGCCCATGCTCCATCATCACTTGAACACCAATTAGTCAAGGCAGTGCTAGTGAACGTGTGAGTGAATGGACAGGTCACATGCAAGAGTCCAGCGAGGACTGCTCTAAAGAAAAAACGCCTGGACATTTATGGGACAGTTTCGCTCAGCTGGTAATAAATGTCTATAACACTGTGTGTTTCCCCACACAAGAGCTTCTTGGGCATTTTCTCAATGAATGTGCACACTGGCTCTGGGGAAGAGCTATAACCATGCAATGGATGCTCAGTAACATCCTTCCAGACAAAGACTACAAGACTGCTTCCAGATTTGATTGCTGTGATTCATAAATTCTAAAGGCCTCATGCTTCTCTGTATCACAATGTAGTTAGATTTCACGGGTCCCCGTGGAGAGGCAGAGGACTGATTCCTTGTAACCTGTAGGAATAAGGCCGTCAGCTTAGACTAATGAGAAATAAAGACAAGTTGGGGACCTGTGCAAAACAATAAGAAAGAGCTGGACTGGATGCAAGGCTACCCTCCATGTGCAGACATGTGTCTAAATAGCGATTCTAAAAGGTGAGCCTTGCAAAATGGCTTATGCATAATGATGATTATTCATATTTTAACATAACATGGGATGTATTTTTACACCCGCTGCTTCCAGCAGACTTCATTTACTAACAATTCTTTTGGTAGATGCCAAGGAAAAAGTAAGCCAATAAAATGCACAAATTTCAATGCTTAAAAATGTCATTTTGGGGCTGGAGACGCTTAGCAGTTAAGGTGCTTGCCTGTGAAGCCTAAGAGCGTATGTTTGAATCTCCAGGTCCCATATAGCCAGATGCAAAGTGGCACAAGCATGCAATGTCACAGAGATGCACAACGGGGCGCACACGTCTGGAGTTCACAGCTGCTGAAAGGCCCTGGCCAGCCCATTCTCTCCTTCTCCTTCACTCAAATAAAATAATTAAAAATGTCATTTTTATAAGCCTTGTTTTCCTCAAAAGAGGTTTAGGTGATGTTTTTTTTTTTTTAACTTTGTATGGCTTGATGGAAAGGACTGGTTTAAAAGGATTATTCAAACCTTACACAAGAGAATTATAACATTCTAAAAGGCTTTGGCTGTAAAGAAAAACAATGTTAAGAAGGGTTTGGACATATGAGTTGGCCTGTAGTCCCCGAATCTGAAGTATGCACAGAACAAGAGCAGCAATTATTCAAAGGCCAGCAGGACCCCGGGTGCTACAGTATGATGGGTTTTATATACGCTAAGCAGACATCATCTCAGAGTTTATCAGGAAACCTGATCCTAGGAACTCTGAGGTAAGGAAAGTGCTGTGCTTGGAATCTGAAACGTCTCACACAGTCGTATGTTTTAAATGCTCAGGCCCTGGCTTGTGTGGCTATTTTGAGAGCTACAAAGCTTATAGGAGTCTGGGATCTGGCTGGTGGAAATCATTCATTCACTAGGATCCATACTGCCCCACCCTGTTCCCTCTGCTTCCTGGTCCCTTGAGGGCCAGACCCCACCCATCAAAGGTTCAAGTGCTTGAGTAGGGGCTGCCTAATAAAGACATCAGAGATTGCTCCAGCCATCTTCCGAGGGGGCCTGGCTGCCTCTCAATCTGACAACAAAATGTGGCATGCATATGGTGCTGGTTTGGGGAGATTTTGGATGGTGGGAAATGTGTGGATGGTGAGGATAGCTACAGGCGCTGAGTGGATGGAGACATCTGAAGAGAGAGACTGCGGGTGCTGCGAAATTTAGGACCAAGGGGAGGGGCTGGCCGGGCCTGCTGGAGCTCAGCGATGCTGCCTCCTGCCTGGGTGGTGGACATGCAACTGCAGGTGCCATGTGTGCCCCTGGAGTTTTGTCATGCTCCAATCCAGTATTTCCTTTATATGCTCTTCTGGCCACTGCAAATGAACTCCAGACTCATGCACCCCCTTGTGCATCTGGCTTACGTGGGTCCTGGAGAATCAAACCAGGATCCTTTGGCTTTGCAGGCAAATGCTTTAACCCCTAAGCCATCTCTCCAGCCCCAATTTTCAACTTTTAAATAGCGTTAGAACCATTAAGACTTTTGAGGGCTCTTGAAGTTGGACTAAATATATTTTACATTATGAGATGGCCGTGAGCCCTTTAGGGGCCAGAAGCAAAAATGTAATGGTTTGAGTCTGAGGGCTGGGGCTATAGCTCAGCAGTAGAGTGCTTGCCTAGCATGTACAAGGTCCTGGGTTTACTCCCCAGCACCACAGAAAACAAACACAATTGTTTCGAATCTGAACTATCCCTCACAGGTTCATGTGCTGAATGCTTGGTGCCTAGCTGTGGTGCTATTTTGGAAGAGTAGGGAGCCTTTAGCAGGGGCCTGATGAAAATAGGTGTGGTGACTGGAGTACAGAATGCCATCCGTAGGCTCATGTGTTTGAATAATGCCCAGCTGTGGCCCTGTTAGGGAAGGTTGTGGAACTTGTAAGAGATGGAGCTGTGCTGGAGGAAGCCTGTCACTAGGGGTGAGCCTTGAGATTTTATAACCTGCTCCCAATTGCTTTTTTTTTTTTTTTTTTAATTAAAAAAATTTTTTTTTTGTTTTTTTGAGGTAGGGTTTCACTCTAGTTCAGGCTAACCTGGAATTCGCTATGTAGTCTCAGGGTGACTTAAACTCACAGCGATCCTCCTACCTCTGCCTCCCGAGTGCTGGGATTAAAGGCATGTGCCACTACGTCCAGCTTAAATTTTTTTTTTATTTATTTTAATCAATTTGAGAGAGAGAATGGACATGCCAGGATCTTCAACCACTGCAAACAAACTCCAGATGCATGTGCCACCTTGTGCATCTGACTTATGTGGGCCCTGGGGATTCTAACTAGAGTCCTTTGGCTTTGCAAGGCAAGTGTCTTAACCACTAAGCCATCTCCCCAGCCCCTGATTGCCTTTTCCTTCTCTGCTTCCCAACTCTGGTGAGATGCAACATGGATTTCTGTCTCCAGCCCTCCATGCCTTCCCTGCCATGACAAAACTCCTTAAAACTGTGAATGGAATTAAACCCTTTGCTTCCATAAGCTGCTTCTGGTTAGGTACTTGTTCACAGTGTGGGCCTTTGAGGGTTATGCTTGCCCCTAGTGCTGACCAGTTCCTCTGCTTCCTGGTGCACCCTCATGTGAGCAATCGCTCTGCCTCACGTTCCCATTGCCATACACGGAGCCACTTTGCCATGCTTTCCCCACTGTGACAGATGGTGGGCTGCATCCCTTGGGAAGTAGAAGTCATAATAAATCTTTTCTCATTTAACTTGTCTCTGTCAGGCACATTTGTCACAGCAATGTAAAAATAACTAGCTTCAAAAGTAAACAAGTGGGCCTGGAGAGATGGCTTAGCGGTTAAGCACTTGCCTGTGAAGCCCAAGGACCCCAGTTCATGGCTTGATTCCCCAGGACCCACATAAGCCAGATGCACAAGGTAAGGCATGCATCTGGAGTTTGTTTGCAGTGGCTGGAGGCCCTGGCATACTCATTCTCTTTCTATCTATCTGCCTTTTTTTTTTTTTCTCGGTCTGGCTGTTGCTCTCAAATAAGTAAATAAATAAATAAACAAAAAAGTTTTTTAAAGTAAACAAGTAAAACAATCAATATAATTAATGATATTCTTGACCTCAAAATGTAAGAGTGAGAAAGAGCTGAGAATAGGAAGGGAAAAAACATGACAAAACACTGCATTACCCTCAGTAAAACAAAAGAAGAGAAACCCAACGATGATAGCCAGATATTCTAGTTGTTTGCTCTTAGGCTCTGAAAAGCTCTTTATGTGCATAAATTCAATTAATTTTTGTTTGTTTGCTTGTATGAGGCAGGGTTCTCACTCTTGACCATGATGACCTGGAACTCACTGTGAGACCCAGGCAAGAGTGAGGTCAATAGTCTATATAACATAATCAAGATTCTAAAGCACACTTCATCAAAATCTCTCACAGAGATAAGCACAGCACCCTGTAGACTGCGGTATTACTGAACAGTGTTTGTCATTACTAAGTTTTCCACATTCAGCTGAAATTCTTCTCCCTAGACCTTCCATTCATAGGTCCCGTTCTAACCTCTGAATATACAAAATCCCTTCTCCGTATTCTTAGTGGCAGCCAAGACCTCACCTCTCTGCCTTCTCTTGCTTGGATGGATTCGCCTGGCTGTTTTGTCATCCTAGAGCCACGACGACGCCTCATCTAGATCCATTTCACTTTAAAAATATCTCCTTTCCAGCTCTGAGTACATGCTTCTACAACAGTCTAGCTAGGAAACAGCGTAAGAAGACTTTAGAGCCATTATCCCTTATCTGTGGACGTTGTTACTACTACTTGAAATCAACTAGCTCAGCCTTTTTGGATGTCTTCTAACTTTTTCTAACTCATTTACACTGAGGCTTTGATATTTTTTCACATGCTCTCATCCTAGGTAAGTGAACCTGAGGTCCTAAATACAGGATTTTGTATTTATCTCAGTGGAATTTGAGCTTGTTAAACTTGATTAAATCCTGAACTGCCGAAGTTAACTAGTGTTACTTCCAAGCCAAGAAATCAGTATAGAAGTCAGTTCCTAGAGAGCTTTTGCTTTTTTTTCCCCTTCCTTTTGCAACTTTGGCTAGCAATGTTTCCAGTAGTACCTACTTAGCTTAGCTGGACCCCAGAGTAAATTCCCCTTGAGTTTTTTTTTTTTTTTCTACAACTATTATTCAGTTCTGAGTCCTTTATACAGACATCCATGATGGTCACATATTTAACTCCATGCTTGACTTTCTGTTATTAGGGAAATTACAGGAGGGATACATTTAAATTGCTTACATTTTGGCTCAACCTCCGGATATTAGCAAAATTGAGCTATATGGCATTTTGATTGACAGATTATACTAGATGTACTATTTCTCTTTGAATCCCAAGCAGCATGAAGATCACTGTTTTCCTTTACCCAAATATCTGATCAGATACATTTTAAGAAATATCAAGGGCTGGAGAGATGGTTTAGGAGTTAAGGTGCCTGCCCACTAAACCTAAAATCACCCCTTTGATCACCAGGTCCCACGTTTAGCCATACACAAGTGACTCAAGGGTGCAATGCCATGCTTTCCCACAAGGGGGCACACGTGTTTGGAGTTTGTTCACAGCAGCTGAGAGGCGCTGGCTTACCATCTCTCTCTCTCTCTCTCTCTGCCTCTTCCTCTCTGTCTCTCTCAAATAATAGTAATAATAATATTAAAAGAAATATCAAAACATATGCTTAAGCTTGTTAAACAAGGAATCAGGAATGTAATTCATTTTGAAAAATAGCATTTTTGCATAATTATAGTCTCTAAACATTTTAAAATTATTGGAGAGGTCAAAACACAAATTGCTAAAGTCATGAGACAATAATTACAACTTGGCAGTCACTAGCTGGGAATTAAAATGTTAATGTTCCTTTCTAGTTTACATAAATGGGTTTTAATGTTTCATAGCAGTACAGGTTTACCCAGGAAATCTTTTGATTCTATGACCCAAACTCTATCTACAGGAAGATATATGACTACAAACATATATACATACATATACATGCAAGTATCTAAGTTTAAATATAAGTTCCACATATATGAGAGAAAAGATGTGTCATTTGTCTTTCTGAGACTGGCTTTTTTCACTAAATATAATGGTTTCCAGTTGCAGCCGTTTTCTTTCAAATGTCATAAATTCATGTTTTCCTTTACAGATGCATAGAACTGTGTATGTGTGCTACAGTTTCTTTATTCATTTACTTGTTTATGGACATCTTGGCTGATTTTATTTCCTGGCTGTTTTAAATAGTGCAGCTATAAACATGAATATGCAATTGTTTCTGTGGTGTGTTGATTTAGAGACCTTTAGGTATATGTATAACCTTAACATCACAAAAGTTTTTTTTTTAAAATATAGTAACTGAGCCAGGCATGGTGGCACACACCTTTAATCCCAGCACTTGGGAGGCAGAGGTGGGAGGATCACTGTGAGTTTGAGGCCACTCTGAGACTACATAGTGAATTTCAGGTCAGCCTGGACTAGAGCAAGACCTTTAAAAACCAAAAAAAGAAAAAAACAAAAAAAACAAAAATACAGTAACTGAGGCTGTGAGCAGCATTAAAACCAAAACCAACTGAGATATAGAAATGTATATTTTATTGATGTTTTCAACTTAAAATGAGATGATCCAAGAGAATCATTTAATAAGATGGTGATTAGAATCTTAAACTGGGTGTGGTAGTATACACCTATAATCCCAGCACTCGGGAGTCTGAGGCAAGAAGATTGCAAGTTGAGGGCCAGCTTGGGCCAGATAGTGGACAAGACTCCATGAGAGAAAGGAAGGGAGGAATGGAGAGGGAGAAAAAGAGAGAGAGAGAGAGGAGATGAATTCCAACATAGACAACAAAATTCAAATTGTCATCATGTGGGTAAAAATACCTGCTAGAAGGTATCAGTTTATAACATTATTGGATATCTATTGTTTATTCGTTGCTGTCAATATTCAAAGAAGGTATGAGTTGCCCATCCCTCTTTAGATAGGGTTAGCTGTCTGCTCCTCCAGTACTAAGCTTTCTTCCTTAATAACTAACTTGTACGTGGTTTTATTATACCCAATATAGGGAGCTTTCTTGCCCTAGTCCTTCTTCCTTCCCACTCCCACAAGGCCGACATCGCTTACATTCATCCTAACTATGTAATTGCCATGCAGACGCACAGAGTGGAGCAGCACGGCTGAAAGCACAAAGGTGTCTAAATCATGGAACATCATACCAGCTCCAGCTGTCTTAGCTGGCAGTCTCTGCATGAGAGAGAAATACATTTCTTTCTTGTTTAAGCCACTATTCTTTTGGAGTGCCTTACCACTTGTATCTAAACCTAGTCTCACTGAAAGAGCCTACAACGCTATTAAGTATGAAAATTCATCAATGTGAACCAGTCGGTAAAACAGCACAATCACATTAAGAATCAGCTGAGGGCTGTAAAGATGGCTTAGTGGTTAAGGTGTTTGCCTGCAAAGCCAAAGGACCCAGGTTTGATTCCCAGGACCCACATAAGCCAGATGCACAAGGTGGTGCATGCATCTGGAGTTTGTTTGCAGTGGTTGAATGTCCTGGTGTGCCCATTTTTTTCTCTCTCTCTCTCTCCCTCTCCCCTCTCTGCCTCTTTTATTCTCTCTCTCAAATAAATAATAAAATATTTTTTTAAAAAATCAGTTGAGTACTATAAACTTTTGTTAATGTAAAATGGGATTCATTTTATCACAAGAACAATTTAATACAAAGGGTGCCTACAGTCCCAACATAGGTCTCAAAAATCAGTAGCATTATATAGTTAAAAATAAGCATATAGGCCAGGCATGGTGGCACACGCCTTTAATCCCAGCACTTGGGAGGCAGAGGTAAGAGGATCATCATGAGTTCGAGGCCACCCTGAGACTACATAGTGAATTCCAGGTCAGCCTGGGCTAGAGTGAGACCCTACCTTGAAAAAAAATAATAATAAGCATATGCTTAAATTTTTAAATAGTAAAGTAAATACTTTATCTCAAAAAACTGATAGAATTATGTTTGGAAAGAATTATGCAGACACCTCTCAATATTAAATTTTACATGAAATGGGGAAATAGTGAAACAAGAATTGTAAAAAGCCATTATAAATATCAGCCTATGTAGAATCTCCTGGGACAAAAATATGGATTGCAAGATCTCACCCAAGACTAAACTATAATTTCAGAATGGGGATGGGACCAAGCGACAGATCACAAGCTCCTGGGGTGAGACTAATCCAGACAGCTGATAGCCACCACTACAGGAAACTCAGAGGCATTCTTTTTTTAAAAAAAAAAATATTTGTTTGAGAGAAAGTCAGAGAGAGAGAGAGGGAGACAGAAAGAGAGAGAGTGAATGGACAAGCCAGGGCATCCAGCCACTGCAAACGAACTCCAGATGCATGTGCCACTTTGTGCATCTGGCTTACGTGGGTACTGGGGAATCGAACCAAGATTCTTAGGCTTCGCAGGCAAGCACCTTAACCAGCAAGCCATGTCTCTAGGTGTCTACAAGGACTTTGGAAAGTGATTCTACTACTTATTCTTTCATCTAGTTTTATACTTTTTATAAGATGATTCACTAGAGTACTGTGTGATTTTTTTTTTTAATGCAAGTAGTACCGCACATTGCTCACTACACAAAATCAAGGTCGTGACAAGTGGATGGAAAACTTCTCGACTTTCTCACATAACTTCTCTAGCCACCAAAAATAAGTTTCCCACTTAAACAGCCTTTCTCTCAACTTTGTGCTATGAGCTCCTTCTCTTAGACTTATCTGTCTCTGACTCCTTCCACATGTCCTTTGCACTGATCTAACACTCACTCCTTCCAATGTGTGCAAGGGGAGAGTCTGCCTTTCTTTGCTCTGGTGCCCAGGTTCACGGAAAAGGCAAAGTACATAGGGCTGGGGAGAATGAAGGAGCTGGTGAAAGGCAAAAACTGAGACCTAGAGAGCAGGGAAGTGTACTCAGCCAGGACACAAAGGGCATCTCGTCGCTGAGAAAAGTAATTATAGGTATTTAGAAGTAAGAGTTGGAGGTGTGTCTCAGTAGCGGAATGCATGCTTTATATGTAAGACCTGGGTTTAGTCACGGGCACTGTAAAAGAAGAGGACAACGAGGAGAGGGCAGTTCTCTTTCTATATTAAATATTATTTGGTCCCAATTTTATATTTTAGTAATAAATTCCTCAAGATATCTTACGATTTTAAGCTGCCAAAGTGAGAATGTGCCCTGAGAGAAAGACACACAAGTGAATGAAAATATTAATCTGCTTTAGGACTGGACTGGTGCCAACCAGCATGTTAACTTTAGATATTTCATCTTGACCAGACCCTCTAACTTATTACTTGGAGATTTTACAAATGAAGAAAATGTTTCTCTATAAGTACAGTCTGGGTTGTTTAAATATTGAGTGTTTAGAAAACTCATCTCAAAAATGAGAGGAGAGAAACTAATTAAAAGAGATAAGGACTATAACAAGCAAGTGCAATGTTTTGTGTCAGTTCTCAAATGGTTGAAAATCCTGGCAGGGATGGGGTACAGTTTAGCCGTAGAATACTTGCCTAACATGATTGAAGCCCTAGGTTTAACCCACAGCACCTCAAAGAAAGAAAGAAAGAAAGGGGCTGGAGAAGTGGCTCAGCGGTAAGGCACCTGCCTGCAAAGCCTAATAACCTAGGTTTGATTCCCCAGTACCCATGTAAAGCCAGAGGAACAAAGTGGCACATATGTCTGGAGCTTATTTGCAAAGTCTAGAAATGCCAGTGCACCCATTCTCTCTATCTCTTTCTCTGCCTTACTCTGTCTCTGCTTGCAAATAAATAAATAAATAAATTAGAAAATAAAGAGAAAAAAATATGAGACCATCAGAAGTTTGAATACAGAGCCAAGCGTGGTGGCACATGCTTTTAATCCCAGCACTCCAGAGGCAGATATAGGAGGATCTCCATGAGTTCAAAGCCACTGTGAGACTACATAGTGAATTCCAGGTCAGCTTGGCCTAAAGTGAAACCCTACCTTAAAAAAAAAAAAGAAGAAGAAGTTTGAATATAGGTTGTACATTAAATGATACAAAGGAGTTTTTAATTTTGTTAAATAAGATGACAATGTAGTTTTAACAACAACAAAAAAAGGCATTAATTGGGCTGAAGGAATGGACCCAGGTTCGATTCCCCAGGACCCATGTTAGCCAAATGCACAAGGGGGCACACGTGTCTTGAGTTCATTTGCAGCAACTAAAGGCCCTGGCGTGCCCACCCCTCTCTCCCCCTCTTTCTCTGTCAAATAAATAATAAATAAAAATAAAACATAAAAAAATTTAAAGTCATTAATTGGAAATGTCCACTAGAAATTTACATATACAATTACATGATTCTGGGATTCATTTTAAAATACTCTGACCTCTGCTGGGCATGGTGGTGCATGCCTTTAATCCTAACACCCAGCAAGGCAGAGGTAGGAGGATCACTATGAGTTCGAAGCTGATCTGAGACTACATAGTGAATTCCAGGTCAGCCTAGGCTAGAGTAAGACCCTACCTCAAAACACCAAATAAATAGATGAATAAATAAATAAATAAAATACTCTGACCAAAACAGGAAGGAGCAGGGGAGATGAGAAAACACAATTTACAAAATGATGGAGGTTGTTGAAGATGATAATAGAGCTTACACTATTTTTACGATTTTTGCATATGTTTGAAATTTCCATGATGAAAAAAATAGCTTAAATATATGCTTTTTTTTGGAGAGAGACAGAGAGACAGAGAGAGAGAGAGAGAGAGAGGGAGACAGATAGAGAATGGACGAGCCAGCAGCTTCTCAGCAGCCTCTCAGCTGCTGTGAATGAAACTCCAGATGTGTGCGCCCCCTTGTGGCAAGTGCAGCATTGCACCCTTGCGTCACTTTGCATCTGGCTAAACGTGGGACCTGGAGATTGGAACCAGCGTTCTTAGGCTTAGCAGGCAGGCACATAAACTGCTAAGCCATCTCTCCAGCTCTAAATATATGCTTTTAATAACTGGAGTCCATCTGAAATGTCTTCCACAGGCTCGTGCTTTGACCTCCAGCTAGAAGCTCTGTTAAAGACAGTGGACTATTTAGAAGTGGGGCCTGGCTGACCAAAGTAAGTCACTAGAGGGGATGTCTGAAGCTTATGGACACTCCTGTTTCTGCTCTAGCTCTCTATGCCTAGTCACTGTCATATCCTCCCACCACCATGGACTCAGCTGCTGCCACCACCAGGCCTTGCCCACCACAATGAACTGAAATCTCTCCAAAACAATGAGCTGAAATCAACATCTTCTACCTTGGGTGGTTTCTGTCAAGTATCTTGGTCACAACAATGCCAAAATAATAATATAGTTGCATTCTTGGGAAAATGAGTAACTGAAAAAAAAAAAGATCTTAGAAGCTGTTCTCTACATGGTTTTGGACAGAGAATGTATAAACCGGTATATAAAGGAGAAAGAGATCAACGGAGTATCATGGTAAAGAAAATCACAAAAAGGAAGTGAAATGAACCAGAATTTTCTTTTCTTTTTATTTTTTCTCTTATTGTGAGAAAGGGTCTTGGTTGGACTTAAACTTAATATTTTCCTGCTTCAGGGCTAGGATCTAGTCAGGCCTGGTTCCAGAGTCCCAGATATATATATATGTGTGTGTGTATATATATAATTTTTATTTATTTATTATTTGAGAGATATAGGAAGAAAGAGGCAGATTGAGAAGGGGAGGGAGGGAGGGAAAGAGAGAGAATGAGCACTACAAGGCTTCTAGCCTCTGCAAATGAACACTACAAAGGAACTGCATGCACCAATTTGTGCATCTGGCTTATGTGGGTTCTGGGGAATCAAACTTAGGTCCTTTGGCTCTTCAGGCAAGTGCCTTAATTGCTAAGCCATCTCTCCAGTCCTCAGAGTCCCAGAATTTTTACTTGTAATGAGTCATGGCTATAAAAAAGATTTGTCCTTTATAACTTCTTTCTAGCTGTTGTATCCTTTCATCAAATGATGTCTTTCGGGGAAGCCTACAACGTGTAACATACAAAAAGTGAAACTACTATAAATGTGCTATGGCCGTGTGCCAACTTCAGGCATACTCAGTTTAAACATTCCCTGATTATAAGTATGTTCCCTGCGGTCAGAGGAAGAGGCAGGGGCCCTAAGTGAGCAGCTGCCCTAAAGGGTCCCAGACCCAGGTGGCTGGCCCTCTTTAATCAGTGGGAGTCTTTCTAAAGCAAATAAACAAAAAAAAAAAATCCCATAGAAACTGATGTGAGGACTTAGGGAGCCCTGGGGAATACGCAACTCCATCCAGAAAAAGAACTAAAACCCTCCGAGGAAGAGATAAAGTTTTTGGAAAGGAAGCCAGCACAATCACAAAGGATTTCAACACTAAACTCCTCCAGGCACCTGGGAGGCTACAGAACCTCCAAAGTCAACGCTGAATGAGAAGACGTCACAGGACCCTTTACCATGGTTTCCCTCTTGTTTCTCCTTGGCCCGAGGTCAACCTGCTTCAGGTCAGCAAGTGTGGGAAGTGGCAGTGGCAGGGTACCCAGACTGTCTTTCTCCTGGTACAGAGTCCTAAAGCCCCCATCCTCCATACTATGGAGGAAGTGTCACAGGAGGAATGGCTGCACCTTAGTGAATCTGGAATGTTAACTCTCAGATAAATAAGCCAGCTCAAGAAAGTCACCAAGTAGAAAGGAGAGCAGTGCTTTTCTGAATTTTGGATGTCTGTGTCATATAAATGGTCATTTTTAATGCAAGAATATCCCAAGTATTGTCTAAATAGGAATTTATTCATCAGAGATTTAAATATGCTTGGGCACTCTATACTTAATTTATTCAGTCTGGTAACCTTATTTTTGACATTGTAATTAGCCCACATTAAACCATTAAAAAAAAAAAAAAGAAAAAGAAAGAAAAGCCTTCTTGGGAATGTATTTAAAAGATGAAGAGGGGCTGGAGAGATAGCTTAGAGCTTGCCTGTGAAGCCTAAGGACCCCGGTTCGAGGCTCAATTCCGCAGGACCCACGTAAGCCAGATGCACAAGGTGGCGCATGCATCTAGAGTTTATTTGCAGTGGCTGGAGGCCCTGGTGTGCCCATCTCTCTCTCTCTCTCTCTGCCTCTTTCTCTCTCTGTCACTCTCAAATAAATAAATAAAAATAAACAAAACTTTAAAAAAGAAATCGAATGGCAGGCACCAGGTGGGTAGGAAGCCTAGGGAATGGTAAACAATCTAATCTAGGTTCATTTTACTTTATTCCCCTCAAACCTCATTGGCGTCTATCTGTGCAGGAGAAGCAACATATAGAGATGGCCATTTGTTCCTCTGATCCCCCACAGCTGTCTCCATCACCCCTCTTCAGGGTAGGGAGGACTGTATATCAAAGGAGACTAAAGACCCATAACTAAATGAATGGACCTCCACCATTAATACAGAGGCACCTCTCCCTTTCCGCTACTGGGTCCCAGGCTAGCTGACAGCTCTACCTCGGTGGCTGCCCTAAGTCCCATTAATTCAGTTTGTCCTCTACGCCTTCTATTTCTGCTCCTTCATCCATCCTCGTCCTCTCAACCACTTCTCAGTGATCTTCTGGGACACTGCTCAACCCCCTTGTGATAAAGTCTGAAGCACTGGATTTTCCCTAATGGCAGAACCCTTGAGACCAAGAGTAGTTGAAATCCCTGGCATTCTGTGGGATAGGCTGAGCGCTCGATGGTTAAAATAAAATCCACTCTGCTTTATTCTTTCTTCCTGATCTTATCGGTGTGGAAAGCAATGCTGTTCAGGCAACGGAGAGGTGCATTGTGGTCTTTAATTTGTCCTTCATTGTTCACTTGTGAGCCGTTTGGCACTCAGTAAGAAATGGGGGGCTATGAAGGGCGGAGTGAAAGTTGTCACTTTCTCACAATGCTTCTGAGTTGGGTCAAATGATGTTATTACTGTCCGAGTGTATCATTAACTACCCTCTGAGGAATTGTAAACTGCTCTGGCTTTTATCAGCTTAGATGGCCTGTGGTTTAACTGCACGTGGCTGAGTGACTCCGTAGCTCACTGATGTACCAATCCTTGTGATCTATGACACTATAGCTTTAGTGACTGGAAGATTCCTTGAAGACTGAGGGCTGTAGGTAGACATGGGGTAGGAGAGGAATGATCCATTTGCACAGGATGTTGGCCCCATCTTGAGATCTGCATCTTTCTTTCCTGGGGATCTTAATATAGAGCCAAGTTTTTATTTAATAGCTATCCCACTAGCCTCTGCTCCATCCCTGATAGCTCTATATTACTAGTTATTACATAAAAGTCTCCCAGGAATAAATTGTATCACAGTGCTAGGCCCTAACAGATGATAGTCACATACTTTTCACATAGTAATTACCATTTTTTTTTTTTTTTGAGGTAAGGTCTCATTCTAGCCCAGGCTGACCTGGAATTCACTATGTAGTCTCAAGGTAACCTCGAACTCACTGCGATCCTCCTACTTCTGCCTCCAGAGTCCTAGGATTAAAGGCATGTGCCACCACACCCTCCCGGCTCTGGTAATTGCCTTTTCTTTAAAAATATTTTATTTATTTATTTGAGAGAGAGTGAGAGAGATCAGAAATAGGCAGGTAGAGAGAGAGAGAGAGAATAGGCGCACCAGGGCCTCCAGCCACTGCAAATGAACTCCAGATTCGTGTGCCCCCTTGTCCATCGGGCTTACGTGGGTCCTGGAGAATTGAGCCTCGAACCAGGGTCCTTAGGCTTCACAGGTAAACGCTTAACCGCTAAGCCATCTCTCCAGCCCGTAATTACAATTTTTATGAGCACATTATATGTGTGAGATTCTTGCAATTACTTCTAGGAGTTAAGACTATAGTCCTTACTCTATAAATAAACAAACCCAAACTAACAGTCTAGGAAGTGGAAGAGCTAAGGTGTGGTCCCAAGTTTAACGTGAAATCCCAGGAACATTTTAATTAATCCCCACTTCCCATGAGATTTCCATGATGAAACTTCTATAACTGCTCTTACCTATGACTGCCACACCTTCACGATGCCTTTCTTTTGAGGAAAACTATGCTGTAGCATCATCTGTCTTAGAAATTCTTTTAGGCTTGAGAACTGTCCCAATGACAAATGGTGGGCATTTTTAATTTGTCCTGCCAGGTCTGTTTCCCATCCAGCTCTGTTTCCCTTACGGACTTTTTTTTTTTTTTTTTGAAGCAAGCCCTACAGATAAGCCTTTCTTTTTTATATGAGAGAGTAAGAGCAAGAGGCAGAGAACAATAGAGAGAATTGGCAGTCCAGTGCCTCCAGCCACTGTAATCAAACTCCCTATGTGTGCACCACCTTTTTAAAAAAATATTTTACTTATTTATTTGAGAGAGAGAAATAGGCAGATAGAGAGAGAATGGGTGCACCAGGGCCTCTAGCCTCTGCAAAGATGCATGCGCCACCTTGTGTACCTGGCTTATGTGGGTACTGGGGAATCAAACCTAGGTCCTTTAGCTTTGCAGGCAAGTGCCTTGACCACTAAGCCATCTCTTCAGCCCTCCCTTATGGAATTTATATACTAAATCATTCCCTCCCTGCTCTCTAATTTTCTATCTGGTATGGCCAATGGGATGTAGTAGCTGGAAAGACACTATTGATGATAAAGAATTTTCTCTTGTTCTCGTATTGTCCCAGCTAAACATGGGAGAGTTGCTACACTGGGTTCCTCTGCAGTGACCACAGGTCTAGGACCACTCTATTCGCTTGAGGATGAAACATCTCCTGTCACCTGATCAATGTTAGGGTAAAACTGCTGCTAGTGTTAGGATGTTCACTCTCCTATGTTGCTTGCCTTTTTTTATTTATTTGAAAGAAAGATAGAGAAAGAGTCAGAGAGAGAGAGAGAATGGGTGTGACAGGGCCTCTAGCCACTGCAAATGAACTCCAGATTCATGTGCCACATTTTGCATCTGGCTTAACATGAGTACTGGGGAATTGAACCTGGGTCCATTGGCTTATAGGCAAGCGCCTTAACCACTGCACCATCTCTCCAGCCCTTGCCTTTAAATTCGGAAAGAATTGCTAAGATGGCTACTGCTATGGGATAGCTTAGAAACTTTAATGGAAAAGAGTCACTAAAGTGTCAAAGTTATAGTCACAAAATAGTAGCTACAAAAAAAATAGTCCTTAATTTAATTTTTCCCCAGCTGCTCTCCTTGGCGACCTCATTTATTTCTTGCAAGGACCCCAATTGGTACAATGTGAACTCTGAAATCTATGTTTTGAATCACTGCATAAATATTTCATGTATACATTTTTATATTCATTCCACAGGTATTTATTAGGCACCTGTTGTGTGCCACATACTGAGTTGACAACAATTAACAGATGTGACCATTGCTCTCCTAGAGCATAAACTATAGAAGAGTTAACAGATGATCATACAATCAAAAGGAAGCCTGCAATTATGTCATGTGTTTTGAAGAAGATGCCCAGAGCCCAATGACAGCTTATGCTCGGCCTTAATCTTGTCAGGAAGATCAAAAAAGGCTTAAATGAAAAAGTGCACTGGCCATATATAAAAAAGCAAATGTTGAGCCGGGCATGGTGGCGCACACCTTTAATCCCAGCACTTGGGAGGCAGAGGTAGGAGGATCGTCATGAGTTCAAGGCCACCCTGAGACTACTTAGTTAATTCCAGGTCAGCCTGGGCCAGAGTGAGACCCTTCCTCGAAAAACCAAAAAAAGCAAATGTTACTGTTCAGTTTTTGTTTGCTTGCTTGCTTGTTTCACATAGCAAGAAGGTAGATGATTCCCTGGGCAGAAGATAATGATATGAGATGGAATGGAATCTCAATAGAGAAGGCTAGTTGGAATGGCTACTTACCAAACAGAACACATTTCAGTGTTTTATGAGCAGTATGGCTGCGCCAGTGCATACCAAATGATCATCATTTCTGAATATGTTTTCTAAATAGTGCAAAGAAAATGAGGGGCTTCCTAGGGCTATTAATTATTAAGTGGTTAAAAAAAACTTTGGTTCAAAACTGGTCTTACCTAACAAAACCCTCTACTGTTTTCTCTGACACACACTGGCATTTCTTACTTACCTTTCTCACACCCCGTGGTTAGTCCAAGGCTCAGATCAGGGAAAAGAGTGGCGCACTTTGTGATAAACTTGTGTTAAGTTGCATCTTGTCTTTGGGAATGGGAGACGTTGGCCATCTGAGTGCCCTCGTTACTGAAATCATAACAATGATGTTATGTAATACCATGTACATACATGTAATACCATGTAGCATGGTATGCAAAGAAATGCTTTATGAAATACTAAGTTCTCTTCAGACACTAGTCATTAATATTCCTCACAGGTTAGTATTTCATCTTAAAACTATGAACACTCCAACTGAAATTCTTTTCCCAGATGAGAAAACTCAGACTTCAGAGAGATTAAATTACTTGTCCCAGGTCACCCAGCCAGGACAATTTCAAAGCTCTTGATTTCCACTTCACGGCTGTTTGTCGGGCAGTTTCCACACTCACGTCATAGGCTTCCTAGAGAGACACAATATGAGCGATCATAAATTACAGTCCCCACACTATCGGCAGGTCAGTGTCAGCAGCGCCCTCCACGTCTGCACACGTCTTCTGCAGTTCAAGGTGTAGCTGGCCATTTACCAGGTCACACTTGTACCTCTAGGACTAGAGGTATTCCAGTGCTCTGGAAATGGAATAGCAGAGACATATATTGATGAAAATCTGACACAGCCCTCAGAAGAAAGCCAGTGTCAGTCTCTATCCGGGTCTGACTTCAAGCCCTCCTTGGCTATGGGTAAAAGGGGTCGTGGTTTTTAGGTATAAAAATGGGGGAGGAGAGTTATTCTCTCCCTGCGATGATTCACACTGAAGATAATTCTCAAATAAAACCCCCACTGAAAAATAACAGAAATTCAAATGATGTGGACATTCCTCACGCTCAACCTGTCAGAACACTAGGTAAGTTGAATAAAGCAATGTGGCCTTATGAAATAAACCTGGCTTTGAAGGCAGATATTTTTGGATTCAGAAACCTAATCTTCCACCCACTAGCTCTGGTAGTTTTTTCCTCAAAGATTTCTGGCTCTGACTTCCAGTCCCACAATGAGCTATACTTCCTTGCCCATCCAAGGATAGGTGGACTAATTATGGCCAATGCATTATGAGAAAAAAGAAAGTGGGGGCTGTATGTGACCTTTAAGTTAAGCATCTATTGCTGGAACACTCCCAGAGAGGTCTTCTCTGATACAACAGAACTTGGAATAGCTGCTGTTCTGCAGTCTGGATCCTAAGTGTGAAGGGCGGGGACAAGTCCCTCTGCCCAGTCCATATCAACGTGTGACCCAAGCAAAAAGTAAACCTGAAAAAAAAAATTAAAAAATAAAAAAAAAAAATAAATAAATAAAAAAATAAATAACTAAACCTGATTTTTTTAGCATACGTATATTTGTGGGGGGTGGGGTATGTGAGGGGTGGTATGTGTGTGTTTAGCGTGTGTGTATAGTGTAAGCATATGTCTGTGCAGATGTCTGATGACAGGTGTCCCCTCTATCACTCTTCCATATGGTCTTTGAGACTTTTTGCAGCTTTTTCTTCCCCATCAGACTGGCAGCAGGTCCCAATGATTTTCCTGCTGTTACCGGAATATGTGGCCAGACCTCACTGTTTTTTAAAATATATTTTTTTTATTTATTTGAGAGAGAGAGAGAGAAAGACAGTAAGAAAGAGAATGGGTGCCCCAGGGCCTCCAGCCACTACTAACAAACTCCAGACACATGTGCCCCTTTGTGCATCTGGCTTATGTGGGTCCTAGGGAATTGAACCAGGGTCCTTTGGCTTTGTAGGCAAATGCCTTAGACGCTAAGCCATCTCTCCAGCCCAGCACCTTGCTTTTTACATGGGTGCTGGGGATGGAGTTCAGGCCCTCTCTGGCCCTCATGCCCAAGCACTCTTATCCAGTGGGTTAAATGATCACGGCTGTCTATTCTTGCTGCACATGCGAGCCTTTCTGACCCCGAGATTAGTGAGGTGATTTGCAGTAGGTCACTGAGCGTGTCTGAGAAGGAGTTTCAAGTTTCTCACATTTACAATAGGGGTGGATATTTGGGGGTGGGGGATTAGGATTGCCAACAGTTTCGGGAAACAACTCTACAGCCTCCAGTATATATTTTGCCCTCAATCAAAGTTAACGATTACTGTCATCAAAATATGAAGAGAAGCAGGTGGAAGCAAGATAATCCTAACCACATGAACAGTATGCAGACCGCACTTAGCAATCACCAAGGCACAGAGCTCTGACCGACATCACACAGCTGGAAGCAGAGCCCTGGATTGCCTTCGGTGACAGTTCTTTCTTTTCCATGAAAACATAAGGGTACATAGCATGTGACAGACATCATTCAGGCATGGGAAATAAAATACAAAGCAGTCCTCTGAACTTCACCTGCACACTTAACACATTTGCGTGGCTATGTGTCCTTGGTGATTAATTGCACCCTCAAAAAGAATAAAGATCTTGAAATTTAAATCATGGCATTTTAAGCTTTTTCATTCTTTAATATTTTGTATATAATGCATGCTTCTGATGTATTTTGTATATAATGTATATTATAAATAATGTATAGTTTGTATACATTGAAAGATTTAATTCTTGTATGTACACAAGGACACACATGAGCACAAGGTGGTGCACGCGTCTTGAGTTCATTTGCAGTGGTGAGAGGCCCTGATGCATGTACCTCATTCCCTCTCTCTCTGCCTTTCTCTCTCTTTCCAATAAATAAATAAATAAATAATTTTTTTAAATACCAAAGAGCAAACTTTAAAAAAATATTTAATTTTTAATGCACTCTTATATAGAGGAAAAATGATAACTATATGTATTCAGAGGAGGGTAACTAAGTCTAATAAAAGTGATTTTGTTTTTATTATCATTCTGCTACTTAGGGGCATGGCCAGACCTAGAACCTAAGCTCAGAGTCCTGATCACAGTGTGGGGTTTTGTTTCTCTTCTCTAATCCCAGTTGAACAATAATCCCTGAACTGCTGTTTTATTTAAGAGAGATATAATGCTTAAATAAAAATACTCTAGTGAAATCCTTAGGGATATCATTCTTAGGGGTATCATTCTGTGATTACAAAGGTAATAAAGTGTCATACTTTGTTACTAGATAATAGGTGGAAGTGCCTCCAAACAAATTCTGCTTAGTTGGGCTGGAGAGATGGCTTAGCAGTTAAGGCGTTTGCCTGCAGAGCCAAAGGATCCCAATTCGATTCTCCAGGACCCATGTAAGCCAGATGCACAAGGGGACACAAGCATATGGAGTTCGTTTGCAGTGGCTGGTGCGCCCATTCGCTGTCTCCCTCTTTCTCTCAAATAAATAAATAAATTATATTTTTAAAATTTTTTTAAATTCTGCTTACTAGTGGGCAGATTTCAGGAGGCTCCTACTGCATAAATCTATGTATGAGAAGAACCCGAAGCAACAATCTAATGCAACGTGGTATTTTGACCACGTTGAAATAATAAGAAAAGACCAAATTGCGGCTTTCTAGTGTCTTGTGTTGGAGTTAATTTCCTAGGAAGCCAGGCCATATCTATAATTCCTCACAGTTCAACATTCCATTCAAGCACACACCTCGGAACTTAACATATAACAAGAGCCAGTTCAAGTGCATTTCTTTTGTGAAAGCGTCCTTGCGTGCGCTATCAAAACTGATCTCCTTCCACGTCTCGCTCAAAGACTGATCTTGCACATGCTGCACCTGAAATCACACGAAGATGGCAAGGATATAGGACTACAGTTTTCTTGTTTTATCTTTGTCTGGTTTTGGTATTAGGGTGAGGCTAGCTTCATAGAAGGATATGGGGAGCATTTCTTGTTCTCCAATTTGAGAAAAAGCTTGAGAAAAAGCGACGTTAGTTCTTTAATGAAGGTCTGGTAGAATTCAGCTGAGAATCTGTCAGGTACTGGACTTTTCCTTTTGGGGAGGTTTGTGATTACATTTTCAGTCTTGATGGATGTAATACGTTTGTTCAGGAGATCTATCTGCTCTGGACTTGGTTTTGGAAGGTGGTTATTGCATAGGAATCATCCATTTCTTCCAGGTTGTCCAATTTTTTGGAGTACAGGTTTGGAAATATGTCCTGATGATTCTTCCAATTTCATTGGTGCCTGTGGTTTTGTTAATTTGAGCCTTCTCTTTTTTTCATTTGGTCAAATTGGTCAGGGCTTTATCAATCTTGTTTAGTTTTCCAAAGAACCAGTTCTTGGTTTTGTCCGTTTTCTTAAGTGTTTTCTTAGCTTCCTGGTCATAAATTTCAGCTCTGATCTTAATTATTTATTTTCATCTGGAACTCTTAGGGTTGGATGGTTCTTACTTTTCTAGTGCCTTTAGTGTTTGTTACAAATCCAGTGCCTTTAGTGTGTGTGTGTGTGTGTGTGTGTGTGTGTGTGTGTGTGTGTGGTGGGATCTACCCATTTCAGGATGAAAGTGTGTCTTATTATGGAGGAAGCAAGGATCTGCCTTTGTAGGATAGTCAGTGAGTTTTCTACTTTGGGTTTGAACTGCATTGGAATTGGATGGCATTGTATCCACAGACGCACAGGATATGGAGGTGCAAGCGCACCCGCAGTTCTGGGATGGTGGCTGATGTGAGAGCTGTGGTTGGAGGTCTGGAATCTCTTCAGCCCCTGATCACAGACACGCCTTGCCTGTGGGGCTCAGGGCCGTAGCACTTGGCCTTGCTCCCCTACTCTACTCAGCCAAGCAGGTTGCAGAGGACTCACTCATACCTTCCGGTGGGTGGTTGCCAGCTCTTCCTTCACTCCCGGTCTGGAGCAGGAAGGATGTCCCAAGGTGTCCTGGTAGGCAGATGCCAGCAGTGGGGAAGGGGGTTTGGGGCAGGGAGGGGGAAGTGGGGAGTGGGACACCAGGTGCCACTGATCAGGCTGGAACTCAGGTCCTGCAATTTGCTAGTGTACAGGTGTTGGTGAAAGGAGGCAGCCAGTGCTGCAGCTTGGCAGAATCAGAGAAGGTATCTGAGGCCCAAGTGATCTGCTGAGGTAGGAGGTGTGTGGTGGATAGGGGGACCCTATGGGGTTCCCAGCAGCATGGAGTGGGTGCTCAGGCTCTAAACATGCTGGGCTCCTCTGCCCTGAGTCACAGGCAGACCCCAAACAAGCTGGCACCCTTCACCCTCCAGTAGCCCACAGGCCCCAAACACTCTGAGCACCTCACCCACCTGCAACCATACAGGCCCTAGATATGCTGTGCCCCTCACCAGCCTAGAGTGACTCTTTTATTTCTTGACTCTGTTGTATTTTTTTTTTCTTTTCTTTTTGAGGTAAGGTCTCACACTAGCTCAGGCTGACCTGGAATTCACTATGTGGTCTCAGGGTGGCCTTGAACTCATGGCAATCCTCCTACCTCTGCCTCAATTCAGTATTAGATTTCACGAAAAGATAAAAAGAGACAAAAACATGAGAAGACAACAATTATTTGCTCAAAGGAAGTTGTGCAGATTTCATCATTTCAAACTCTCCCTCTGTTTGCCTACGGAGGGGATTTTACAGCCTGAAGCAAGCTTGCTAAGGTCTGTCAAGTGGTAGAAAGGAGGTTTTAAGAGATAAATTAAGGGTGAAAAACAGAATCAAGAGTACTAGCCCCCCTAGGTTGAAAAATTCTTCACAAAATAGCAACTGTAGAGTTTTAAACTTCAGAAACTCTTTCCCTAACTTATTCTTCCTATACTCACCCCTTGGAGGAATCTTTGGTCATGCTTGCAATAGAGTTAATTGTTTACTGACGGCTGGTCTAAACAAGGTTTTGAATTGTTTAACTTATTGGCATTTCCTAGATGCAAAGTGCAAATAATTAGGCAAAGAAAAGAAATCAGTAATTATAGAGCCCAGACTATGCCAAGGGGCATTGGGCTAGATGTTTTCTCGTAGGCTACCTCATTTCAATCTTTTATCTAACTCTAAGAGAAATACTGGAACATGTAAGAGTGTCCTCCACAATATGAACACACAAATGTTATCATTCTTTTATTTTTTAAATTAAGATTAAAATTGGATTTAATGTCCTGAATGGATTAAAAAAAATCAAATAACTAATTAATTCCCTTGTCTTTCCAAGGCAATTCCTGACTTCCAAACAAGCTCTGTGGAGTGATTATCTTTGCAGAAAGGAATGCCTAATATGCAAAGAAAATAAATTCCATCGTGGACCTGAGAGCACAGAACACAATTCTTGGATAAGAGAGTGAGTGAGTATGTCAGAGAAAGGCAAAATGACCTTTCCATCATCCTAACTTTCCATGGAAATGAAAATAAAACAAGATAGCAGGCAAATTTCAATAAATTTTAGAGTGGCATAGGAAAGTCTTCAGGACATTTTAGAGATTATAAAACTGAAATTCAAGGAGTTTAAGTAATTTGACCAAAGATATCCAGTTAACTAATAAAGACCAGAAATAAATCTAGATTATTTTCAGTCTTGTTAAAGGAAAAAAAAAACCTCAAATATGTTTGTTAGACACTGGGCAGCCTTCCTTCAGGAACGTTATCATAGTTGTAGGACCGCTGCAATAGAAGTGGGACATGGGGCAAAGACTGCTCAATTCCACATATAACAGGGGCAAGGGAAGACTCATACCCGAGAAATAGGATCTGCGTTACGAGATGGAAATCATTAAAAGAAAACTTGGAGTAACGGGATTCTGGTTAAACTGACCTGGCGAGATTCTTGCTTATGACAGGCTAGGTTCGGACCTGTCACCTGGGCGATGGGAGACGACGAGGAGCACACCAGACATTGTGAGTTCAGTTGGGAGGAAAATTGCTTGCTCTTACCACGGCCATTCCACTGGGACATTTAAAATCAACATTTTTCTATTGGCCATCCCTCACGGAAGTCCCTCCATCTGAGCCTAGAGAGCAATGGCTGGGAGATTCTGGTCTGTCACACTTCTACCCAACAGAGAACATAGAAGAGTGGTGGTCCAAAACTTAACGTTACAGACAGTGGGACCAAGACTTAAGTGAGGTATGAATTTCTTTAAACTCCAGATTCAGTAATTTCTTTTTTGAATCTGTCAACACTCACATAGTATAAGTAGCATAATGAACCTATGCCGGATGCTCAGAGCCGTGGTTTGAATGGCAGTGTTGTCTCCAGAGTTCATGTTGCAATGCAGTCGCCCGGTGGTCTTGAAGAGGAAACGAGTAAGCCTAAAGGACTCCGTCAGGAGTTGATCAATGCCTGGCTTAAGGGTCAGAGGGACGTAGTTTAGGACCTTTTGGCACTTCTGTCTCTTCCACCACGAGGGGCTCAGGATCTGTAGCTCAGTGCAGAGTGCTAGCTCACAATGAGAGAATGTTCCAAGTGCCACCTTGGAATCAGACACCTGCTGCTACCTTGATCTTCTCATCCTACTGACCCATGAGCAAAAGTTTCTATTTTTTTATAACTTGCTCTATCTAGATCTTTTGTTCTGGTACCACAAACAGATTAAGACATAAGAGGGTATTTCATGCAAAACCAAAAGGGAAAATAATCAAAACATGTATTGACCAAGGGAGCACTTGGTGAAGGCAATGGGGAAAAAAAAAATTCAAGAGAAATGCTATCCTCAATTTGGGAGACGTTTGCATCCCTGGTTGAAGACTGGGGCCTTTCTCCTCTATTCAGTGAGGAATCTACAAGGCTTAAGGTGTTGACAACTTCTTGAACTTGTGGAAAGCTCTGTCACAGGTCCCCAAGACTATTTGCAACTTCAGCTCTACATTTACCATAAAGTATTTCAAAAAGATTATAGTAAGAAAGCCTTTGTCTCCAAAGCCCGGAGGGAGACAGATAGCAGTGTGCTTTAGAGTTACTGCAAAGAATGAAAGAACACAGATGGGCTGGAGAGATAGCTTAGTGGTTAAGGCTCTTGCCTGTGAAGCCTAAGGACCCAGTTTTGATTCCCCAAGACCCATCCGTGTAAGCCAGATGCACAAGGCGGTGCATGTGTCTGGAGTTCATTCACAGTGGCTAGAGGCCCTGGCAGCATGCCCATTCTCCCTTTCTCTCTCTCTCTCTTAAATAAATAAATAAATAAATATTTTATTAAAAAGGATACATATGCATATAATTTTTTCTAGGCTAATAAAATACAAAATAATGTGAATACCTGGGCTGAATTTAGAATAACCCTGCAAATATGTATTTATCCAGTGTGACACAGTTAGTACCATGTAAGACTCCATGAGTGCTTTGTTACCACAAAGGAGTCTTTGTCTTCCAGAGTCTTAAGAGTCACTGTAGCAAGCAAAGTTAGAGGACTTGGGGTCCGATGAGTCGTCCCAATCCCACAGCATGAATACACCCACTGTAAAGCAGCATTTGCTTGACTGAAATTGTTATCGGGAGAAAAAAAATCTATTTTTATTTTCCTTGTTTTTGAATTGCTGGGGATTGAACCCAGGATCTTGTGCATGCTAGACAAGTGCCCTATCAATGAGCTGTCTTCCCAGCTCATGAGAAGGTGCTCCCCAAGAAGAGGTTACTTAGACCTTTCAGCCTCATTCTCTAACCCAAGAACCCAAGACATTTGGATAATTACTGAGCGATGTTCACATTAGTCATTGGGAGGCAGAAAAGTATAAGAGGGCGTGAGTTTCCATACCAGTACTTGGATTCCATGCATGGTCATATCGTTCATCTGGTCACCAGTCTAGGCCCTTTGACCTGTAATATTGTTATCTCTTCTTAACATAGCTTTGCTACTTGCTTGCTTTTATTTTTCACTTGTGTGTGTGTGTGTGTGTAATGTGGTGTGCATATGGTGTAGTGTGCATGTGTGTGTAGTAGATGCACATAGATGTCCCCTTGTGGTGTTGCATGTACTCACCTGTGATGGGGTGAACGTGTTTGTGCTGGCCAGAGCAGAGAGTTGGGTGTCTCCCTCCTAGAGCTATTGTTTATTCATAACCTCAGGGGGGGTTCTCTGGTCTCTTCTCCCCTACATCTGGCCAATCCCACACGTTTAACATGGGTTTTAGAGATTACAACCCAGATGGTCTCAGACCCCTTCAGGCTCTCATGCTTTCACAGGAAGTGACCCTAACCACCATGCTATCTCTCCAGCCCTTGTGGCTTGCTTTAACCAGTAAGATACAAGCATGATCCAAGTATGGCTCTGCTTATTGTTTTTGCCCTTAGCCATACCATGAGTTGAGCATGCTCAGGCAAGTGTGTAGGAGGGTGAGCAAGGGTAGCAGAGAAAAGTTTTCATCATCTGAGTAGATGACTGGCCAAACCTGATATGTGAGCAAGCTCCATTCAGATCAGCCATCTCATAGCTGACTACAAGAGTTAGACCAAGGGGGCTGGAGAGATGACTCTGTGGTTAAATTGCTTGTCTGCAAAGCCCAAGGACCCAAGTTTGATTCTCTAGTACCTATGTAAGCCAGATGCCCAAGGTGGAACATGCATCTTGAGTTTGTTTGCAGTGGCCAGAGGCCCTGACGCACCCATTCTCTCTCTCTCTCTCTAATAAATAAATAACATTTTAAAAAAGAGTTAGACCAATGAATTCACACTAGAAAGCTCTTTTTGTAGTCAGTCACTTATCTATCTTATCTTAAAATTCTAAATTTTTAGAAGCACATTGTTCCAAAAAAAAAAAAAAAAAAAAACTTGGGCTGGGGAAATGGCTTAGCAGTTAAGGTGTTTGTCTGCCAAGCCTAAGGACCCCGGTTCAATTCCCCAGGACCCATGTAAGCCAGATGTACAAGGGGCTCATGCGTCTGGAGTTCGTTTGCAGTGGCTGGAGACCCTAGTGTGCCCATTCTCTCTTTCTCTCTATCTGCCTCTCCCCCCCTCAAATAAATAAATAAATAAAATATTAAAACTGTGGGTACAGAGAAATCTGAGGTGTTCACAATTTTTTAGTGTTATTTGCCCTCCGTACTACAGAAACACCATTGCCAGAAAGCACACTGCTCTGCAGGGTTCACTCACTGAGCCACGAACACTCTGTTGCCATTTGCAAACAGGAAAGATCTACGTGAACGTATCAAGTCCCAGGGTTAGATGGGGAGCTAGGGTCCTTGACAGAAAGACAGAGGGAATGTGTTTAAATAGATGGTGACTGAGAAAAGGAAACTTAACTCCCCGCAGTGTTAATAAAAACAGCAAGCCCACACAGCCTGGAGGCCTAAGTCCTGGGCCAAATTTGATATGGAATTTTTACTTTCTTTCCAATGAGTCATAATTAATCGTCACGATCCCAGCACCTGTCACTAGAAAATAAAAATAAGCAAAATCAGTGTACTGACCTGAGTAATTGCCTCAGGAATATGTTCTCTTAGTGATTTGGTTGAGAAAGTTCAAGAATGCAAGCAGTGATGGGTTTCAAATCTGGAGTGATTGTACGTTTCTCTAAATGCTGCGTTCTCTGAATTTAAGGGAGAGTGGGAGGGAGAAAGGAGTTGTATTATCACTACCAACAGCAAAAAGTCATGTAAGTGGAGACGGGTCCGGTGATGGACAGCCCTAATACCGACCGTTGGAGAATGTCTGAAAATATGAAAAAAAAAAAAATAGAGCCTTTCGCTGAGCAATTAGTGATCTTGTGACCAGATTGTCCATATAACAAGTTGAGAGTTGAAAGCCTAAGTATAATTGCCTGAGATGACACACACTTGTGGCAATAAAGTGTGATGGAAAGGTCATTCCGCAAAGGAAGCGTCTTTAGCAGTACCGTAAGTGTAGAGTTCACTACAGGTGATAATGCATTCTTAGGATTCCCTGTTATTAAATGCCTTAAAAGTCTTGTTTGTTTATTTGTTTGTTTGATCTTTGAGGGAAAGTTTCACTCTAGCCCAGGCGGACCTGGAATTCACTATATAAACTATGTAGTCTCAGGGTGGACTTGAACTCACGGTGATCCTCCTACCTCTCAAGTGCTGGGGTTAAAAGCATTTGCCACATGCCTGGCTTGCTTCCAAGGTCTTTATAAGCTACCTAGATAAAATTGAAATCACAAAGCAATGTCAATTTATTCCTGGAACTTTGCAGTTCCTGAAGCTAATGGTCCAGTTTCTTGGAAGGGGCCATTTAATTATTTTCTTGGTATTTATCTAAGAAATCCAAACTAGTTAAGTGCTCTGTATATATGAGTTTGAACCCTACTTTTTTTTCTTTTCATTCATTCTTTCTTCTTCTTTTTTTTTTTTTGTTTTAGTACAGGCTGACCTGGAATTCACTATGTAGTCTCAGGGTGGCCTTGAACTCACAGTGATCCTCCTACCTCTGCCTCCCAAGTGCTGGGATTAAAGGTGTGCGCCACCACGCCCAGCTTTTGAACCCTATTTTCAGAACTAGGAGTTTTCATCTTTTAGTGCCTTTTATAAAGTGCCATTGGTACATAAGAAAGACAATTAGATGGCAATCCATGTGAAAAACCAAACAAAGGGCTAGAGAAATGGCTTAGTGGTTAAGGCACTTGCCTGTGAAGACTAAGGACCTAGGTTTGATTCCCCAGGACCCACCTCAGCCAGATGCACAAGGTGGCACATACGTCTGGAGTTCATTTGTAGTGGCTAGAGGCCCTGGCATGCTGATTCTCTCTCTCTCTCAAATAAATAAATAAAATAATTTGTTTAAACCTAACAAATAGTAATCATTATTATACATACATGTTTATTATAGCTGGTATTTGTGCAAAATCAGTATACAAAGATATCACCTTTACCTTTTTTTAACAAAGTAAACTGATCTAACCCAAGGTTACCTCTGAAATAGATTATTGCCTAGTACGTAATAAAGTGCTCAAAAAGTGAGTGTTAATGAATCAAATGAATAAATAACAGTTGGGCAGCATGTGGGAGGAAATGTGTGAGTCCATCACAGTAGGGGTTACCATAGCTATTACAGGAGTCACTGTGGAAACCCAAGCCTGAAGCGTTTTTCTTGACCTTTGTCGTGAGGGCCTGACACAAAAGACAAAGACAGTAATTCAAAGACAACTATAGCTTAATCTAGCCACGGGTGACCAGGGCAGTGGCTACATCCCAATCTACTGAACCCGTGGCATGTTTTTAATGACGGACCCTGATGCCTGGAGTGGCAGTTTGAATGTATGTCCCCCTGTGGCTTTCTTGACTTGCTGTCATTTCTGAGCCTAGAAACCTACACCTTCCATTCTGTGAACTCACATACCTTCGGGGAGCTCTTCCTTCCCCTCCTGCTTAACCCCTTCTTCTTTCCACTTAGTCCCACTTCTAATTGGCTGCCTTGTTCTTTTCTTTGTCACCCACTGAGTTTAACTGGGGTCGTTTGCGTGAGCATGGATGGGGTGGATTGGTTATGAGAAGACAGACAATTTACCAGTGGCTAGTCTGCTGAAGAAAACATCTCTCCTTCCCCTTTCTTTTTCTTGTTGTTTGTTTCTTTTGAGACAGTCTCATCAGGTACTCCAGCTGGCATCAAAGTCACTCTGTAGCCCAGGATGGTCTTGAACTTGTAATCCTCCTGTTCCAGTCTCCCAGGTGCTGAGGTTTTCAGGTATGTACCCCTATGTCTGGCTCCTACATGACGGTTTTTCTTCCATATACTTTTTTTAACTTTCAGTGGATATCCAACAAAGTTGAGTTTCTGCTGAGATCTACTGGTACCCCCACTTCCTCCAAATGCCAGAATCATCTAATGTTTCTAATTAAAAGCCTCCAACGGCTTGTGTTTAATGAAATGATAGCACGGAATCTCGATTTACCCTTAGGCAAACGAGCTGTGCCAAAACCCAGTGTGGAGAGAGGCAGTAGGCTGATGAGATCCAAACCATGAATCCTGATGGATGGGACAGGAAAAATGAGCACCGATGTAGGGGTCAGATGCTGCACACACGCCTGTTTTCATTTCTTGCTTACTTAAAACATGTCACTTGACCTTTCTGCACCAAAAGACCCCCGCTTTCTGGTCTAGGTGAGCTGGTTTATTTGACATGGATCACTGTGTTCCTTTAAACTCTAATGTTCTGTGACTTGACAAGCTTCCTTACCGATGCTCAGGGCTCTATCCTTTGGCAGTAGGCCTTTCCCGTCCCTGCCTTTTCTCATTCCCTGTCAGTTTGTACAACAGCAATAAATAACTGGTTGGTTGCATGACAAGCATGTGTTGTGTTGGATCAAACTGTCATGTGTGCTCTCTGCCCTCCAGAGACGACAGAAAAGTCTTTGATGTCCCAATGAGTTCCACGTTTTGACCTTGGGACCTCTTAGTCCCAAACAGGCCCCCGTGCCAAATATATCAAACAATTATTTACAATAAGAGGAGCATTCCACACATTCCTCTTTCAAAACTGCCACAACCACTCGATTTAAAAAGAAGAAAAAGAAGAAGAAAAGTACAAATCTGCAGATTAAATTGCAGGTCCTAGAAATCAGGGGACAAAGGGCTGTGTTGAGATCCAGACTTCACATACTATGGCTGATTTGTAACGGGGGAAAGGAGCAGGCTGGATGGATCCCCGGTTTGTGCAAGGAGGAAACGGCCCTGAAAACTGAATAGCCAAGCATGGTGCACAGCAGCCTGCTCTACCATGACCTTCAAAGTAGCCCTTTCCTTGGGCCGCAGGTTTATAGTGGCCAAAAAGATGAGGACACAGTACAGTTTTGTAATCTTATTTATTTGAGAGGGTGGGGAGGCACATAGAAAGAGAGGGAGAGAATGGGAGCACCAGGGCCTCCAGCCCTGAAATTAAACTCCAGATGCATGCACCACCTTGTACATCTGTCTTATGTGGGTCCTGGGGAATTGAACCTGCATCCTTTGGCTTCAAAGGCAAGTGCCTTAACCACTAAGCCATCTCTCCAGCCCCTGTCTTTACTGTTTTAATTGTCCATATACTGTTAGTGAACAAAATTGTTATTCCTCAGTCTATATGAGACCTGGTACTTGTGAGCAACATGGGTGTTTGTTATGTGAATTAAATAGGTCATTCAATCCCGAAATTAGCAGTTTTTAGGTGTCTATACCATTGTTGGTAAACGCAACAATCTCAAATAATTAAAAAATACTGTACTTAATGTTTTAGAGAAATGAAACTATGTCAGTAAATATCTACACACCATAAGTCTTCCTTCTTCCTTCACTCTGAGAAACTGATAGCATCTTTCTTGTATGTCCACATCTGGAAATGTACTCCAGTTTTTCATGCAACTTATTTATCATAATTAAACTTGATATTCATTAAAAATATCAATTTTATGGGCTGGAGAGATGGCTTAGCAGTTAAGGCGCCTGCCTGCTAAGCCTAAGAACCCGGTTCCAATCTCCAGGTCCCACGTTTAGCCAGATGCAGTGACGCAAGGTCGCAATGCCGCACTTGCCCACAAGGGGGCGCACACATCTGGATTTCGTTCACAGCAGCTGAGAGACTGCTGGCATGCCCATTCTCTATCTGTCTCCCTCTCCCTCTCTCTCTATCTCTCTCTGTGTCTCTCTCCAAAAATAAAAAAAAAAATAAAAATATATCAATTTCAGTGACGTCATTATAGTAGAATTATTTGACTGTTCACAGATAACAGTTGTAGACACAACAGACGAAGAACCATGGTTTTATAAGCTCTGGTGGTAAAATGTATTGGTTAGTGATCCTTCTAGTTAATTGAATATTCTAATTATTTGAAAAGTACAAAACATGACTAATACTAGGATGAGAGAGGAATTAGGTCTGTTTTTGGAGGATGTGAGAAACTAGTATTGATCTCCACATGAAATACAACTAGCTGATAATCTGTTCCCTCGAGGAGATCACCACAATGCAGCATTTCTTTATCTGGACACTGGGAACATTTGGGGCCATGTAACTTTTTGTAGGAAGTTGTACTGTACATTTTAGGACTTTTTGCAGGATTCCCACCCCTACCTTCTAGGCTCTAGTAACACTTTCCTCATGATGACAGCTGGGAGTGTTTAGTCATTGCCACATATGTCTCCTGATATGCAAGGTTGCTCCAGTTGAGAAGCTTTGTTTCTTCGAAGAAATACTGAAACTTGTACAGCATTTTAGACCGCACGTTCCCATTTTATAGTCCTATTAGGATGCTGTAAATAGTATAGCTAATTTTGAACCGAGTCCAAAACACAGAAATAAATGTCTAGTATTAATTCTTCTATTCATAAAAGAACAATTGAAGTATGTGTGCTTTCTGAGGATTTGTATTCATGTACTGGGCCCTTAACATCTAGCTCTCAAGTGAGCATGGAATTATCATACATTTCTATAAAATGCAAATCTAGTCAAGCAGTAGAAGTAACAGAATTAGGGCTGGAGAGATAGCTTAGCGGTTAAGGTGCTTGCCAGTAAAGCCCAAGGACCCAGGTTCAATTACCTACTACTCAGGTAAGCCAGATGCACAAGGTGACATATGCATCTAAAGTTTGTTTGCAGTGGCTGGAGACCCTGATGGGCCCCATTCTCTCTGTGTGCCTTCCTTCCTTCTCTCTCTCTCTCTCTCTCTCTCTCTCTCTCTCTGTTTGTCTCTCAAATAAATATTTTTTTGAAAGCAGTAATAGAATTATATTAAAATCTACCTTATAGAGAAGTTCTACCTATTTATCCCCCTCTCCTTTTTAAAGAAATTCTCTCTTTATAACCCAGACTGACCTTGAACTCACTTGCAGCCCAAGCACACCTCAAAAACTCAATACCTTTCTGCCTCTGCCTCCTGAATGTTAGTATTATAGACTTGCACCACCATAGCCACATCAAGCTACATTTTTTTATATGAGCAAAATAAGGCCTAAAAAAGTCAGGTATGTGGCAGGACCTACAGACATCTGCCATGAAGCAAAGTTTGAGCAATATGACGTTTCTTGACTTTTAGTCAACGATCTTTGTCCAACATCAAATAGCTGCTAACTGACAAATAACGTGGGGTATCCTGGCTCAGGAAGGGCCCGGATAGTTAGAGAGAATGAGGAAGAGAAGGGAGACTGAAGCCAGGTCTTAAAGAACACACATGGCTTTAGGGAAAAGGTCTGGAATCTTGCCTGTGACCTGTCGCCAAGTTGGGAATGACAGAAGAGACCGTGACAGAAAAATACCTGATACAAAACAGCAACCAAGTTCATGTGGAGAAAGAGTAGAAATAAGACTTGGGTCATTTTCAAAATCACCCTGACAGTAATCATTCTGCATTGCTTTCCTGCCACCATTCCTACCTTGGTTTTCAGCGCCAGAACCCCACACTTGCCCAGAAAAGAGCTTCAGAAGTAGTTTTGCTAGAGGCAAAAGGCATCCATCCGCAAGTCTTCAGTCGCTGTGAAGCTGCCCATCCTTGACAGGAGTAAGCTTTAGAATTGAGATTATGAACTGTCACATCAAAGTCCTACGAACAGAAACAGTGGTTGATGGACAACTGAGCTGAAACACTGGCCACTTCTATCCCTTTGCCTGTGACCTTTTTGTCTTGTCTACACTAAATTTTTCTTTCTATTAGGGGATAAGTCTCATATCAATGATTTCTTTTCTGTAGCTAAATGAGAAGAAACCAACAAATAAATAAATCTAAGACACTCAAATTTCCCCGAAACCTGGGCGGGAGAGATGGCTTAGTAGTTAAGATGCTTGCCTGCAAAGCCAAGGGACCCAGGTTCAATTCCCCAGGACCCACGTAAGCCAGATGCACAAACTGGCACATTCGTCTGCAGTTCATTTGCAGTGGCTGGGTGCCCTGGCATGCCTGTTCTCTCTCTGTCTTCCTCTCTCTCTCCCTTTCTTCCCTCTCTCTCCTCTCTCTCTCTCTCGCTCTCTCAAATAAATAAATTTAAAAATATTTTTTTAAATTCCCTAAAACATGAAGAAAATTCTTGACAATCATCCTCAGTAAAAGAGTAGAGGAAGGCAAACTCAATGTCATGTGTGTGTGTGTGTGTGTGTGTGTGTGTGTGTGTGTGTGTGTGTAAGAATATCATTTGTGTGTGTGTGTGAGAGAGAGAGAGAGAGAACGAGAATGATGGAAATACTCTGTTTCATCTGTATATACAAACCTTTGACTGGGGAGTTGGTAGAGAGAGAATATTCTAGGAGTCTGAGATGGAAGAGAGGCAGTAATTCTGAAATAAAATAATAAGTAAATAAATAAATAAATAAATAAATAAATAAATAAGGTGCTAGATAACCTGTCACTAAGATACAAAGTCAGATCTAATGCACTAATTACTACTGTTCTCACAGCCGTTATTTCCAAATCAAGGAAGATGGTGCTAGGCTTCTCCACCTTTTTTTATTAGTTATCTATATAATGTGTATACAAGCCAGGCGTGGTGACGCATGTCTTTAATCCCAGCACTCGGGAGGCAGAGGTAGGAAGATTGCTGTTCGAGGCCACCCTGAGAATACAGAGTGAATTCCAGGTCAGCCTGGGCTAGAGTGAGACCCTATGTCAATAGATAGATGATAGATAGATAGATAGATAGATAGATAGATAGATAGATAGATAGATAGATAAAATAATCTGTATACAGCCATGATGGTCCCATCGTTAGCCTTCTCCCTGTCCTCCCCCCTCAGGGACTGTGGGTCTTGCGTTGTGGGGACATCGCTGGTCAGGTCAGGTCTCCCACTTTTTCATCCCACTGAGGTACTAGAATGTTTTGCCTACTGTTCCTGTCTTCTAAAGATGGTTGCTGGGTGTCAGCTATGTAGCTTTTCCCCATCGTAGCCAAATGTCACTTGTATGAAAATATGTAGAGAAGAGGGGGAAAGGACACATATCTGGAGGAGATGACACAGCATCTGCTACAGATGTGGTTCCCAGCACTATGGACCCTTGTCTGAGTCCATTGACAATGGGGACAGCAGTCCCAAGGACAAGTTTTTAGGGAGACTCTATGAGAGACAGATTGATTGATATTATGGATGACAAACTATGACATGATGGAAAGAAGTGAAGGCTCTCGGGTTGGAGAGATGGCTTAGTGGTTAAGGTGTTTGCCTGCAAAGCCAAAGAACCCCGGTTCGATTCTCCAGGACCCACGTACGCCAGATGCACAAGGGGACGCATGCATCTGGAGTTCATTTGTAGTGGCTGGAGGCCCTGGTGTGCCCATTCTCTCTCTCTCTCTCTTTCTCAAATAAATAAATAAATAAAATATATTTTTTAAGAAAGAAGTGAAGGCTCTCCACACTTCTGTGTGAAGCATCCTGCTGGCATTGTGAGGCTGTTAGGAAGGCCTGAGAAGGATGTAACCTCGGTGGGGTGGCAGTGTCTCACAAGAGCACCACTAGAACAAGGCTGGGTATTGTGCTAGTTGTCCATTATTGACAAGAACATGAAAGAAACATTCACAAAGGAAGAGTGAGGGCTAGAGAGATGGAGCAGTGGATAAGAAAGCTTCCTAAGCCGGGTGTGGTGGCACACACCTTTAATCCCAGCACTTGGGAGGCAGAGGTAGGAGGATTGCCATGAGTTTGAGGCCACTCTAAGAATACATAGTGAATTCCAGGTCAGCCTGGGCTAAAGTGAGAAAACCAAAATAAGAAAAAAAGAAAGCTTTCTGCTCAAATGTGAGCGCCTGGGACTGCCTGAGGTAGATTCCCCAGAACCTACCTGAAAGCTGAGCAAGGCCGTGCAGGTCTGTGACACAATCCCGTGAGGAATAGAGACCTGTGAGGAGAATCACCGAAGCTCAAGCAAACAGCAAGCTCCAGAAAGACGGAGAAACTCATATATGAACAATGAAAGGGCACAGCAGACATTCTTCTGTGGCCTTCAGACATGTGTGTGGGGCATATCCATCTGCACACACAAGTACATACAGTATACACATACCATACCACACATACTACACAAAAAAAATCAAAAATGGACAATGATTTATTGTGGTTCATTTTTACAGTGTTTTGGACCAGAGAGGCCAGGCAGAGCATCATAGGAGCAGGGGGTTGGGGTTGAGGTGGAGGCCAATCACCTCTGTCCACAAGGGAGCAGAAACAGAGAAAGAGAGAGAGAGATTGGAAGAGTGTAGGGCAGGATCTACCCCATCAACACACCTCCAGTAATCTTGCTCCCACTGTGTCCCACTCTCTAAGATTTCCAGCATCTCGTAACGTAAGACTGGCAGCTGTAGAAGGCTTCAGCAAGATGATGGAGTACATTTCACATTCAAAGAGTACCAGCTGTGTTCATTTTGTTCCTTGAGGATCTCAATAAATATGTGTTGAGCAGTCCTTGGTGGCGGCCACTCCTTAGGATGCTGAGGATATAACAATGAACAGGAAGCAAGCGGAGCCTGGAACAAGAATCATAATAGCGTATGAGAAAGCACGAGCTCCTTGGAGGCACCCCAAGGATCCCAGAAACAATTAGGTTGACGTAGAACTTGAGGGGCACTATGCAGATGAGGATTATAAACTACTTATATTTTGGTTGACACTCTTTTATTTTTCTTGGTTGACCAATAAGCTTATTGTTACTGTGATCTCTGTCTCTCCCATGTTACAGGCATGCTGATATAATGCATGGCTTAAGGACTTAAAGGAAAAGAACAAAACGTATGGGCAGTAAGATCCTGAACACTATTTTTTATGCCATTTCATGGAATAATACTGATTTTCTAAGCATTCTGGAGTGACTGCATATGGAATGGATAAACATAAAAACAAATATATTTTTTTTTTGGTCTGAGACAAGGAGGTTGTGGTCATGTTGTCACTAATTTGCTTTGGCTAGTATGACTCCCTGGGGGAAAATGCTGGTGCTGCTATATATTTAGAGATGCATATTTGACAATCACCAGACAAAAATGATAGATGAAAATGAAATGTGTTTCTAAAAGCCAGTAGAGATGAGCTGACAAATAGCTATACTGCTGGCTTCTAATTAAATGCTTAATCTTATTCCATCTTTACTGTTTCTGGTACAACGAATTTTACCAGAAATGCCAGAACAGAACATAATTATCCCTCTCTGGGATTAATCATTAAAATGAGCTCTGTAGTTTCCTAGAATATCAATTCTAGCTCAGTAAGTGAATAATTAACTGAACTGTCCAGACGACTCAGGAATTCAGATATCAGAATTTTGCTCGGGTGTCTCTGGAAAGGGATCACATGGTCAACATGCATCGCCTGTTCTATATCCTATTAGCAGAAATGGGTGCTATCTAGGGATGTATCCTCTTGAAACATTTGGTCCTCAAAAGTTTAGTTTTATCCCCATGTAATTATGCACCTTTACATTATATGTATTAATTGATTGTCCCAGAGAACTATAATTCAATCTCATGTCTGACAATTTTCCTTTTTTTTTTTTTTTTTTTTTTTTTTTTTAGTGAAAACATAATAAACCCAGTAAATGTAATCTAGTTTCTCCCCACTTGGAACTGATAGCAATAAAAAGGAAGATTCATTTTACTAAAAGCAGCACAATAAGGCAATATTACAACCCAAATAGCATGTGCACCCCAGGGTTAGACAGATGAATAACACACAAATATATGTAAGCTCTGAGATGTCAGGATTGCATGGAATACAAAACGAGAGGTGAATGTGGGGACATCAGAATGTAAAGGTTTCTGAAAGTGGGACAAGCTAGAAAGAGAGATAGATGCTATCAGTGCCTAATAAAGGCTGATCCTCATGGAGTCACCTATTTTTTGCTTTGTTTTGTTTTTCGAGGTAGGGTCTCACTGTAGCTCAGGCTGACCTGGAATTCACTATGTAGTCTCAGGGTGGCCTCGAACTCTCGGCGATCCTCCTAACTCTGCCTCCCGAGTGCTGGGATTAAAGGCGTGCGCCACCACACTTGGCTTGAGTCACTCATTTTCATCCTGTCTTGATGGTGAAATTAGTGGCATCCACATACCTGCATCACTGCTCCCAGAAAATAAACTACATTTGCTATTTTAATTGAATCCTAGTTTCAGATATTCAGAGACTTTGAAAAGTTTTACTGTTCACAGAAAGAAAATCATCTCCCTAATGTAAAAGCCAGCCCAAGCTTTGGAATTCAAAATGGATCCATCATGAAGGTGCCTCAGGGGTGTTACCCACAGAAGTTCATATAGGTGTGTGCATGGCTTTGTCTCGGGAGCCCAGTATTTGGGGTGTGATAATCCCTTTCAGACTTGACTGATCAAGGGGGAACCTACATCAGGTTCATTAGAAATCTCTGATATGGGGCTAGAGAGATGGCTTAGCAGTTAAGGCACATGCCTGCGAAGCCTAAGGACCCTGGTTCGATTCTCCAGGTCCTAGGTAAGCCAGATGCACATGGTGCCACAAGTGTCTGGAGTTCGTTTGCAGAGGCACGCCCATTCTCACTCCCCCCCTTCTCTATCTCTAATAAATAAATAAAAATAAAACCTTTGGCCGGGCGTGGTGGTGCATGCCTTTAATCCCAGCACTCGGGAGGCAGAGGCAGGAGGATTGCTGAGAGTTCGAGGCCACCCTGAGACTACATAGTTAATTCCAGGTCAGCCTGGACCAGAGTGAGACCCTACCTCGAAAAACCAAAAGAATAAATAAATAAATAAAAAATAAAACCTAAAAAAAAAAAAAAAGAAAGCCAGGTGTGGTGGCTTTAATGCCTTTAATCTCAGCACTCAGGTGGCAGAGGTAGGAGGACTGCTGTGAGTTCGAGGCCACCCTGAGAATACAGAGTGAATTCCAGGTCAGCCTGGGCTAGAGTGAGACCCTGCCTCGGAAAACCAAAGGAAAGAAAAGAAATCTCTGATATGTTAAAGACTAGCTTTGAGGCCCTGCTCCATTTAGAAGCCCTCTGGTGAGATGTCTTGAGAAGTCAAAGGAAAGCTGTAAAGGGCATCAGTGAGAATGCTGGCAACTCCTGGGCAACTGTTTCCCCACTCCGTCGATCCTAGCCTGCTCTAGGAGCGAGGCAGAGCCAGGGAGAAGACAGAAGATGGGGTCTGGGGATGTCTCTCCTCCCTGATGGAGATAAACCAACTTGGATTCACAACTATTGCTCTCATCTTATGAGCCGTTCTGCCTGAGTAACCATCCAAAAGTCTTCCCGTGAAAATGCATATACTTTTCCACATAGCAGACACCAGCCAGCTGAAGATAAAGCCCTTCCGAGATTGTCAAATCACACAAGAGCATGGGAATGGTATTCATGTTGACTTACAAATCCCTGTTGACGCTGGCTTCCAAACCTTCCTCATTGTTTCCATTGCTTAAAAACTCTACTTTTGGGTTCTGCCTCTTGGAAGAGCAGAGGAGATGGGAAAACTGCTTTTAGTTGTTTTTTTTTTTTTTTTTTTTTTTTTTTTTGAGAGAGAGAGAAAAAACAGAGAAAGAGGAAGAGGCAGAGAGAGAGAGAGAGACTGGGTGTGCCAGAGGCATCTCAGCCACTGTGAATAAACTCCAGACGTGTGTGCCCCCTTTTGGCCAATCGCGGCATTGTGTGCTTGTATCACTTATGCATCTGGATAAACATGGGACCTGGAGATTGATTAAGTGTTCTTAGGCTTGGCAGGCAGATGCCTTAACCACTAAGCCATCTCTCCAGCCCTAATTGTAGTTTTTTAAAGACAGGGGTGAAGGAGACTCACATGTAATTACATAGTTTTTCCTTTTCTTTCAGAAGGAGGAAAACAAGTGAGGCCATTACTAAATACATCTGGAAAGGAGGGGAGTCCCACCTGTCAGCCCACATATGCATGAAAAAGAGGAGCAGCAAATGATTTTAAAATTATTTGGATCCATAGTATCGGGATACATCCCAGAACTATTTGGAAATTGTGTCCTTTGATAAAATATTCTGAATGCTAATGTCACCAGTTTGGAGTAATTAACTTTATTCATTACATTACCTACTATTCACTGCCAGGCTTTGCAAGTCTCTTATGAAAGTTCAGATAGGAAGGCAAGTTTGTTTAAAGAAAAGAGGAGGGCCTGAGAGATGGCACAGTGGTGAAGGCGCTTGCCTGCAAAGCCTAACGACCTGGGTTTGATTCCTCTGTATCCACGTAAAGCCAGATGCACAAAGTGAAGCATGTATCTGAAGATCATTCGCAGTGGCTAGAGGCCCTGGTACACCCATTCCCTGTTTGTCTCTCTTCTTTCTATCTCACTCTGCTTGCAAATAAATAAATAAACATATTTAAAGAAAAGAGGAACACAGACTGAGACAGGTGGACTTGTTCATTACTTTCTCTGAGGAGTTTGTGCTTCATCATTCATTAACTGATGACAATAATAGAACCTACTTTAGTCACACAATTACACAAGAGCAAAAGGCATCAAAGTATAAGAGGGACTAGTTGGGAAAAAGTGGTCCAGTGGAAGAGGGATGGGAAATAAGAACAAGAGAACGTAATATAAGGGGATTAGAATTAAAATACACTGAGCTGGAGATATGGCTTAGTGGTTAAGGCGCTTGCCTGCAAAGCCAAAGATCCCAGCTTCAACTCCCCAGGACACACGTAAGCCAGATGCACAAGGGGGCACATGCATCTGGAGTTTGTTTGCAGTGGCTGGAGGCCCTGACACACCCATTCTCTATCTGCCTCTTTCTCTGCCCCCCCCCAATAAAATGAATAAAAAAAAATTGTTGGCTATGCCTTTAATCCTAGCACATGGGAGGCAGAGGTAGGAGGATCGCCATGAGTTCAAGGCCACCCTGAGACTACATAGTGAATTCCAGGTCAGCCTGGGCTAGAGCAAGATCCTACCTCAAAATAATAATAATGATAATAATAATAATTCTAAAAATAAATAAAATGCATTATATACATGCATAAATATTGTCAATAAAAAGAAAAAAAGAAGTGAGGCACCAAGAAAAATAGTGTCTACCTTATTCAGTGTATTAATGTATATAAAGCAGTTACCAAGAGTTCCTGAGATATATTAAAAAATGCAAGCATGCAATAAACCAGGAATCAGCAAACAATGGCTTGTGAGCCAACAATCTATACAGATGAAGTTTGGGGAACACAGCTATATCCAAACGCTGTGTATTGTGTATGGCTGCTTACGTGCTAGGAGAACAGGGCTGAGGGCTATCAAAGAGACTGTGTGGTCTCCAGAGCGGAACACATTTGCCTCTGCCCCTTTCCAGAAAAAGTCTCAGAGCCTGGTATGGTGGTACATGCCTGTAATCCCAGTTCTGGGGAAGTTGCAGCAAAGGACCCCGAGGGATCATGAGTTCTAGATTTACCTTACATGAGTAAGACCTTATCTCAAAATAAAAAAAAAATTGCCAATTCCTACAGTGAATAATAAGAATGACTACTATTATGATCATTCCATTTTTCATGTAGAAAGAAACTTCTGTTGTTGACTTTCAGGTCAACTTATGAAAACCACTGAACAAAGGTGGCAACAGGGCTTCTTCTCCCACTCCAGATTCCTTCCTATGCCTACAGAACCTTGAGGGAGGTCAGTTTTAGGAAGCATATTTAACTTGCAGGAAGTAAGGGTTCTAGTTTCTCAATAATTGTCTTTCAGTTCAAACTGAACTTAATAAAATCATGTTTGCATTTAATGTCTTGAAGGTGATTAAAAATTATGTAGCCGGGTGTGGTGGCACACACCTTTAACCCCAGCACTCAGGAGGCAGAGGTAGGGGGACCACTGTGAGTTTGAGGCCACCGAGACGACATACTGAATTCCAGGTCAGCCTGAGCTAGAGTGAGACCCTACCTCTAAGAAACAAAACAAAATAAAAAAATGTACACCTTGGTTTACCCAAAAACCCTGCCCCCAAATATTCCTGAATAAAGAAGTTGGCCTGGTTATTCCCAACATGCCGTACTCCCCATGAGCTCAGTTTTCTTTGAAGTCAGAGAGAAGAGATAAAATCCAGAGAGGGGCTGTGTCCCTGACTCCAGCCCTGCTCTCTGAATGCAAGTTCAGCAAAAGCCTCAAGGTCACTCACTTCATCAGCGAATAAATAGGTTCAAAATGGAGGCGTTCAGACGACTGACATTTAAAAAGTAAAGTTTTCCAGGAAGACATTTTACTTCCATAGCAACTTGACCTAGCTCACTTACTGATGAGCTACAGATAGGTTTACAAAGTAGATTCGATGTGTGGCCATGTTCTGTTCACGTCTAACATCAGAAACACCCTTCAGATTCAAATAAGAAGCAAGATCTGAACCAAAACTTTTTTTTTATTTTATAATTTTTTTTAACTTTTTATTTATTTATTTGCAAGCAGAGAGAGAGAGAGAAGAGAGGCAGACAGAGAGAGAATGGGCATGCCAGGGCCTCTAGCCACTGCAAACGAACTCCAGATGCATGTGCCCCTCACACATCTGGCTTATGTGGGTCCTGGAGAATCAAACTGGGATCCTTTGGCTTTGCAGGCAAACGCCTTAACCACTAAGCCATTTCTCCAGCCCTGAACCAAAACTTTAAAAAGGAGAAACATGTATACCAACTTCTGTGGGTTTCTTTCTCACATGAAAAGAAGAAAACATTGGAATAAACAATATTAGTTTCCTCCAGAGATTTTCCAGGATCCTCCAGGGATGGTTTAATAGTTAAAGTGCTTGCCTATGAAGCCTAAGGACCTAGGTTCGACTCCCCAGAATCCATGTAAGACAGATGCGCATGGTAGTGCATGCATCTGGAGTTTGTTTGCAGCAGCTGCAGGCTCTGGTGTGCCCTTTGTCTTTCTCTCTCTCTCTCTTAAATATAAATAAAATATTTTTTAAACTTCGTTAAAATAAGTAACGTTTTAACTGTACAATTTCCTCACCCCATTGATGAATCGTGAAGATGAAATGCTCTTTCTCAGGTGAAGCTGAGCTGAAAGTCTCACTGACTGAGAGAATTTACTAACTGTAAATATTATGCAATTGGACCTGGAGTTGGAAATGGCAATCAGACTTGAACAACTGAAGATTTTCGCTATTTTGATTAACATCTTATACAATGAAAATAAATGAATTTTTCTCTCCCAAATATCTCTGGGACAGACAGCAAATCTAAGATTCAAGACAACAATTTTACAGCCAAGTTACAAAAGCCTGTCAAACGAAATTTACAATGGGAATGCTGACGCCAGCTTAAACAAAAACATGACCAATGGCCCTATCATGTCATCAAAAAATGTGAGAAATACGGTATGTTTCCCAGTAAAAGACAAGAGAAGATGTAATTCCCACATCGACATAAAGCGCATTTTTCGGTTATTTACAGACTCTAACACCATGGACAGTATTACGAAGCATGTGGTTGACTTGAGGGAGTATAAGACTTCATTCAGCACTCACAGGAGAGATGTGGAGCTGTGTGATTGTGAACTTGTCTTGCTCCCTCTCTGTAACCACCTGGGAACTTCCTGCAACAAGCAACTTACACTGTTTAAAGTATAAATTTATCAACATTAAAGAAAGTCCTTAAAGTCTGACCAAATAAAATGGGCAAAAACAAAACAAAACAAAACAGCAGATCATATCCATTTCCCTCTCTGGAACAGTTAAGTAGTAAAACTGAAAATAGCTTAATGAAGACCCTATACAGGCCCCAGCTTTCCATCACATTACAGCACAGCAGGGAAAGGAAGATAAACCCTAGAGAAAGAGAACACAAAAACTAATCCTTTAGATTCACGAAGCTTCGCTCAGATGCAGAGTCACGTGTGTGTTTGCAGGCATTCCTACGCAGACACTGAACACAAAGTGGTAACCCTTCAGAGAGTCTTATTTTCTCATCCCTGCAAGAATGTCTCTGAGACGTTCTCACCATTTGCAAAGTAGAAAACCAGTTCTACTATTTCACTATCCACAAAGAACTGAGGCTCACAGAAGCTGGGCTTTGGTGGCTTGGACCTGTAATCTGCGACTGCCACATGTTGGAGGTCAGCCTGGGCTACAGAGTGAGACCGTCTCCAAAAACAAAACAAAACAAAAAAATTGGGCTGGAGAGATGGCTTAGCGGTTAAGGCCTTTGCCTGCAAAGCCAAAGGATCCAGATTCGATTCCCTAAGACCCACGTAAGCCAGATGCACAAGGGGGCGCATGTGTCTAGAGTTCGTTTGCAGTGGCTGGAGGCCCTGGTGCGCCCATTCTCTCTCTCTCTCTCCCTCTTTCTCACTGTCAAAAAAATAAATAAAAATAAAATGTGTTTTTAAAAAAGTTAAACAAATTAGCCCCAAAGACTTCCTTTATGCTTTTGTGTCTACTGTTTGTGCCTTTCACCTCCACAGGGAAAACGTTCTCGGGAGGGCATAGACATACACGCTGTTAGCTGTCATCGTCTTGATTGTCTCAATGATACAGCGCTTTCCATTTTCCACAGCCCTTCAACCTATATCCAACAGTATCACTCTCAGTTTAGTAAGACAACAAAATCCAGTGCTAATGCTCCTTATTTATACTACAACATCCATTCTCAACTCCACTCTGAAGAAAGGATGGACTGTAAACTTTCATTTATAAGCATTGCATAAGTGACTTTCATATAAGCAAAACTTACTGCGTTTAGACACTAAATCTTCATTTTGACCATGTGTATAAAATCATATATATATACATACATCACAAAATGTAATCAACGTAAGTTAACATGTTCTCGAATACGTGTCTAAAATTATAACATTGCAAGTAAAAGCATCTGTTATCTTTAAATGATATATTTTGTTGGCTTTGAGCCTAGAACATTTTCCCCTTGTCCTCCGGTTATTTGCTGTTGCTCTTGTCTCTTACAGTTCTTTTTCATCTCAGAGTCTATCATACCAATACGAGTACTTTGTAAAAACAATTAAATAACCATAGTATTTTAAAATCACTGCTATTAAATGAGGTTTAAGGGATAGATGTTCATGTTAAAGAGTGTGATGTAAAAATTCCTACACAAGTTATTTCCCTCCTCAAAGAAAGTGCTTTCTAACTTACCATCCAGTGCCACATGAAAGGAAAACTTCATAGCCGGGCGTGGTGGCGCACGCCTTTAATCCCAGCATTCGGAAGGCAAAGGTAGGAGGATCGCCATGAGTTCAAGGCCACCCTGAGATTACATAGTGAATTCCAGGTCAGCCTGGGCTAGAGTGAGACCCTACCTCGAAAAAAAAAAAAAAAAAAAAAAAAAAAAAAAAAAAAAAGAAAAGAAAAGAAAAGAAAGGAAAACTTCAAGTTGTCAAAGCCTGAACTTCACCTTAGTAGGTGTCTGTGAATGTCAATGCCTATTTTCAATCAAATCCATCCAATTTCTTACATCCGTGAATTTTCTTCAAACAAATCTCACATAAGGATGATTATCTATGATTATGATTACTTTTGTGTGCAGCATTATTGATATTATTTATCTTTGTTTCATTCATTCATCTACTTCGTTTTCTTGAGACGGAATCTTCCTGTTAGCCTATGGCAGATTGAAACTAGCAATCCTTCTGCCTCAGCCTTCCAAATGCTGGGATGAGATATGTACCACCATGCCCAACCTGATATTCTATTAAGCCCCAGAAATGTTGAACAATCAGATCCAATAATTAATGTAAGAAGAAAAAATAAAAACTAACATTATCAAAGTTTCTAACCAAGGTGAAAACATCGTTTCTGAGCATTGTTCGTTTAGAGAAATCAATTGAATGGAGTAAGTCAGAAGACAATGTTAATGCTACATAGCTATGTGACCTTAAAGTCATTTGATGTTCCTAGTCTGAATAGTCTATTTTCTGACAATTAACGGACATGATTTAAAAAAAAAAATACAAAGTTTTAGGTCTTGCTCAATTCTTGGGTGTTTTGGCATTTAGAATAATGGTTTGAATATCAAAATCTGTGACAAGGGTGACATCTTGTGGCCTCACAGTGAATCAAAGTAGCCAATCATTCAGAAATCTAGATTTTCTATCTAGTTCAACTGACTCAGTTTACACTTGGGAAAACTGAGAACCAAAGTGGTCACATATCTTTACTTATGGACATTTGGCTAGAGGTTACCTAATCTGACTCCCCTAAAATGCTCTTATTGTTTACGTTTTTAAAAAATCTATTTTATTTATTTATTTGAGAGAGAGAAAGAGGCAGAGAGAGAGAGAGAGAGAGAGAGGGAGAATGGGTGCACCAGGGCCTGTAGCCATTGCAAATGAACTCTAGACGCATGCACCCCCTTGTGCATCTGCCGTACGTGGGTCCTGGAGAATCGAACCAGGATCCTTTGGCTTTGCAGGCAAACTCCTTAACCACTAAGCCACCTCTCCAGCCCTATTGTTTACATTTTTATGTTGCTCACAAAAGCCACCCCAACACACACACACACACACACACACACACACACACACACACACACACAACCAGGCAAAAAGCAATACCCTAAAAGACAAAGACTGTGTTACCTATGTAAAATACTTATACATATTTCTACCTACTGTTGGTATTTCACTGTTTTGTAATGTTTGTTTACTCATTTAATTTCTCCTGTAAGTTTCATGACGCTAGAAATCTCAGGTTTCCCTCTTACATCTCCAACACCTAGAGTTTTAGTGATCTTATCGATTAATCTATCTACTTTATTACTAATTAACTACGAATAGAAGGTAGTCAATATATCTTTTTGTAAAATGTAGGATGCTGGGTGTGGTGATGCACGTCTATAATCCCAGCACTTGGGAGGTGGAGGCAGTAAGCTCAGGAGTTGAAGGTTATCTTCTGCTATACAGGGAATTTGAGTCCAGCCTGAGCCATATGAAGCCCTGTCACAAAACTTTTAAAACATGCAGTTGGGGGCTGGAGAGATGGCTTAGCGGTTAAGCGCTTGCCTGTGAAGCCTAAGGACCCTAGTTTGAGGCTCGATTCCCCAGGACCCACATAAGTCAGATGCACAAGGTGGCGCATGCATCTGGAGTTCATTTGCAGTGGCTGGAGGCCCTGGTGTGCACATTCTCTCTCTCTCTCTCTGCCTCTTTCTCTTTCTCTCTCTGCCCATCTGTCACTCTTAAATAATAAAATAATAAAATAACATGTAGTTGGGAGTGAGAAATTTTGCAATGAGAATGCAGTTGTGTATTTTGAGGACAAGTCTTTCAAAGGCTGTTCCCAATCATGTTCGTGCAAAGCAAGGTGCTTGTGTGAATTCAGCATGAAGACAGAAAGTCATGTCCTAGAGAAAATCTATGGATTCCCCTGGACTCCTGTGAATGCTTATAAAATATAGTTCTCTTTTCGTTACTAATTATGTGTAGGATGACTTCTAAAATATTTTTATTTCTTTATTTGTAAGGAGAGAGAAGAAGAGAAGAAGGAGGAAAAGGAGGAGAAAGAAAAAGAGGAGGGGAATAAAGTGAACCAGGAGAAGAAAGACATGCCAGGGCCTCTAGCTGCTGCAAACTCCAGATGCATGCGCAACTTTGTGCATCTGGCTTTATGTGGGTACTGGGGAATCGAATCTGGGTCCTTAGACTTTGCAAGCAAGCGCCTTAACTGCTGAGCCATCTCTCCAGCCTTGTAGTGTTACTTCTGTGTTGAGCTATTTTATTTCTTCAAGCATATTGTGAACTTCCTAAAGGCACAAATCACAGAACAATCTAGAACAAAGTTTTAGTAAATTAATACAAGGCTATAACTACACATAAGTAACAAGTCTTATATATTGTACCCTCAGGAAATATTTTACTGTACGATTGATTTCAAATGAAAAAAGATTCTTCAATAAAATAACATTTGCAATGAAAGAGAATCATAATTTGCAAAATTACCACGTAAGTGGTGGGTCCAATCTGACAGTAGCTGCAAATTTGCCACCAAAGTCTGATCTCCTAAAATGACAGGAAGTAAAGAGGACATGCAACCTCCAGCTAGAGACTGGATCCCCAAGTCTCCTTAGCAACTGTTGAAGCAAAGTGGGACACGAGAGACATAAGGAGATATGACCATGTACCACTTCTAGATCTAGACATCAAAACATTTGAAATGTAAAGTTTAAGTGTTGATTTTTTTCTTCTTTTTTGTAAGTCAAAATACAAAATTCCAGCAATGGCCAAGCATGATGGCATACGCCTCTAATCCCAGCTGAGGTAGATGGATCACCATAAGTCTGAGGCCATCCTAGGCTACAGAGTGATCTCCAGGTCAGCCTGGGCTAGAAAGCTCCTAACACACACACATACGCACAAATCCAACAACCAAAGTGTAACCATGCAGATGACAACAATTCTCTAAAGCATGGGTCAAAAAGGATCCCACTTTTTTTTTTGTAAATGAGATTTTATTGGGGCTGGAGAGATGGCTTAGTGGTTAAGGCCTTTGCCTGCAAAACCAAAGGACCCCCAGTTCACTTTCCCAGGGCCCACGTAAACCAGATATACAAGGGGTGCATGCATCTGGAGTTTGTTTGCAATGGCTGGATGCCCTGGCGCACCTATTCTTCCTCTCTCCTTGTCTCTCTGTCTCTTTCTCTCTGTCTCGCTCTCAAATAAATAAATATATTAAAAATATTTTATTAGAAGAGTTACACTTGTTTGATTTACAAAGTGTTTATAGCTGCTTTTGCACGACAATGGTTAAGGGCAGAGTCTCTATTGGCCTGTAATCCTAAAGTATTTATTATTTGACCCCTGAAGTAGAAAATGGCACAGAAAAAGAGGAAACTGAGTCACTAAAAGAATTGTACTAAAAATAGACATCTACTTGAAGTGATTCTAATGTTGCAGCCCCTATTCTACCTCGAGGAAGTCTTTACCAGATACTGCTTAAAGCTAGATTTATAACTACATTTATGTAGGTTAAAGTTATAAATATAATAATTATGTAGCTTATAAGCTAGATTTCAGATTATCCTTTACCTTATTGCCTGAGATGGGCATGCAATTTGTCCAGAAGAAAGCCTAAATGCGGAGTCATGATTTTGTTGGCTTCAGGGTAGTTTTCACCAGCACAAAGCTCACTTGACCTTCCAATATGCTTCTTTTAAATAAAAAAGATTTATTTTTATTTTTTATTAAGAGACAGATGCAATAGCATCTATTTTTTCATTATTTTATAGATTATAGAGAATTATAGTCAGATTTGAAACAGAGTAGGGACATTAGCACTCTCTATTTTGAAAAGAATCATGCTATAAATGCAGGTGCATGGATTGAGGCGATGGCTCAGCGGGTAAAGGTGCCTGCCTGCAGAGCCTGCCGCAGCCGCTGCTCGATTCCACAGTACCCACTTCCGCACAAAGTGGCGCATGCGTCTGGAGGTGGTTTGCAGAAGCAAGAGAACCTGGCGCACACCCCCACCCCCAAAAATCTATTAAACATGAGAGCTTCTGCTTTCAAACAATTGATTTAAATAGGCTAGTGAAATAACTTTTTAAAATCCCATTTAATTAAAGACACTGCCATCTATGCGTAAGAACGTGTGGAGTCAGAGCAGATACAGGAAATTTGCGTTGCATTGTGTGAGCGTGCTATGGAAATGTTCCATGATGTCACAGGCGCTCGTACCCCAATCGCCGGGGCTCTGGTCCTGGGACATCACAGCGAAGGGAACCCCATGCGGGAAGAGCCCCGGTGTCAGAGAGTTAAGCTTAGTAACCCGCTCCAAACTTCCCGGAAGTTGAGGCACTACGGAGGCCGAACAGGCCCCTACAGGCGGCCGAAGATGTCAGATGGGACGAAGGGCGCATGCGCATCGCCCACTCCGCGGATCTTGGATTTATCTGCTCAGTTCTGGACGGGCCCGGAAGTACGTCAGGGCTTTTAGCCTGGGCGGGCCGCTGGGATTCCTCCAGAGGCTCTGTCACTTAACAGCCTCCCCATTGGCTGATAAACAAGAGGGCCCGCCTTCTCACGCTTTCTATTGGCTGATCGCGTACCGCCGGCGGGCTGGGGGCGGGGCTTGGGCGCCGCTCGTTGCATCAGCTGGTTCCTTCTGGCCACGTGGCGCAAGCGCAGTGACCCGGAGCGAGCGTGTTCCCCCGGGCCTGGTGTCTGCTGCCGGCTACACCGTCGCTGTCGGGTTTGATCTTCTCTCGGTGGTTCTCCGTGATCCGCCCATGTCCGAGGAGAAGGACAGCAGCCCTTCCGGGAAGATGGGGGGCGAGGAGAAGCTGGTGAGCTGTCTTGGTGGGACCGGGGGTTTGAGCTGGGTACCAGTTGGGGCCGGGGCTTGGATGCTCACCTTCCTGTCCGAGGCCCTTGGCTGGTGTGGATGCTGTCATGTCTGTCTGAGGCCTTTGGCAGGGCATGGATGCCCACCTGCCTGTCCGAGGCCCTTGGCAGGGCATGGATGCTGACATGTCTGGCTGAGACCCTTGGCAGGCTGGATGCTCACCTGCCTGTCCGAGGCCCTTGGCTGGCGTAGATGCTGACCTGTCCGAGACCCCTGGGCAGGAACCATCCATCCGCCAAGCAGAATGGGGCTTTGCGGCTCTCCCGGTCCGCCCTCATCCTGCATTGGAGTAAACAGAGTCTTTGAATGAGGGACTTACTCAGAACCACACATCTAATTAGAAGACCACAGTTACACAGCAAGGTTTGGGATTCCCAGATTTGTTATTTTTGCCACCAAGGGTAGGCGGGAAGAATATCGCAGGACTTATTCTAAATCCCTGCGGGGGTAAAGTGCTGTAGTTCGACAAGGGAAAACTGGAGCCCGGCCACCCCCCCCCCCCCAGATAAAATCCAGTTTGCTCAAGAATAGATGGTGTCCCCGCACACAGGAAAAGAAAGAAAAGAAATAAAGACAGCTCTGGTAGAACTTTTTTCGGGAACCAAATATGAGTGATATGGCCAGGTAACACAGACAGATTCAGAGTACCTCAAAAAACTGTTCCAAAGTGGTAGACATTTTCATAGTAAGAGAACAAAGAAGCTCATAAATCAAGACACGTCAAGTGCATTAGTGGAACATCAGGTAGGCAGGTTACAGCAGAACAGAGAAATCTCTGCTTTGAGTCTCAGATGCCTTCTGCTGGACATTCTTAGCCTTTGGGTTGATGGAAGCTGGGGGGGGGGTGTCTATCTGTATATTCCATAAAGATTTACCTAATAATCACAAGGTTGTTAGGTCCTTCACAGATGTAGACTGTTTAGGGGCCAACAATAGTCCAAGATAATTTGACTCCCAATCCACAACATTCCATCTTTTCACAAACAGAGAAGTTCTAATCAGTCCATCGGTCTTGCAGGATATTTAACACAGGTGTGGCAGTATGTATTTTACTTCTGCAAAATTCAGTTCACAGTGGCTTATAAGTAAGTGGTAGAGGCCAGATGACCCCATTTGACAGAGCTCTCTGCCAGGTACTGGAAACATTCCAGAGAGCATTCCCACGTGCTTACCAATTCTCCTGTCAGTTTTCTCTTGATGGTCTGTTGTCCATTGCTTAGAAACATCCTCGATGTCACGTTTACACTTTGGGGATTTCTCACACCCTCTTTTTGTAAAGTCAACAAATGCTTCATGTTTTCAAAGCCCTGACCCTCGTTGTCCTAGATGAATAACAGAAGTTACCATGAACGTTAACATGATGTCGGGGTCTCTCGAGAAAGGTGCAGTTCCAGGGGTTTATTCATTCATTCATGTAATACAGGTAAACAAGATGGGAGTTTGAGCAACCGATCTCTAGTCCCCTCAGCTCCCTGTTGGGAAATGTTGGTTAGACAATTCTAGGAAGAATAATAAAGTGTATGGGGGTGTCTTATAAAACTTAAAAGACAACCACCCTATTGTCCATCACCATCAACCTAGTAGTGGGTAATCAAACAATAGAGGCTATGGGTGTAGAGACAGTGGTAGAGCGTATGCACCCCCAGGATCCTCACCAAACGAGTATAATAAAGCAATAAGAAGGATTAAAGTACTGGTATGTATAACACCATGATTAACTTAAAATCGATATGCCAAAAGCTTCATATTTTACTCATATGAAGTGCCCAGAATAGGCAGATCCATAGAGATAGAAAAGTAGAGTGTTGGTTGCAGGAGATGGTGGGAGCAGTCCGTGCAAATGGCTGTGGGAATTTTGGGGGAAGAGGCATGAAAGTGCTTTAAAATTGACTCCGATTTCCACAGAGTTGTAAATGACTAAACCATGGAACTGTCCATTCCTGTGGGGAAACTGTGCGATATGTGAATTCTGTCTCACCAGAGCTATTTTTCCTTGTGTCAGAGTACTTCCCTGGCTTGCACAAGGCCCTGGGTTCAGTCCCCATCACCACGGGGAGGGGGGGGGCAAAAAAAGCACTACATGTACACAAAATTAACTAAAATTCCCTGTCGTATCTCCTATATAGGAGCTAACTACTTTGGAACTTTCTGTAACTTTGCTTGCTTCTAATTAAACGTTTACATTCCTTCTGGTAACTTCTATTGCTTACATCCATATGAACCCTGGTTTGTCTTGTCTCATCTCACTTCCTCAACTAATCATGCTCTAGACACCCTAGCTTAGACATTTTCTCTTAATGCTCAGATACCAAGTTTGTGTGCATACCTAGGACATAGTTCCTCCATTCTCAGAGTATAGCCTGCTGACATCCTCTCCATCCTTTAAAACCCTAGTGCATAACTGGCTCTGGCTTGTTTGACACCCACCTTAGATTGTTGCTGTCCTCTCTCCCAGGAGTGGCACACACATGTATGCTTTAGTTTTCCTGGAAAGACTGAAGTCTGAACATGGTAGGGATTGGAATTTGGTTTTAATATTTCATTTTATTTATTTATTAGAGAGAGAGAATGGGTGCACCAGGGTCCCCAGCCACTGCAAATGAACTCCAAATGCATGTGCCACCTTATGCATCTGTCTTTATATGGGTACTGAGGAATTGAACCTGGGATGTTAGGCTTTGCAGGCAAGTGCCTTAACCACTAAGCCATCTCTCCAGCCCAGGACTGGATTTTGTTTGCTTCTATTTCACTGTTTTTCCAGGAAGTAGCTCTTACTGAACAAATGACGGGATTCTTTGTGGCTGTATATTTTGTATATCCAAGTATACCTGAAGGGATGTCACAGGAATAAGTAAAAAATGAAGTTTGAGGAATTGCACATTGTTAGTATCCTTCTCTTCTTGTCTCCTCCCCCCACCCCCCATAAGGTAGAGTTTCACTCTATCCCAGGCTGACCTGGAATTCACTATGTAGTCTCAGACTGTCCTCGAACTCATGGCGATCCTCCTACCTCTGCATCCCAAGTACTGGGATTAAAGGGATGCACCACCACACTTGGCTCGACTTGTTTTTATTGTGAATTGACTTTATTGTGAATTTATTGTGTGCCTTTGCCAGTGATAAAGTTTTCCAGTCCTTCAAAATCAGATTTCCTTTTTTTAGTTTCATAGATGTTCAGATAGGATTCCAAAACTTTCCTAGAAGTATCATGGGGAAACTGTGTCAAGTTATACTAAAATGTAAAACCTTGGTTACTTTTTTGCTTACTTAGGTCAACGTTGGGGAAGAGAAAAGAAAAGAAGGGGGCAAGAAGAAGAACAAAGAAGGTTCTGGAGATGGAGGCCGAGCAGAGGTATATAAGATACAGAGTTGACAAGGAGCAAGGAATGTCTCAGATTTTATTGGTTTATACTAAAGTGGCACTACACAGCAAACCTGGGGAGAAAATTGGGAAAAGGCAGTCTGAGTGGAGGAAAGGATTTGTAGTTACTTGTTAGTGAATAAGAAAAATAAGTATGTAAGATGATCTGATTGTGGGGTTAGATATAAAAATCAGAAAACCAGTTAGGTGTGGTGGTACATGCCTTTAATCCCAGCATTCTGGAGGCTGAAGTCGGAGGATTGTTTGAGTATGAAGCCAGCCTGGGATACAGAGTAAGTTTTCAGCCACCCTGAGCTAAACTGAGACCCTGCCTCAAAAAAAACAAAACAAGGGCTGGAGAGATTGCTTAGCAGTTAAAGCATTTGCCTGCAAGGCCAGAGGACCCAGGTTCAACTCTCCAGGAATCAAATAAGCCAGATACACAAGGAGGCGCACACATCTGGAGTTTGCCATGGCTGGAGGCCCTGGCACACCCATTCTCTCTCTCTCTCACCTGCCTATTTCTATATCTCTCAAATAAATAAATAAAAATAAAATATTTAAAAAGAAAAAACCAAAACAAAAAAAAACAGCACACAAATTGGAGAGAAGGAAGATGTAGTACTGGGTTGCTAACTAAGTTAGATGCTATTGGAAACTGACTTCCCAGCATTTTGTTTCATGTGGCATTAATAGAAAGAACCTTAGTGCTTGAGCTCATGCAGGTACAGCAGGAACCAGAGAATTCCTAGTTCCTTGATCCCTTTCTCACTGTTTCCATATGGACCTACCCAAGGGGCCTGCTTTAAAGTTGGGAATTTGTCACTCTTTAATGTAGAGAAAATTCTTTCAGCTCCTGGGCTCACACCACAAAGACCTGGCCTGTCAGAACCGATCTCAGAATCCACCTGGTTTCTCTGTGCTTGAGGAGGCAGTTAAGCTTGTCTTTCTGCTTTGTGTGGAATTTGAAAAGCTATAAAAATGTGCTTCATTTCTGCTCTGAGCCACTGGTGCTGGTTTATTGGAGACTAAGAAACTGCCAAGTTAGAGAAGCACAAAGGAAGAGGCTTTTTGGAAGTGATGCAATAAAGAGACTTTTGAGAGCTGATCCTGTAGCTGCGAGTGGTGTGTGCACCTGTAGTCCTAACACTGCATTCGGGAGTATCTAGGCCCGCCTTGGCTACATAGCAAGGCCTTGTGTGTGTGCATATGGGCATTTTGATGCAAATCCTATTCTTTTGTCTGTTCTTATTTTTTTCAAGGTAGAGTCTCACTGGAACCCAAGCTGACCTGGAACTCACTCTGTAGTCCCAAGCTGTCCTTGAACTCATGGCGATCCTCCTCAACTCTGCTGGGATTGCAAATCCTATTCTTATACATGCTAAATTATAGTTGCCAAATTTTCAGTGTTTCCTCTTACCAAAGGCTAACTTAATAAGTGATAACTAACATGTGGTATTGCTTAGACCCTGCCTTAGTTCAGTCAACCCCTGTTCATTATGAAAGAAATTGTTAATGGTTAGTTTTTAAGATTTGCGGTAAATAGTAAAATACACTTGTCCTGATTTCTTGTTTATATTTTGAGTAGAACTGTACACTCTCTGTCACTGTTTGAAAACTGGCTAACCCAGAAATAGGAAACAGGAGGTGCAATTAGAAGTGTTCTGAACTGAGCATTAAGTGGAACATGTGGTAACACATGTTTTTAAGTTTCTATATCAGAAAGAAGTTTTAAAATGTGCAGTGACATTTCTGAGACTTTACCAGAGGCCCGCTCAGGCCCTCCTGCTTGTGTAGGAAGTGTAGCTTACCACTGACCCATCTCTGGAGCCCTGTAATTAAGAATTTTTATGTGTAGAAGTTTTCTTTTCTTTTCTTTTCTTTTTTTTTTTTTTTTGGTTTTTCGAGGTAGGGTCTCACTCTGGTCCAGGCTGACCTGGAATTTACTATGTAGTCTCAGGGTGGCCTCGAACTCTCGGCGATCCTCCTACCTCTGCCTCCCGAGTGCTGGGATTAAAGGCATGTGCCACCACGCCCGGCTTGTGTAGAAGTTTTAATGGTGTCAAAATCAAATGTATTAAAGCATATATTTGAATAAGCCATTTTTATAGTTGACTTCATTTTGTGTTTGCTTTTTTTAAGCTAGATTCTTGCTATGCAGCCCAGGCTAGCCTTGAATTCACAATCCGCAGCTTCATTCCATGTGTCGGGATTACAAGCATGTGCCACCTTGCCCCAGCAATAACGGATAAAAGTCATAATAAAAGTAGACTGTTTCTTCTTCACTTTTATATATTGCTATTAGAGTCTGTGTTGCTGCCGGGCATGGCGGCTCACATCTGTAATTCCAACACACAGGAGTCTAGGGAGGTTCTCAACAAGGAGCGGGGAGCTGGCTCAGGGGGCATGTAGGCCTGAGGTTGGATTGCTGGGTGTGGAAGCGCACACCTGTAATCCCAGGGCTGGAGAGGCAGAGACAGGAGGATTCCTGGGGCTTGGGGCTTGCTTTCCATCTTGTCTAGCCCAGTCAGCGAGCTCCAGGTCCAGTGAGAGGACATCGCTCAGAAAGTAAGCTGGAGTAAGACACACTCGACATTAGACCTCTGGCCTGCACGCACGCGTGCACACACGTACACACACTCGTGCACACCACTTACACAGGAGAGAAAAGGATATCCATGTTGCTGTCCTTTGAAGGTGTTTGAATGAACATCTACCGGTGGTGATGCTCTGGCTGCTCCAGTACCGCAGATCTGCTACTTGCTCGGTTGGCAGAGGAAATTGGATTTGTGATTATAATCTCTTCCTTTGCAAGCTTTTGGGAACTTCATTATGTACCTTAAATGAAATATTCTAGTTAGTTGTGTCAACTCTGTAGGCAGTAGTGTTGTGTTTTTTTTTTTAAATACTCTGGGAAAGATGGCCTCTCTGAGTTGAGAATTTTCCATGAATGGTATTCCCTGAGACTGATAGATTCAAGGCTGGCTGTGAGCAGACATACAGGCTGACAGCTGTGCAGAACATCCTGTGGTCAGGATTGTAATAAATGGAAAGGTCTTTGTATTTTTTTTTTATTTCCAGTATTGCTTATAGATGTGCTAACAGGGTGACTTAGTTAAACATTGTGACATGGCATTATCGTCTGCAAATATGTTGGGCAGAATTCGTAGCTGTCTGGGGACACACGTGGCCGGAGAGCAGCAGGGTGGACATACCCAATTTACCTAGATAGGAACTTAAGTGGACATCTTAAAAGAAAGAACACTTAATGCAAGATGGTAGTGGTTGTCACTTCAGGATGCTGGCAGTCCAGGGTTTTTATGGGTTTTGTTTGTTTGTTTCACTTATTTTATTCTCTTACTCTTAGTTTAAGGCCAGATTAATACCCATTGAATTAGTAACTATGGATTTTATATTGTCTATTATTATTTTCTCCTTTTTTAAAAGGAAAGCAAGTAGTAGTGATTATTTATTGCTTCATTTTTGTTTTACAGTTGAATCCGTGGCCTGAGTATATTAACACACGTCTTGATCTATACAATAAACTTAAAGCAGAACATGATTCCATTCTGGCAGAGAAGGCAGAAAAAGCTAGCAAGCCGATCAAAGTCACTCTGCCCGATGGTAAACAAGTTGATGCAGAATCTTGGAAAACGACACCTTACCAAATTGCTTGTGGAATAAGGTAGAAATTACCTGTTTGACATTCTGTAGTTTGTAGTGTAACAAGACCTTCTTTTATTTTCTTGCTGGACTTTACCCTCCTAATATTTTTATGATGCTGCTTAAGGTATTGATTTTACCTTCTTTTGTCATGTGTGTAGTATGTGTGTGGTGGTGTATGTATGTGTGGTGTGTGCACTTATGTATGTAGATGTGTGAGTCCATGTGTGGAGGCCAGAAGAGAACATCAGCTTCACTCCGTCACTCTTCATGTTATGTCCTTGAGATAGTCTCTCACTAGCTGAAGCTGTTTTTTTTTTTTTCTTTTTTCTTTTTCTTTTTCTTTTTTTTTTGGTTTTTTGAGGTAGGGTCTCACTCTGGCCCAGGCTGACCTGGAATTAACTATGTAGTCTCAGGGTGGCCTTGAACTCACAGCGATCCTCCTACCTCTTCTTTTTTCTTTTTTTCCCCCCAGATAGACTGGCTGATCATGGATTCCGAGCAATTCCCTGGTATCTCCTCCCCACTCCACAGGACTTGAGTTATGGGCATAAGTGGCTATATTCAGTTTCTCACATGAGCACTGGGGACCAAACTCAGGTCTTCTTTGAGCCTTTGTGCTTGCGTAATGAACACTTTTAGCAGCTGAGCGAGACACTAAGCCCCTGACGTGAGATTTTTAAAACTCAGTGATGGGGAGCTGTTGTGTCAAAACTAAAGAAAATTTTGAAGGAGTCTACTGTAGTTTTATCTTAGAAATTTCTGTTATTATTCCTGCTGTGATTGTTAAGTGCCATAAAGACAAATGGACGGTTTTACCTGTTTTGAAGTAAAAAATGAAGATAGGTCACTTCATACATTAAGCTAAAAAACTGACATGGTACATTAAAAAAAAAATCCTAAAAGGACTATACCTAATCTTAAAGCTTACTGATTACAAAGAAATTATTTTAGATAATTGAGGATTGGATGGATGCACACTTTGTGATAGCGCCAAAACTTTCTTTCTGTAATGTGATTGGGATCAGTACTTGGTCAGTTCATCAGAACGGGTTGGGAAAGCCTCAGTTGCTATATATTTTAAAGCAGTTGTCAACAAACTGATAATAACACAGCCTAAAAGCCAAGACGGTTTCTTACACTTTTAAATGTTTGAAGAGAAATGAAAGAACTAAGAATGTGCAACAGAACTCTGGTCTGCTCTTTCTAAAACAGATTTGCCAGTCTATCTTAAATTGTACATAGGTTAATTTAAAAGATATAAACATAGTCTTTTTCACTAATTTTCTATTTCTGGGGCCAAAGCCTTTGTGGGTAGTGTGCTATTACAGCATGTACATTATCCTGACACACTTGAGAAGCTGTCTTGAGTGTAGACTCGTAGATTTTCATGTCATTGTTTCTTTTACCCTCCCCTGATTTGACAATTTTTTTCTTGACTTTCTTTTTATCAAGCCTTATCAAATATTCAACTTGGTTTCATAGAAACTGTAATTCCCTTAATGTTATATATGTATACACACATAAACACACACATTTATTTGTGTATTGAGTTGGAACACATGAAACCACCATGGGAATTGTCCAGAATTCTTATCAGTATTGTTGAGATGAATGAAACAAGACCACGTAAACAAGCCTGGGAAACAGCATACTCAATTCCCCTTTTTGTTTTTCCTTTTCACTTTTTAATTGAAAGTCACAGAATTGCCAGGTGTGGCATACACCTGTAATCCTAGCAGTTGAGATACAGCGACGGGAGGCAGGAGGATCAGGAGGCCAAGGCTAGCCTCAGGTATATAGCAGGTCATCCTGGGCTACATGAGACTGTCTCAAGCCAAAACAAAAGCCTCAGTGTTGCAGCACACAGAGTTACTTGTGAAGTATTGCACACATCTCTTCAACAGTAGAATTGCACAACTAAAATACTTTTGAACTTTGTTTCATTTGGATTCTTTTTATGTCCAGGAACAGGTTAGCTCAGACAGTACCTTGTCCTTTCCAAATAATCTACACTAGAACAGACAATTTTTTTTCTCCAGTTTTGCCAGACTTGGGAGCCATTTATACTAAGTAATTATGCCTTTTAATCATATTAATAGTGGTATGGAAATAGCACTCAAAAAAACCTACCAGACCATGGAATAATCATAATTTAAACATCCTTAGATGACGCAACACATGATTTTTGTACAGCCTGTGAGAGAAGAATCAGGTAGGCCTGTGAGCTATGAGCCTTCGCTATGTCATCGGAGTTGGCTAGGACTTCGGGCAGAGTGAGTGGAGTGAGTGAGTGGAGTGCTTCAGCTAATTCCACAGAGGCTTCTACCTACAAGTACTAACTTACACTACAGGAAGGAGGTGGTAGTGTCGATTTGAACAGGTTTCCATGTGACAGAGGATTCAGGAGACCATTGGGTATCATTTAGAGATAATTTTGGAGGTATGGCTGATGAAGTAACTTTATTGTTGTCATACAGTGAGATTGTAGCTAGATCATTATAAAAATCTGAGTCCTTCATAATCCCAGAACATTGCGTACTTATACTTTAAATGTATGTAATGGATGTTTGTATACACAAAAATATAAAAGGGGACTATTCAGAGGTAAGAGATGGATCAGTGGGAAGAGGGATAAGACAGGACAAAATACCTGCAAAAACAGTGTAAGGGAGGAAGAATTTATTTGAGCCTATAGTCCCTGGTTACAGTCCATCATGGCAGAGAAGGCAGAGCTATAGACGCTTGAAGCAGGACCACAGTGAGGAGACAGACAAATGCTGCTGCTCAGCCAGCTCTGTTCTTGTTTATAGTACAGGTCCACAGACCTCAGTCAACTAACCCAACAAGACAATCCATTCCAGGTATGCATAAAAATAAGGCATGCACAACCCAGCCTTGGTACTTCCTCACAGGTGATCAGATTCTGTCAAGTTGACAATTGATAAAAACCATCACAGTGACATGTTCACAAAAGTTCAGAGTAACTCTGTTCTGCTATGGGAAACTGTTGCATAAATAAATGTATTTACGGGCTCAGATGGTAGTAATCAGTATGAAAGAGGAAAAAATGCTTTTCATTTGTTTCCAAAGGTTTTTCTTTGAAGTTTTGTTAGAAATCTTAAATTATAGATTTGATCCTTTTGAAAAAAACAAAATGATAGTGGTCCATGTATAACTTAAATTTTCAGAGTAACTTTTAGAATCTCAGGGCAACATTATGACAACAAGGTGAATTTTCTTCCGAAAGACTGTAGAAAACATTAATCTCTCTTCTGTGTGTGTGTGTGCGTGTGCACGCAGGCATGTGTGTAGTATGTACTTTGACACAGAGTCTCTCAATGATTCCAGACCTTGCTTTTGTCATAAGCCCAAGTGAGTCTTTCTCTCCGATCTCCTGTGGACTGGGGTTATAGATATGCTCAGCCTTGCCCAGCTGTTTCTGTGGGTGGTGGGGCATGGACCTCAGGTGGTCTTGGCACTCTCTTCAGCCCCATTAATCACCTTTTGATACATTTCTTAATTATCTGGAAACTTTTCCACCAGCATCTCTTGATCACACCTGATATTGGGAGATAAGAAAGTATTGATTATGATCTACAAGAAGGTCAGTGGGTACCTTGCAAAAGAAGTAGGAATTTTTTATTTACATTCTCTGGGAGAAGTTAGATAAATTTGATTGCAAGCCTTTAAACAACAAAGAGAGAAAACCACCCATACAGCAAGCCCAGGCAGCTGCTGGTGGTCGGTGTATTTGGCAACAGCGGTATAAAATGCCCAGCCTCTTAGCAGATTGTCATTTTGCTGACTCTTTCCAAAATGCAATCTGGCTAACCATACTTAGTTCTGCTCTAGCCACACAGCTTTCTGAACCCCTGAACTTCAACTCTACTTGGGTCCATGACCATTGAATTATAGGCCATCTTTTTGTGCTGTCAAGCTGTTTTGTCTTTCAGCCCCTCACTGCTTATTCTCCAAGCCTTTCTGTCTCCTCCCTAGGTATCTGTGCCACATATACTTCATGTGCTTTGAGAGTTCGTGACACACACCCATGCTATAAAGGCTTATTAAGTAGTCTTGTTTTGCCTCTGTTATAGTAAATGCTGTCAGAGGCATTACCTCTTGATGCAGTCAGCTTCGAGGTACTGTCAGAAAACACCCAACCAAGAGTAGCTTATAGGAGGAAAGGGTTTATTTTGGCTTACACACTCTAGGGGAAGTTCCATGATGGCAGGGGAAAACGATGGCATGAGCAGAGGGTGAACATCACCTTCTGGTCAGCATCAGGTGGACAACAACAGCAGGAGAATATGCCAAACACTGGCAAGGGGAAGCTGGCTATAACACCCATAAGTCTGTCCCCAACAGTACACTGCCCCCAGAGGGTTCCAATTCCCAAATTGCCACCAGCTGGGACTTGGCATTCAGAATACATAAGTTTATGGGGGACACCTGAATCAAAGCACCACATTCCGCCCCTGGCCCCCATAAACTGATAACCATCCATGAGGTAAAATGCAATGTATTCAGTCTAACTTTTTATTATTATTTTTTAAAGATTTTTTATTTATTTATTCATTTATCAGAGAGGGAGAAAGAGAGAGAATGAGTGAATGAGAATGGGCATGCCAGGGCCTCTAGCCACTGCAAACAAATTCCAGATACATGTGCCTCCGTGTGCATCTGGCTTACGTGGGATCTGGAGAATTGAACCTGGGTCCTTAGGCTTCGCAAGCATGCACCGTAACTGCTAAGCCATCTCTCTAATCCCAGTAAAGTCCCCATAGCTTTTATCATTCCCAATAATGTTCAATCATCCCCATAGTCCAAGGTCTTTTAGCTGAGCCATAATACCAAAAAAAAAAAAAAAGGAAAGAAAAAAGAAAAAAAAAGCTATAATAGCATGAAATAAACATTCACACTGCAAAAGATGGCATTGGGCAAACATCAAATTCTGTAGCTCCAAGTCCGACAAGCCTGCTTCACACTGCCCATGGCCATTTCCAAAATAGCCAAACTGTGTTGCAAATTCAATGACTCTCTCTTTCCTGCACTTGTTATACTCTGTAGTACCAGGTGGGCTACCAATTTGTTAATCCAGGGGGAATAAACCAACTTTGAACAACAGGACACTCCTTTAGCATTCAGGCCCCTTCAAAAGAGTCTGTATTCTTCCTGTTGTCACAATGCAAATCAGTTGACCTAGTCTCAGTGGTTGTAATCTCAAACATTTAAAGCTGAACAGGCAACAGTTTTGGCCCAAAGATTTCATTTTGTTGTGTATGTGTCATATCCATCTGTTCACATCTGTCATTTCTACACAGTGCAGCCCTGCACAAGTTCTTAGGACACAAGCATAACAGCAAGCCTGTCACACAAACTGCTTCTAGACCAGTCCCAGCAAAGCTCTTTCTTCCTCTCATAAGCCAAACCTCACAGTTAGTTCTTACTACATCCAGGTCTTTCCAAACTGACCAGAATAGTCCATCAAGCTGTACTTACAGCACTGCAAGGCATCTCAGGCCAAGGCTTCACATTCTTGTACATTCCTCCCGCAAATCAATCCCAAAGGCCAAAAGTCACAGAGTCAGGTTTCTGGCATTAATGATCCTACTTCTTGGTACCAGATTTACTGTTGCAGTCAGCTTATTCTTGCTGGCAAAAGAAAAACACCCAACCAAGAATAGCTTGTGGAAGGAAAGGGTTTATTTTGGCCTACAGACTCGAGGGGAAGCTCCATGATGGCAGGGGAAAACAATGGCATGAGCAGAGGGTGGACATCACCTCCTGGCCAATTCCAGGTGGACATCAGCAGCAGAAGAGAGTACCAAACACTGGCAAGGGGAAGCTTGCTATAATACCTATAAGCCTGCCCCCAACAATACACTGCCTCCAGAAGGTTCCAGTTCCCAAATTGCCACCAGCTGGGAACATAACATTCAGAACACTTAAGTTTATGTGGCACAGCTGAATCAAACCACCACACCTCTCAGGAACGGGTCTGGTACATTCTAAGCAGAGAGGTGCTGTAATAGCCCTTGTTTGATATCTCTTTGATAGAAAATAGTTTGTTTTATTGAAAATTTACTTGAAAACATTAAAAGATTGATCAAACCAGTAGAAATTGGTACTGCTTATTTATCAGAGTTGCCTCATCTGTTTAAGTAGGAATCATTACATGTCAGATATTCTGCATTTAAATACTTGGGTACATTTTTTGAAGTTTGTTATTTCAGGAAGATATATAGATATCTCTGTGTAAAAATATTATATCATATTATAATGAATCTGATTATTTTTATAATGTTCTCATCATAAGTGTTGGATGAAAGGATTATTTTTATAGACTTGTGTTTTTATGTAAATATATGTGTATATATGTACATACACACACATACATATATTACATACTTTTTTTTTATAAGTCAGGGCCTGGCTGACAACACTGTGGTTGCTAAAGTGAACAAGGTTGTTTGGGACCTTGACCGCCCCCTGGAGGAAGACTGTACTTTGGAACTTCTCAAGTTTGAGGATGAGGAAGCTCAAGCAGTAAGTTTCTATCCAGAGTTCATTGAATTTAGGATGAAGCCATGGCCGTAAGCCATATGACAGGAAATGAGGTATTTTGTTTCAGTGCCTTATATGTGGAACAGTGGTTTTCAAGTCTAACCTTCAATCTATATGTTTCTTTGGGTATATTTTCATCTGTGTCCTTCAAACAACCACATTTAACTCATGTCTTACATGCCAACCCTGAAGACACACCTCTTCCCTTGAACATTTCAGGTGTATTGGCACTCCAGTGCTCACATAATGGGAGAAGCCATGGAGAGAGTGTACGGTGGATGTTTATGTTACGGGCCACCAATAGAAAATGGGTTCTATTACGACATGTACCTTGAAGAAGGGTAAGTTATAGAGAAAAACAGCAAGTTCTCAATAAAGGGTGAAGGATTCAAGCTCGTTGCTTGCTGGTCACCAAGTTCTTACCATTTGTCAAAATTGGAAGTAGCAAAGTTTATTGCGATAGGGGCTTTAAGGGTGTCTATAGGTTGCTTGAGGTGATCCCAAGGGCATGTTGGGAAATAAAATGGAATGGTTCTCCCTTTGCTTTTCACTTGGTGATTAAGCTGGAGGGAGAAGTTACTGTGGGAAAGGTGTCCATAGTGACCAAGGCAGAAGACACTGGAAATAAAAGATGACTTATGAAAAGTTTTAGTGTGAAGTTCTAGCATATGATGCAAGTGGCTAATGTCTTTATATGAAAGCCTTTCATGAGCTCCAGTAAAGCATCTCTATGCTGTGGTGTGGTGAAGTGCAATATATGTGAAAGATGCTTTCTTCTCCTTCAGGGGTGTGTCCAGCAACGATTTCTCTTCTTTGGAGACTTTGTGTAAGAAAATCATTAAAGAAAAACAAGCTTTTGAAAGACTAGAAGTTAAAAAAGAAACTTTACTAGAAATGTTTAAGGTAAATTGCACCATGACCACTTCTGCTTCATTAACTAGTATCATTTGAAGTTGTGTGCTGCTGGGATTTAGTATGGAAAACTGAGATTTTCCTTATAAAATAAAAAGTATTTTGAAAACATAAAATCTTGGTATTTGTGTTCATCCAGTGTGCTTCTAAAATGTACTTTGACTTACATTTTAATTGTGTAGTATTTAGAAGTAAAAATTAAAGGGGATTATCTCATCTTATTTTTCTATTTTTAGTACAACAAGTTCAAATGCCGAATATTAAATGAAAAAGTAAATACTCCAACCACTACGGTCTATAGGTAAGAATTTCAGATAACATTAAATGCAGCTAATGTACGCATTGGTTTGTCTTTGTTAAAATTTCTTTTATTTTATCATTAGGTGTGGGCCCTTGATAGACCTCTGCCGGGGTCCTCATGTTAGACACACTGGCAAAATTAAGACTTTAAAAATACACAAGGTAAGCAATGCTAAATTTAAAGGCTGTGTATATTTATTTATCTAGGGTAGATTTCTGTTTATGCTTACATTTGTTTTTCCTACCATTTCTTTCTCTTGTGCATATAAGGATGTTTGTTTTCATACTAGTAATTAAAAGGGCTACATGTATCAGTAGTCCTTTACATTTATCACCAGAGCCAGCACATGGGGACAGAGGTTTGGGGGAGTCACATTATCTCACAATCATAGGCCATCCTGGTTCCAGAACTCTGAGACTCAATATAGGAGTATATGCTGTAAAAGCCTTTTATTTATTTATTTATTTATTTATGGTTTTTCAAGGTAGGGTTTCATTCTACTCCAGGCTGACCTGGAACACACTATATAGTCTCAGGGTGGTCTCGAACTCAAGGTGATCCTCCTACCTCTGCCTCCCAAGTGCTGGGATTATAGGTGTGCACCACCACACCTGGGAAAGCCTTTTATATGCCTAATGGTTATCAGTTTGCCTTTTTAAAGGTAGCTAGTCCTCTTTGTTTTAGGCTAGTTATATATATATATGGTAATTATTACAATGTTCTGTAAGTCATGAGAATAATTGGGTCATTTTCAGATTATTCTCTTGGTTCCTTTCTGGATGTGCTTAGTTATTTTTTTTGAGAGATGCCCTTGGGGTCATTGTAGTAAGCACACAGTATTGAGGGGCAAGCCATTGTGATGGAAGCAGGCAGCAAGCTTCATGTTGTGGAGAGCCCCCGGCTCAAGGTTGGCCTCAAGAGGGAGACATTTACTAGGGATGTATATTTTATGCCATTTTCCTTGTCAAAAGAAGTAGTACAAATGTGATTTATAACATGATTATAAGAATTAACAATGTGATTTAATAACATGAGTTTATAAGTTAATTCCAGGTCAGCCTGGACCAGAGTGAGATCCTACCTTGCAAAACCAAAATAAATAAATAAATGTGAAATGTTTACAAATGCAGTGTTGTATCATTTTGTGCTCTTTTTCAGAATTCCTCTACATACTGGGAAGGCAAAGCAGATATGGAAACACTGCAGAGGATTTATGGCATTTCATTCCCTGATCCTAAAATGTTAAAGGAGTGGGAGAAGTTTCAAGAAGAAGCTAAAAACCGAGACCACAGGAAGATTGGGAGGGTACGGTAAAGAGCGTCTCCTCACTTTCCTTCCACAGCGACCCATGGTACTGTGCTACCTCTGAAAGTCCTTTGTAGTGCAAGTTGCATTTGATTAAAAGAAGGAAGATAATCCTCCCTCGAGTAGAGTCCAGTTCCAGAGGCCTTGGCTGTCTTCTTCTGAAGCCAGGGTAGGAGGCCATCTCTCTGCTCTGCTCTGCTCCTTGGGTGACCTGAAATGCATCCAGCAGTAAGGACTCTGCAGTGACAAGTGGTGCTTTTCCCTCTCCCCCAAGGCTTTCAGCTGTCACCTATTTCATTGTCAGTATTCCCTACTCTAAATCCCTTACCTCCTTGCCCTTCATATAAAAACAAAGAGAAAATACTCTGATCTTGGAGTTCTGAGGAACTAAGCAGCTGTAAGATCATGCTGTGTCACTATTTGGTAAACTTAACTGGATTGAGGACTGTAACAGGTGTAAGGTTCAGGAGTGATCAAGACCACACAAAACCACTCTGAGGCAAAGATGAGAGCTTTTATTCTGGAAAAGCAGGAGCTGCCAGGGCTGACTCACAAGAAGGGAGCACGGCCCACCTGAGTTTTCAGGTTGTGGGATTTATAGGGCTTCTTCCTTGTTAGGCAAGGAGGGGATAAGGACTGAGTGGTCTCTTGAGGAATGTGGATAGTGCACTTCCTTATGCTTTTGCCACCGTTCTACTGACCTTGGTGACTCCATTTTGGAAGCCCATTCCAACCTAACACAGGTAACAGATTTGTACTACATTCTAAATCCATTGAATTGTACACAAGCAACAGGGCATGGCTGTGGCCAGACATGACAGTGTTGAACTCAGAAACACTGGTAGTATTTCCATATGTGAACAACCTTGCTCTCCCTTTATCCAGGACCAAGAGCTATATTTCTTCCATGAACTCAGCCCGGGAAGTTGCTTTTTCCTGCCCAAAGGAGCCTACATTTATAACACACTCATGGACTTCATCAGGGTAAACCTTATTTGTTACTTTCTTCTGGAGATTTAGGGTGTCAATGGGCTCTTCTAAAAGAAACAATAATATAGATTTGAGGGAAAAAATATATCTATGAAGTGTTTTTAAAAAGTTGAAGTGAATGTCTCTTAAATGATTTATAGATTTTTAAATGTGTGCTTGGCCTATCACAGGTAGAAGTGGTGAGCTTGGCGTGGGACTGCAGCCCTTCCCACAGGAACACTGTCTACTTCTTCACCCCTTGTTGTATTTTCCTTGGAAAATAACACATTAGTGTTTGCATTGCCTTAGCTTTCTTTTTAATTTATGCCATATTTTAAGCGTGAGTTTAAGGAAGACAGTCAGACCTGGACTCGGTGCACTTGCCACCCACACGTACACAAATAACTTCTGTGATCCATTCCCCTCCTTTTCTAGAAAACAACCTACTGTTTTGAAGTTGGTTTGGATTTTCCTCATTTGTGTTTATATCCACATATATGTGTCCTTAAATTGTTATGTGGTTAGATGTTTCAGGTTTACATATACAAAGTCTCATTGTATGTCAGTCTACATTAGTTGTGATGTTTTTTGTTACAGACAAAATTCTACTGTTTCTTGTTATGGGTTACCCTCTAACACACCTAGCACAGGGAGCGGATTCTTCCCGCGGTGTACTTACACCTTGATTGCTGACATTTTCCCATATTCTGACCATGCACGGACATTTCATGAGGCTCTTGGTGTCATGTGTCAGCACTTCCTACACTCACTACCTCCACAGGGGTTTCTGAGTCACACCATTATGTGTCTTCACTGGATAAAATTGCTCTGTAAGTTTTACTTCCTCCACAGGGGTGAGCATTGATTTTCTGCTGTGCATGTGTTCTGATCTAACAGAGTGAATATCGGAGAAGAGGATTCCAGGAGGTCGTGACCCCCAACATCTACAATAGCCGACTGTGGATGACCTCAGGCCACTGGCAGCACTACAGCGAGAACATGTTTTCCTTTGAGGTGGAGAAGGAGCTCTTTGCTCTTAAGCCCATGAACTGCCCGGGACACTGGTATGTAGCAGTTTTGTGTTTCTCTTACAGATTTTCTTATACTACAAATTGTCCTAGATTGCTTTACCCCTTGAAAGGATTTAATTTATATGTGTGTGTATATGAGTATGTGTGAGAGAGAAAGGAAAAGGATGAAGAGAGGAAGAAGAGGTCTAAAGCGATGGTGAAGAGAAAATCAAAGGGTAATATAGTATATGTGTCATGAAGGTCTAGAGAGATGGCTCCGTAGTTAAAGGTACTTGCTTGCAAAGCCTGATGGCCTGGGTTCGATTCCCCAGTACTCATGTACAGCCAGATGGACAAAATGTCTGGAGTTTGCAGTGGCAGGAGGTCCTAGTGCAACCATATTCTTTCTTTGCTCTCTCTGTCTCTGCCTCTCAAATAAATAAATAAAATATTTTTTAAAAAGAACATGTCATGAGGGCCTGGAGAGATGGCTTAGCAGTTAAGTGCTTGCCTGTGAAGCCTAAGGACCCCGGTTCGAGGCTTAATTCCCCAGGACCCACGTAAGCCAGATGCATAAGTTAGCGCATGCATCTGGAGTTCATTTGCAGTGGCTGGAGGCCCTGGCATGCCCATTCTCTATCTATCTGCCTCTTTCTCTCTGTATGTTGCTCTCAAATAAATAAATAATAAACAAAAAAATTTTTAAAAAAAAGAATATGTCATGAAAGCGAAGGGGGTGTCTATTTGGGGAAGGAAAAGAAAGAAGGATGAGGGCAGTGGAGATGCGAATAAGAAATTATAATGGGGGCTTTACCCCCTTCTGTTGTCCACATGGTGGGAGCTTGCTGTGCTTCCTTCTCTTAATATAGTAAAGTCTCTCTAAACCTTAAAAAAAAATTAGGCAGGCTTGTGCACACCTTTAATCCCAGTACTCTTGAGGCAGAAGTAGGATCGCCATGAATTCAAGGCTACCCTGAGACTCAGTTAATTAGTTAATTCCAGGTCAGCATGAGTTAGAGTGAGACCCTAACTCAAAAAAAAAAAAAAAGAAAAGAAAAAAAAGAAAAGAAAAAGAAAGAAAGAAATTATAGTGATACATGAATGAAAATGTCACAATGAATGAATCCCATTTGTTTGTATGATAACCAAAAAAATATTTTTAATAGCATTATAAACAAAAAATTATATGATGAGAATTTGTATTTAAATGCAATACTATTGGACTAGAGAGAAGGTTTGTTGGTTAAAGGCACTTGGTTACAAAACCTGTAGGCCCGGGTTTGATTCCCCAGCACCCATGTGCTTGATGCCCATAGTAGCTCATGCTTCTGGAGTTTGTTACAGTGGCAAGAGGCCCTGGCGAGTCCCTCCTTCCTGCTTTCAAATAATAGAAATATTTCAAAATACAAAGTCAATACTGTTGTGATAATTTTTATGCCTGTTCAGAGTCTCAGTTTGGTATACATTCAGAATGGTTGTGGTGCCATAGCAGTGAACAAGTGATCAAAGCAGAATATATTAAAAGGGAGGTTGACTGTGGGGTATAGCAAATTGGCTAGACCAGCCTTCCTTGTCTAAAAGAATATATTTTGTCAAAATCTCTCAATGAATCAATGTCCTTGAAAACTTCCCTCCTTGAGGCTGGAAAGGAGGGTGAAGAGTGGTGCCTGGGATGACTGGGCAGAGCTGTGATCCAGGTAGCTGGTTCTGTGTCCACAGCTCCCCTTAGATCTAGGCTGTGGATGTGAGGAAACCGAATCTCCGTGTCAGGGAAGCAATCCAGGTCGCTGTTAGCTCTCCCAGTCTTGGGTTTCCAGAGCGCCTTGGGCATGATGAGAGCAAGTATGATACATTTGTTTCCACTGTTATAAATGACTTGTATAGAGCTAACTTTTTTTCTTCCATTATGAGCCTTAAAGGCAGTCCTTATGTCAGTGGAAATGTTCAACACCCAGGTTTGACTGTAGGCTTATTCTCTCTCAGCTACAGTTAGTTATATAGTAATTCATTTGCAATTTCATTCATGCAGCTTGGATGAAGCTCAGGGTTTGAGAAATGTTTGTGTGGCCAACTAGAACCGCTGGACCCTTTCACTTTATAGTATCAGAAGGGTTTTGTTCTGGTGACTTTTTTTTTTTTACTGTAGCCCAGGCTGACCTGGGATTCACTACGTAGTCAGATGATCCTCCTACCTCTGCCTCCTGAGTGCTGAGATTAAAGGCATGCACCAGCCTGCCTGGTTGGGGTGGGAGGGGTGAGAATGGGCATGCTAGGGCCTCCATATGCATGAGCCACCTTGTGCATCTGGCTTTACATGGGTACTGGGGAGTCAAACTCAGGTCATTAGGCTTTGCAGGCAAGTGCCTTAACTGCTTAGTCATCTCTTCAACCCTCATGTGAATTTTTTTAGTGTGTTTCTTATTTATTTATTAGAGAAAGAGAGAGGGGGAGAAAGAGAGAATAGGCAGGCCAGGGCCTCTAGCCACTCACTGCAAACGAACTCTAGACGCATGAGCCACCTGATGCATCTGGATTATGTGGGACCTGAGAATTGAACCTAGGTTCTTTGGCTTCTCAGACAAGCACTTTAAATGTTAAGCCATCTCTCCAGCCCTCTTGTGAATGTTTTAAATTGATTTTTTTTTTTTTTTGTGTTGTTGTTGGTGGTGGTGGTGGTGATTGAACCCAAGGCCTCGTGCTGCTGGGCTGCACCCCGTCCCTCTTATCAAATTAAATATCTGCATTTTGCTTTACCTTTTCTTCAGCCTTATGTTTGACCATCGGCCAAGATCCTGGCGAGAGCTGCCTCTGCGAGTGGCTGATTTTGGGGTGCTTCATAGGAATGAGCTATCGGGAGCTCTCACAGGACTCACCCGAGTGCGAAGATTCCAGCAGGATGATGCGCACATATTCTGTGCCATGGAGCAGGTATGAGTCCCTGTGGCAGAAGTTACTTTTAAAGAAGTATCAAGCAAGCAAAGAAAAATAACTTTTTCTTTCTTTCCTTTTTTACAATTTAAAGATTGAGGATGAAATAAAAGGTTGCTTGGATTTTCTACGTACAGTTTATAACGTTTTTGGATTTTCCTTCAAACTGAACCTTTCTACTCGTCCAGAAAAATTCCTTGGAGATATTGAAATCTGGAATCAAGCAGAGAAAGTAAGACGTGTTTTTTATAGTGCGTGAAAACTGTTTGGCTGAAGTGCCTTACACTAGATCGTAAGAAAGTCTTATAGCTGGACAAAAGCAAAAGGAAATTGGAAATGTTTCCTGAGTAAGCTGAGTTTTTCCAAATGATTTTCAAATATTTTAGAAGTGGTTGAACATTTGCACACCTTCCCATTATTGAGCCTTAAAGGAGGTTTGTTTGGGGTTGTTTAGGTGGACAAAATGACAAGCCAAGAACAGTGATCCATGAAAACCCTGTGACACTTAGCCTTAAATTAGATAAGAAGGAAAGTTTCAGATGAACAAAAGTACAAATCATTTTCTTTATCCTTAGCAACTTGAAAACAGCTTGAATGAATTTGGTGAAAAGTGGGAACTAAATCCTGGTGATGGAGCTTTCTATGGTCCGAAGGTCAGTACCAAAATGTGTCCAGGAAACGTGGTTGTTGTGGGTACAGAAACATTGCTTTAAATTGAAGAGATTAAACGAAAAGAGGGAAATCAGTACTAACTGAACTGTTGAACTCAGCTTTAGCATTAACAGCACACTGTAGTAACCCCATCTTTTTGCATTGTAGATTGACATTCAGATAAAAGATGCAATCGGTCGATACCACCAGTGTGCCACGATCCAGCTGGATTTTCAGTTGCCCATCAGATTTAATCTTTCTTATGTGAGGTGAGCTGCGGTCTGCTCTGACTATGCTCCAAGGCATATGTGGGAAGACGATGATAATAAGACAAAACAAATCCTGTTCTTCTCTAGCCACGATGGTGATGATAAGAAAAGGCCCGTGATTGTCCACCGAGCCATCCTGGGGTCAGTGGAAAGAATGATTGCTATCCTCACGGAAAACTATGGCGGCAAATGGTAATTGTCTTTGTGTTCCTCTGGTTGGCTAACTAGAATAAGTGTCTCCTTTGAAATAGTTTTGAGATGGATAGGGAGAGGATTCCAGCTGATCACGTCTAATTAAATAATGAATGTTCATTAAAAAGTCAGGAATTATAACGCCGGGCGTGGTAATTAAATAATGAATGTTGGGCCAGAGAGAGATTCGAAAAACCAAAAAAAAAAAAAAAAAAAGTCAGGAATTATAACTTTAACTCTGATTTTTTAGCATATAGAAAATTTGTTGGGGTTGGAAATTTAGCTCAATATAAGGCCCTGGCTTTAATCTCCAGCACCAGTAATAATAATAGAATTGGTATTTGTAATTATTTCCAATTCAAAACTTAGTATGTCTGAATCATTCAAAATTTTTATGTTTTTCTAGTTACTTGGCCCTTTTGGAATTTTTACAGCTTTCTCATTGTTGCCTAAGTCAGTGAACAGGTTTTTAAATCACCTTGTTTGGTTTTGCTGATCAGATTAAGCAAGTATTTTGACATCTTTCAAAAGCCAGGCATTGTGTTAATTGAAGAAATTAAACATGCCAGGCTGATTGGGTCCAGCAGTACAGTCGAAAGCAGCCCAGGGCTATGAAACACCCACTGTAGACTCTGATATGAACTGGATTGAGTTTAAAGTTGTAAAGTGTATATTGATCTAATGTTAACTGTGGTCATTTCAGTATTGCATTTGAATTTGGTTAGTTCAGGTATTGAGGGAAGATTTTCATATTTCTCAATGAAATAAGATCATCTCTTTTCAGTCATATTTTACCAGAAAAAAATAAAATTTGGGCTACATTGTGTGGCATCTGGAGACTCAAGAGATCCCTGGGCTAATTTTTCTGCCAAACTCATGATAAATTTGAAAAAGCCCACAATTAGTATAGAATCAGTGCTTTTTGACAGATATCACAGAATAATGCAACACAGAAGGTTGGCTTGTTGATTGCAACACCAGGGAGCTTTGTCCTGGACATACTCTGGAAAAAGGATCGTACTGTTTATTTATTTATTTTTTTTGCGTGTGTGTGTGTGTGTGTGTGTGTGTGTGTGTGTGTGTGTGTGAGGTAGGGTCTCACTCTGGCCCACACTGACCTAGAACTCACTCTGTAGCTCCAGGCTTGCTTCAAACTCACAGAGCTCCTTCTACCTTAGCCTCCCAAGTGCTGGGACTAAAGGTTTGTGCCACAGTGTCCAGCTTTTAAAAATGAAGATTCATTTATACTGAGTGTAATATCCAGCTAATATCAGTTAGAATTTTTGGAATCCTATAAAAAGAATCTTGAAAAAACTGAGACACTTTGTGTGTTCTCATGCAGAATAAGAAATAAAATAATCTTGGGCTGGAGAGATGGCTTAGTGGTGAAGGCGCATGCCTGCAAAGCCTAAGGACCCCAGTCTGATTTTCCAGGTCCCACGTAAGCCAGGTGCACATGGTGGTGCATGCATCTGGAGTTCGTTTGCAGTGGCCAGAGGCCCTGGCATGCCCATTCTCATTCTTCCTCTCTCCCTGTCTCTAATAAATAAAATCTTTCAAAAAAAAAAAAAAAAGAAATAAAATAGTCTTACCAGTCACTATGTACAGTTATTTCACAGTTGGTCAGCCCTTCTCCCAGCTAGTATGTGATGTTTTGCTGTGTGATATGTTGACATATGGGACCTGGTTTTCTGTTACCTGTTTGCTTTGCTTTCTGCAATCCTCCTACCTCAGTCTGCCCAGTGCTGGGATTAAAGGTGTGCACCACCAAACCTGCCTTCCCTGAAACTTTAATGGATAGTTTTTTTGGTTTGTGGGGTTGGTTGTTTTAAATTCCTGAGGCTGGAGAGATGACTTAACAGTGAAGGTGTTTGCCTATGAAGGCTAAGGACTCATGTTCGACTCTCCAGATCCTACATAAGCCAGATGCACAAAGGTGAGGCAAGCACAAGTTCACACATGCCCACTAGGTAGCACAAGTGTGTGGAGTTCAATTGCAGTGGCTGAGGCCCTGGCACACCAATTCTCTCTCTCCCTCTATCTCTTTATCTCTCTCTAAAATTAAAAAAAAAAAAATGAATGTTTTGGGAAGAGACACTAGAGAGTAAATTCATAAATGTGCCGTCCTTTATTGAATGTACCCAGATCCAATTTGACTATTTTCCTTTTTTCCATAGGCCTTTCTGGCTTTCTCCTCGCCAGGTAATGGTAGTTCCAGTGGGACCAACATGTGATGAATATGCCCAAAAGGTAATCCTTAAATGTGACTTCTCTTAGTTTAATACCTGCTTGGGGAGTTTTTGAAATAGGAGTCTAATTATGAAGCCCAAGGTGGCCTTGTACTTGTTATTCTCCTGCTGTGGGAGTCAGATAAATGCCATTGTATCCATCTTAATAGCTTAAGTGTCCTTAAGTGAATTAAGCTTTTCCAATCTCACAAGTCATGTATTCTTGTTAATGAGCTTGCTTGATATATTGAGGAATGTTTTCCACCTCTGATGAGCCTGAATAGATTATTACCTCCTTAGTGCTTTTTCTTTGTCTTCATGATCCTGTGACCAAAGACATCTTCACACAGTGTTTTATATTTACTGTTGTATTTAGTGTTTGGTACTTAATGAGAACAAGGTAGCAATATTAAATATCGGGCACCTCAGTATGATATGTATGGTATGTAGTGTAATACAGTTAAGCCTGTATTTTGACTCAAAAATAATTGTGCTTCATTTTAATGCCAATTATTTCAGTTATTTGAAATTGTTTTTGACGTATTGTGATGGCATATTAGTGTCTTGTTCTTCCTGACAAAAACCTAACTTGCTAACAAATGAGTAAGTAGCCTTTTTACTTCATACCTTAGAGACTTGACCAGTCGATCCTCTTGCAGTGATAACCCCATACTAAACAATTACAAATGCTTAGGAGTTGATCAGTGGAGCCAGAGGATTTCTGTGTTTGAAGTCAGCCTGGCCTATAGAATAAGTTCCAGACAAGCCTAAAGAGTGAGAGTCTAAAAATAAACAAAAGCCAAAAGAAAAAGGCGACTGTTGCAGTCAGGAACACATTGCTGGCAGAAATCACCTGACCAAGAGCAGCTTTTGGGGAAAAAGTGGTTTATTTTGGCTTACAGGCTTGAGGGGAAGCTCCATGATGGCAGGGGAAAATGATGACATGGGCAGAGGGTGGACATCACCACCTGGCCAACATAAGGTGGACAATAGCAACAGGAGAGTATGCCAAACACTGGCATAGGGAAACTGGCTATAACACCCATAAGCCCACCCCCAACAGTACACTGACTCCAGGAAGCTTAATTTCCAAATTGCCATCAGCTGGGAACCTAGCATTCAGAAGACCTAAATTTATGGGGGACACCTGAATCAAACCACCACAGTGATCAAAAGCATCACATTTCATAAAATTGTATTTGGATCTTACTATTTAAGAAATAAATGAACATTGAACCAGTTTAATAAGCCAACCATTCAAATAAACTTCCTCTTATTGTCCTGATAGTTTTATATGGAGATCAGGGGCTTGAGGTATGCTTTATCTTTTAAGAGAGTTGATTGCATTGCATGTTGTTTGGTGTGTGTATCTGTATGTGCACACACTGGGGATCAGTTCCTCATACATGTTGGGCAAACACTACAACTAAGTTACATGCAGCTCCCCAAAAAAGGTTTTGATTTTTTTAAAAGATATTTTTAGATTTGAGAGAGAAAGACAGAGACTGAGTATGGGTGTGTTAAGTCTACAAATGAACTCTAGATGTATGCACCACATTGTGCATCTAGCTTTGACATGTGTACTGAGGAATCAAACCCAGGCTGGCAGGCTTTGCAAAAAGTACCATTGACCACTAAGCCATCGTCTTAGCCTAGTTTCTGATTTTTTAAAAGTATAAACTGAAGTCACAGTTTATGCATTCCCTTTTTAATATTTGCATGATTATCCAAATCCTATATTAAATGTAACAAAGTATTCTGATATAAAATCTGATGCATTCTGTGCTTAATAGGTACGGCAACAATTTCATGATGAGAAATTCATGGCAGACATTGATCTGGACCCAGGATGTACATTGAACAAGAAGATTAGAAACGCACAGTTAGCACAGTATAACTTCATCCTGGGTAAGAGCAAAACTTGTCTAACCTAGTCTTGTGACTTTGCCTTAAATGAATTGTGGGCAAGAATCTGCTTAGTTCCTGCCCCGCCCTTGCCTTGTCTCCCTTCGTTATGATGGTCCTGGGAGTGAACCCCGAGCTTGCATATGTCAGGGCTCTTTATAATTCTGATTCTTAAATTAGTCACGTTCTTCAGTTCATTTATGGGTAAAAGTCTGAAGGATTGTTTCATTTTAGCATGTTGGCTGTCTGAGTGACTCAGTCAGCAGAGTAGTTGTGGGCTGGAAAGATGTCTTGTTAATGAATAGAATATTCATTCATAAGTCATCTTAACGTGTCTTAAGCTACAGGGTGGTTTTGATTTAGATGCTTTCTGTTTCGATGCTCAACATGGATCCTTCCATGCCTTTAGATGTGCGCCTCACGCAGCCCTGTGTCCTCTGTTGTAGTTGTCGGTGAGAAAGAGAAAGCCAGCGGCACTGTGAACATCCGCACGAGAGACAACAAAGTGCACGGGGAGCGCACTGTGGCCGAGATCGTGCAGCGGCTGCAGCAGCTCAAGCAGTCGCGCAGCAGGCAGGCCGAGGAGGAGTTCTGACAGTGGACTTGGCCCGCACTGGCTCAGGATGAACACGTGCAGTGTTTCTGCCACATTAATTTTGAACTCCGGCAAATCTAAATAGATGACTGCAAGATCAATCTTTATGGAACCACACAGGTTTTAGATAATGTGTGTTTGATGGAGTTAACTAAAGGTCCTTTAAAATTATTTTATTCATTAAATAGCTAGCTCAGCAATGGAGATAAATCATGAGGAATATTTTAATTTAATGTGGAAAGATTTTTTTTGTAAATTTAATCCAGTTTTTGTTCTCAGTTTTGTTAAAGTTAAAGAAAGACTAAAATTGGTTAATGGTGTAAAAATCAATCTTCTTAAAGTACCTAGCCATCCCTTCACATGTATATACAAGGCTGTCTGATTCAGTATTCATTGGTAAAATTTGGCAACAAATATGACACAGGGAGTGAGGAGTGGCAGGTCTGCAGCAGGAGCCAGTCTCCAGCTGGAACGTGAACATGGGCCGTTGTCTTTGTTAAAAAATAAATATCTTTTTTGAATTATGACTTTAACTTTTGGTTATCTTTAGTTTGTTTTGTTTTTGAGATAGGGTTTTGCTCTAGCCCAGGCTGACCTGGAATTCACTATGTAGTCTCAGGTGGCCTTGAACTCATGATGATCATCCTACCTCTGCCTCCCGAGTACTTGGATTAAAGGTGTGTGGTTATCTTTGAAACAAAGCATCCATGCATCTGTTGTAGAGTAGATTTACATAAATGTTTGTGCTTTTAACGAAGTGCCTGTTTGGGCTGGAGAGATGGCATAGGGGTTAAGGCGCTTGCTTGTGAAACCTAAGGACTAAAGTTCAGTTCCCCAGGACCCACATAAGCCAGATGCACAAGGTGGTGCATACGTCTGGAGTTCATTTGCAGTAGCTAGAGGCCCTGGCAAGCCTGTTCTCTCCTATCTGCCTTTTCTATCTCTCAAATAAATAAATAAATAATATATATTTTTTTAATAAAATATTTTTTAAAAAAGAACTGCCTGTTTATGGCAGACTCATGTTTCTATTCAGGTTCCCTATTCTCTCATAAGAGATGATTTTCCAAGTCTAATAGCAGTTAGTAGTACTATGGAGAATGCCACAAACTAGGAATTCCTTGCGTGACTATATATTAATTCTCTTTTAGTATAATCTGTGTTTTTTTAGAAGTTGACATCTTGTTGGGTCTATAATAACCCCAAACAACTTGTCAAGGCAAGAATCACAAACAAGCTAATTTGCATAGATTAGTCCTCCTTTAATAAAGGAGATAAGATCTTTAATCAGCTTTCTCTTTTGTTTTTCATGACATGTCATAAGTCACACTTCTGTGTGCCTTAAAAGTTAGTTTTTGTTAGGTTTGAATTAATTTTTCTCTCTTGACAAAAACTAAAATTTTAAACAGTGTTTGTATGGCATGATAGCACAAATTTTCTGTTTCATCTTATTGAGTTTTCTTTCTTCAGGCTAAGACTCTCAGTATCTTACTAGGTTTTTCTTCATTATTAAAAGTTAACATTACAGATTGTAAGGACTGAGGATGAATGTGAGGGCTCAAGCATGCTAGGCGGGCAGTCCGCCACTGAGTCACACCCCAGCCCAGCCTCTGCTTATTGTCAGCACCTTCAGAGCACGCGGTCTGGTTAGTTCTTGGTGTGATTACTTTCTGTTTTCAGACTTGACTGAGTTAAGTGAATCCTGGTGTGTCATGTTTGTCTATTGCCAAACCATCCTCTTCCTTGACTCAGCTTTCGTTAAGGAAGACACCACACCTAGGAGCACTCATCAGGTGACCTGGCCCATGACATAACGCAGAAGTCTTTGGGTATGATTTAAAAAAATTTTTTTTTTTTTGGTTTTTCGAGATAGGGTCTTACTCTGGTCCAGGCTGACCTGGAATTAACTATGTAGTCTCAGGATGGCCTAGAACTCTCCATGATCCTCCTACCTCTGCCTCCCAAGTGCTGGGATTAAAGGCATGCGCCACCACGCCCAGCTTATTTTTTATTTTTTAAGAGAGAGAGGGAAAGAGAATTGATGTGCCAGGGCCTCAGCCACTGCAATTGAATCCAGAAGCTTGTGCCACCTAGTGGGCATGTGCGACCTTCACTTTCCTCACCTTTGTGCATCTGGCTTATGTGGGATCTGGAGAGTAAACATGGGTCCTTAGGCTTCGCAAGCAAGTGCCTTAAGTGCTAAGCCATCTCTCCAGCCCCCATATTTATTTTTGTTGCCGAAAGTGTTTTGGGGGTGCCCAATTGTGTCTCTGTTAGGTGAATACATTGAATTGATTATATTTAATTTCTTCTCTATCCCTCCTTCTTATTTCAGATCTTAGGTGTATTTGCTTGAAATTTTTATTCATAGGTATAAGACCAGAACAGCCACTATTTTCCAATGCATAATAAAGACAAGTATGTTTATTAGCTTACCATGCTGTACCCCAATACCTGTATGACAGTTTACACTAGGAATTGGCAAACTGTAGCCTATTGTGATTAACTTTTGATTGGAACGTAATCCCAGTCCACTCACTCACTGTTAACGCCCACTTTACCACCAGGGCAGAGTAGTTTGCTGGGCATCTTGGCACATCAAGTCTGTTTACTTAAAGAGGCCATGAACATGAAAACCACATATTCCTGAGCCTCCTAGTGGGCAGAATGGTGCATTTTATAGGATCAGCTGGGTACAACAGCACCCACGTGCCGGTAGTCCTAGCTTTCCCAGAAGCCTTAAGCCATGAGGCCTATCTGGACAACAGTGAGATCCTGTCTTAAAAATGAAGGCTCCGAGGTCATGGTCTTGCTGAACTTGCCTGGACTGCCTTATTCTCAACAGAGATGGGGGGTTGTGCATGAGAGAAAGCACTATATGATTTCTGTGGTCAGATTTCTGGCACAATATCATCAAAGCGAGTAGTCCCTGGCTTGCATATTTAGTTTTTATCAGGCATGGTCATTTGTCTCTTCTGTTGAAGGTCATGTTTTAGTAGAAAGGCTGAAAAATCCCCTGCCATGTCTTTGTTGTGGATGTGTTATATCTTACAGAAGAACGAGTCTCTTAATTCTTTTATTCCACACCCCCCCCATAAACTCCATAAACATATTCTACCCCAGCTCCATTTCACTTCTCTCTCTCCAAACCTTGACTTCCATGGCAGTCATTTACAAATCTTTTCATTTTTTTAAATTTTATTTGCAAGCTGAGAGATAGAAGAGAGGCAGACAGAGAGAGAACAGGCACGCCAGGGCCTCTAGCCATTGCAAACGAACTCAGATGCATGCGCCTCTTGTACATCTGGCTTACATGAGTCCTGGAGAATCGAATCAGGATCCTTTGGCTTCGCAGGCAAATGTCTTAACTGCTGAGCCATTTCTCCAGCCCTACAAGTCTTTTTCCCAACACTTAATTCCTATATGCTTATCAACTGGACCAATACCCAACCTTCCTGCAACTGCTACAGTTACAAGAGCAGCAGCTTTTTTTGAGAGAAGTACTGTGTGAGCTGTCAGAATTGGAGCTGCTCCCTAATTCCCATGGGAAGGTTCCTTCTGCATCCCTCAGGGCCCAGTAAGGATCCTTTCTTCCTTCAACTCCTGTCTCCCAGTTGAGTCTCACATGAAGAGCACATGACCTTGTACTTCCAGCTGTCATTTCACACTCCGTGTATCATTTCACAGGCAGCTGACCACTAGCTCCTCCCACTGCATTCAGCGTACTCTCCTATTGTCGCTTCTTCCCTCCAGGGAGTGAGTGAGTCCAGCCCTTCTACTTGAACTCTTGGTCCTGTGTCAGAGGTCAAAGTATGAGCTTCGAAGCTGAAAAGTTGTGTTGATTTCCATTTTTCTCAGTCCTCTAGCCCACCAAATGTGGGTGACATTGCTTTGATGGAACTGGTACAAGAAGCAAAAATAGGTTTATATGTCATAAGTATTGACGCTCACATCTGCTCCAGTCTCTTGCTCCCATAGTTAACTCCATATCATTGTTTCCTAATGGCCTTTCACCTCCCACTCACCCTAATAGTACTAGAATCTTCTACTCCCTGTATTCTGTATTCCTGGGTTTTCTGATTTCACCTCCCACAAAGCCATTCAAATATTGCTTTCCAGAGACCATAAAACATCCTCTGTGATGAATGTGTGTTGACAATTCTTCCGGGCCCAGCTACAGAGCTAGCACTGTGCCAGGCTGTGAACAGGTGGATGTGATCCCTTGAACCTGCAGATTTACCATCATCTGTTTGGGTGAAGGAAACCAGATACTTGAATTCCAAGGAGGAAGTACTGGGTGCAGTGGAACATACAGTCCGAATGAAGAGCTGTGGAGACATGAAAGGACTGGACTGAGAAAAAAAATTGTCCAAAGGAGAGGTGACTGGGCCTATGGAGGGGGAGGGGAAGTGGAAGCTGTGCTAACTAATGGAGAATTCAGGGTTGACTGACCATGACTAAGCAAAAGAATAAGGGCCGAGTGAGCATGAGAAATTTTAGATCATATTCAGTGTGCCTTGTGTTGCTTTTGAAACTAGGAAATCATTTGCTTTCTATGGGCTTTCAGACATACACCGTCTGGAGGGACTTGGGTAAACTGGTCTTTCAAACAGGAGTTCTTGGAGTTTTCAGTTGTCTCGAAGTGTGTTAGGGATCTTAGCGATACTGGGGCTTTTATCAGGAAGTCTGTCCTCTGGCTATGATGTTAACTCAGGGAAAGCTTGATCTCTGGCATAGGGAGGAGAAATCAGAGGCTATTCCAGTCAGCAGAGGGCAGCCTTCCCTTCCTCATCCAGGCAGCTTGATGCTCCATCCAGCAGGCAAGGTGGAGATAAATCAGTTCAAGTCACCTTAATGTTAGCGTCCACTCACTGGGGAAGAATAACGGAGAACCACAGCATTGTGTCTCGTGTTGTCATCTTGAAACAAGGTCCTCTCACTGGTCACTGTCAGCTGCCTGTCATTATCCTCAGCTGTGGAGAGCACATGGCAAGCTAGAAATGGACAGGTAGGAACGTCAGATCTGCCCCCATCACTTCTGTTGCGATGGAGAGGGAGAGGTGGAAAAGGCACAAGGACAGGAGGTCAGTGGAGAGAAAGATGTCTCCAGATAGGTTTGCCACCGTGAAGTAGATGCCTTTCTCTACCAAGACTCCTGCCATGGTGGGCTGCCTTTCCACCACCACTACAGCAACGGGGCCAGCTGTCCGTGCACCGAAGCCTCCCAAACCGTGAGTCCAAACCGAGCTTTTCCACAGGAAAGGGCATTGGGTGTAGTAACAGAATACTGAAGGCAGCGCTCTGTACTCCTCACAAACTGCAACCCAACTTGGCTCCATGGGAGGCAGAGGTAGAGAGCTACCTGTACGTAATAGGACTCACTGTTGACTCTTGCCTTACCATATGTAGACTTTAGTAGGGAACTGTTATAGGAATTGGGCTACAAGCATTCATCTTTTCAGTACTCTTTCAATAGCCCCTTCTTGGTTCTATACATAGGCTCCTTTTCAAGGCCTAATATTGGGCCGAGGCTGGAAGTTCCATTGGGCAGCACCAAGTTCTCCCTCAAAACTATTGAGAAAAAAGATGACAACGCTTTAGATGTGATGCTGGGGCTGGAGAGATGGCTTAGCGGCTAAGGTGCCTGCCTCCTAAACCTAAGAACGCTGGTTCCAATCTCCAGCTGTTCCAATCTCCAGGTCCCACGTTTAGCCAGATGCAAAGTGACGCAAGGGCGCAATGCTGCACTTGACCACAAGGGGGCACACACATCTGGATTTCATTCACAGCAGCTGAGAGACTGCTGGCGCACCCATCTCTGTCTCCCTCTCTCTCTGTCTCTCTCTGTCTGTCTCTCTCTGTCTCTCTCTCTCTCCAAAAATAAATAAATAATAATAGATGTGATGCTGCATGAGAGCATTATTTGTGATTGATTTCTTTGTGTGTGTGTGTATGGGGGGGGAGGGAACGTGCGTGCCACGGCATGCATCAGAGGTCAGAGAACAACTTCAAGGTGCTCTACCTCTTTGGGCGCTGGGTCTCTCACTACTGCAGAACTTCCCAGTTGCAAACAGACATCAGATGGGCTGCCCTTGAGCTTCAGATTATTGGCTTCACTTCTCGTTGTTGTAGATATGTTAGGATCACGGGTGCCTGTGCTGCTTTGTATCTGGCTTAACATGTGCTGCGGATGGGCTTTGCATCTATATAATTTCATATTTACTTTAAATTCAGTGTGTGTGTGTGTGAGAGAGAGAGAGATCCTCCAAGTGCTAGAAAATGCAGGCATGAGATACCACATCTAGCTTTCATTTGTTTAAAAAAATATTCTAGTATCTTCTGAAAATAGAAATGTCTTAGTCATGTTTAAGACCTCAGAGACGTCCTGGGTCCATGTGCTTGCCAGGCTAAAGATTTGAAAGCAGATGAACCTCTCTGTGACCCGCAGACCATCTGTAGCAGAATCTCTCTCTTTCCTTAAAGCATTCGTATTTATTTGCACATGTGTATATATGGGTGAGTCAGGTCTCCTGTATCCACATGCATCACCTTTTGCATCTGCCTTTGTGTAGGTGCTGGGAAATTGAAGCTGGCTATCAGGCCTTGCAAGCAAGCATCTTTAACCACTGAGACATCTCCTCAGCTGTAGCGGCATCTCTTACACATCTGAGGGCATTCTCAGACCTACCAACTCATGGCTATCAGCGCCAGGGTAAAAGAGCCTAAATTATAAGCAGGTTTCCCTTTGTAACTTATGCAATGTTGAGAACATAGGGCTGAAGAGTTGAATGGATCATCGAACACTGAAATTCCCTAGGGGAAGTCAGGACCCACAATAGAAATAAACCTAAATTATACAAAAGGACAATGGCCAGGCCACATGACTTTTGCCTACAAGCTACAGCAGCCCTGTAAGCTAAGAGAGCAAACCCTTATCTATATATAATAAACAACCCAGGACATCATTCTGCTATGAGTCAAGTTTGTAGAAAGGGCTGGAGAGATGGCTTAGCAGTTAAGGCATTTGCATGCAAAGCCAAAGGACCTCAGTTTGATTTCCCAGAACCCATGTAAGCCAGATGCACAAGGGGGCACATGTGTCTGGAGTTCGTTTGCTGCCGCTGGAGGCCCTAGTGAGTGCATTCTCTCTCTGTGTGTTTGCCTCTCTCTCTTAAATAAATACATAATTAAATAAAATATTAAAAGAAAGTCAAATTCAAAATGAATAGACTTTATTTTTCTCCTTTGGTTGGTCTCCATTCATTTCCACATAAGGAAGACTAGACCAGAAGCCAAAGGCCTTGAAGAACATGGGAAAGCCACAGTGACGTAAGCTGCATCACTAATGTGACGGAGCTAAGGAGGGGAGGAGGGGTGTCGGGTAAACGCCACAACGCTGGAAGAAGCAGTTTCTCCCGAGGCAGCTGTGGACAGTGGTTGTACCTTGTACCTTGCCATCTTTTCCAGGCCTTTCCCTATATATCAGTCTGTAAAAGAAACTGAGAGGGCAAAGGAAGACAGGGAGAACAGATGTACAGTATCCCGGTTGCTGGCATCCGTCCCTGGTTGCCTTCAGATGGGAAGGACAGATCATAAACTCCCACGGGGGGAGTGCTACTGATATTGTAATGCTCAAATCTACATCGTGCTTGATGACTTGATAAGGCGTTCCGGATTGAGTTTGGCTTCGCAGAGTGAAATGGAAAGCCACTTGGGAACCCATGACAGCTTGTTTGTGGTTCAGGATGACCTGTAATCAAGATGCATTCAGCTTCTTTGTTGGAATGCAGAGGAAGGACAACCAGCACTCTGAAATGCGCCTTACCCACACAGGCCCTCATCCCACATCTTTTGCTTCGGTGACTTCTGTGAGTCACATTCCTGGCAGTGGGCGAAGCTGGTAAGCAGGAATGGGGCTCAGGACCATGAGCGAGGTAGGGAGCTCATGTCAAAGTTGAACTCAAGATACATGTGTTCTATTTCTATTTTGCTGGTCTCATGATGGCCAGCCACAGTAATGACGTGATAGCCCATCTTTCTGAGTGGCCTTCTGAAACCCAAGCTTCCAGGTGGAAATATAGCATCTTTTTTTGTTGTTTTGTTTTTTGAGGTAGGATCTCACTTTAGCTCAGGCTGACCTGGAATTCACTAGGTAGTCTCAGGGTGGCCTCGAACTCATGGAGATCCTCCCACCTCTGCCTCCCGAGTGCTGGGATTAAAGGTGTGTGCCACTACACGTGGCTGGAAATGTATATAGCATCTTTGTTGAAGCATCATGTTTTATTTTTCATCCAGTTGTCTATTCTGTTGTTCAAGATGAGCCTGGATTCTATTTGGCTATAGGTTTCCTGTCCTGCGAGAGTCTCTGCTCACTGTTAGAAGTTCTACAACCTATCCTGGAATGGGTAGTTCTGTTGCTAGGCCTAGGAAACAGAGACCACCCCCCTTGCTCTGTACCTTGTTGTAGAAGGATCTGTATGACAGAAACATGGGGATGTGGTCAGGAAGAACTTTTATAATTGAGTAAACAAAAATGGTCAGAGGGCTGGAGGGATGGCTTAGCGGTTAAGGTGCCTGCCTGCCAAGCCTAAGAATGCCCGTTTGATCTCCAGGTCCCATGTTTAGCCAGACATAAAGTGATGCAAGGGCACAATGCCGTGCTTGCCCACAAGGGGACGCACATGTCTAGAGTTTGTTCATGGCTGCTGAGAGGCTGCTGACACACTCATTCTCTCTCTCTGTCTCTCTCTGTCTCTCTCAAATAATTTTAAAACAGTGGTCAGAGTGGGCTCCTTAGGCTAGAGAAACACACGGGGAACAAGGAAATCAGAGAAAGAATTACTGCTTTTGTTTGAGTGGCCATTCCATAGCACCAAGGTGTCTATGACATGATAGGTTCCCAGATAACTGTGCTTGTTCCCCTCGTTCTGCCTATGTGACATGGTTCTGAAAGGTTTTTAGAACTGTGGAAGATTATGTTATAAAGATGAGGAATAGGGCTGGAGAGATGGCTTAGCAGTTAAGGTGCTTGCCTGTAAAACCTAAGGACCCATGTTCATCTCTCCAGATCCCATGTAAGCCAGATGCACAAATGTGAGGTAAGTGCAAGATTGCACATGCCCACTAGGTAGCACAAGTGTCTGGAGTTCGATTTCAGTGGCTGAAGCCCTGGTGTGTCAATTCTCTTTCCCTCTAAAATAAAAGGAAGGAAGGAAGGGAGGGAGGAGGGAGGGAGGGAGGGAGGGAGGGAGGGAGGGAGGAAGGAAGGAAGAAAAATGAGGAATAGGGGTCTGGAGAGATGGCTTAGCACTTAAAGCACTTGCCTATGAAGCATAAGGACCCAGGTTTGATTCACTAGAACTCACGTAAGCCAGATGCACATGGTGGCACATGTGTCTGGAGTTCATTTGCAGTGGCTAGAGGCCCTGATGCATCCACACTCTCTCTCTCTCTAATAAATAAATAAAATGTAAAAACGAAAGATGAAACATGGAGGTAAGGAATCTACCTGTTGAGACTCCCCTGTGAGCTTGACCAGGTAAGATTCCATCATGGCTGATTTGGATGTAGTCACCACCCAGTTGTCCTGAGTCTGACTATAGGGTTTTCGGGGAGCAGGGTTGGCTTCTTGAGCCTCTCAGTCACAGGCTGCTCTTTGGAGGAGATGGAGGTCATGTTCAATGGAACAGGGGATAGGCCTGGAACATGGGCTGTTTGATGACTTAAACCTTTAGACTTTTGGAACATGGAACTTCCACTGTCCTCTTGCCGAAGCCCCACCAATGCCATACAAGGCTTGTAGTGAGAATATTCATAAGCATGCTTTATAGATGCTTGGACCATGCCTCCCTGGATTGTAGCAGTCAGCAGAGACAGGGGCAGAGCTCATGTTAGTGCAGGCATAGGGTAAAAGAACCCTCCCTATAAGACAGAAGTACCCCAATCTCATAGGGCAAAAGTACCCACCCCACAGGGCATCCCACAGGGCAGAAGTACCCATCCCAGTCCACTGAGCTGTGGCGCTGCTGTGTCTCCAGTCTTCCGCACAGCTGGGTTGACAGGCAGCACTTGTACCTCTGCACTTTCATCTCTGGCATTTTGCTCCTAACTTTACTCTTCCCACACAGCTGCCAGTACTACCACTCCCGTGACTACGTCCTCCATCACAGGCTGCATTTTCATCCCTAAGCATCACCTATGTATTTCTTGACTGTTCCTATCGGCCCCTCTAGGCTCCTATGGTGGCTACCTCTTCTTCCTCCATGTTCCAAGTTCTTTTTCTTATATTTTATTTATTTATTTTTAAATATTTTTATTTATTTATTTGAAACAGAGAAAGAGACACAGAGAGAGAGAGAGACAGAGACAGAATGGGCATGCCAGGGCCTCCAGCCACTGCAAATGAACTCCAGACACATGCCCCCCCTTGTGCATCTGGCTTACGTGGGTCCTGGAGAGTTGAACCAGGAACCTCTGGCTTTGCAGGCAAACACCTTAACTGCCAAGCCATCGCTCCAGCCCCTTATTTATTTATTTTTATTTTTTGGATTTTTGGTAGGGTCTTGCTCTAGCTCAGGCTGACCTGGAATTCACTATGTCATCTCAGGGTGGCCTTGAACTCATGGCAATCCTCCTACCTCTGCCTCCTGAGTGCTGGGACTAAAGGCATGCACCATCACACTTGGCTTATAGTTTATTTATTTATTTATTTAAGAAAGAGAGAGAGAATGAAAATGGGCACACCTGACTCTCCAGCCACTGCAAACCAACTCCAGACTTATGTGCAGGAGGCACATACAAGCTGATAAACATCTACTATTTCCTCTCTACACTTCTTTATTTGTCTTTTTGGTCATGCTGGGGATCAGCTGCCCCTTTAAGCAGCCATCTGACAAACACAGGAATGTTTCTTAATGTTATGCTCTTTGGTGGATCACAGAGGCAATCAAAGGGCTATTGACTACTTAGCAATCTATAACTCACCCTTCTTTCAATCCACAAGAGCCAGGGGGAGCTCATTTGATTCCACATTTCATTAGCTCATCCATTGTCTGTAATCTAAACCCAATGGCAGGCAATCAGCTGAAGACAAAATGCCATTTTGTGTAGCCTGCGCTTTCCGCTGGTCCCCACAGCTCCATCCATTGGACTCCGTTTGCAATCATCTGCACGAAGTTGGATAAAGGTGTTCCACCTTATTAGCTGTTCCTCCCTGTCATTGTCTATCGCTCTTCTTCTCGCAAGGGCTTCCTTTCCTGGCGGGACTGGGCGCTGATTTTAAACGGAAAGGTTGCAGAGGAAGGCTTGGCGCTTGCTGAAAGTAGCCACCAGGGGGCAGCCCATGCACAGTCAGGCCCAAGTCTGTAATCAAGATTACTGCTATGGTCCTGGGCTCAAGTGGCCCCAAGCAATTTGATGATGGACAGGGAATGTGAAAGACCAAGAGAAGGGTCCTTACCCATAAACAGACTGTGGAGGAAGGAAGATAAATGCTTGTGGACCAGCCTCTTGGGATGGGAGAGAATGGATGCGACTTGAGAGTTCACTGCCCCTAAGTACAGTAAATGGACAGCAGGCACTTGTTCTTACTCTGTGAGTGTTGAGGAACACCTAAGAATTCAGCGTCAAGACCACACAACCAGATAGAGCCAAGGCCTCACTCTTCAAAACGGGTATGCCAAGGGTGGGTTGCAGTTGTGTCTGACATACTGAAAGTCCTCAGAGCCTAGAGTGGTCAGGGGGTAGTCACCTCCCTCCTGTTATCGTCTGTTCATGGTGGGCCTCTAGAGTCTGACTTCAGGAATCTTCCAGGGTTAGGGTACTTCTGTCTGCTAAATCACTTACATTTGCCAAACCTTTTCTGAGTTTGCTGACAGGATGGATATGGGATGACAAAAGGTTTTCACTACTCTTTAAATGTATTTAAATAATTTATTTATTTGAGAGAGAGAGAGAGAATGGGCATGCCAGGGCCTGCAGCCACTGCAAACAAACTCCAGAACATGCGCCTCCTTGTGCATCTGGCTTATGTGGGTCCTGGAGAATTGAACCGGGGTCCTTTGGCTTTGCAGGCAAATGCTTTAACTGCTCAGCCATCTTCTCCAGCCCAGTTTTCACTACTTTCCATGTCTATGTCTATGAAAGCATGATGAGTATGGATTTGGGGTCACAAAAATGTTAGCAAATAGAGGAATTTGCAAGTTTTGTATCTGCAAATAATGAGAATCTACTGTATTTGGAACTTGCTGTATGTGACTTTTTTTCAAAGCATATCACCCTCTTATTTGGCATTCACTCATTTGAAACATGGGGGCTCTGTCCCTCCTTTTAATCTGGGAAGACTTGTGAATGCTTTGACCAACAAAATACAGCAGTGCCCTATGACTTCCGAGGCCAGGTCATAAAGATCCCTCTGGTTTCTGCATTCCCCAAGTGCTCCAGGCCACTTGCTTTTGAGAAACTTCCTTTTCAAATCCAGTAGCCATACTGTGAAGAGTCCAAGCCCTATGCAGAAGCCATGTGCAGGCGATCCACTTGACAATCCCAGCCTAGACACCAGAGCATCCTTCACATGGTTCTAGCCAGCTCTAAAACACCTCAACCACTGGACTTTTCCCAGCTGAAAGCTAGATGTGGAACAGAAACAGGGAGAGTCATTAACAAAGAAGACAAAGAATGTAGGAACAAATTTTAAATATTGTATAATTTTTAATACATTTTTATTTATTTGAAAGAAAGAGGGAGAGAGAGAGTGAAAGAGAGAGAATATGGGTATGTCAGGGCCTTTAGCCATTACAAAGGAACTCCAGATGCATGCATCACCATGTGCATCTGGCTTACATGGGTACTGGGAAATCAAATCTGGGTCCTTAGGCTTTGCAGGCAAACACCTAAACTGCTAATTCATTTCTCCAGCCCAAAATGTGTGGCAGTTTCATACATAAATACTAAAATTTGATCATATTCACCCTCATTGCCTTCTCTTGTCTCTCTCCATCTCCCACTCTCCTTTGTGCAGAACTTAGTGGATGTTTTAAAGGGAGAGTGAGAGAGTAAGGAAGGGGAGAGTGTGGGGACTGGAGAAGCGTCAGGAAAGGGAACAATTATAAAAACCCTGTGGAAGGCTGGTCCCTGTGACTAGGTCATCTGTCTGTTAACATCAAAGTCAAGCTTTAGTCTTGCACAGATCCTGTCCTTCCTGAAGATTACAGATCACATTTCAAAGGAATGGCTTTCAAGTCCCAAGACCAGGGTTGAACAAGACAGAATCTATTATCTATCTATCTATCTATCTATCTATCTATCTATCTATCTATCT